>CAXKWD010000009.1:100583072-101783072 GCA_964059195.1 Ectobius pallidus
TCCCCCGCGATAATTATTTCAAAACCTAAGTGCATAATAGTTAAATCATTATATTTATTAACACCTAAATCACGTGGAGTGTATTCCACGATTAGGTAGCGTCCCCTGGTAGGAAAAGCGACCTCAGGTTCCAGTTCCTTGGCTCAGAAAACCCCTGTATAGTGAGTTTCGTTCAAATCGAACAATGTTTGACCATAATTAAGCCTATGTTGATATCCTTCTTACGTGTAGGTTGAAAATTTCATATATCTGCGGGCCTTGACACTCTAAACAAATGAATCGTCCACGATGAACTTACAAAATCAAGCGATCGCGATGCTTTTATTTCCAAGGTAGGCTATGAGGTATGATGACAAAAATAGCCAAAGCCAGCTGTAATTGATTTAACATTGTAATATATTACTGAAACTGACACTTCGAAATCGCAAAAAATACACGTTTCCTGCCCGTTTTTCACTCATAACTCTCGAAGGAAAGCTAAAATAAAAATTCCGGCTTCGAGGTGCACTTTCCGACCCTTTAGTCCATCTATGTTTAAAATTTCAGATCTCTGCGTTCAGTAGATTTCGCTGGGCATCGCGGACAGACAGACAAACACGTCCTTTTATTATTATAAGATAACATGTGCCCGCGGCTTCCCCCGCGATAATTATTTCAAAACCTAAGTGCATAATAGTTAAATCATTATATTTATTAACACCTAAATCACGTGGAGTGTATTCCACGATTAGATAGCGTCCCCTGGTAGGAAAAGCGACCTCAGGTTCCAGTTCCTTGGCTCAGAAAACCCCTGTATAGTGAGTTTCGTTCAAATCGAACAATGTTTGACCATAATTAAGCCTATGTTGATATCCTTCTTACGTGTAGGTTGAAAATTTCATATATCTGCGGGCCTTGACCCTCTAAACAAATGAATCGTCCACGATGAACTTACAAAATCAAGCGATCGCGATGCTTTTATTTCCAAGGTAGGCTATGAGGTATGATGACAAAAATAGCCAAAGCCAGCTGTAATTGATTTAACATTGTAATATATTACTGAAACTGACACTTCGAAATCGCAAAAAATACACGTTTCCTGCCCGTTTTTCACTCATAACTCTCGAAGGAAAGCTAAAATAAAAATTCCGGCTTCGAGGTGCACTTTCCGACCCTTTAGTCCATCTATGTTTAAAATTTCAGATCTCTGTGTTCAGTAGATTTTGCTGGGCATCGCGGACAGACAGAAGGACAGACGGAGGACAGACACTTCCTTTTATTAATATAGATTTCTACATTTTTCATTCCATTTTCTTCATTTGTTTTACCATACCCCGGAAGCATTTAGGATAATCCCTAAAATTTTGAGAGCTGTTAGTTTATTTAATCTTGAAAAAATATACTTATATTTTGTGATTATAGGCCTATTGGGCATCATGGTAAAAGATCCTTGGAGTTCAATTTTCAAAATTTTGGAACCGAATTGCAAACTTGCATATTTCATCTCTACACACGTCAAAACCAAAAAGCTGATAGTTTACTATTTCTTTTAGAAATAAAAGTTAACGTTATTTTACTTCATTTTGTCGAGTTTAAATCATAAACTATATATTATAAAGGCATAAATAGCTAATTGTTTTTAATTAACTATTCGTTGAGTTAATTTTACCACTGATAAGTCTAAGAACTTGGTTGAACATTTCAAAGCAATTGATTAAATATTGCTACGCAAGGAATAATTTAAAGTATTTATTCACATAATTTGAGCAGTTTTTTAATACAGTTTAGGTCACCGAAAAAAATTACAAATGCATGCTTAAAATATGCGGACTTTTCGTTTCTCAGTTCTACAAACTAAAGTAGAAGCTATTCATCTCCTATAGTGAGATATTTCCCACCTTCCAGACCACGAAATGCCCTACTGTAAGTTTTTGCATTTTTAGAGCGCCTTTATGTTTTCTCCAATAACGTACTAAAATGCGAACTGTTCTGCGAAACATTAAACTTTTACTCTGTATTTTTGTGCTTTTCATTTGTACAACGCTGTGTAATTATTCTTCTTCACTATCTTGAAATTTCAGCACAAGTGCACTGTATTGTTAAAAATCAACTGTAATACCATAGTGCCATCCCCTTCTTTTGTGAAGCAGGTAGAGCAGTTTTGCGAATGAACAATACCTATCATGGAATGCGAGACTACTGACTACTGAGCAGCTAGCCCTGCACATCCCCCACCCTTCGCTGCATTGCTAGGATCGCTCACTGTCCAGCTAGAGAAACCCAGAGATGTTACGAAAATGATTTACCTCTACACATAGTTCTGTTGTCTTTCAATCCTGTTATTATTAAAAAATAAAACAAATTAAAACGAAGTAATGCAAACAAAGGAGCTTGCTGAATCTTGAGAAAAGTTGAAAATAAAAACACCTTTTAACTCCACTTACCGTCACTTTATAAAATCAGAGTAGTTTCGGGAGTGTTACTCCCATCCTTGGCTGACAGTTGATCCCCAGCCTGAAACTAGTCTGATTTTATAAATTAACATAAGTGGAGTTATAAAGTGTTTTTATTTTTGACATTTCTCAAGATCATGTTATCATTTCCTGAATTGTCTTTGTGTTAAAATGACACAGAGCTCATTGTAGGTTGTAGTAATACATGTATGTGGAATATGTCAAAACCAAATGAAGCCTATGCATAGCTTACTGGGTTATGCCCAAAGCATTGTTACTGTATTTAATTAGCTCTAAACACTAAGCCTGTAATCAGTTGGAGTTTGTTGACAATGGGATAAAGACAGAATCCCGAAACATGTCCAGGTCAGTGGTAAAATCTAGTGAAGTATAGTGTATAATACCTCCACTCATGTATTCTAACTAAGCCTGTATTTTATATCTATCTCCAAAAACTAAGTAATTTTAGAGATTTTCAAAAAAATTCCTTCCTTGCCGAATACAAAATTGCAATATTTGATTGAAAACATCAGAATGTTTTGTGTTATACCATTTAAAGCTGCAGTTTTCTACATTTATACCCCTTTTATTGCATTCAAGTATGTTGAACTAACATAAGTAATGTTATATTATGTATTTATTTATTTTATCCCTACCTGAAGATACATGCTGCCAAACATTCAAAGATTAACATATGCTGGTATTACAATTTTTAGTTTATTATAAGTAAACAAAGGTGCAATAAACAAATTATTGCTATGAATAATAATAATTAGTATCATTAGTTTAAGTCTTGGTGTACAAATGGTTTTTCAATAAAGCGAGGGAACCTCTTAATGCGTGAAGCATTAGTCTTTGAAATCTCTACAAGTCACACCAAATTCTTTCACAGATCCTACGATTTTCAATAGTATGGTGCCTCTGGCTCCTATCAAAAGACCTGTTACCTCGGTATTATCAATATCATACTCGTCTTTATAAAAGGGAACAGTTGGAATGTAAATGTGTTTCTTTTCTTCACCCACCTCGACTGGTTGACTTTAGTGTGTCTCGAACCTCACAGTTGGATCTATATTTTTTAGTAAATCCAATTTAATACCTAATTATCCAAATTTGCAACCAGAAAAAATAACTTACCACATTTTGCCCCTGTAGAAACTATAGTAAGCTTCTGTTTTTCAGTTGTCACATTTGTAGTAGAGCATTGTGGTCCAATTTATTTATCAAAGTATTTGTCAAAATATTTAAAAAGGAAATAAAAACTGGAATAACTTCATATGAGTCATGGAACAAGTAGGTTTAAGATAAAATAGATCTTTTCGTCACTATATTTATACTATGACAAGCAATAAAGAAATCTATAGAATTATAATTTAGAAATCTATAAATCAACTGGATATTGCTCTAACACAAGCATTTGATAGAATAAGATTAAATTATGTTCTGGATATACTGAAAGAAAACCATAATGACCCTTACCTCAATGGGTCCGCCGCCGTGGGTGAGTTGGTAGCGTGACTACCTTCCATCCTGGTGGCCTGGGTTCGATTCCCAGCCGGGTTGGAGATTTTTCAATGGTGGAAAATTTCCTTCCTGGGTTCAGGACTGGGTGTTGTGTTGTGTCCTTTCATTCCCATCCCACGAGAGGCAATGGCAAATCTCCGCGGTATCACTCTTGCCTGAATCACCTCGGAAGAGTCATGGTCATCACCCCACGGCTTCGTCCCGGGTCTAGACCTGCCTTCGGGCAGAACATTCATCATCATCATCAACATCACCACCTCAATGGCACACATATGTTAAGTACAATTTTAGAGTTAATGTGTTACCAGTGTGGTCCAACTATTTTTGTGTGAGGGGTCAGATAATACTTTCAAAATTAGAATACTATAGGAGAAAAATTCCTCCGGTACTGGGACTTGAACCCAGGACCTTTGGCTATTCGCGCCAATGCTCTACCAACTGAGCTAAGCCGGAGTTCAATTCCCAGCGCCAGACGGAACCTCTCTCCTATGACTGAATGCCCAAATTGAACTCCGGCTTAGCTCAGTTGGTAGAGCATTGGCGCGAATAGCCAAAGGTCCTGGGTTCAAGTCCCAGTGCCGGAGGAATTTTTCTCCTATAATATTCTCATGTAATGTCCAACAGAGACAATAATTCTGTGGTTCATGAATGTTTATACTTTCAAAATTAATTTGCAGATTGGATTAATTTATTAATATTAAAACTTAACTATTAAAATTATTATCAAATGGGAAGAAATATGATACATCAAACTTTATTGCCTTAGAGGCCTATTTTACAAATTCTAATAATAATGACAATCACATACACTTAATGAGAAAATTGAGCTATGTTTTGGTTTACTAGAAATTCAAACCTGCTTCCTTTTGAGTAATGACAAGCCCTGGAGACAATTTCAGTAAATCTTGGGACAGCTTGATTCTCTGCATAGTTTTTTTATAATTTTGTCACAAAAATTCACACTCACACGTATATATGTACTACCCGCATGCGATTTCTTGGGTGCTCGGCTCCCTAGTCCTCATTCGGTAGCTTTCGTTCAACTTTGTAGGTAGAGCTGACAACTTGAAACACGAAGTATGCTATACAACCTGACATCTAGTGGCTTCAATACTAAGCTTTCATATTGTCTCAGGATCCTTATTTATTTATTGACATTATCTTTTCTGACCCATGGAGTTCAGTGGCGGTTATTCAGGGGAAGTAGGTGAAGTGCTACTTCACCTACGCATGCGCTCTTCATACGGTGCAATGCAATGGTAGATTTCCATTCCATGCAATCTACCCTTACCAGTGTCAGGCGTCTTCCTAGTTAGACCGCTCTCTAGCTCTTCACCTAAGTTCCCAGCCACGAGCCGCACCTGATGGAGTTATGGGGAAAAATACAATTTTTCGAATTGCTGATTTCACAAACATGTCATTGTACATCCAACACTTTCCTCACCTCTTTAAGAATTCCGTATGTGCTAATTTCTGACACTCCCGTGAACTCTGATGTCAATTTCATGGACTGAAAGTTCAGCGAACTTTTCACAAAACATATTAAATACGTTTAAAATTAGGCCTATAGTTTTCTCCACTTTTAGATGCCTTACCTCTCTTACGTTTAACAACACGAAATGATGAAGCATGTTCTGCTAAGACACTTCTTTATGCTTAAAATTAGTCATCCAGTGTAAAAATATTGAGCCTATATTATGTATAATATTCTTATTTGATGACTTAATTGATAACCAAACCCTTATGACGTGTAATTAATTGTTTCGTAATACCGTCACCACGTTATATTATTGCACTGCATTAAAATATAAACATAAAATAGCGAGGATGATTCATCCAATTTATTGTTTTTCCACAGACCTCACACTTACGTTGTGTTTACCATATGAGCGATTCTGCTGAAATGTGGTTGTACAAAATTGTACATTCCAAAATATGTAATGCTGTTCCTTAATCATATTGTGGGACATTGCACAGGGGCATAGCCAAGAATTTTTTTTGGAAGGGCTGTGATAAGCCTAATATACTGTTATCATACACAATTATATTGTTGAACCTTCACACATTACTATATACAATGCTAGCCTATTTGTATTTGTTTATTTGCTGATGTGTGCATCACAGTCACACCTTAATCTAACATAAATACATTAAAGTTGCTGATTCGTAGAAAAAAATTAAATTTTCTTGTGGAACTTTTATCAAGCACCAGTTCAAACACTGTTCTCTTGGCCACTATGACTGACAGGTGTAGAACTTGATCATCTGTTAGTAGCTGTAGTCGGTGTGGAAATGTTTTAGACAGTAGGATGGGTAGGCATTGTCCCCTCTAGAACCAGCCCTATAGTAAACAAGTTTTTTTTTTCATTTTTTATTATTTTTTAAATTTATTATTATATATAAATACATTGTCGTCTAGATTATTTGGTAGGCTGAACCCTCAGGGTTTCTCTAGTGATTGGGGCAGCTATGCTATCTCTTGTGGATTTTCTCTATCTCACTGTAGCACATTAGTTGTATCTATTTACTATCTATGTGTTCATGCCAGCTTGAGCCACTTCGGCAAAAATTCAATGTTGGGCTGATATTTTGTATATTCTTAGAGAAAATAGTAACAACATTTTTATTTCATGATTCAATTCTTGTATTTAATGTGTCAGGATGTGCAATTAAACTGTCTACTGTCTGTCAAATTAAAATGTCCATATGTGCAAGGTATTAGCATGTCTGAATATTTTACCTCAGAATATTGCATATTATTCATTTAGAGTCTTGCAAAATTTTCTGGAAGTATTTTTAATTGCTATTCATGTGTGCACACTTGTCTAGTTTAATCTTTTTATCATCTCACAGTTGGTCAGTAGGCCTACTGCTGTAATATGAATTTCATTTATTATTTCATTTTTAAAGTGGTGATGGGGGGGGGGGGACCAAAGCTGAATTTTGCAAATATATGACCCAGACGTGGCGAACTCGAGAGAGTTTGCTTCCCAAAGGCTAAGCAATTTTTAAAAATATAATGCAATATTTTCTGTTACGTCGGTAAATGGCAACAACTACTTTACCGACTACAGTAGTATCGATCGTCAAGTATTTCGAATTTAATCGAAATACTGTTAATAATCGATAATTAGTGAAACTGCCGCACACTATTCATCGTAGATACCATTCACAATATAATCGATATACTTGATTTTATTGCGTACCAAAATTCACTTTGTATTCCTTTCTTTTCGAGTTTTCAGATTATTTTATCCCCTGTCTTAAAAAGAAAGAAAATCCGCATTTTAATATCCAAATTCGGTGACACGTCGTGAGTAAGAAATAATTTTTTTTCAGGCAACTGTTAGTATGCTGAGGGTAGCTGCCATTCTTACTATAAAAGGTCGTTAAAATCACGATCGCGAAAGCTTTCTATGATGTTACGAGGAGGGGCAAAAAGGCAAAAGGATGGAAGTGATTTTTAAATTCAGAGAATTGCATTTTGAGCTACATCTTAAAAGTAAAAATACTAGAAGGCTATGATAGCAAATTCTTGAGCAGATTCATTGACTAATGCTGCCATCTGGAGGGTTTGCAATGGATGTCTGATTTTTTTGTTTTTCGGTAGTGGTACCGCGTACCGGTAGAAACAGTGTTAACACGTTGTGTGAATTCAAGATTTGAAGTGATATACTCGTGGTTAGAATGAAAAGTGACTTAAAAGGTATATTTATTAAATTAATGCATGTTGAAGTATAATGATAGTGTATTGCTATAAGTAAATGAAACAAACACATAAGTCTTCAGCATTCTGAGAAATCTGTGCCTATTAGATGTAGGCACCAAGTGTTTGCAAATTGACAGTTGATAACAGTGGCGCGAAATTTTGAAAAGCAATGG
The DNA here is from genome assembly GCA_964059195.1 of Ectobius pallidus. NCBI lineage: Eukaryota > Metazoa > Arthropoda > Insecta > Blattodea > Ectobiidae > Ectobius > Ectobius pallidus. Next base: position 100,590,911 of record CAXKWD010000009.1, read on the forward strand.
GTGGGATCAAATATTTTCATACTCCCGCCACTTATTTGATTAATGAAATGGACTTATATGATAATTAGGATAAATATAGAATTGGGTGAGAAACAGTGTTCTTTGTTTGTAATAATGAATAACAATCAACGTAATTCAACCAACAGAAAAAGAATTGTGTAGCCTAGTTAACGGAAATCATTAAAGTTAATAATGTTATATTATAAACTTTTTTTTAAGGTACCTACTAAAATAAAATAATTATGTAGCACGGCATGTTCCAAAATGTGTTTCTCCTGACTGGAGTAAATTATCTTATTCATTTTTCCTTACACAAGTCTATTCTCCCCAATCACACTATCCTTTTTTTGGTTTATGGTCCCTTGTTGACTTTTGAATTCATTCTTTCTACATGTTCCACCCACTCTTTCTTTTTAACCAGTTACCAATGTCCACACTTTTGTCTTAAAGAACAGTTTTTACCTTGTCCATTAATGGCCTTCCTGTGATTTTTTCTCAGAAGCATCGTCTAAATTCTAAATATAGCTTTCCTCTCAAGTAAAGGCTACAGTCTTCAGAACAGTGGAAACTGCACTGACAGGCATAAAAATTTAATGAATCGTGGAACGATTTCAAATTATCGTGAGGGAACTGTAACAAGATAAGATCTTACTATATAGTCTATAATGGCCTGATTTTCGCTTTGCAGCAATTCATCAAATAAATACAATTTTGAGTAATATAGCATTAAATAATTATATGATAAAAACACATGACAAATTATTGGGTGGGCTTGAGCCCCACGGGCCCATATAAGATGGTGCCACTGGTTGAAACTTGGGGATTAGGATATAAAATCAGTATTTGGGATGCCCAGTATTTTAATCTTCATGAAATAAAAATAAGCTTTTTATGTAAGTTACTGGTATAGTTATAACAGTCATCATTGGTGTACAATTTGAGCACAGCTAATCCTGCAAATAGGCTATACTAGGGGAAGACAGCTTAGCCTAGTGATTACGTTTGTGAAGTACACAAGAAATCACTGTGTGTGATGTCAGGCAAGAGCGCTCCCCTTTCCATGATACTAATGCTCCTCTCTTCCCCCCTGTTGAATGGTGCCTACATTTCACAAACTCCTCGCAGAAGTCTTACCGCGTGAAGGAAGAGCAGTCTGTAATGATGTCACATAGCAACCTTCTGTCCTCCCCTGGTCTATACTGAACTCCATGGTCTTACATCCCTGAAAGGATGGCCTTCCACCCGAACACTGCATTATCTACCTTGGCAGATGGCAGGATTGAGGGACCTGTAGTGGTTAAATCATAGTTCATGGGACCCACATTATGTTGTCAATGCTTACTGCCATACCTAATATAACATGGATGTTCCTAACCTAAAATTGGAATGTCGGGTCCTGTGAACTCCGGTATTGGATACCCACAGCTGTTATACACAAATTTTAGTTACGAAATATATTTAAAATAATGTGAACATTATAACCTCTCAACTGACCATATTTTCAGAGAACTTTCTTCGGCTTAACTTCAGAATTAAGTTATTGCCATCTCAACCTGGCCGTACCGAGGGAGACCAAGTGTACAATGTTGTCAATATTACAAACATGACTATGTGCCAACTGATCTCAGCAGATGGTCGAGTAGGCCTAGTTTATGTATAAGAAATGACATGAGACGCGCCGCACCAATGTATTATTTTGTGTGGGATAATATGATGGTAAATACAGGATGATGAATAAAATCATTATCAGTAGGAGTTGCCTTAAAAATTAGGCCTATTACAAACAATGGGTCGTCTTAGTGTAACAAAGTTTTACAATAAGTGTGGAAGGGTAAATAGCTTCTGCATTATGGTAAGTAGGCTAATGACAGCTACATTCTAGGTCAGTGACAGTTTATGTTAGCTAAGGAACAGTTATATTACTTTAGCATCAGTATACCGAATAGTATGTGCTCTTTTGAATCTCTTCCTGCAATGGAAATTTTTACCACTGCGTTTTTTTTCTTTTTCTGCGCTTGGAGGTATGGATGCTAGTGGCCAAGCATACCTCGCTCTTAGCTGGACAACTTATTCTGAAGGAGTTTCCTTCCTTACCAAGGTAACTTGGACGAACATGGATTCTCCATTGCAGATGACCTTCTTTCCCAATACATCGTCTGTAGGCTTTCTGGATGATACATTAATTATTGCCAAGAATGAAGTTTCTGCATGTGCTCAAAAGATTTGAAGAAATTGATTTGAATATTAATACTAACAAATCTAACTGCATCTCTGTTATGAAGGGAGTTCTTAACTACAAACACATAATTTTACAATGAGGAGAAACAATTCCATCAATAAGTCAGAAGAAACTATGAAATATCTTGGTGTCATCTACCACATTTCCACTACATTTGCCGCTGTAATGTGTAAGAAAAGACTTGACCCATTGGTGTCTACTCCTTTACTACAACCTCACCAGAAATACAGCATGCAGTCCACCTTTATTTGTCCTGCCCTGATCTACCAGTTTCAAACGACACCACTGAACTTTGTTCCATCTAGATTTTTGTCTGACCGATATGGATAAACTAATAAGATCTACAGTAAAGCTTCCTACTGGCTTACGTCTGGCAGTATGTTGAACGCTGAGAAAAAGAATAAAGGGCTAGGACTGTTTAATGCTAGTTGGTAAATTTTCCTTCAGCATATTAATGCTTGTGTAGTCCTACAACATTCAAAGAAACATCTGCTGTGATTTGTCCAGTGAAATTGAGGTCTGCCTTCATAAACTATGGTAGATCTTAAAGTTTAGACAAACATTAAGGGAACAAGCATTTGAATCCTGGTGCACTTTATCACTAAAAGGTAAAGGTGTTATACTATACAAGGAATACACTCCTGCGAACAAGTGGATTCACCAGTCAAACCAACAGAATTGCAGTGAGTGGCAAGGTGCACTAAAATTGACAGCAAATGTGATCTTCTTGCGTTCCGATCCAGGGAGATACCAAAACGAAAACCACTACCAGTGACTTTACAGTGAGATGAAATTTTGAGATTGTGCCCTTTTGAGATGAAACACTTTGACAAAATTAGAGCAAAATTAGAGCTCTAAGGAAAAAGGGACAAGCTGTTTGTGAGGAGGTCCATGGTGTATCTGATGAGGGCTCCAGTCGGCATATTGATATATTAGCCATTCCTTCAGGCTTAACTAACAGTTACATTATTAACCTGATAGTGAAGATAGAATCAAGTGAACACCAGCTTGCTCTTGTCCAGGATGAGAAATGCAGCATTTACCAACCAACTCATCTTAGGCTCTTTCAGGCAAGGGTGATACCATAGGAGATGAGATTTGCTATTGCTTCTCAGGGAATGGGCATGGACCCAACCGAGAATCAAACCCAGTAGAAGGCAGTCACACTACCGGCTCCCTCACATAAATAATAATAATAATAATAATAATAATAATAATAATAATAATACTATTAACAATAATAATAAAATTAATTACCTTAGCTGTTAATATCCTGAACTAATTTACTTGTAACTACTTTTTGAGGAGGAAAATCACAGAAAAATCACAGAAAAACTGCAACTTATTGGCTGCTCTAGGTTGAGGAAAAAAGTAGTGTGTATAAAGATTGTTGGAGGTTTTCCACAGGTAGCATCGTTTGATGAATGTAGGCTATAACTTATATGGCTGCCTGAAATGAAGATATTTCAAATAACCTATTCAGCAAGAATAATAAAATGACATTGATGTTTTAAAATAAAAAATTGAACTAAAAGTAAATGAATATTTCGACTTGATTACATTAATTATTTCCAAATAAACTCTTATGAATAAGTGTTTATTAAAGATTGTATCATTAGTAGGGGGAGGATTTCTATGACATGTCATTTTTTCCCCTTTGTAATATTTCAGGTTTCCGACTAATTTAAACCCGATTCCAAGCATCGTGGTGGAAATGGAACGGCTTTTATTATGCATATAACTGCATATCGTATTTAGGAAATTTTCAACTATTGTAGCATATTTAGTATGAATATGCATATTTAGGTCATATTTTCGGCATATTTGTGTGCATATTAAAGAAATTTTGAAGTTTCATATCATATTTTGTAAATTTTGCATTATACTGATACTTTTTTAGAATTTACAGGTATTTTAAATAATTAACATTATATTTTAATAAAATGAATTGTAGTGAAACTTAAAAAATATACATAATGTATAAGTGGTAAAGTCATTTTTTAAATTTTATTGGTCATATTTTAATGTTTTTTTAGGTCATAAATGCATGCATATATAGTATTTTTTAGGTCATAGAAATCTGGCCCCTAATCATTAATATACCTGGAGAGACTTTATGCTAATGTTATTCAGTAGGGATCTGCTCACTTCTTTTCACAGTAGTACTTGTACTAATCCAGCTTATCAGCAATGCTTGATACTTTACCATCAACTAAGCTGTTGATGTACTTATGTACTTAACATAATTTGTGATAAAAAGTTATCTCAGAGGAGGGGGAATAGAGAAATGTTGTGCTATATATTTGAATGGCTTAGGATAGTGTGGTCCAACTGAAGGCCCATGGGCTCATGTATGCCTCGACCTGTTCTCATTCCTTGACTTTATTTATGAGTACTTTTTAGGTAGATTTCGAAGAAAAATCTACCTATTGCAATCAATACCATGTCATGACTTTTGAAAAATTCTTTCATATCTTTACGTTTCATTCCTCCCTAAGTACGAAACCACCGCCCGTTCAAAAACTCTTTTTGTGATATTTATATGTAGCCTATATATAGCCTATATGTAGCCTATATGTATATCTTTACACGCCAGCGGCCGTAATTTTGAAGATATTTGAACCAAATTTTATTATGTTATTTCTAGGCCAAATAGTTCGGACAAGTTCGTTAATGAGCATAATTGGCCCAAGGGGGGGGGGGGTCGGGGGAGGAGGTTGAAATTTTGAAAAATTTATGTCTCGGCCCCTATGAAGTATAGAGGGAAACTTTGTTTGAATAAATTAGAGTACTCCCTAAGAAGTTCACAGTGACACCAACGATTCGGGGGTTTTGGGGGCACGATTAGGGGTGGGGGTGGGGGGATGGAAAAGTAGAAATTTTTGAAACCACGTCTTGTGGGGTATCGTTGAAAAGCTCTAGATGAATGTTAGAAAAAGTGCTCTTTCCTCTTTTTTGCAGTTATTATTGCGGGTTTGTCATGCCAAGGTTAAAGAAGAAAAGTGCTGCACAGCAGCAATAAATTAAACCAAAAGCACTTCGAAATCTACCTCAGCCTGTAGGCCTGCCTAAAGGGATTTTTTACATTTGTAAGCTTACTCATTTTTTAAAAGCTTATTTTAGATACTTTTGTTAAGACATACCAGTACTATTCAAATGTAGCTGTGTTAGATTGTGACTGTTAAAATGTAATTTTATCCTCTCATTTTAGCTGTTTAAAGCTTATTTTATCTACTATTTTTCATTTTTTTAAATAAAGATTTTAACCATGGCCGTCTGCTTATGTTATGATTGGCACATAGCATACTTTTGCTTTAGGAAAGGCTTCGGATGGAGAAACTTCAAAATATTGGCATTTTCTTTAAGAGATAAAGTGGTTTTCAACATTAAGTAGCTACTCCAGAGCACTGAATCCTGATATTTCTTCCATTTCTCTGTAAAATATGACAGTAAGATTTCTTCTGAAATACCTTTAATCTTTCTGGTGTTCCTGCACTCAGAAAACACTCCACTCGATAAGGGATGTAACATACCGTAATAAGGTCAAACAACTAAGAAGTGGGGGAGGTCAACAAATGGGGGATTTCACATGTGGATGGTAAGTATAGTTGGAAATCTCAGTGGAAAGTCATCAATCGGCACAGTGCAGTGAATATATAACTAACCAGCTTCCAGTGGAAAGTCAACAAAACAACATGCTTAATTGTCAAAAGATAAAGTATAGAATAATGGCTGCATACTACTTGGTATCTATCAGCTTCCCAATATAAGAAATATTTAAGAGTTACATATGCTACTTTAAATAAAATCAGGTAAACTGATATAACAAAGTGCCAGAATGCTTTTGTTTTTTTCAGTGATAATTGCAATTATTATGTAGAAAATAAGTTATTTTTGTAATCAATCTCTGAGTTAAGCTCCAGATAGATTCATTAAGCAGGGTTTGCAGAAGAACAAAGGTCTAAAGTTTGATTCTTAACATTAATATATACTCGTATACACTGATAGAAGAAATTCTTAAAATATGTCAACATTTCACAAAATGCCTGGCAATAATATTGATAATGGAAGTGTAGGCCTGTGATTCACTGACGTGTTTCAGGTTTAAAGCAGTCATGTAGGTTGTGAATGAATTAAAGTCAATCTGAAATCAATCTGTCAGGAATTACACGGAAGTGTTTAAACTTAAAAATACTCACATTAAAATATAATTTAGATATCGGTAGCCATACATTTCAATAGAATGCACAGCATTATATCAACAGCTGCTGCATTTAATTATTTAACAGCTAGATGTTTTTTAAATCTTTTATTTATATTTATTTACACTGACATTATTATAAAGAAATGAACCAATCAAGCCTTGCTAACAAGATCAATAAGCAATTGACAATGTTATACTTTATGTTTAGGATAGAGTGGGCCATGCAAAATTATCGTAGCAAGTTATACCTATTATAAAATTAATATTGTGTTTGTATGCTGTCGAATGGACAAATAATAAATTTTATGTAAAGTATGTGTTGGATAGAGCTTCTGGAAATGGAAGAATGCTCTTTAATAAGTAATTTCGCTACTTACAGAAACTGATACATCTGAACTTGTCTTGTTTATCTTAGTTTTGGATACGAATGCTTGTGGGAGCTCGACCGCTGATTAGCTGTCTGCAAGCCAGTCAAAATGCTTTGGGTCATTGTGGACAATGCAGATTATATTATGAGAGATGTGACTGTTAGACATTTTTTCGGTACTGGTTAACTAATTTGATCCAAAATCAATCCCTTGGATGTTATAAATGCATATACCAAAGAAAATCCGATAAAGCATATTTGAGTTAACGTGCATAAAAACAGACAGACGAACAGACATTTTCCCATCCACCACACAAGCTTTCATAAAATGTCTTTTATCTGCCGAATGTAATCATGTTCGTATTATTGGCGACATTGTAGACTTGGTCCCACTTGGTACGGCCCGGTTGTGACAGCGGTCACCTTATTCTCAAGTTTAGCGGTATTTTTACTGTTTAAGAACACTGTCAGATTTCCAGTCATGTACTTATAACTTGGCCTCATGGTTTCAAAACATTTAGGATGCTTCACAAATTTCTCATCACTGCCTGACTACATATCTAAGCATGTAGCAATAATTATAGGTGTGGTAATTGGTATATCTCAGAAAATTTTTATCTACCTTCATAACACTAGATAGATACAATACCATGAGTATAAAGGAAATTTCTCTAGTTATACAGGATTCTTACAAATGAAATGGCACATTTAGCATCAATCAAGGCCTATAGATTTTTCAGGACCTAATAATCCTGGGCAAGAAGTCTGCAAGGAGGGGCTGTAAAACATGGGTCCCAGGTCATAGATAATGGCACATTAAAGAACTCCTAGTCTAAATTAGAGCCTCTGGACCAAATTCCCTTTTGTTTATGTGAGAATAACATTGTTGGGAGAATTTGGTTTTAAGAATTTCCCTTTAAATTGTCAGATTCTCTTTCTCCTAACCACTCATGCTCACCATCTAGATGTGATCAAGGTGCTTGATCTTGGCATTCTGTGTCAGATTAGCATCTTCCCCCTTTTCCACCTCTCATGTCCAAGTAATACTTTAATTTCCTACTTGAAGTGATGGGCGTACCCTGTGTCACTTTATCCTCTATAGGAAAATAAACATAACTAAATAATTCTTCAGCAAAGAAATCTCCATCAGGAAGTTCTAAGCTCCATACTCAGAGTAGAAAGGATTTAATCTTTCAATCATAACACTTTAAGCTTGTAAATAGTTTTAGAAACAAGCTCCATAGACATTGTACTGTTACTGTAAACAGTACACATTATATCATGTCAGTATTACTGTATGTAGATAAGCTCCAGAAAATATGGAAAATATGAGGCACGGATAACCGGGTTCTATTGTAGCAAACTTTATATTTGTTTCATTGTGTGAACTTTTTCTTTCATTCTTATCCCATGGTTATGCATCTGAAATGGGTTCCATTTGATCTTCCCTAAAAGTCTCAATCTGAAAGGAGTGTGTGCAAATTAACACTGTTGACAGAAATTGTCTCATGCTGTTTCATTTTAACATAACCAGCAATGAGATTATTTATCGAATTTTTGGTTGGTTAGCACAGTATCATTGACAATAGAAAGAAGAAGAAGGATTATTTGGCCATTTTGTTCAAATATCATGGTAGGTAGATAGCAGTTTTCTTCAATAATGCATTTAATTTTGAATGTTTTTCGTCATAAACCTTAACTTAACAGTTGTTTATCAGTATGAAAAATCTGTTGTACTTAAAAGGCTTAAATGTGTTCACATTTCATGTTACTTACACTTCTCAAGGATGAATGGAGTTTCGGTCACTAAACAGTATGGCACTTATGATCTTTCAAGAAAATTTACATAAGAATGTATGGATAAACCTTTGACTTCTTGGGTGCATGTTGAACACCCACTGTTCTGAATTACACTCAACAATATATTTTATTTTATAATAACTTATATAGTGTGGGCATTTTGTAACCACTTCTATAAATTATTGTCTATACATTTGTAGCTCCTGTAGAAATTGTATCCAGCTCAGTTTTTCTTTTTGATTATGGTCCGGATCAGTCTCTTCTTTGATGCATGCAATAAACAAACAATATTTGCTGACTTCATTATAATTTCTTTTTTCTATTATCCTTTTTAGGTAGGTATATGATTATAAAAGTTTTGTAAAAATTATGGTTTCTATAATCATATTAATTTTAGTTGCATCATTTCTGTCCTTCAGTCTCGTGATCAGGTTACTATGAAAATAAATGTGATTACCTGCAGTGTATTAGTTTTATATTTCTTTGAGTGACCTTACTGCTGCACCAGGGGGCACCCAATTTACTCATTAAAGAACTAAGTTTCAGCTTACAGTCCTACACGTGTCTGGATTGTGCACTCCAAGTTTTATTATTTTTGCCTTTATTCTAAATATGTGAATCTGTAGAATACCCTCCAACTATTATTGTTCAATTTATTAATTTCAACCCTTTATATGACTATCAATGTTTTTAGCCTTTGAATAAATAAACAGTACAAAATATGATGCACAAATTTTACGTGTTAAGAATTGTATTATTGAGGTTAATTAATGTATAACCTCCTGCTTAAATAGATTAAAAATCTTAGAGAATTTTTCATATATTTTCCTTGTAGCATCACATATGTTAAATTAATAAATAATTGCTCCAACTATTCTGTAGATTTATATTTCCTTGGTCAAGTAAATATATCATAAAAGAGAATGCAAATTTAACAATCAAAATTATATGACTTAGGTTTTAATTTTTTAAATTATTCATACTTAACTGAATATCTTGATGTATTGTTTCATAGATAAATTATATCATCTAATGTGACTTTTATTGCTTGAATTATTTGTTAGTTGTTTTATTAATTAATACTTCTATATTATGTTGTATGAAAACATAAATATTATAAGAGGGTCATTTCGAAAGTTCTGCACACTGTAAGATAAAATTAAAGAAAATAATTTATTTTGCAAAATTTCATTACAGGACTTCAATATAATCTTCATTCTTGCTTATGACAGCTTCCCAACGTTTTGGCAAATTCAGTATTCCGGATAGGGCACCTTCATTGTTGAGCTGTCTGATTACTCAGGTCACCTCACTGGAAGCTTCATCAATTGTAACAAAATGTTTTCTACGGAGTGGTTCCTTCAATTTGGGAAACAAATCAAGTCTGGTGGGCTCAAATCAGGACTTCTGATGGGTGGGGAAGTCTTTCCCATCCATAGACTTCGAAAACGTTTTGTTACAATTGATGAAGCTTCCAGTGAGGTGACCTGAGTAATCAGACAGCTCAACAATGAAGGTGCCCTATCCAGAATAAAAAATTCCCAAAACGTTGGGAAGCTGTCATAAGCAAGAATGAAGATTATATTGAAGGCCTGTAAAGGTATTTTGCAAAATAAATTATTTTCTTCTATTCTATCTTACTGTGTGCAGAACTTTTTAAATGGCCCTCGTATATAAATTCTTTCATTCTTGTGTCCGACTTTAGCGTTGTGTACAAATATTTGAATAAAAACACTTTCTTAACGCACTTTATTTTACCTTAGTAAACTTCTGGACGGCCGTTTCGCAGGTGGTGTTCCTGCATCATCAGCAGAGTGCCAGAGGTGGTGTTCCTGCGAAACGGAAGGAACACCACCTGCGAAACGGCCGTCCAGAAGTTTACTAAGGTAAAATAAAGTGCGTTAAGAAAGTGTTTTTATTCAAATAAATTCTTTATGTTTTATTGATTAATTTTATATGTCATATGACATGACTTGGATTGCACTAACATGGAATTTATGATGTATTTCAAGTTCATTTCTTTAATGCTTATTTCATTAGGTTAATTATATGAATTATTTTCAGGCCTTAAAATCTCCTACAATTATAAGTCATAACTACGGTATTAAGATCAGAGTGCTTGACTGTAAGAACACTTCTGAAAAATTTATATCTTACTTCCCCAATTGCATAACCAATATAAACTCACTTAACTATTCCTTACTAAAAGTTTGAGTTCCACATATTCTCAAGATTGCAGAAAATGATTCACATTAATTGAAAACTACTATTATTCCCTCAAGTTGCTTGGAGTGTTCAGTCCACTCAACTAACCGAACCTTACAAGCAAGACCACAATTAACACAGAAGTGTTGATTTTTATAGGGGCCATAAATCTGTAGATGCAATTAAAAGAAAGAAGTTTCAATAGTGGCTACACTTCTGTAGAATGCAATTAACAGGAGAAGTGTTATGCCATGTTCATCTGATTTTAGTGGATGTCCAGCATGTCTCAGAGCAAAATGAATTTCTCTGTGACCACGTATTGTACCTCGACTATAATAACAATGAAAATGATCGGTTCTCTACCCACTGTGGAGACATATATGGGATAACTTAAAGAAAACTGATTTGATCTTGAAAAGTACTGGATATCCATTGTTAGGTGAAACTGGCATAAACTTCTTCTTTTCCAGTGAAATTCTAGTATTAAAAATCAAACCTTCATACAAAACAAACATCATGTACACATGCAAAGAGAAATTCAGCAGAAATAACTGCAAGTTCACACAAGAATCATGAATTTTCAATCTCAGCAAGAAGGGTTGGTAAAGAATTCCTTCAGATCATCATAAAATCTACATTTATTCAAGGAAGCAAGATTTTTTTTTCTTCATAAATTCTCCACAGGGTGAGTTTGAGGGTGAAACTGGTTTTAATGAGAGATTCATCTAATAGTTTAATAAAAAATTTTCATGTGAAATCTTAGAAACCGAGCTTGTGAAAGTGAACCTACGTTATTGTAGGTTTCCAGGAGAATCTTCTGAAAAAAGATCAACTTGAGGTATTACAATAATTATTTTTGTTTCAGGTGGACAGTGCGAGTGTAAAGGTATGCTTGTCGGTAGCAGTGCGGGTATAATGTCAGTGGACTTTGACACAGCTGGAACACTCATCTTAGGAGCATCAAGTGATATGGCCAGCCGGGTGTGGACAGTTGCGGATCAGCGATTAAGGGTGAGTGTTTTTTTAAATCTTTATTTGATTGTGTCTTTTTAAAGTTGGCCTCAACTAGGGTTCGTAAGCAACTGCAATCTTTCTGGTCAGTTATCAAAATGCCCAACACTTATTCAAAATAAGTATAAACAAGCTTTTCGTTGAAAATATGTCATATTTACTTTAGCTGAAGTATTTAACTTATTCAATACTGTGTTTTTCGAACAGTTAATGATTCTTCTACAGTTAAATGAGTACTTAAATTACAGTTCCAGAACAGTGATAATTGGTACCCACAATATTTTTGAACTCTCTGGAATATATTCTTTGTATTAATTTGTATTCAATATGACAGAATTCGTGAAATATTTAAGTAGTTTGGTATTTATATACTTTGATTAGCTACTTCAGAAATGAGATGAATTAAGAAAATTCAAACATAATATATGAAGTGTTTTTTACTCTATTAATATGCACCCAGTTAAAGGGATCTGAAAATTTTGATAAATATAATTGGCCTCTCAGCTCAAATACATGCACTTTGGTATAGGCAGAGATATGGATTGTGATGTAGGGCTGGATGTTTATTATCTAGAAGTACGCAAGACAATATGGCCTTAAAAATAACTAAATATGACCCAAAAGAAAAGACTGTGGGAGAAGCGCAGTTTCTAAATATAGTGATTGTTGATGTGGCAACAGACCAAGACTACCTGCAATTAATTTTGCAATAAATTGAAGAGTATTAACAAAATCTAAAACTCACGTTTTCTGCTGGTTTCTTGTTGATGACTCACAAATAAAAGCAAAAATAAAAAATCCAGCTTTGAAATGCATGAACCCCTTCAGTTCATCCATGTTAAAAATTTCAGATCTTCGTGGGCTATAGATTTCGCTGGTCATTGCACACAAATAGACATTCTACAAATGCTTTCTCTTCTTATATAGATTTGCTAGTTGCAAATTTTGCTTTCATACTTCCAGAACCCGTTTCACCACTTTAAATGGATTCTCTTATTGTGAGTTCACAATCTAAAGGGTTGTAGCCTCTTCTACTCCTTAGCTCTACACCACCTTTGTAAAGTGCGAAACTTTACTTCACTGCAGTAAATATCAGCAAAATTCAGAAACTATCATAACACTTCTGAAGCATATGCACATTATCAGTTTGTAATATCTTTCTCAACGACATGACACTGTGCTCAGGCATTGATCATCAGATGACATCCACTGAATGTTATTGGAATAACCTATCATCACATGGAATATCGAAAATATTCTTATTTACAAGACTTACCTTTTGTTAAATCACATAAAGTTAAGGAAGAATAGTTTTTACCTTCTAATGATTAAATTACAGTACCGGTATACAATTAACAACCTGTTCAAGTGCTAGTACTGTTTTTCTTGGCCTGAAACTGAACTGCATCAAAGATATGTTATGAGACTTACGGTGACCAACTCTCTTGCATTTTAATTACGTTTATAACACTTTTAATATGCAAAGTAGTAGAAGAAACAGTACACATCAACGCCACATGACAAAAACAAATTTTAACCGATCTATAAATGTCAATAATTGAAATTGTTTCCCGCTGAAATTCAATACCTGTATGCATATGTGAAGCATTTGTACGATATTCCATTGCTTCATCAGAATTATATTTAACAGTGGATAGAATATCCTCAACAGGTTGAATACAATGTCCGTTGAAACATCAAATGGAACAGTCTTTTTGGAAAGGTTCTGTAGGTAGATGAAGTTTTGCCTTCAGCCCTGAAATTCCATGATGAGTTTCCAGCATTAATATTCGTTTTGAGCTCCCCTGAATCCAAAAATACATTTTTCAGAAAAGTGTCTGTATGTGTTGGGTCTGTGTGTCTGTGAACAGCATAGCTCGAGAACAGAACATCCTATAAAATTGAATGTTGTATTCGAGTTAGATGTTTTCTAGGAATGTGACAAGAAGATTGGTGATGACTTTCTCTTTCTTTTACTTCCACTTTACATGAAAAAAATTTCATTGTTTGCAAATTTCCATTTTGCAAAAATTTTATGAAGTTAAATGGCAACCATCGAAATCAGACTCAGGCTCATGTCTTTGCTGATGAACAGTACACATGAGTATGCATGAGGCTGCAACAGGTGAATAAGCACTCCTTGAAATGCAGCCTGTTATTCTATATCAAAGCATGAAGTGAGAAAACTGTATTGTCCTTGCTTAAGGCAGAGGAAGTTATGTGAACGTATCACAGGTTATCAGATTTTTATGCCTTTACAATGTACTTTACATTTTCACTCAAGCGATTGTGAACTTATTAATTCTTACTTTTAACATTAGATAATCACTTATCTTGATTGGAAAACTGAATAAATAATTTTTTTTTCTTTTTGTTCTTGGTTTCCTGAGAAAAAGTTGTTTGAAGCCAATGAAACATTTTCACTCGAGCTATTGTGAACTTCATAATTCTTACTTTTAACATCAAATGATCACTTATCTTGATTAGAAAACTGAATAAATTATCAATAATTGTTTTCTATTTGTTCTTGGTTCCCTGAGAAAAAAGTTTTTTGAAGCCAATGAAGTGAGAAAATCGGAGAGAGGTAATGTACACAGTTAGTTCGTTAATTAATTTAACAATTAACAGCTCCCATAAAACCGACCATTAACCTATAAAATATGCCTCCTGTGGGAATTAATCCACTTGAGTTCAGTGCAACAGCATGGAACAATAAGCTGACTCCTTGAAATGCCTGTAACTTCATTCAAAAATACTTTATGACAAGAGCGTTAAGCACTAAAATCGTATATAAGCTTATCCGAAACGTAGATTTTTTCAACAATTTTCCAGAACAATTCTATTGTAAAAACATATAATGTCATCTCTGTTTACGGTCAGTCTTGAGCTTGCGTTTACATGTTGATGGGTTTTTACTGAAATTCCAATTCCAATTTCAATCTTTATTGCCATTGATCTACATTAATACTTAGAAATAAGCATAGTCAGTGTTACAATCAAACTTAAAATATATTTACATCTAGATAAGATCCTATTTACACTTAAATATAAAAGTTTATAATAATATACATTAGGCTACATGTTAAATATAGTTAACGGTATTTTAAAACTCTAAATCCATTTCACTGTCTAGAAACTCTTGTATAGAGTAAAACGGATGGTTAATGAGCCAGGTACTGACAGTTAATTTGAATTTCTTAAAAAGTAGTTAATTTTGCTGTGTCAGGTAGTCTATTAAAAAATTTTACACAGTTGATTTTAAAAGAATTACCAGTTTTGGCTAACCTATGATGGGGTATGTTGATCTTACTTTTCCCTCTAGTATTGTACATATGAAAGTCTTCTCTGCAGCTAAATTCTGTAATACAGTGATACCTCGAGATACGAGTTTAATTCGTTCCGTAACCTTGCTCGTATGTCAATTTGCTCGTATCTCAAAGCAATTTTCCCCATTGAAATGAATTGAAATGCCATTAATCCGTTCCAGCCCCAAAAATGCTACCCCAATTGTTTTAGTTACGTGTTTTTGAATAAGAAAAATGTATTTATAAATGACAAATATTGTATAAAAACAATACTGTACTGCCTCGCCAAGTCAGCTACTCGCACGCCTTGCTCATTTTTTCTATGATTTCTAGAAAAACTTAGCAAAGATGCTTCGACAGCGAGGTAAACAAGCACACTGGGGGAATACGTGGGATAATGCGCGAGACGCACGAGGCGCAGGAGCAGTAAACTGGTGGGCCATGTGCAGCGTCGCAGCTGGCCGTTCCTCGTATCTCAAATGTCGCTCGTATTTCAAAACAAAACTTCGCTCGCTCGACAGCTAGTATCTCAAATAACTCGTATGTTAGGGCACTCGTATCACGAGGTACCACTGTATGTGATTTAGTATATATTAGAATGCGATAGATATAAAGATTAATCATCGTCATTAATTTAAGTTTGATAAAAAGTGGCTTACAATGTTCTTAAAGTTTTTTCTGGATTATTAAAATATCATTAACTGCAACAGAGTGTCCCCATATAAGTATTCCATAGGATATGTGGGACTGAAAAAAGCCAAAGTAGGCTATTCTTAAGAATTCATTCCCGACAAAATCTCTCAATTTCCACATAAGATATTTTACCCTAGATATTTTTTTACATACAGTATTTACATGCATTTTCCAGTTTAATTCATTATCAATATGAAACCCAAGTAAGCAAACAGAATGACCATCCCTTTTTTGTGATAAACTGAGAAGAACCGATGGAATAGCCTGATAAATGTAGAGAATTATGGAAGGACAATAGGCTGCCATTCTGCATTTGTGAAGTAAAGTAATTTCTGATATGATAATAAGAATTTGAAAATCAACTTTCAGTGCAATTAATTTAGAAAGCCTTATGCAGAATACGTACTAAACACGTAGAAATATTACAAATTTACGTAAGCCTATCGAAGGTTTTGGTGATATTTTATTTCATGATAAGATCTTTAAAAACATCTCGAAGCGTTGTAATTTGAATTCAGTAGTATAAAATATGGCGTTTATTTGTCTATCTAGGGTATAATCGTTACATTAAAAAGTATTAAACTCAGTTTTTTCTGCAAGTATCTCGAAATGGGAATTTAAAAGCAGCAAGTATGTTACAGTTGCTAACTGTATCCAGCAAAGAAAAAGTGTTCTCTATCATTCGTCGATTCTAAAAACATGTAAAGAAATGCATAAACCATTTTCCCCCAGACTGAAACAGTCTGTGCTCGGCATCCTGTTTCAACGTTCGCGGGTTCGATCCCGATCTGTATAAATCGCGTTTAAGTATGCGTAAATTTATTAGTCCCATGTTTATAAGTAGGGACCGGATTTTTAGGTTTTTAAAAACACTGTTTTAGGTTTTCCATTAGGTGAAATAGTTTTTTTTAGGTTTTAGTCCAAAATATAGTTTTCGGGTAGAATAATTGGTTTAATGAATTTGAATGTGCGACATAGGATTCAATACATAATACTTGTAAAGTTTAACTTTAAAAAATTAACTTAAATTTGTGTAAACTTGCTTTGGGACAATATTACACAATTGAAGAAAGAAAGCGTAAACAATCAAAAGAAGCAGTGAAAATAAGATTGCCTCACATTTCCTGGTTACAGTATATCACAGTGTATCTTTCAAGATTCTCAACTGTGAGTTGTATTGAATGACGTCTGTCATATACAGCAGGAACAACTTCGAAAACGACAGAACAGACGTAGGATCCCGCGGGGTGCAACGTCATAAAATATCCTCAGAAGAAGAAGAAGAAGAAGAAGAAGAAGAAGAAGAAAAAAAAGAAAAAATCAGGTTGTCGCCAATCCACTGCCGTAATAAACTCGATTTCATTTAATTCGGCATAATTAACACGTCCATCCACTGTCCATCCTAGACGACAATGGGTTGAACGAAACGCTGGTGGTATTAATTTCAACCCGACAAAGTTTTGTCTCCGCAAAATATCGATTTCTCAACTGACAAACAAAAAATACAAAAAAGTGGCCTAAATTAGATATTTTCGGTTTTGTGTCCCGTTTAGGTATATTTAGGTTTTTATAGCCCATTTAGGTATTTTTAGGTACCACAGAATTAATGTGGGTGAATCCTATGGACATGATTCGAAAAAGTGTATGAGCGCTTTTTGTTTTGGAAGTAAGGAAAAAAATAGGTAAAAACCTAAGAATCCGGTCCCTATTTATAAGTTAGATTTAAAGTCGTGTGAAAGTATGAATGAATGAATGAATGAAGTGCTTTTATTGATAACAAGGAAAACTATCTTTTTACATTATTCTTTGCACGAGCCCTTAGGCTGTTCATGCTTCAACTGTGCACAAGCAAAAATGTACCCTAAAAATAAAACTAAAAACACACAAACAGTTAAAAACTAGTAAATATACAAACAAAACACCACACACACACACACACACACATTCCCCTCCAAAAATAGCACATACACCAGCAATACCCTTAAACACACCAACCAAATATATTTTACATATTATTCTATATACAGCCGTCTACCCCATCGGAGTACTACCCTTACTCCCTCGGTCCCACTCCCTCGGCCAGTTCCATCCTAAGCTGCCTCACTTTGGACATAAATTTCCCCACCCCCCCAAAAAAATCTAGTGTTAAGCAGCAGATCGTATGTGAACAGCTGACCCCTACAAGAAGCAGTGAAAGACTCTGGTAGATGCCGTTGCCTCAGTGTTTCCGTGAATGTACACTCTGCCAAAATATGGTGTGAAGTTTCTCCTGCCCCACAAAGCGGGCATATTCTCTCCCCCTCATCATTTGTAATTTTAATTGCCCGCCAAGCTCCTAGACGGAACCAGGCTAAACCAAGTCTTTCCTCTTTATTTGCCCCATACAAGTAAGTCTCTGTTCCCCAGTTTGTCTTGGTTAACGTTTGGATCTCCAGAGTGACTTTATTCCTGCAATCCGCTAATGTCACTTGTTTGTCAATATCTCTCAAACGCTTCTGAACTTTCCGCCATGCATTGCGCCTATTCCTAAACCCCCTCTCAATTATGAATCCCATTCCTATTTCCTCTAATCCCCTACGTAATCTACCCGCCCATGATACTTGGTCTCTCCAAGCTAATTGTTCTCTGCAACACATCGCCCTAATAAGGGATTGATCCCCATGGAGAATCCGCAAGTAATACTTCACAGCCTTTATTTTACACTCAATTGAGTCTCTATGGCGTCCAAATTCTCTTAGAACTCCGCAGTTGGCCGTCCCTCTACCCACCCCCGCTATCCCTTTCAGAAAGTTGCTTTGTACCTGATTAAGTTTTTCCGTTCTCCCCCACCCCCAAATTTCTGCCCCATACGTAATTGTCGATCTAACTACTGCGTTGTACACTGTATCTAGTAATTTCAGCGAGACCTCGGGAATCTTGTTACGTATCTTCAGTGTTTCCGTCACTTTCGTAATCGCTCTGTGTTTAGTTATGTCTATATGTTTGTTCCATTTGCCATTCATAGCCATTGTTACCCCTAAGTAAACAAAATTTTTCACGTTATTTAATTCTTTCCCATCATATGTCCATCTTTCACTTTTCCCGTAAACACTCCCGTTCTTAAATGTCATAATTTTAGTTTTTTCGGCATTTACCACCATCCCCCATTCCCTGGCATACACTTGCAAGTTGTCTAGACTTGTCTGTAGTCCCTCGACCGATCTTGAGCACAATGTCAGATCGTCCGCGTAGAGCAATGCTGGAATCTTTACCTTCCCCACCACCGGAGCGTCAGTATTGACCCTTGAAATGTACTCGCACGGCACAAAATTCCGGCACATGGACGACGTTTATAGGTCTCACTCACAGTTCACAACTAACGTTAAATTATCGTAACAAAATAACCATGTTAACTTGTTGCTTAGTATTCTGGAATGAACGTGTAACAGTGGTCTATATGTTAAGGCTCAGGTAAGCGCGGCAATGAACCTTCGGGTTCCATAAAATAATATTCCTTTAGCTTGCTAAGGAATTATCTACTGCCATTGAGTAAGTAAGTAATTAAGCTTAAAATATAATTTTGAGTATAAAGTATATTTTATTTTCGATTTTCTTGGAAAAAGTATAACTTATCAAAAAAATTGTCAGGTCTTAAGTGGTCACACAAAATACATATATTTCTCGAAACGTTTATCATAAAAACTCCATTCTCAGTTCTGATCAGTCTCAAACGAGTTCTTAAAATCGGATGGAATGAAATCTGACATCTGAAACCTTGAAATTCATTCTGGCAAGAAGTTGAATAGAAAGTTTGCAAAGCTCTTTCGCGGTAAATGAGGAGGAATTCATGGTAGTGTCAGCGAGATTTAAGTTTCAAGATGTGACAGGTTGTCAGAGTGTTTTAACCGTCTTAATTACGCACACTGGCTTCCCGGAGTTTAAAGCTTTTTCCCGCGTCCATTCTCATGAGGACTGGGAATTTCCCTTACTCATCTGCACGTCTCCCATCTTACATTTCAACTATCGAGATTCTTATTTTACTCTTATAAAGTTTTCTTGAGTGGAAGATTCATGCATTGTGGTTATTACCATCGATATAGTTTTTTTTTCAAACACTTCAAGGCCAAAAATTGTCTTTTACGTTCACGAAAAACTCGAAATTTTGCGTGTTTGCAATATTTTTTGGTTTTGCTATTTTTTAACGAATTTTTTCCATGCATTTTGGCTATTACCATTGATATAGCTTTTTTTCAAACACTTCAAGGCCAAAATATTGTCTTGTACGTTCACGAAAAACTCGACATTTTGCGTGTTTGCAATATTTTTTAGTTTTGCTATTTTTTAACGAATTTTTTCCATGCATTTTGGTTATTACCATTGATATAGCTTTTGTTTCAAATACTTCAAGGCCAAAATATTGTCTTTTACGTTCACGAAAAACTCGAAATTTTGCGTGTTTGCAATATTTTTTGGTTTTGCTATTTTTTAACGAATTTTTTTCCAATGGAGATCTCGTATGAAAATTCTGAAACGAACTACGAACTACGCTCGTTTCATCAACATATTTGCGTCGTAATAAATGTCATTTTAATCTCGTTGCATAATATACTATTAGAACACACAATCTTCTGGGTCATATGTACCCCCAAGTTAGACTCTTTCAAATGTCTCGATTTTTACTGTAATAATCATCATTCTTGATGAACTTTTCAAGTCAATATTATGCAAATGATCGCGAGAAGAATACATATTTTTCCTGAATAGAATCTTGCCTTAAATTGCAAGCAGTTGAAAATACGTGCATAATTTATACAGGCCTAAGTTTTATACATATGTAGACTCTCTGAATATAATTACTGTAACCATTCATTGCGAAAAGTTTTGCACCTTAGCCAAATTTACAGTACGTCTTTTTTTTTATGTGATCGTTCGTAGGAGGAATCGCAAATTGTTGATCACACAGGGACATATCTGGGAAGTACTTCACACAGTCCTTTGTTACTTGTGCGAAAATGAGCAATATCTTCAGGGATTTGACATAGGCCTACCCCCAGAGATCATAGTGCATCGGATTCAAATCCGACGAGCGTGGGGTACTATCGTGTGCTTCTCTGCGACCAATCCAGTGTTCGAAAATGTGGTGTCCAGCCAGATTTGGTATCAGCCATTTTGCCTATAGTGCGGAACTTCTCTGACATCTTGAATATCTCTCGAATGTAAGCCTAGTAGGCATCCCGTGTTAACTGCTTGCTTCGTTTGTTTGTTTATGGTTATTTATCTGCGGGTATGTATTGCAATAATCAGGCCTGTGACCGTCGCCGGTGTACCGGAATTTCGTCCTGCAGGAGTTCTTTGATGTACTTGCAAATATAAATATGTCTGTCACATTTATACATACCGACCTGGGCCGGAATAGAACCCTTTACCTTGGCCACAGAATGCTGTACTACACAGGACGATTATTTACTACGTCATGCAGTAGCCTATAGTTACTTTCATTGATATTATACTTTATTCCTTTATTAAGGATATTACATTCATTTTACTGGTTATTACGTATTCATTTCAGTTTACTTTGTTATTGTAACTATAGGCCTACTATAAGAGGAAGCAAATAGCTGACAAATGTTCACATAAAGAAATCACACGAGATAGTCTGATATGCTATACACGAGGGAATAGGTAAACCTTGCTTCATATAATAAAATACACAAAAAGTAATATTTTATTCATTATGTAGGCCTATCTAATTGTTCGTGAGGTGCAATGTTTAAAAATTATATTTTTAATAATGCACTGTATTATACGCTACTTTTAAAATGTGTAGGCCTACAAGACATTGGAATGGATGTCACTTACTTGCAGTCTCTCTCTGGACCCTCAGGATGCTGTAGCTCTGTTGTCGTGATGTGATGCCGTGATGTTCCAATCCCGGCTCGTACCTGTTTATTCTATTGCCCGACTTAATTTTCTCTTATCTCAGGGACAGCACGTTATAAGGAAAGCGTTCAATTTAAAGTCGTTATAATTGGGTAAGAGCGAAATTTATTCCAATGCAAAAACTCTATGCACAACTACAATATAATTACAATATTCAGAATATTAATTTACTCTCTTCAGCAAGGTGTTACGTCAATACGCGGCTTCTTCGCAGCCGGTGCCTCCTGCCCACGAGATACATAATTAGGCCTAAAACCTTGTGAATTATTGTTCTGTTTGTTACTGCTATTCCCTACATGAAAGCTATTATTTTTGCCCCCATCCTGAGTGTAAGGTGAAGTTGCCGTAGCCTCAAATTTCGTAAGCAAGTCTACCATTTCCCCAAAACCCTTAGGCCTAGCCACTATCAAGTTATTTCTTATATGGTCCTCATAATGGCTTGCAGCAATACTCAAGACCTCGGAATCTTTAAGAGGAGGGTCTAGCATTCTCCCTTTCTGAGCTATGCGTAAAAAATGATCAATCATCGTCACGCCCCCTTGTGGATTATATTTCCCCGTAGTAAGTTCGCTTCGAATTTTGTTTTTCTCGTTGTCATTCCAGTAGCGATGCATGAAAAATTTCTTAAATGTGTCATAATCTACCTGTTCCCCTAGTGTTAATTTTAGCCACTGAGATGACCTACCCTTCAAGCTTTTCTTCACCATTAACATTTTAAGTTCTGGAGGAATTGACTTTAATTTGAAATAATTATCCAGTTCAGTAAGATAGTACTGAGGATTCATATTTTCGTCCTCATTGAAAATTGGAAATGGGATCTCGTTTAACAAGTGAACAGGAATGCCCTGTACAGTTGCATTCACATTTTGAGTAATACCATTACTGCTAACATTATTACTATCATGCGTAGCGATACTGCTATGCCGGACTGGAGTTGACATTCTTTCAAGTTCAATAGCATTTTCAGTTACAACCATGGTACTTGTAGAAGCTAAATTTACATTATTAACTCTATTCTCCTCCGGGATAACATTATCACTGCTCGAAGTGCCACTCATGCTGTTCTGGCAAATCGTGTCTATCTGTCTATCATTCTGTTCCAGTTCCCTAATTTTATTTTGAACTAAATCCATTTGTGAAGTTAAATTATCAACTTTTTCATTCACTGATTTACTGGAAGATTCTACCACTAACTTGACCTGATTCAAAGTTGCTTCTAAGCTACTCTTTACTGCAGTATTTTGTTCAGTTAAAGTATTCTGTATTTTCTCTTGCTCACGCCTAAGCTCGGTTTGAACATTAGTTGTGATTTCGGTAAATTTATTATTAACTTCAGTCTGCAGTCCCCTTACACTATCTTCAAAATGATTTACTTTCTCCTGCATGTGCTTAAAACCTTCTTCCATTTTCTGTTCTAAGGTCCCTATAGAATTTAATTTGTTATGTACATTTTGCACTTTCTGTTCTAGGGTCCCTATAGAATTTAGTTTATCATTTACAGATTTTAATTCTCCCTGCAAGTTTTCTTTCATCCTCTGTTCTAAGTCCCCTACAGAATTTAATTTGTTATTTACAGCTTTGAATTCTGCCTGAAAATTTTCCTTCATTTCCCCTACTGATTTTAGCTGCTCTTTAATCTCTGACATGAAGCTAAAAAGAGATTGCATATTCCCTGGATCATTTAGAACTGCCTGGCTTGTTGACGGACTAGGCCTAATTTCTTCCACCTCCATAGCTGTATCTGGCTGATTTTCGTCCTGAATTTCAATACCCTGGACATTTATTTGGTCGGAAGGACCCTCCAATACTACATTCTCATTAACATTTACAGTTGTTGGTTCTACATCGCCCTGTACCTCCATTTCCTGGTTCTCCATGCTATCTCCAATAATTTTATATCTTAACTTCATCGAGCTAATTTACACTTAGTTTCCCTCTGCACAAAAATATACCCTGCTATGCTAACACATTTTAGCTATAATATACATGTAAAACAATACCCTCAAAAACAAAATATATATACACAAATATGAAATGTTTGTACTTTACAATTTTGGTGTGATGATCGATGAGTTGCTGGTCCGTGTGACGGTGACTGAAGTCCCGCTCGCCGCTGTCTGCTGCCGCCGATCCTCGGTAGTGAAGTCTCGTTGCCTCCCGTGCTGTATTTTCATTAATGTCCTATGCCATTAATGCTCGACACCCTCAAACGTTGGAAGCGCCATTTGGAATGGATGTCACTTACTTGCAGTCTCTCTCTGGACCCTCAGGATGCTGTAGCTCTGTTGTCGTGATGTGATGCCGTGATGTTCCAATCCCGGCTCGTACCTGTTTATTCTATTGCCCGACTTAATTTTCTCTTATCTCAGGGACAGCACGTTATAAGGAAAGCGTTCAATTTAAAGTCGTTATAATTGGGTAAGAGCGAAATTTATTCCAATGCAAAAACTCTATGCACAACTACAATATAATTACAATATTCAGAATATTAATTTACTCTCTTCAGCAAGGTGTTACGTCAATACGCGGCTTCTTGTTAATTGATAGTTTACTCAGACTCTACTGGTATAATACAATGATTGCTCTTCCCGGACTTTAACTTTGACTAAGTACCCAGCGACCCTCGACTGGACTTATAAATTCCGAGACTACTACCGGGATGTGGCCTACTGGCCTACAAAAACCACGCGACCGAAACCTCTGGAGCTCTCGGCTCTTCTCTCTGTCTCAAAAATCATCACCTCCCAAGAAGCTTCGTACTGACGTCAGACACACAAATTAGTCCCTCATTCTTATTGGTTATTATATGTTAGTATTATTCCGCTAGTGCGGAAGAATATCGGAAGCCAACACAGATCTCTGAAGGTTTCCAATTCCCGGAACCTTAAACACCTTATTGTTCCTCTAGTGTCGGAGCAGAGCTGGTTTATCCCCATCACACAATAAAATCGCCTCTTATCTGATGTTCTTTTGTCTACGTTAAAATTCTAGCACAATACCAATACACAGAATTTGCTCAAGTGATTGACAGCCTGCCTTTGTCTACTCAGACTGTGTTATTTTTACAGTTACTTGCACTTGCTTTTATTCTAAAGTATTAATTTTCCCATTTCTTATAACAAAATTGATTCTAGTTCTCAAACTCTTAATAATTCTGGTTCATACTTATCTTTCCCAATGTTTAATTAATTTCTGTATAATATTAATAAAATGAAATGTTTTAATTAATTATTGTAGAACGTTATGGAATATGTCTAAAGGCATATTCCGCCTCAACATGAAAGAAATAACAGAAAATTGATGATTTCATTTTGCATAGGTCTATTTTAGCATAGTTTGTTAGTTTGCCGATAATTGATCATATTTGCTTGATATTTACATAGGCCTGTTTGTGTACATTTTATTACCGTATATTTCCGCAGATAAGACAATAGTTGAATCATAAAAATGGCCCTGAAAACCCGGGGTCGTCTTATAGGACAGATTAAAAAAAAATAGAGTGAAATTTATATACATTAAAACCATTATTAAATGACATATTCTGATGTCAAAATTAGCCTATATTATCTTGATATATTAATATGTTAGGAACCATTCGCGGGCAAATGTAAGCGAATTTCGTAAATAAAACCTATGTTTGGTATTTTTTTGTTTGTTTTTCCCCTATAGCCTATATCGGTACGTGTATCACATGGCTCACGCACAATGCGCGTATCGTTCAGTTCCATTGTGGTGCGACTGTTTTCAGTGATGCCACTTGAAAAAAGAACTTCAATGAAGCTTTGTTCCGGTAAGGGTGGCCAGTCTTTATAACTAACTGTAGTTATTTTGGCCTAACTTCTACTATCTACCCTTTGGATTATAACAGTGCGATGGTTGACAAGGTTTTCTTCTCATAACTCCCAATCAACCAGAAAACTGAAACAAAAACTAATTTTTTAAAAGTTGTTTCATATTATAACAGTGCGATGGTTGACAAGATTTTCTTCTCATAACTCCCGATCAACCAGAAAACTGAAACAAAAACGACATTTTTTGAAGTTGTTTCGTAAAAATAAATGAATAAGCAGTTGATAGTTCGGGAGTCATCTTATAGGACAGCTATATGCTAAAACTATAAAACTGTGACGACAATTTGTACCTTGTCTTATCTGCGGAAATATACTGTAATTTGTCACATTTTTAACGGCATATTTATGACATATTTCTAATATTGTAGTCTACCTATCTCTGTTAATTTAGACATTTACAGTATATGGACTAGTGAATATTTTGAGAGCCGACCGTACAATAATTGATAGTAGGCCTATATAACCTAATGTTTTAGGAACTGATTCTATAACATTAAAGTTACGTTTCACTTGATTAGTATTAATTTACTAAAATTTGTTGCATTTACCATTTTTTTAAGTTTTGTAATAGGCCTAGACCTATCACTTTTAGGCCTAAGTTACAACTTTTACTATTTTTTGTAATTCATAATGCAATTCAGGCAACAAGAGAAAGCAGCCTAATTCTATGGTTTTTTATAATTTATGATGCAATTCAGCTAACAAGAGAACATAAAGCATTGTAATTAAAATTACTTAAATTCTTCATTAGTTCTGGAGCATATTTTACAAATTTTACAGCATATTGAAGGCATATTTCGTCTTCTGATAAAGCATTAACTTCCGGGCCTTAATGATTGGCAGTTAAGTTGACCGCGGATGGTTAATACTCTAATGTACCTCATATTAAAATAGGGGGGAAGTGCATTCCAAAAAATAAACTTTTCCTCATTACGGTTGGAAATGAAGTCGGCCATAGATAAAATCACATTTACGCATCTCACGTTAAAGAAAAAATAGAGTCAAATTATGGGAGCGTAATA
The DNA here is from genome assembly GCA_964059195.1 of Ectobius pallidus. Classification (NCBI taxonomy): domain Eukaryota; kingdom Metazoa; phylum Arthropoda; class Insecta; order Blattodea; family Ectobiidae; genus Ectobius; species Ectobius pallidus. The sequence goes on from CAXKWD010000009.1 coordinate 100,617,527, forward strand.
TTGTAGAAATTACTTTTTAACACAAAGAAGTGAAATAAAGTTAATGCTTAAATTATTCTATGGTTTTAATGAAACCAATGAATTGTAATATTGGCAGTTTATGAAGGTCAGACGTCTGGGTATCTAAAACCCCTGGGCTTCTGCTTTGCACGCCCCGTCCGTAGTTTAGTATGCACCGTAATGACACTAATGAGCATATGTTGGTGTGGACAGTCGTAATGTAGCAGGTGAATATTACGAGATGTGTAATGGACGTTCTGAACGTTTACTGCAGTTTATTAAGTTTATATCATTGCGAAAGTTGGAAGAAATGAACTCTGTATTAATTTTTATTTTACCACTTCCCCCAGTCGAGGGCTGCGAAACGACAAATATACATAATTATTATAAGGTACAATTATTAGGTCACAAAAGTATTTTTCGAAGATAATAAACAAAATATGAAAATCATGTATGAATATTATGCGTTACATGTGGTCAACAATTTGACAACATTTAATAAGTGTAAGAGTGTAGCAAATAATGAACTATTAGTGTGTTAAAGAAATCCAGACATTCATTAAAGATTACACAGACCAACAGCCACATTTTGGTGCCTTAGAATTTATACCTATTCTTGGGTATATTTAAGTCGCTGATGCCAAATGTGCCATTAGTTTTGTCCTATCAGCTTTAGTTTTGTGAGATATGGTACTACCATTATGCATATTATCCCATTTTACGTTTGATATAAATAAAAAAACAGTGCCTATTTTTAGCTCTTAAATCATGTGAAGAAAACGGCAACACCACAACATTACATTAACATTACAAAAACAATATAACATGAGGTCTTTCAAAAAATTGATATCACATACTGTACGGTCTTTTATGACTTAGCCTATGAGCTGTCAATTTGAGGACCAAAATATAATCCAGCATTTAGTTTTTCTGTATTTCGTACAGTTTTCGTCCTGCTTGTCCAAAGTATGGTCAAGAACCTTAGCAAGATTTTGTTTCGCTAGACTAAAAGTTCACGAATAATACCCCCCCCCCCTCGTCAAAAGTGGAACTGATAGAGAAATTCTGTTTACATAGCTATTTGGAATAAGCACACTAAGTATAGCCAAAATCCGATAAAACATCTGAGGCACCAAACAAAAAGCTGTGTTACTGATCAGTTAAATTTTTAGTCTGTAGGCCTATGCATTTATCACCTTAAGACTTTGAGTAGGTTTTTATTTTATATTTTAACTGATCAGCTATGGATGCATATTTTTCCACTTACAATTTTAAAGCCCTGTATGGTAATCATGATAACTTATTGAATTTCCTGTCACTTCTTGACGTCAGTGCTATCTAAAATAGGCTAGCAATTCCATATTTGCTCTCGAAAAATAATTGTTGTGATCAATTTTAATGATTTTTATTCAACTATAATTTTATTTCAGTCATATAATTTTTAGTAGCTTAACAACGTCTATTTCTTCTACAACTAAGCCTATTAGCTCACTATTAAACATTTATATAGGCTTACTTTTCTATAAAAGCATTTAACTTACATTATATATGACAAGGATATCTATCCACTGATTTCATATATACAATAAAACTTGACCTGCAATTTTATAATGTACTTGTTCTTGCTAATAATTGTATGCTGTATAATGTACGGTCTTTAAATACCAGTTTATGACTGTTTATTATTTAATAAACTTAAATTTAGCTGAGACCAGTTCTATCGTTGTTTATGTGGAAGCTAGTTAATGATTTAAGCAAGTTAATGGTCGTTAAGGCGGAAAAATCAGTGCAAACTACTTAATAGCTGATGTAGATACAAAAGTTACTTTCCCTAGATCTGAGCTTTTTTCTTTCTTTCTTTTTTCAAACATGCAAAGCGTAGAAGCTTGAAAAAATATTTCTCAGTGATTCAGATGAAGATAATCATTTAAAGGCAATAAAAATTAAATTCAAATTACGGAACACTTAATGAAAATTCGCGTTTGGAAGTAAAAAATCATGCGAATTCGCAAGATTAGTACTAAAATCGTGAATAAACGCACATTAAAAAAATCGCGAGTGAATCTTGAGCAAATCTGATAGAAAACATGTTGCAGACAAGTTAGAAACTATTGTTAATCTAGGTCCTTTTTAATATTCTAATTTTTCTATGATTTCAAAAGTTTTTTTTTTTTTTAAATTCTAAGCTCCCTAAATTTATGGATTCTATCATATTATCATAGGTAGCGCAAGGATTTGAAAATTACAATTAGAGAGAAAAGAATTATATATTAGTATGCTCACAAGTATTATCGGGTTTTACGATTTGTTTCGTGTTTTTATTTGTTTTCTTTTCCGGAAAAAATAGAAAAAAATAACATAAACGCATATTGATATGGAAGGGGTTATTGGCTTATCTATTACATACTACTGTCTGTACATAACGCTGACAAAACTTTAGCAGGCAATCATACAAGACTTCACGTCGTTCTGATATAATTATGGTTTTTGCTCTCTATCTGTTTTGAAGTTTATTTCAGACCTTCATCTTCGGGTCTTGAAGAATGGCTCTGGATATAGTTTTATATATTTTTGTGGACAGTTGTGGTGGTGAAAGGAAGGTCTCGCATTGAATCTACTTCACTCTTTCACAAAAGTGCACTAGCTTTCCGCGTCCTCAACCATCTCATCTTCACTCCAGGCGATAAAATATATTCATTCAAGCGAATAACCGTGTCATAATGCAGTAAGATTTAATAATGCAAAACGGACTTTTAAGTCGTACTTCATGTGTACACATTTTTTTAAGAACACCATTTTAGAAAATCATACCAAAATGTGAAGCTTTCAAGTTTGGTCAGTAACGATTCCCAGGCATATCGCAAGGATAGTTTCTCTCAAAGGCTGACGTTTACCACCACCAAAGTATTTAAGTTATTACATTTTCAGAAATACCTGTCCAGTAGTATCTAGTAAGAAATGAGCTAAAGCGATTTTCTTATATCTCTTGATAGGCAGGTAGAATCTTGTTAGTTCTGTGTTTACAATAGCTATGTCTGGATTAGCTTTTTCCAATTATATTCCTTCTTAGCCTAATGTGTAACGTTTTAGAATGAATGTCTTGTTAAGTGCCAGAATGGTGCTTTCTATGATTACCTGGTGAACGGAAAATATCTGTCCGTCCATATGTCTGTACGCGCGATATGGCGAATACGCTTTATCAAATTTTCATGAAACTTAGTATACACACTTATTAAGTCCGTAGAAAGAACCCTATTGATTTTGTACCAAATCGGTTGACCGTTACTACACCACTTAATGGTCACATAGTTTTTAAATGGCAAATTTGCATCAATTGATAGAACTGAATATGCTATACGTTGGAATGTATCAAAGTAACACCTGGTTAGAACTTTAGGAACATATTTTGCATTACGGTACCAGCGCCAGTAAAAGTTTAAAGTACATTTTAGGTATTCATAATAATATACTGTATTCCTATTAGGCCTATGTTTTTGTGTAGAGGTTTAAACGATTTAAGCAACTTGATTAGGGAACTACGACCGTTACTGAATTATCGCTTTCTTTTAATTTTCTGTCCGACTTAAAAGCCCGTTGAAGGCAGGTCTCATGTTTTTGGCTGATAAATTTGGCCTATAAATATATATTAAGATCAGTGTACTTGACTCGGACATCTATATTGTGGGAACACACACAGTGCTTCGCTGTAATTTCTAAGATCATATAATTGTGGTTAGCATAATCCTTAGGCTATGATGATTGCAAACCGTGATTATTTCATTGGAGTGGAATGCAATTCTGCGCATGCTTCATTAGTTGTGAGTTCTGTTTTCATTTCTTTGTTTCGGGTATCCTACAATTAAGAGCTTCCCTTGCGGTTATTATTACTGAAACGTTCTTGAAAATTAGCCAGTCTTAAACGGGCTAATTGTTTAGTTTTTACTGTAATAAAAAATCGTGTTTCCATTTAACCCGGGGTTTTCTAAATTGATTAATATATGCAAGTAGGCTAGTTGATTTTGCTCATACTAGATCGATTATAGTATAGGTTGTGAATTAGTGGCAAGGAAATGAAAGAAAACTATTTTATAATTCTACGAAATGTTTCGGGGACAGAAATGTCAGGGAACTTACTTCCTATGTACTTGCTACCGACAGTTAAAACATTTTGGTCAGGTAGATCTTGGTTTTACAACTTTGCAAATGACTACGTTAGTTTTTTTACTCATATTCATTAGCTTCGATTCTCATATTTTAATGGTGGATCTACAGTCAAAAGTGAATTTTATATGAAGATAATAATGATGATGAAGATGCATATTCTGTCTGAAAGAAGGTCATGACCTGAAACCAAGCTAAGGATGATTAGCACGATTCGTCCAATGTTTTCAGGCGAGAATGATACTGCGGAGATTTGCCATCGCCTCTCAAGGGATGGGGATTACTGTAGAAAATATTTTTTGTTATGCTTGTATTAAGAGAATGTATATTTCGCAGTCACATCTATTAATGGTTTAAATAATTATCCAAAAGCTATCAGTTTAGTCTAGATGTTGCATGTGCACCTTCTAGTTGGTATTGTTATTCACGTAAGTAGGTTCAAGGTTGATTGACGGTTTTTCCTAGGATTTTTCTAAGGTGGGGAAATATGGCGAGGAGTGCATTCATGCTTGTGGCCACAGATAAAGAGTTACTTAAATTGTCGAACGAGCGGATGCGGATTGTAAATTAGTATAATTTCATATGACAGGAAGTTAGCTGATTTAAAAACCATTTAAGTAAACTGTAGGCCAACGTCTGGAGAAAGAGAAAAATACTACTAAACTTTATCCTCTCTAATGTAGGTCTAATCCAGCTTTGCTTGGATTTCAATACCGGTACTGCTTTCACTTACTTGTTATTAGGCTCTAAATTAATCCTGTGACATTGCAGAAAGACGGTTTTATTAAAAAATATGTTCCATTTCGAAAGAGACACATACTAATCAAAAGAATGATAGGGTAATGCCAGTTCACTGTTCAATTATATTACCCACCGTAGATGAAATGAATTATTGAAGCTTAGGATTATCACTATAATAACAAACAAATTCATCGTTAAAATATTAAATTCTGGCATGTCAGCACTTTTATATCATCTTTATAGTGTTGTTAAATTAAATAAAACGATCTTAGCCTAACTGAAAATATGCGTAAGGTTTTTATGTCGAGACTAATTAATTAGCTTTTTTAATTGTTTAATTCTGCAAAATCCCTTCTATGTACAAATATTTGGATTTTTTCTTTGGTCGACGCACAGCATAATTGCGTCAAATTGGTTTCTTATTAAATTCAATTTATTCTCACTTGGATCTCATTTTTAATTCGATTCGGTTACTGGCGAAGCCGACATGTACACTGTTCGCGGTGTGCGGGCAATTGGAAACCCCGCAGAGAATAAGAACTGAGCTTGACATTCAAAGCATATTACTGTAACGCCTATTTTTTTTGGTACCTCACTAATTGTACTAATAACCTTTTGTAAAATTGCCTTCTTGGTATTTAAATAATGATTCCTAATATGCGTATCTCGAGAGCTGTAATACAATTTCACATATTATTTCGTTTTACTTTTTTCATTTAGGCCTATACTTTTAGATATATTGTACAGTCTTTTATAATAACTATGTTGTATAATTATTCGTGTAATGCATATTGTATTTCTCCTTGGCTGAGTGGTAAAGAAGGCCTTCTGACCTTAACTCCGCCAGGTTAAATGAATAAAAAACATAAAATAAAATCCTATATATCTGTGGTGTTATGAAGCTAAGTAGGCCTACATAAAGTAAGATAGCAAAACATTAAATGTTACATATCAAATTCTGCCATAACATTTATCTACTAATAGTATCAATAGCTCTGCAACTAACATGAGCAGACGTTATCATGTGTTGCCATACCAGTAACAGTTTTTAGGCTATAACATATACAAATGGCCAGGTTCAAATTCCTTGGCCGGCTAATTTGACATGGCTTTTTCATCGTTTCAAACAGTCGTAATGGCAAATACCGAATTGGATATTTACATATCATGAATCATCCTCACCATTTCATCATGTATCATATCCATTTAAATTAATATCGGTTGAACTGTACTCCATAAAAATACACCATTAATAGAAAGAATTGACAACCAATAGTTCCATGGCCTACCCTACTGTATACTCGTAGACACACGTCCCGAATTCCTGATATGTCCTCGCAGTTAAAAGGAGTATAAACACAGCTGATTTTTTTACTTTCTCGCATATACGTAGTATAGAGAAAGTATTGTGATCGTGACAAAAAATCGAAGTCGAGATAACACCGGGAGAGCATGTTTCATGAAGCCTAGAAACCGAAAAAAGTATTTTTGGAATGACGTCTGTCCGTCTGTCTGTCCGTCTGTCCGTCTGTCCGTCTGTCCGTCTGTCCGTCTGTGGACAAGCACAGCGGGTAAACGGTTCATTGTATTTACTTCATTTTTTGAACTAAGCACTTTTTCGAAATTTTGTCGAACCGCCCAGAAATTTAGTTTTATAACTGAAATATTAAGGGGACTTTTCATGAAAACTTTTAAAAAAATTTTGAGTTGTGAAAAAATGGCTCTAACGATTTTAATAAAAATTTAAAATTGGAAACTCTTATCTATGACTAATAAAATGGCTATATCCGTATTTCTGCAAAAATGACTTAAGGGGTACTTTACTCGTATCCATTTTCAATTTTTCTAGATTATATCCATTACAGTAGGCGATACATGAAAACCTACCATAGTAAAGTTGTAGAAAAATTTAAAATGAAGATTTTTTGTTTAAAACATTTCTTTGTACATGTAATAGATATCAAGATAAAAACGAAATAAGGACAACTTAAATGCGAATTTCAGAACATACAAGTCAATTAAAATATGAATGACATTTTGTTGCCCCTAGTAACAAGAAAACTATTGACCTAATGTGCTTATTGTTGTGAAATGCAATCAGTTTAGCTCAGTCGCAATGAACACACTAAAACCAATTACAGCGAGGTGGTAGGCCTATGGGCTAACAGGAAAGAGGTCCTGAGTTCAAATCAAACCTCGTGGCCGCCCAAATTGACTTGGGTTTTTCATGGTTTCCTCGTTCGCAAAGGCGAACGCCGGGTTTGTAGGACTTGCTTATTTTCCATAACTCATCGCCGCTATGTCACTGGATATTATAATCGTTTAAACTGAATACCGCATAATAAGACACCACTAAACAATAGAAACATGACGCGAATGAGTTGTTAATATAGACCAGCGTTTCTCAACCTATGGTCCGAAGACATAATTAATTTAAAAATATCATAAAGCAAGTGGGAAGTAAAGAAGTAGAAATTTTTCACATAAAATGGACACTAGATGTCAAAGTTTTTAAAATCTTCGAAAATACAGATCATATTGCAAGTTTCCTTACTTTTGCAGTTACGGACCACAGTTTCAAACCCCTGATGCACTGACGTCTATGGTTCCCTCTTTCATTCAAAACCCTAAAAAATAATACTTTGTCGGAATTTTGTTATTAGAGGCGCCATGCAGTTTTCAACAACCTATATTTATGAGAAGGTATTTTCATCGCTCGTTTAACTAAAAACATAATACAGAAACAGACTGCTGATCTTCGACTAAATTTGACTAATATTGAGCCAAATATCCAGGAACTCTGCAAGAGGCGACAAGCTCAACCGTCTCATTAAAAGTAATAACGTAATTCCTAATTATATTATCAAAATGGTAATACATATTAAAGTCTGTTCAAAATATAATTTTACTGTCAATAGTTTCATTCCAATTCAATAACTGTGTTTCCGTCGGATTAAAAAAAAAAATTCGTTAAAACAACCTATAATTTAATACCCCAAATATAGGAATACATATAGCCTACTTTTAACAATGGGATGTAAAATTAGGGGTCCGTAAAGTTTTTTAGACATTTTAGAAGTCCTCGGGTTTTAAAAGGTTAAGAAATGCTGATATAGACTAACATACGCAAGCATACTAAATACGTGATATGACCTACATGCAGTTAAAGCGTGCAATATAACCTAAGTAGTAGTAGTAGTGGTGGCGAAATTCAAATATAAGTCGCCCCTTAAGCTCCCCCATTCGATATTCACATTTGCACGGACTGTGTGATGTATTTTGTTTCTGAGCGAAGCAGAGTGACCAACTGCCCTTGTATATTGTCGCAAGAGTCTTGTATCCACCTCTTCACATAGCTAAATAATGCATAACACTAACCACATAGTTAAGTGCATTTTCGAATAATGTACGATACACAGTTTGTAGGTTTCGAAAATGTGGCATATTATATCTCCCGCAAGGTTTGTCAGCCTGCCACCTCTCGTCTAGCGGTAAGACGTCACACCTTCAACGTCCAGTCACGAGTTTCTTCATAATACTAGGACAGAAGAATTCGCTAGATCGTGGTATAAAAGAAAGTTCATCGGTGAGGATAGGTTGGTTTTGACCGACTCATCCCAAGCAGGCCCGATGAGAGGGAGGGTAGCCGGGGCTACAGCCCCGGGGCCCGGGCCTCAAAAGGGGGCCCGACATCCTGGTTTTATTTTTTTACTTTCTAAGTTTACTCTAAAATCAAACAGCTTAAGTTAAGTTATGTGTTTATTTTATTTGCATTGTCCTGTCGTATAACGGTGACACGGAATGAATCAGTTAATCTGAAACGGATTAATCTTGAAGAAAAATTGCTAATTTTGAAAAAGTAGAAGCAGAAATCCTTTTGGACTCAACAGTAGGCCTCACTAACGTTCGGCATTTAAAATCATAATTTCCAAAAGATTAAATGGGTACGTACAGAGATAAAATTGTTCCTAATTAGAACATTTTAATGTATTTTTCCATTCCGTGCCCGATTTGGTCCAAAATCAATAGGCCTCGTCCCATGGGCGTTATAAATGGTATACCAAGTTTTATGAAAATCCGATAAGGCGTATTTGAGTTACCGCTCTTATAGACACACGGACAGACAGTCAGTCAGGCCTACAGACAATGTCATAAAGTACCGGTACCATTCTGGCACTTTATAATTATGTAATATCATTACATTTTTTTTTTGCATACATTTTAAAGGGCGAGTTGCGTAGTGAATTTAATATTTGACGGGGGCCCGGGACAATTTGTACCTGGGGCCCTTGCTTTCTTTCCACGGCCCTGATCCCAAGGTGCGACTTATATTTGAATTTTCCCGTAGTAGTAGTACTAATAATATGCAGTTTTACTGCCATTGATTATATTATTATTATTATTTTATTTCACGGTAAAAGCATTGAACATAAAGATCGACCCTGATGCTTTCCGTTCTAGATACTTGTTAGTTTTATGAAAATGTAATACGTAAAATTTAGTTGTCTCTTTAATTTAATTTTTTCTGTGCTAGCCTTTAACACGTATATGCGAGAAAGTTTGTGCAACGTATTTTTGCACCATTTATTTTAATTGCGAAATCGTACATATCCGCTTTTGCCATAATACCACAAATATATACACTTTTTTTTAAATTGAACGCACTGAGAAAATTGGGTTTAAGAAATAAGATTGAAACTGGAGGATTAGACAATTGAGTATAGGCCTACTTAGGGGAAAAATGAAGGAACGTCCAGAACAGCTTCATAACGATTAAATTCACAAACTTCTCTTACAGCATGAGAGGAACTCCTATGGCAAATGAATGTCACGGAAATGCGTTCTTTTTATGTAGGCATTTATCTAAATTCTTGTTTCATTTGTCATATGTGCCAAAATGAACCACTTCAGCTTAATGAGTATGTTTAACTAATAACAAGTTGCCTAACGGACGGCACGGAGTCTACATGCAAAGAGGATTATGTTGTGTGAGTGTTCTCAGGGTAACAACTTCATCATTGTGTTGCTTTCAGATTTGTAATTATAGTGTTGCGTCTTTTAATTAATTAGTGCCATTTTTCTGAAGATACAACTGTTCTTACCAGCATGAAGACTGCGATTCTTTGAAATTGATTCCTTTTAACGTAATTTTCATGAGTCTCATTGCGTGTCCATAGCTATCTTAATAATGAACCGGTGTAGAGGAAATCCATCCGTTTCCTGCATATTTTATTAATAAACTGTTGGTATTTACATTTGTTAAGTGCCAGAACGGTACTTTTTGAGATTGTGTTGTGGACGGGAAAATGTCTATCTATCTGTCTGTCTGTCCGTGTGTCTGAACACGCGATAACTCAAATACGCATTATCCGATTTTCATTAAACTTGGTATTCGCATTGCCCAATTTAGCGGCTATTTTATGGTAATATATTAGACTGAATTTATCAAATGCAAATCAGTTATCATGACAACATATTGTTTTACAGTGTTCATATATGAAGTGTACAAGTGAAGTTGCAATACAGTTAGCTTTGACAAATAACACTACCCACATATTCCTTCACATATCCTTATCAAACCTTTGTCATTCCGTAAGCCCTGCTTAATGAATCACCTGGAGCTTAACTTGGAAATCGATTACAAAAATAACTTTATCATAATTGCAATTATCACTGAATAAACAAAAGCATTCTGGCGCTTTGTTACATCAGTTTACCTGATTTTATTATTTATTGAGTTTGACGATTAATTTCATCCAAGAATGGCATCTTTACACTTGTTATTAGATTTTTACTACGTTCCATGTAAATGAGATTAACAGTCCAAATAAATGCGTGAGTTTTTTTTAGTCATATTTAAATCAATTGGCATATTAGATAAATGATGAAAAAGTAAGCATATTCTACTGAGAAGAAATGGAAATATGCTTAAATATGGGTATATTACAATGACTATTCCCGCCGCGTGTTTGATATTGACCAATAACGTTCAGCAATTCCTCGGATATAAACCAATCACGATCGTTTATCTTACAATATTCTCCCTCGGATCATAAGGATACAATTTTACCTGATAAGACGTTAGCTTGTTACTGGACACTTAAGGCGTCAACGTGCGATGATTAATACGTCACATGCTGCTAGTGAACAGAATGAAAACACATTATTTTATACAACATAACTTGCTTGAAAATTAAAATATCCATTGATTAAAAACACAATTCGTTGCCTTATAGCGTCTTGATGTAAGGAACTACGACGACACTCTCCATCTTATGTTAAGCACTATTGGTAGCATTATGAACTCGGATCGATTCATCGAATCCATTCAAGGACTGTTCATTCATTTTGTATGCCGTGATCTTACGGCTGACAGAATATTGCCAACAAAGTAAGAAAATAATTATTTACAAAATCCGTTACACTTTATTCATGGAATAATCTTAATAAATCCTACCCGAGATTACAAATTTCATCAGATAAATTTACTCGGACTTCGTTCTCGCAAATATATCGATACATTCGTAATTTCTCGTGGGATTACCTGTGATTAAACAAGTTCACAGATCTTATGGGTCAGTGTAGTCCAAACGACTGGCGTCCAGTTCAGTAAACTATGTTAATGGAGCGGATTTTTTTTCTTTCTAAAAGTTTCTTCCGTTTATTTATTACACTGGGGTAGCTGGTAGGTGATAGGGATATTTGGAAGCTGGGAATGGATATCACATAGCCTATCTAGCGGTTTTCAGTAGGCCTATACTGGCGTCCTTTCCAGGAGCACATGGGAATAGCGTGCCCTAGGCAGAGTGTTTGACGGTCTTATTTCGACCAATAACTAGACCCTAGCAAATTACCATATTTGTCTCCACGAGATACCCCTACCTGTTATTATCTGATATGGTAAATACATTGGGCAGGACTAGAACCGTGATCCTCGCGAGTGTCCCACTTTTTATCAGTTGGTTGCGCCAGTAAGGTAATATTGGATATACTCAATACTCTGGTTCGTTTATAACTAAATGCCATGCTTTCTGTACGTGCTAAGTAGGTAGCACTGCTTTGATTTCGTCAGTGATGAGTCCAAGACTAGGGTTACCTCTCCATCTACTCTACATGTATCCATGTGGCTGAGGATGGTCATAGGATCCTGATCGCAAATGACTTCAGCCGTACAACACAATAGAAAGATGAAAAAGGAGATGTTCCTATAATTCTTATTCCGTCAATGTCTTCATGGGAGACCTGCCTCAGTTGAATCGCATTGATTTTAATGAAGAGCCTTGCTCGTTAAAAAACCTTTCCTTCTAACATTATGATTGTCCTAAGAGGGAATCAGGCTACTATTTACAGTATGAGTAATTGCGTCAGTTTCTTGAGCAGTAGGAAAAAATACAATTTTCACGTTCAACAAGGGGTCTTAAGTGCCAAAGCAAAAAAAGTGCGTTGTGTAATTTAATGTTTAAGTTAGTCCCATTTTGCATTGAATAAGAGCGGATGTGGGAAGAGCCCCGGGTAATTACAGCAGTTATTGTTGGCATCTTATGATGTCAGATTCTGGAGGCAGTGGAAACGGACTCATGTGGATGTGTATGTGTAGTGGAACGACCTGCAAGGTTGAATATACTAACATCAAGGTCATTTGCAACTTGTTAGTAGTAGCAGATTAGCCATATGAATTAATATCTTGGGAACCAGAATTTATAATTGAAGCGAGATAGAAAGCTCGCAAGGAGAAGACCTCATGTATACTCCTCAGGTTCAAGCTCCCCACATTAAATTCTGGATACAGGTACCAAATGCAACAGCGGACCCCCCTTCCTGTTTAAAATGTCAGAATTGCCTTTTTTTTTTAGAAGAAATAAGCATAAACGGGTTTTAACTTATTCTAGCTGTAACCAGAAATAGTTTCCACTTACGTAATAGCTCGAGTTATTTTTTCTTCCATGCTTGCTCCTTGCTATTCTTGCTTCACAGAAAGTAACAAATATGCACATAGTCAAATTATGTAGAATATAAACTATGACTTTTGCACTATTTACACTTTATAAGAACTAATGCGAATGTTATAGGAGAAAAATTCCTCTGTCACTGGGATTAGAACCCATGATCTTCGGCTTTCCATACCGTTGCTCTACCAACTGAGCTAGCCAGAGTTCGCTTCACAGCACCAGATGGTACCTCTCTGCTATGAGTGCTTACCCTTAATATTCTGTGGTATATTAATGCATATCTCCATCTTACATCTTACTGTACAATAACAGTGGAAGCCAGGTCACAAAACTTACTAATTAGTGTGCCTCACCGTACTGCATATGACGTAGGCTAAATTACCTTTCAGAGAGGTAAATTCGTAAAAGTTTCACTGAATAAGTGACAATGGAAAACTACCAATTTACCAGTCTCTGTTGTTTGATGATTTAGCAAATATTTTGTGAATGTTTCACCATTTAAATCCTTTGGCATTGTTTTCATGCATGTAAAAATATTTTCTTAACCAAGAGCAGGTATTCGCCTAAACTATTTTCTGACAAACCTTTTCATATATTTCTCCATGCCAAAATCACATTATTATATTCTTCAGCTCATATAGTCCGAAATCGCACTGTCTTTGAAAAGTGTCAAGGAATTATATATAATTAATTCTAAGCAGTATAAGTTATTCATCTGAAGAATTAGTTGACCTGATCATATAAAACAGTGACTAAATCCCAATTTCTTAAAATCCATTGCTATTCATTTTTGCTATTATTATAAATTACATCAGCTATAAGGAACTCAGTCCAAATCACGTAAATCATCCATCACATATATTGATTGTAGCTCAAAAAACTTTGTTTTCCTTCATGTCCGGATCTCTCTTTGTTTGACCTATTTAGATATAGGCTACTTGATGCCTTCTTCCACGTTGTTATATTATTTTAAGGGAAACGCATATCAAAACCAGAAGTATTTTAGGTGATGATATGTTGAAGAAAGCGCAGAACTGTTTTCCCAGATCACTTTGGTCTCCTTACTTTGACATAGGCCTACTTAAATATTTTAAAACATGAATAGCTAGAAATAATTATTGTCAAGTCCAGAAGAATGTTTAAAAAATGACTTAAAAGTAAAGAAGCAATCGCAAGTCCTTCCCTGGTCAGTTCTTATGGTTTCTCAGAAGAACAATAAAGATAGATATCGTATTTCTAATTTTCCTCTTGGTTAAACACTTTGTTAAGGGTATGCTCTACAGATAAAATTAATGTCGGTTGCTTAATATTTTGCAAATGAATCGTTTCACCAAATCTGTATTGTACTTTCATTCGGGTGATTTCTTGTTAGATTAAATCAAATGTGTAATTTGTGTAATTACTATCCTAGGATTCTGTTAACTCTTGCGTGTGGACCGTTGGCTGGTTATAAAATAAGCTTATGATTTTGTTGGTTCTGTTTGAATTTTATTTTCGACTTGTCTGGAGGGATCGTTCTTTTTAAAAATAATATTATTACACAGAATGGACCAAAAAAGGTACAAAAATATATTTATACAAAGGTAATGAAAATCTTGGCTTGGTTTATTAAAGGGTCCATTATTCCTTTTATGAGAATTCAGTGCCCAAGAAAACAATTGAGGCTTGGTAGACAACAAAATGGCAAAACCTATTAAATTCATGCAACACTTGTGATTTTGCAATGCCTTACAAAAATAAAAACCATTAGCAGCAGAAATACAAACATTTAAACTGTGGTTTTTTTGCCCTCTGTGTACAGTGGAGTGGACGGAATCTTTCCGATATGCTGTAATATGCTGTGGTTTATGTTGGTAAGGGAATACATAACGGGCTCCGCCAGGCCCCTTCCCCCCTGCTCGAATTCTTTTTTCGCGGTGGAGGATACGCGGCAGAGGCCAATACTCCACTTAGTGTTTATTTTATTCCTCTCACTCCTTCGCTGCTGTACATGAAACAGCAGCGTGTGTTCATAGGTTAAGTGCCAGACTTTCGACGTCAAACCAATACGAGTCGGACTCATTCAAGGGCTGGTATGGACATTCCTTGTGAGGCATACTCTCCATCCACTGAAGTGAAATGTTCCCATACTCACCCCGATTTCACCGCTCACATAGGCATGATCGTTGTTCATAAGCTAATGCGTGTGTTCGGACTTGAATTCAAACAAATAAAAGATTGGCTTACCCAGAGCTGGTGTGGAACACATATAAGATTCATTGCCAATTTTAAATAAAGAAACCAGAATAATCAGAAAGTTTATTTGGACTGGATTGTATACACAATGAAATTAATATTATTGGGCATATCCTCTGTTTTTCTTCTCCTGATAAATATCCGGGTGAATCTTTTAGAATGAAATCCTATCAATACTGTGGGTAAACTATATTTTATGTATTTTTTTTTCAATATTTATTTATTTATTTATTTAATAAATATTTTTACAAAACAAGACCACCCGAATGAGCAAGCGCTCGTGCTCAGGCTCAGTTCAGCCATTTACATTACAAAATACAAATTACAAATACACAAAGAAAATATAATTAAATCAATACTTAAAAAAAGTAATAATAAAGAAGAAAGAACAGACAAAGTAAAAAGAAAAAAGGAAATGTAGTGAGAACAAAATTGAAACTCTGAGTTAATTGAGTAGTGTTATAAGATAATTTCCTTTCTAATGAAAATGTACGCTTTAACTGTTAAGGTCTAACGTTATCTAGCTCAAACTGGACCGAGCATGGAGCCTACTGCAGTAAGGGACTCATATTCTAGAAATCTCGGGTTAACATTATGTGAACATCTAATAAGAACAAGTGAGTTTTTGGGGATTTCCTCTGCGAATGCCGGATTGCTATTTACATGCTCTTAACCTTAGAATAGATATATCATTAGTTGACCTGGGATTTTAAGGCAAATGCCTATTTTGTTCCTTATGAAATAACATGAAATTTTTAAAATATGTTGACATTTCATGACAAATCACTTATATTTACAGAGTTTTATAGTGCCCTAAAATGCCTATTTGGACCTTTGGAGCCTATTTTTAATATTTTAGTGCCTAAAATGCCTATTTTGTACATTTAAAATAAAATTCAACTTTGTAACTTTACAATCATTTAATGGACATCCCTGAATGAAGGGCAGAACAGTAGAGGGTGGGTTTTTCACAGAAACTTGATTTTCCCAAACAATTGTCGCCAAAGGAATGCTGACTGACGGGGGAGGATTCGTTCAAAACAACAAGTAGCAGGTATATAGTAAGAAGGGACATATAACCCACAACTGTTTTTGATAAATGAATATTTAATTCTGTGTTAATTTTGCAATTATTTCTGTTAAGAATATTTATACCATGTTTATTTCAGTAAAAAAAGATCACGTTACAGTTTAAGAGCATATTGTAGTATTTTAAAGTCTATTTTCTGCCTATTTACACATTTTTAAAGTATATTTTAAGTGCCTATTTACTTGTTTTAAAAGCCTATATTGGGTGCTTAAAACTAACATTTTTAGAGCCTAAAATCCCAGGTCTAGTCATTAGTGACATAAACAGGTGGGAATGACCTATTTTTGTGGAGAGGCATGTAACCGTTAGAAAATACACGTGCTTAAAGAAATTTATTTAGCTATTAGGCCTTAGCTTGTTCTTAAGTCTTCTAACCTCACGAATAGTGACGGAAAAATGAATAAAAAAAAGAATAATACGATTTTAAGCATCCAAATGCGTAGATAACTTGTGTTGAAGATTGCTTGTAACAGTACGCACCATTCTCATTATTTCAAAATGAAAGTCATCTTAGGTAGATTTTTTTACTTTAACTATTTCTTATTATAATATAAACACTAATTGAGTGCGTAGTGTGGTGATTGCGTTTTCTTCTCATAAATAATTCTAAATTACATTTTTATAAGTTCGTTCTTTTTTATGTAATGTTTTTGTTTGTAACATCAATCTCACTTTTCTGTATTGAATAATGACTTTGTGAAGTTCTGGATTAACCTTGCTATTACAATTCATTATTGCCTAGAAGAAAGCCATTAGGGACACCCAGATCAGTTAATACCAAACAGTGTTTGGATAAGTGTTACAATATATTATTTTTGATCATATGCGCAATTGTTTTCACTTCTGCCTGCTTTTTAAATCGCTATGTAAAAAAGTCGAATTTCGCTTCGGTTCTGGATTATCTATTTAATCTAAATCTAACCAATTCTAACAGACGCACGGCCTGCAATTTCGAATTGGCTTACAAAACAGGTCCAACTTAAAATGTCAAGTGCTGGAGGTCGTTTATTTTATGTTTACTCTTTTATACCTGTCATGGATAATGAGGCTGATTAATATGTTTGTAGAATTACATAGAATAAAATTTTATTGCTATGCATAATTGTATTGGCATAACTATTTATTTACTTATTTATTTGCTTCTTCCAAATGGATGTTGTCCTAAGACAAAGCATAACTTAAAACTAAACATTTGTAAAGTAGTAAATTATCCAGTTTAACTCTGCTCGAGATTCAATTCCTCATTCAAATCCGTGGCGGACTGCAGAGAAAACAATTCACTTAATGATTAGGCCTACTTATTTTTTTTGCTGTTTATTAAGAAATGATACCTTTCAGTTTTCCTTATAGAGGACTGCTACTACAGACAAAGCATTATTAACAATATGGTATTCTGTATATAGGTCTAATAAGAGGATGTGTTTGTCTGTCTGTGCGCTATGCCCAGCAAAACCTGCTACGCGCAGAGATCTGAAATTTTTAACATAAATGGATTGAAGGCTGGCCGAATGCACCTCTAAGCCGGATTTTTAATTTTAGCTTTCGTTTGCGAGTTATGAGCGAAAAAGTGGCAGAAAACTTGAGTTTTAGCACTGGATCTCGCTTATACGTACATTAACAATCGTGGAATTATTTGCAGATGGCCTTAATCTGATTGCCATTGCAAACTGAGAAAGAAGAACATCGCTGAAATAAATTAGTCATTATCAAAAGTTGAGGACAATCTTCCTTTTCTTTCCTTTCTTCTACTTTTTACTCAACATAATGACCTCAACAAGAATAATACCATGTAGCCGCTGAAAAAGAATATACAGAAGCTTTGTAAAAGTATATTATGGTGGAATAACATACACATGCTGACGCCTCATACCCAGTGTAATATAGAATAAAGATAAACGAATGGTATCGCCCAAAATATCCTGGGATGTATCTGTAATTGTAACTTCTGCTCTCACACAGAAGACGTTACTAATAAAAAAGACAGACCTTCTGGAGTAACAACTCGGAGTAGAATAAATAATCGTGGGCGAAGCCATGGACCCACCTAGTTAAAAAATATAAATACAGTAGTACAATTATCCGGAACCGGAATTAACATTTTGAGCCGGATCCGGTCCGCATAGTGAATTATCCGGATAATTGAATAAATCCTGAAAAAAAACTAATTTCTTTAAAAACACTAAATTTTACGATACTGTACTTACACAATAGGCTATATCACATCTTGAACATATCTGTCAGAGTCAGATTTTTTTTGCAGACAAACTGTCGATTTGTAGACTAAATGTTTTGCTTTTTCGCAAATAATTGCTTGAATACAGCCTAAAAGCGGTCCGGATAGTTAGAGTTAAGATTAATTGGAGTTGTACTGTAACAACAGCAAATAAGAAAGAGGTAAATGAAAAGGTGGAAAATTCTCCAATGATTTTACGTGGAATTTAAATTATTCTTCCAATTTTTTTCCCCGCCATTTTGATGTAAATTTAAGGCAAACATATTTGCTGTAGGATACATTATAGCCTTTAAGCGCCTTATTAAGACGATTACAAGCCTAAGTATACAATGTATTTTAAGTTTTGGAGAAGATTATTATTTGAAAGTCCTGCAATACTGACAGTAGTATGTGTGTACGTAATTAAGACTTAACATTTCTATGAGAAATTTGGAGGACTTCTTTCGATAGTTGCAGCATATACATCTGTCAAAGTAATAAGAAATTTCACTGTCAGATGTAAATCCAATACCTAAAATCGTATTATTGGTCTCTCCCCAATTATCTCACTTTTTGTATATAAAATTGTTATGGATTTAGTAATGATGTAGGCCTAGTGATTTGTTAGTGTAATAAAATTAATTTGACTGAAATGGTTGAAATATTTGTTATTGAAATTTTGGTTAATAAATTGTAATTGTATTTGGTAACAGAAAATTGTTCTGGATTGGATATTTGTTGTCAGTCATTGTTTTTAGTTCAGTTTGTAACATTTTGATCGTTAACCTGAGAATATTGATCCTCTTGATTTTAGAAGGATTTTTTTTACATTGAGCACAGATTACAATAATCGTAAAACATGCGAAATGCAAGTAAAGGAACCAAACACACTTTTGGATACTTTCCACCATTTGTATGCAAGTTTCTGCGTTAGGAAAATCTAGATTTTCTTTTCGCCATATAAATCTCGTTATAATCACCACCAAGAGCTGTCACGCTTATATTTTCCAGCCCAGGAATTATAAGTTTGTCTTTATTATCACAGCACTTAACTGTTTTTATTAGTATTATTAATTGCATCTCGTAAGCGGACACTAATTTTGTTTTATATTTTTTATTAAAATACCCTGATCTTAGAATTATTTACTCATACCATCGTTCACGACTGTGTACGTGCTTCGTGGTCTATAATTGGTATAGCTAAACATTATATTCGTTTTTAAATTTTTGTAGGTTCCACCTGAAGTTAATTACCGCAAGACTGACGTATAACTTATGTCTTGTATATATGTCTTGTGAAGGAAGATATGGGTGTTAACATTGAGTTTCTTGCCGAACAGGGGTGTACAATGTTAGACCTATTTATTTTTACATTAAACGAGTGGTTTGGCCTAGTCTTGGGCATGGCAGTAGGGTGGACAGGACAAATGTATCTTCAGTTTTCTGGTATCTTCCTGGCCTTTCAAGGGGGAGGAAAGTCGACTAATCTCTATTCCAGTTGCAAAACGACGAAGCGACCGAATGCTGTAGGCTTGACTATTTTATAATGACTAGCAATTTGTGCTAACTAAAATTTAGCTAGATTCACAATGTTGGTATGATTATTTAAAAAATGATTTTCCAGTGTGTAGTGCCAGAAAACCCGGACCTGAATAATTAGGTTCACCATTACACAGTCGTTAAACAAATGCTTAAAAATATATGCCGATTTCACTTAATAACTGGCAATTAATGATGTTTGTAATTTGATTAACTGATCATGTAGGTTATGATATACGCACCTTCAAGCTGTAAACAATGTCAGTGAATACATTAATACTGGCACACAAATTCGTAAGGTGTGCTTTAAATGGAATATAGGTTACTCACATTATAGTTCAATATAGAATTAACAATAATTTTAGTTTCAAAGTTGACCATAACCGCTAGTATAATTTATCTTTTGTTTCGATCGTTCATCGAATCAATCGAGATAACGAAACGAAAAGTTCTGTTCGACTTTACAATATAACACTTTAATTTTAATATTCTAGCAAAAACACTCAGCGACGCCTTTCCGTACGCCTAAACGACATAAAATTTCAGAGAGTTACTTCTTAGTGTATGAATTGTTTGGCATCAAGATAAAAATAGTATTGCTAAAATAGCTTAAAAAAATCTTGTCATCCCTTAAATTATTATTACTAGTTTGGCCAAATTAGAATACTTGTGGTACAAGTCATTGAGCCAAAAGCGGATGTTTTAGAATTTTTTAGAATAAATATCTTTGCAACCGAAATTAGAGAAGCCTGATCTCTGTGTTTACTTAAGATAGCCTATAAAAAATTGGCATGTATAGTAAAGTGCGGGAAAGGATGTCAGAGGACCTATGTATTAAGGAACCCAGATTTTAAACAGTCATTATAAGAAATGATGAGATTGTTGCCATTTCCATCCCCGGGCTTCTTCATCTTTTTTAAAATAAAGGCTGAGCCAACACCAGGGCCACATTTCTGCCACGAGAATTAAACGAATTGAAAAAAGTCCTATTGACTTTGTTGGGATACAACTTCCTACTTTCCGGCCGTTACTTCAGGCAACCGTCCTAGGCGCACTCTCGAAGTAAGCTTATGTGTAATACTGTAACGAATGTAAAATCCAACCTGCAAGATTAAACCCTTTGCTAATTTAGCCGTACCTCTTGGTTATCGTTCTTGACTTCTATTCATAGGCAATTTTGTACAGTATTTATTATATTCCTCAACTAACATGATGAAGTTAAATCTCTACACCTGTTGAAACTGCTAGAATTTTAAAGAGCCATTAAATTTATTTTTAGTGAAGAAGATGAGGTGGGATCTTATTAAAGTGATTCTCAATCGAGTTGCGCGTTGTTACCGCCAGTGGCGCTCAGGCATTTTTTTTTTTATTCCTTTCGTCTCTTGAGCACGATTTTCAACATGCCATTCTGCTTTACGTATAAGGCTTGTCCAATTACAATATAAATAGAACTGAATTACATTACATTGAAAAGAGAGGTTTCTGGTATGTGTCGACTCCTCTCTGCCTTACGGTTACTGTCTATTAGTAATTCGTCATTACTTTAACGTCGTCACCCATGCTTAAATTGGACTGATAACTTAACGAAACAACGATTTAAGTTCATATAATGTTAGGACTCAGCAAAATGACTAAACGTACTAATAAGTGATTGTCCTAATGAAATTCGCAGTGAATCACAGGTGTTTTGAGGCATTGTTCTAGGTTATGTTATTATTAGGCCTACTACATTGCAGAAAGCCTCAACTGAATAGTGTACACTATAGTTGTTCTTGAAATACCAGGCTGTGCTGGAAATTAAATTTTACACAATGAACAATTATCGTTTAGTAACATAAGTACTTAGAAACATAGGCGTAACCAGGCCGACCGTATGGGGGGGGGGTTATAACATGGGGGGTCTGGGGGGTCCTCCCCCGGAAAATTTTAAAAATTAAGATGCACAATAACGAGTTTTAAGCTTCCCACGCTTTATACTCGTATTAAGTAATTTATAAGCAGACTTAAAAAAATTGTACAATTTTCATTTTTTTAATCAATGGGGGGGGGGGGTTCAAACCCCCAAAACCCCCCTCGTTACGCCACTGCTTAGAAAGAGAACTCCCTACAATTTTAGTGGCCTAGCACATAAAGAATATTTTAATCATTTCTTTCACTTGTATGATGTTATGTAGGTGTATAGTTAAATTCCGAGTTGTGATGTGTAAAAATATTTTAAAATAAAATTACACGTAGCCGAAGGAAGAAAAGTTTGGTTGGCTGAATCGGAGACGCAGCCACCGGTGGTGCTGCCAAATTCTTGCGCGCTCCATAGGCTTATGTTCACTTACAATTTTTTCATGTGTGCAATAAATATATAATACAGTATTTATACTCTTATAATATTATACCTTAGGCCTACTATTTATTTAATTTTTTTTAGAAATTTAGTTATAACTTAACATACTTTTTCTGTAAATGTATAGAACCATAATATATACTTGGTTCTCGTATGTTGTAGCATACTATTTAATTAATATTTTAAAATTTACTTAGACTTAAAATATATTCTGTGTTAAATTTATACATTTAAAGTAGAACATAATAAATGACAATAAATTTACAATCAACTTATTGCAATATAGTCAAGGCCCTCTGTATTCAATATCAAAAATGTAGTATGCCTACTAAGGCCTTGATTTCTACATCCGTTTGTTCAGAAGACATATTTGTTATTTGGACTTGTCTTCACATATAAGCTTAGTCTAGAAACCTGTTCTCAGGAGTCAGACAACATACTCTGTTCAGACTCCTGCCGATTATCTCAAAACTTGTCTTTCGAGATTGGTACGCGACAGTCTGAATAGAGCAAGCTGTTCTGACACCTTAGAGCTAGTTTCCCACTGCAAGCTTATGCGTGATGACAAGGTTTCACAAACCAGAAAGTCTAAATATCAGTGAATGGACAATAGGAGTGCCTAACGTATAATATGACATAAGAAGCCCAACAGATATGACTGTTTTGATTCTCGGGATCCATGGCTTTAGATTCGACCAGGAGTGAAATGGTTTCACCTTGGCAAGGTTTGATACCATTGCTAAGGTATTCAATGAAAGGGGCTTAGTTTCTTTGGACTTTATATAAATTAAATAATTCAACGTACGATGTAATACGATAAATTCCTGCTCACATATTGGCATATATGTTGTTAAGTTTATTTCTCTTTTTTTCATACAGTTATGAGTGGACTGTGTACCGTGTGTAATTAAAATATCTCAAGTGACTGTAAAGATATAAAAATGTTACAGTTTTGCCTGTTCTGATTCCATTAATGCAGTTCACGTCCATTAGGGTCTGCCTCATTCAGTTTAATGACTTTTGTGTTCATTAAAAATTAGCGAACACCATTATGTGTAATGAAAAAAAGTCTAATTACATGAACTCAAGCAGAGCAAACGCCGGATGTGAAAGCAACAATTTTACGATGGAAACATTGAAACTTCAATTTATTTGCCAGCACCCACTTACCAATGCAGGTATTGCAATATTGCAAGTTCAGCAAAATTATTTTACCACTTAATACAAAGTTTGATTAATATTCCACCGATTACATTTTACATCTTTCAGAGAAAAAACCTTCTATGGTCTACAGGAAGTTTAGGATGAACTTGAATAATTTGCGGTATAGCTCTGTATTAGGCTGCAGGTTAAGTAAGTCCCGGATTCCATTCTCCAGGCAGGACGAATTTTCTTCTGAGGATTATAATAAGAGAGAGAATATCCTTAGTTAAGGATTGTCATAAAGTTAAAGCACACCAATCTGTCCAAAAGAACAATGACATATTAACGGGAAAAGATAGTTACCGGTACCCGACAAGTTTGAATTGATGTAATGGCTGCTAAGAACAGTCACAGTGTACAGATGATGATGATGATGATGATGATGTAGGCCTATAATGGCCAAATAATCTCGTAAAACACTAACAGCCTTACTAATAAAAGCTGATCATATTTGCGTTGAAAGGTTGTTTGCTTGATAACCGGGCTAGTTCTACATAAGCCGTGTTACTAATAAATCCAGCATAACTGCCAAGGGTTACACCGGGTTTCAATGTGAAACGTCATCAAATACGTCACGTTAGTGATGACGTTACTAGCCCGCGGCTGTGAAGAAAGCATGCGGCTGTAGAACGCCAATGTTGCCATCAGTCAACAAACTGCAGTGTACCGTCTGCCGGGAGAAAATATAGTTTCAGTGTTTCATTACATTGTTTTCAGAAAGCTATAGGCTAATCAGGGGAAAAATTATGAAAATATGTCCCAAAAACAAGGAACAATGTTTATAATTTCGCAAAAGCAGCTCGGAATGTTTCTTAACAAATTACCTTAAGAATGGGTTCATAGCCTCAAAGTTCAATCTCAGTCATCTACGAAACAACTGGCAGTTAAGATATCGGCCATCTCGATTACTTACGTCAAGCTTTTAGTGTAAAGTGTTGCACACATTCAGCCTTATACAAGGATTATTAATACATTTTTCTCCTCAGCTGTATATATTCTTGGTATAATGTTACAAATAGATTATGAATAAGCTAAGAACTGTGAAAGAAAACAACTGACAAATTTTAGGAAAACACTAACAGAAAATTTGAAATAACTCTAGCACTCTTGTAACTTCTGATTTTACCCATATCTTGGTGTTTATTTTTTCAAGGACCTTAAAGGGGGAGAAAAGCTTAATTTCTGTTTTCCAAAATTTTAAAGCTAGAGGCTCAACAATTTCTGCGTACATTCTCTTTGGTAAATGTAATACATAATTGCTAATGTATTTTTTGTAATAGTTTTGGGCGGTAGGGTTTTTTTTGAGAGGGAAATTTCCTTATTTTCAAAGTGTATAATTTGCTACAAAATTTGGTTATGTTTAAACGAGAAAATGACAATTTTAGTCCTTTATGTAAGGTAAAAATAGCAAATTTTAGTTCTAGTTGGATTAACTTAAACTTCATTTTAATAGAGTTCACATCGAGTAAATTAATTTTAAATTATATTATTTTACTTCATTCATACTATAACATAGATACAAATTTTATCTACAAAAGAGTTTGCTTTGTTGTGAACGTATATTAAAGTGCTTGACATTGAAATATTTAAAAATCAATTTGTACCTGTGTTTTCATATTAATGAATCTTCCCGTCGTAAAGGTTATGAGAATTTGTTTCTTGAGATTGCTTAGAAATATGTTTGATGTGAAAAACCATGCATGCTTGTAAAACCAGGGGGAAAGGGTTCGATTCCCGATGAAGCCGATGGAATTTTTCCTTCTGGTGGCACTATGACCCTGGGGTCGACTCAGCCTCTAACAGAAATGAGTACCAGGAGTATTCGTGGGAGTAAAAAAACGGCCGGTGCTTAGGGCTGACAACCTTACCAGTTTCATGTGCCGAATGTCTCGTTCTGGGAGCATAAACTTTCTGGAATCGTACGGGTCTCCACACGGCCCATGCAGGGATCACTTTACCTTATTTAGGAGAGGAAAATGTACAAACAGGAAAATTATTTATAATTATTTTAGATTGCCTTTATGTAACGCAAAATGTTGTCTCATTTCATGTCATTATCTTCTTGAAATTCAATCAGTTTATACCTAAAATCTAAGAACTTTTCTCTACACTAATCCAGACATAACAGAAACCTTATTCAGAATTTGAAACATTTAAGTGTGTCTAAAGAAAATGACTTCACTCGTGAGATTTATTCTTTCGTAAAATGATTCTACAGGCCTATAGTTGTTAATGAGGTCCTAATGATCACCATCGTCCTGAGATTTGTGTTCTTACTTGCAGTAATTAAAAGGAAAATAAAGAACATTATTTTCAGTTTTTCTTTTCAAATGCGTAATTTAATTGAAGGAGGTCTTGACCGATACCAAGAACTTGACGGAGTAGTTAAAAATGAATTAACGCCATTCACACACTCCGGTACATGGGTAAAAAGCTATTTGTACATACAGACCGTATTTCCGCTGTGATATAACTTCTTGCAATCTGAATCATTTGACAATGAACTTTCGTCCTTAATTGATGTCCGTGTCGACTGTGTGCCCACCTGTTATGGTTTGTCTTTTGGTAATTTACCGTATTTTGTTTACATTTTCTTATAGCCTGAGCCAGTGATGGGCAAACCTCTCTGGGAGCGGGCCAACTGACAAAAATTTCACAAGGCTGGCCGAAATAGCTTATTGAAATGAGCTTACAGTGCAAGTACTCTACTTTTATAACAGCCTTCTCCGTGTTTTAGTGTATAGCGTTGCTGGCCCCGAATCTGGAGGCAAGGATTCGATCCCTGGGAACATTGACCTAACAGCCGATGTTAGTGTCCACATGTCCTCAAAATCCTGCAGTCTGCCAATGAACTCGAAAGATTGAAGTAGACGATGTCACTGTCGGTAGGCCTGTGTCCTATCTTACATGGTATGTAGCGCCCGGAGTTTTTTTAGCTGTATTCATTAGAGGACAAAATGAGTTAAATATCTCCATAAAATTACATAACTTATGATAATTTGTTAAAAATCTTGGAACGAACAGAAGCAAATTGTAAAAAATCGAGAATATTACAATACTACTCTCGAATTATAAAAAAATAGGCGAGGATTGGAGAAAGTTGGAACTATAGACCTGTGAGCAAAAGAATAGAGAATGAGCGTGAAAAATAAGTAACCTTAAAAAAAGCTATGTTTGGAAATTTAAAGAATGTCCTCAGATCTCGGGATATGGAGAGGAGTCTCCTCTGGCGTAGGCATTTCGGGCCCTTCAAAAGCGCCGACGTAATGTACTTGCGTCTTGTTTCCTGCTTTAATAAATCTTCCTGAGACGTAGTAGTAATTGGAAATGACTTCCGTCTATGTTATTATTGAATTAAGTTGGCGAATATCTGCCCTTGGCACAAATCATAGGTAGGCGTATACATCACACCCCAGAATAGTAGGGTAGGTGAGAATAATATTTCATATTTCTTCTCGTTGGGGTGGAAGCGCTCTTGGTTTGCACATTTCGCCAATTAAATGTCAAAAGGATTCCTTTGAGACCCTCGTCTTGCCGCGTCTCCTTTATCGGCTAAAGCTATTATTTCAGAGCAAATTTTCGTTCTGCTGAAATATATTTTCCAAAGTGGTTAAACCCTATTATTCCAAACAATGTTTTATGCCCTTTCTGTAAAATAAGAAAAAACTCCATCACAAAAAACGTGTCCCCTATTTTTTCATTGTGAGATACGATAAATTGTTTCTATTACCTCTTATAAAAAAATGGGAGATTACAAATTACTGACCTCAGCAGAGACAATCGAGAAAAAAAAAATTATTACGAATCACCCGCATGACATCGAGGCATAGCCTATCTCGTCCCAGAATCGACCGACTCGTCCCAATGTAAATTTCAAAGCGTTTATTCTGTAGTCCAACTCGTCCACACTTCTCGGCGGGTTAATCCTTTAGCCCAACTCGTCCTGGGTCTTTAAGAAGAGGTGCAACCAGGTGAAGACAAAATATTGCCTCCCTCTTAGTGCAGACTTGGGACTGCACAACCATTTTGCTGGTCGATGTTGTTAAAAATGTCTTCTTTCATGACTAAAATAGTTTTCATTTTATGAGTGGTTATGGTAGGCTGGGAAGAGTTGGAAGCATTGCCAAGATAAGAGTGGAAGAATTCACAAATATTTGTAGTTTTGGTCAGTGCAGCGGAAAAATCAGCCCATATTGTCAGTGGGAGTGAAGAAAACGAAAACAAATAAGTGCCCGCCAAATACTTTTCAAACTTTGACAATAGTTGGTCATTCGACTCGATTAACAGCCTATAGTACCGTATACGAAATAATTTGGGGATGAGACGGGTTGTTTATTTACAGACGGGATGAGATGCACTTCGCCGTGACGTCGCTTCTCTAATTACGGATTTTTCAATTTTCCTCCTCATTCTGAGGAGTGACCATATTGTGTGAGGACACATCAAGTTGTATCAATATGACTTGCTTATAGGCCTAACTACTTTTCAGACAACTCGTAGGAAAATGATTTTATTACTAGCTTTAGGACTTAATAATTATATTATAAATTATAAAATAATTATTTTTAATTTGTACACTAACCGCTTTTATTAAGTCCTAAAGCTAGTAATAAAATCATTAGACGTTCTAAAGAAAATAGTAAAAAACAAACATTTTGTAATTTCTGTAATCACTTTGAGTAACTCTCATCACGACAGATGCCTTACTCAAATGTAAAACTTTTTGTCGGTTTTTTGTTTGTGAACTCAGGAGATCTAAAACGTGTATTTAAGCTGAAACCCCGAAATCTACTTCCATGGCGAACACAGCACACGTATGATACGAGTATGAGTCAATATTAAATATTATTGCAGGGTGATCGGAAAATTCATAAGAAGCTAAATCCTATTAAATGTCGAAAATATATGTGGAGGCTGTCGAAGTCAATTCAATGGTGCATTAAAACATGGTTTTAGAACATTAAATTGTACTTCCTGCGAACGTTAATGGCGGTCATTTGCATTTACAATATTATTTATTGCGATTAATTTATTATTGTATTACTACAACAGACCTGCACCGTTGACATATCTGTGAAAGATGTAAATTAGGAATTTACCATGTTCATTCTGTGGGGTTACGTACCGGTACTTTTCCTTTTAACAAGAGTTATATCCTCGGGGGTTATGTTAAGTGCATTGGTTGCATTATGGAAGTGAAGGACCTCACAATTTACATTTGTATCTTTCACACCTTTCCTTTGCTTCTCTTTTGTCCAACCGGAGAAGCAATGCCCATTTTAAAAATCCTTAAGTGCTGATGAATATATAAATTACATTCTTCCAAGTCGTATTTTTGCGTTTCTAATTGCCCTGAGGCTTTTGAAGCCTCGGGTCCACCACAAGTGAAGTGTTAGTGTCTGCTGTCAGGATTGCGTGCAGAACTTCTGATCTGTTTATTTTCCGAGAAGATGTTGCGACGACCACGATTAACGAAACGTAAAAACCTAAAAAGTAATCTATTTGAGGTGTCCTTGCACGCTGAGTACATCTCTTCTGTGCTGTGCGTCAAGGACGCATCCTATTGAAATAGAATATATTGTTACGGAGTAGGATAGATGGCTGTACTGTATTTGAGTATCTCCCTCTGAATATAATATTTTCTAGTTTTGCTCGAGTCTGGAGGGAAATAGAATTGTTTTTCGAAGTTCCTTAGTGGTCTGTATTCTCGTCTTTTAACTTCTTACAGAAATAAAATTGTTTTAAATACTTCTTTAATGTTTTATATTTGACCATTGTAAACACAGAGTCCCTCAGTCGTAGGCTACACTACTGGGCAGAATACATAAAATACATAATTTTTGTATACACTTAGTTATCGTGATTTCGTTACAGTACTTTGGTAGAGGATGATGATGAGGTGAGTGTTGAATTGACGAAAGGTGGATATTTTACATCAGAGTACAATGGCAATACATTTGAAGCGATCAGTAGGTCTTATACAAAGCGAATATTTACAATTGAGTGAAGTAATGAAAGAGTGATTTGAGTGATGAATTGGTGAAGGGCGAATACCTCAGTCTCTTAACTTCTTATCGAAAACTATTTTCTTCTATTGCCCCATAGTGACAAGGTTCTGTTCCGTTTCTTCCTGTGGGCCGCCAGGAAGAGTTTAAAGTTTGATTTGGTTCGATATTATTTTTTATTGAAATGCGTAACGGAAGCTGTAAAACAAAGTAAGGCAAGGCGCCAATGGTTTTTATTCAGCGATGTTCAAACTTAATTGTGTAGTGGACTTTGATGCATAAATTAACTTTAATTAATCATTGAATTTTTTTTTAGTTATTTTATTGCATGGCAACATAAATTGCTGCACGTAGCATTTTTGTGGCATTTTTACAACTTTTTTTACAAAGTTTTTTCCTTGTAATTGAGTGATTCTGATAGGCTAACTATTAAACGTTTCGGATTAATTTTTCTTCAAATTTTAAAATTGTATTATACAGTATTAAAATTGTATGTAATAAAAATTATATTTTCTATTAAATCGTTCTTTTTTTTAGGCCTAATTGTTACCAATTTTGCAGGTTTGAATGTCTGTATGTCTGTATGAGTAGAAGATTTACTATAACTAAATACTTACTTTAGCAGCCTACCCTCATTTCCTGTCTCTACCTTAGGCCTATATAATTGTACAGAGCTTAACCAGTTCAACCCATTTCACCTTGTCTCAAATATTTATTCAGCCAAGCTTATAAGAAAGTAAGCTATTCAATTTTACTTTCTCGCATATACGTAGTATAGAGAAAGTATTGTGATCGTGACAAAAAATCGAAGTCGAGATAACACCGGGAGAGCACGTTTCATGAAGCCTAGAAACCGAAAAAAATATTTTTGGAATGACGTCTGTCCGTCTGTCCGTCTGTCCGTCTGTCCGTCTGTCCGTCTGTCCGTGGACAAGCACAGCGGGTAAACGGTTCATTGTATTTACTTCATTTTTTGAATTAAGAACTTTTTCGAAATTTTGTCGAACCGCCCAGAAATTTAGTTTTACAACTGAAATATTAAGGGGACTTTTCATGAAAAATTTTTTAAAAAATTTGTTTTTTGAAAAAATGGCTCTAACGATTTAAAAAAAATTTAAAATTGTAAAGTCTTATCTGTGACTAATAAAATGGCTATATCCGTATTTCCGCAAAAATGACTTAAGGGGCACTTTACTCTTATCCATTTTCAATTTTTCTAGATTATATCCATTACAGTAGGCGATACAAGAAAACCTATCACAGTAAAGTTGTAGAAAAATTTAAAATGAACATTTTTTGTTTAACACATTTCTTTGTACATTTAACAGATATCAAGATAAAAACGAAATAAGGACAGCTTGAATGCGAATTTCAGAACATAAATGTAAATTAAAATATGAATGACATTTTGTTGCCCCTAGCAACAAGAAAACTATAGGCCTAATGTACTTATTGTTGTGAAATGCAATCAGTTTAGCTCAGTCGCAATGAACACACTAAAACCAATTACAGCGAGGTGGTAGGCCTATGGGCTAACAGGGAAGAGGTCCTGAGTTCAAATCAAACCTCGTTGCCGCCCAAATTGACTTGGGTTTTTCATGGTTCCGTCGTTCGCAAAGGCAAACGCCGGGTTTGTAGGACTTGCTTATTTTCCATAACTCATCGCCGCTATGTCACTGGATATTATAATCGTTTAAACTGAATATCACATAAGACATCACTAAACAATAGAAACATGACGCGAATGAGTTGTTAATATAGACCAGCGTTTCTCAACCTATGGTCCCGCGGACTACCGGTGGTCCGCGAACACGGTGCAGATGGGCCGCAGACATAATTAATTAAAAAATATCATAAAGCAAGTGGGAAGTAAAGAAGTAGAAATTTTTCACATAAAATGGACACTAGATGTCAAAGGTTTAAAATCTTCGAAAATACAGGTCATATCGACTAAATTTGACTAATATTGAGCCAAAAAAACAGGAACTCTGCAAGAGGGGTCAAGGTCAACCGTCTCATTAAAAGTGAGTAATAACATAATTCCTAATTATATTATCAAATTGGTAATACATATTAAAGTGTGTTCAAAATAGGCTATAATTTTACAGTCAATAGTTTCATTCCAATTCAATAACTGTGTTTCCGTCGGATTAAAAAAAAAATGTATTTCGTTATAACGACCTATAATTTAATACCCCAAATATTAAGAATATAGGCCTACATATAGCCTACTTTTAAAAATTGGATGTAAAATTTGGGGTCCGTAAAGTTTTTTACTCATTTTAGAGGTCCTCGGGTTCAAAAAGGTTAAGAAACGCTGATATAGACTAATGTTTCACGCAAACATACTAAACACGTGGTATGACCTACATGCAGTTAAAGCGCGCAATATAACCTAAGTAGTATTAGTAGTGGTGGCGAAATTCAAATATAAGTCGCCCCTTAATCTTCCCCATTCGATATTCACATTTGCACGGACTGTGTGATGTATTTTGTTTGTGAGCGAAGCAGAGTGACCAACTGCCCTTGTATACTGTTGCATATAGCTAAATAATGCATAACACTAACCACATAGTTAAGTGCGCGAAGCGGAGGCGGCAGCCGTAGCGAAGCGCCCTTGCATTTTCGAATAATGTACGATACACTGTTTTTAGGTTTCGAAAATGTGGCATATTATATCTCCCGCAAGGTTTGTCAGCCTGCCACCTCTCGTCTAACGGTAAGACGTCACACCTCCCGCAAGGTTTGTCAGCCTGCCACCTCTCGTCTAGCGGTAAGACGTCACACCTCCAACGTCCAATCACGAGTTTCTTCATAATACTAGGACAGAAGAATTTGCTAGATCGTGGTATAAAAGAAACTGCATCGATGAAAATAGGTTGGGTGGGACCGATTTATCCCAAGGTGCGACTTATATTTGAATTTTCCCGTAGTAGTAGTAGTACTAATAATATGCAGTTCTACTGTCATTGATTATTATTATTGTTATTATTCTTATTATTAT
Source organism: Ectobius pallidus (assembly GCA_964059195.1). NCBI lineage: Eukaryota > Metazoa > Arthropoda > Insecta > Blattodea > Ectobiidae > Ectobius > Ectobius pallidus. The sequence continues at coordinate 100,650,004 of CAXKWD010000009.1, forward strand.
TTCACGGTAAAAGCATTGAACATAAAGATCGACCCTGATGCTTTCCGTTCTAGATACTTGTTAGTTTTATGAAAATGTAATAAGTAAAATTTAATTGTCTCTTTAATTTAATTTTTTCTGTGCTAGCCTTTAACACGTATATGCGAGAAAGTTTGTGCAACGTATTTTTGCACCATTTATTTATTGTCAATAAGTAAGTTCACATGCTATATCTGTGTAATGGCAAATAAAATACCAATTTACCTATTTATGTTATTTTCTTAATTATCCTACTTACTTTCTTACTAACTACTGGCAAGCCTAACCGATAAATGAATTCAGTGCGGAGAGCAAACGAATATCTGATCTTGCGAAAGAACAACCATCCATAAAAGGGCATTCTTCATGGATAATCTACCTCCAACTTCTTGGAAATGAAAGTGATTGCTGTTCTTAACTATCAGGTTATTATGGATGAAAACAAATATGAGTTCGAAATGCTAACTTAATACCGCTTATTACTAAGAAAAATCGAAATATTCAGATTAGCTTGCCGGGCAAGTATGTGTTTATATCTCTCACACCATCCTTAAACACATCAATACTGGAAGCAATACGTAGACTTGATTCACTGGCGTGGAGGTAAAAATAAAAAATACTCTTCAGTTCGTGATATAGCCGTTGAAGTACCCACCAGATCATGGCTATTTTGTGCCCATGTAGTTGCTTCTACGTAATTAGCAAGGAACCAAGCCTCTTGTAACCAAATATAAAATTGATTTTCTAATCAACATGCATATTGGTTATTTCATATAACATTTATCTTTCATATTCCTTACCGTAGTGTAATGATTGCTGAATGTTAGTAAAACGAGAAGCTACGTGATAAAAGACTACCAATAATGGCAGTGAGAGTGGGAATTCTATTAACTAGGCTACTTCCCACCAAACTTGCCACCTGCCAATGAAGTCTAAAGATGAAGGTAAATGACGCAGAGCTCGGATGGTAGGCAAATTCCTTTGTTGGAATTTAGTGTCACTGAGTTTAAGTTTTATAACTTATGTTAAATATCCTTGGACAGATTGCAATTGAATACTTACGCACTTGTTCTGGTAATGTATTCCATTTTTATTTTCTTGGGAAATAATTAACACAAGATCCAGATTGATGAAGAGAAAATTGCCTTCAATGTGAAAGATGGATTTGAAAGAAATTTAAAAAGACCAAGAATCTTAAATTTTAGGGATTATGGAAGAAAAGATAAGTTATTCATTAGATATAATAAAGTAGAAAAAATCATTAAAAACACCTTTGAACTCGGACAAGTTGAAGAACAATAAAACTGAGAAATCCTGAGTTCGTTTTCATTCAGTTAGAGAAGATTGCACATACTATGAGGAAAATAAAACAATTTACTACAGGCATCTGAAGAGAAGGGAATTCAGTAGGTAGGCTACTAAATAATCTGACAGCTTTATTCATATATCTAAAGCAACCCTGAAATAGTTCCAAGAGACTGTGAAGGAACTAACCAAAGACACAACAATAGATACAAATTTATTTAGAAACTCGAGGGTTTCCATAAAAAAATGAGCACTACGAAGAACTGGACAGATCACAGGAGAAAAGCGCCAAACAAAGAATCCTGCAGAATTAGGTCATCACGTTAAATTACGTGGTCCTGAGGCCCTAAACGACCCAAAAAAGATAGCGCTAATGTTTCTGAAGCCAAAGCTACTACCCTGTTGAGATTTTTAGCATTCATCCTTGACTTGGCGGGAATGTAGCCCCATTTCTCGTCTTCTTGCTCCTATCTCGAAGTGAGATGCGTGGTTGGTTGATTTTGAGGTTGTAACACGAGGTTCTACTGCAACTTTGGCCTGCGACCGTCGCCGATGTGCAAGAATTTCGACCCACAGTTTTTATATGCTTTAAATCTATAGACATAATCGTTTCACATTTATGCACACATAAGTGCCATCGACGTGGGCTAGGATCGAACCCGTGGCCTCAGGCACAGAAAGACAGCGCCATACAGATTGCTACGCCACTCAGCGTAAGGAGATGCATGGTGATTTCTGAATATATAGTTCCAAGGGGTCTTTTAACCTAAATCCTCATAATGCTGACCAAACCATGGTTGCCAAGGAAACCTATGAAGTGTGGCTACAGCTGAAATCGAACCCGTGATTCATTTTTGGCAGCCATAACCTCTGTAGCTTTCATGAATTGCATAGTCTACCGATGCCGAACATATTCTTAGATAAGTGAATAAGATAGGTCACATTTTCAATAACTTATGTCATAAAGTAAGTTATAAAAAACAGGAAAATTGGGCCCACAGAAAAGTATTAGGCCTAATTTAACAACACCAAAATAGAACTGTATTATTGTTGTATTTTTAACTCAGATATAGTTTCCATGGTTATATTTATGTGTACACATGTAAAAGTTTTATAAATTTCATTCAAAAGCAAAGATAATTATAATGTCGCCTTAGCAAAATAATTCAGGTAACAGTAGGCCTGTACAAAAATAGTATTAAGAAATTACGTTATACAGTATTTTAAAATTTTAAACTCTATGAAAACAAGTCATATAGCAAGACTGTTAACAGTTTTGATTTTGTCTCTACTCTCAATCTGCATGTGGCAGTCCAAATGATGATTTTCTCATGTATCGGGAGTACACTAATTGGTCATAGCATCGTGTCATTCCTGAGCCAAATGGAAAAAAATCCTAAGCACGCCACTGGATTCTTAATTCAGAATGTCAAGATGTGTTTCAGAGTATTGGTCTTTAAGTGTAAGTTCCTGACCATAAATCTGACCTTTGAGTGGTTGGAATTTATGTTTGCATATTTACGCGGACTCTCCTCGCCGGATCATGCATACATTGAAGGGGATTTCCATAAGTAATGAAATACTATTCCTGAAAACGCTGAGGTGAACACACGGTGTCTTATATATATGGAAGCTTCTGGATTCCCAGCAGCTATATACAGAATTATTGAATTTTTACACTGTGCTGTTGTCTCTTTACTAGACGGCTCTGAAACGTGTAATTTGGCAGGTGTTTTATTGATGTATTGACCATTTCTCTCCACAAGTGCTATTTTAAGATGACGGAAGAAGTCAGCACACCATATTCAAGGTATATTTATACTCATCGGATTGAAATTTTGCTATTTAATTCCTTGGGCACTTCCTTGGTTCTTTAAAGGGTCATGCTGTATAGGGTGAAAGTGAAATAGCTACCTATTTCTGGACTTAATGGACATTTTGTGTAAAACAGATAAGTCTAATACCATATCGCAGAAAAAAAATTATAGTTTTCCAATATAAGTTGTTTACGGAATTTTTAATACTTTTCAGCAATTCTCAGTATCCACATAATAAGTTAAGGAAAATGATTTATGTATAGAATATTTTTACAGTTTTTCAAAAAATCTGACATTTTTTTGTAAAATAAAGTAAAAAGAATCATACGCTTCTTAGGCCTAAGGTTAGAAAGCTGTAAATCGTTTCTTCCTTAATACGTTTACAGAAACCATGAAATTCATTACAGAATTGCAAAGATAAATTATTACCTACCTCTTATTACAAGCGTGTTTTTAAAGTAACTACCGATAATTTTTTACATAACAGAACATTATTTTTATCGAAATACTTTATTATCATTTATAACCTTACGCCATAAACTACTTCTCCATGGATAGTCACCGCCGTTATTCAGGCATTTGTAACGGGAAACCAGTTTTTGTATGCCTTCGTCAAAGAATGATGCCGCCTGTAATGAAAGCCAAGTATGCACTTCTCGTTTCACATCATCATCGTCGTTGAAATGTTGTTCACGAAGAATTTTTTTTCAGATGAAGAAACATGAAAATAGCTTTGTGCCAAATCTGGATTGTAGGGAGGGTGGTCGAATTGTTCCCAACCAAATGCGATCAGATTTCGAGTTTGTTTGGCTGTGAATGGTCTGGCGCCTCACCATCCCATCACTCATTCTTTCCCCATAAACTTCATATAGGCCTAATTGGCGATGAATGTTTGCTGGTGTAACATTTCTCGTATTCAAAAAACGAATCACTTATCTAACTTCACAGTCGGCGGGTAGTTCGATTGTTTTGAACATTTCGAAACGCTCTAACAATAGGAAAACACAAAGTGACGATCGCTTACACTTCGTCTGGCTTTCTAATAAATGGAGGAAGTGATCACGCTTACTCAAAGTCGCGACTGCATCGCTGCAGCTTCAAAATATTTAAAGGGTACTTTAAAAACACAGCTTCTCTAGTGCTTGCACTAGTGCTGTTCAAGTCTTAATAATATGGATATCGTGTTTTATTTAAATAGTGTTGAATGTTTCGCGAAACTTTTTTCTAGAAATCGTAGTTCACTTATATGGCATTGCTATAGTTTTTTTAATGGTGTGCCCTACTCGCCCTGATTATTCTGTAGACTGTTTTTGCACTTCCACTGTATATTTAGGCTATGTAATGTATGTATGTATGTATGTATGTAATGTATGTATGCATGTTTGTATGTTTGTATGTATGTATGTATGTTTGTATGTATGTATATGAATATGAATAAAGTTTACTGTGAAAGGATTGTCAACCACCAATGTATAGGGAACATAGAGGCTTGAATAACCTTATTCTTGTCATCAATATTATTACTACTTAATGCTAATAATAATAATAACAACTATATAATAGTAATAATGACAACAACACTATTAGCTTAAATTAATAATTCCTAATTTTGTAGGCTTAGACCTTCTTCCACTTGATATTTTCATTTTCTATTATGACACTCATACAGACGATGGAATAGTGGCTATCTGCTTCCGTATGGGGACCAGAGAAGAACCCAGTGATTTCTTTTTCTTCTTTCTTTTTACTGAAGCTGATAGATACATCCTCAACAGCTTAAATGTAGAATCGGAATCACGATGACCCTTTCGTATAGCCTACTTAATATAACAGGAACTATCAAAGGTGAAGAGAGCCATCGCCCATCCAAGTTTTGTCTAAGCCTAGAGCTAAAATTGCGGAACCCGATTATAAGCTTGGAAGTTGTATAACGTATAACCACTTGTTCGGTAGTAGATTGTGGATAATCATTGATTTTATTTTTAGTAAACTATCTGTTTTAATTTGATAGATTTACTTTGTTATCAATGCAGATCACAGATTATAATGGGAACCAAATTCCTAATTAAAGTTTAATAGCCCAGTTTAATCATGAGCACAGAGTGGATGTTGGTATAACTGACTAGTTTCTTTGCGTATATGGTTATTATTAAAATTTTAAGTATCTCGTTTTAGGAATAGAAAACATCAAATAAAACATATTAATCTAATCTGACGTAGAAAGAACATTTAACAGACAAATTGATTGAATTCCCATGAGATTGCAGTGCTCAAAACAGAATCCATTTCAAAAGCTAATTTGGTGTTGAGATGGGAGTGTAATTGGCTAATTAATTCTAAATTCATTCTACCTTTCAACTCCTTTACTAGCTTCCAGCAGCAGCCGTCATTTTTCTGATGCGAAAATTACTTGCTATATCCCGAGTTCCTTGACGTGATAATATAACACCGGCATTACATTTTTCACTTCATAAAAATGTCTCGTTGAGGATATTAATATTGGGGATATATTGTTACTTGTTAGTAAGACTGCAAGGCTTTTATCCATGCTCCCAAGAATCGTGAAGGTTGCAGAAACATTAGTCACACCGCATTCCTGTAAAATTAAAACCTGAGAATGTTATTGTATTTAAATGAAAACTGAAGGCAAGACATAGGCTAATTTCAGGGAAGTGATGTCATCACGAAATGAGACGAACCCACATTCTGCTCGCGCCTCTGCAGCGTCTCACGACAAAACTGATCAAATTCCATGTCAACAGGTGTGACTTGCAACAACCAGGAGGTCAGTGACCATTCTTAAAAAAACTTCAAATAAACTGTAAACTCTACAGAGTCTACAGAAATCCAAGACACACTACAATGACAGATAGGCCTACATCACTTTTTACTTTATCTCTACATAAATACTATTGTGTTCGATACAGGTCCTCATAATCCAAAAATAAGTTTTCGGAAACATCCCCGTATGTTTCTGTCTTCGTGTACGTTATTATTAGACCTGGGATTTTAAGGCAAATGCCTATTTTGTTCCTTATGAAATAACATGAATTTTTTTAAATTTATGGACGTTTCATGGTAGGCTACATCACTTACATTTATAGAGTTTTATAGTGCCCTAAAATGCCTATTTGGACATTTAGACCCTATTTTACTATTTTAGTGCCTAAAATACCTATTTTGTACATTTAAAATAAAATTCAACTTCTGTAATTTTTACAATCTTATAATGGACATCCCTCAATGAAAAGCAGAACAGCAGAAGTGGGTTTTTCACAGAAACTTGATTATTCCAAACAACTGTCGCTAAAGCATTGCTGACTGACGTGGGAGGGGGAGGATTAAGGGGAAAGGACTACTGTGTCAAGTCATCAGTGAAAGAACATATGTTTAAGTGAATATAGTTCGAGATGCCTAATTTTGCAGTTAATTATGTTAAGAATATGTATACCACATTTCTTGCAGTAAAAAAAGACCATGTTACAGTTTAAGCGTAGGCCTATATTGTAATATTTCAAAGTCTATTTTCTATCTATTTAAACATTTTTGAAGCATATTTTAAGTGCCTATTTTCTCTTTTAAAAGCCTATTTACTTGTTTTAAAAGCCTATTGATTTGTTCTAAAAGCCTATTTTAGGCGCCTAAAACTAATTTTTTTAGAGCCTAAAATCCCAGGTCTAGTTATTATATTCGTAAGCCTATGGGCAGGTCATGGACTGATCTGCAAAATTCGCCCTCTATCTTCTATAATTGGCATCCTCTTTCAGTAACCAGCATTTTATTATCTCATTTAAGTTGTGTAGCAGCTGGATTATTTTTCCAAGAACTCCCCCAACTTTCCTTCGACGACATCATGGAGCAGACAATATCTTCGCACAGCTTTCCTATGAAAAATTGTGTTCACGACTGATCTCTTCTCGTTCACTCTTCTCAGGACATTTTCATTTTCCACTTTGACTACTTTATTTCTTCCATTCTCCAGTACCACCTTTCGAAACTTCTCAGGCACTTCTCAATAATTTTTTTGCTATCTATCTTTCCGATCCGTATGAAGCATTGCTCTGACAAAGCACTTTATTAACCCTCACCTGTCCGTGTATAATATAAAAACAATTTTTATATTCGGGTTAAATATCTTCCGATAATGTGCCATGAAGCATGGCGATCAATTTCTCTTGTTTTCACCATCACTTTCCGCGAAGAAGATTTCATTTTTCTTAAATTTCCCGTAACAGCTCTAACGAATTATTTATTCTTTACTTGCTGTACTTCTTTTATTTTACCTAGAACTTTCGATTACATGGAACCACCAATCAGAATATCTTGTTTTGAGGAATAAAACTGTTTCACTATTGAGATAATAAAATGTAAATTACAATTAGCCTATTAAAATTTTAAATTTTATTAAAACGCCAGTAACATTCAATTCTTGATTATTCTTTGATGTGTGAACAACAGGAATCAAGAAGGGACTGTTTCTGGTGTTCTTCTTACTCGCGAACAGTATAGATTTGCGTGAAGCAATATTGCTGTCTCCGTGGGTCAAGCAATAAAACAGTATAGTCCATGTATTAATAAATGTCATATTTTCCGCTAGTGCTTATTGATTTTCTTATATAAAGTTATTTTTTCTACCTCGTGCACTAGTGTAGGAAGGTTAGAATTGGATAAATGTTGAAAAAAAGTATTGTCCATGCTTGGAGAAGAGAAAGTAGTGTGAGGTCACATAATTTTTTTCTTTAATTTTGTTTCCACCTACAAACCTTTTCGATGGAATTTGATTACTTCATATTTCATCACGAACACTTGTTTATGTGTCTTCGTTTTCATTGTACACACGAAACTTAGGAATTTCATTAGGTTTTCATGGTTATGTACTTAAGATCATAGAGACGATTAATACAATGTTTAATCGCTTTATTAGAAATGCTCATCTTTGCGTAACCGGTAGTAATTCGTAAGGGGATTAAGATAGAATATTCGATTAAACATACAGAATTATTTCTTCGCCGTAATAATTCATCCAGATGTTTATTGTGACTATTTCATTTATTTGGCTTAATTCCCCTTCCGACTAATAAAGTTTCATTACATTTAAAATTTCAGATAATCATCTTTGGCCTTCTTGCTAAAATACCACGTCGGTAGCATTTATCAGGTTTTATCGCTTCCGTAGTAGACCTATTTATTTCCTATTTTATTGCTCCCTAGCGTTTGTTTATCTATGTTACTTGTCAAAACTGGTTGTTGCGGTTGGCGTAAAATAGTGATTTAGCCTGAACAGGGAAACGATCGAATTGCTTTGAATGAAAGATATGGCGGAAGTTCTAAGCAAATGCGTAAGTAATTCAGTGTGTTTAATTTATTTGTGAAATATTGTCCTATAAAGTACAATCCGAGGATATGATTTTCCTTAAATAAATTAAATCGCAACTGCATTGCTCCTAAATTTATGGGTAAAGTCACAACCTCTCGTGTATTACCGTTGATAAAATGATCGTTTTACCCTCAGACTAAATTATTGTCGGATAAATTGATTATATTAAAAAAAAATAAGTTGAAATAAGTATTTTGAACTTCCTGAAGAAAGTTTACTGAGATAATAATAGGCCTCGATTAGGTCTGTTTTTTTAAGGCATGCCAGGCATTGAAAATTTTCTTTGTACGTGGGTGTGCATTGCGTCATCTACCAAAGCCGTTGAAGCAGATGACATGGCAATAGTGTCGAAGTGCGCTATCTTTTCCGGCAATAAATAAGTTACATGATTAACCCAAAATATCGTGACGAAATAGGCCTATGACCAAAGCACTTAATGCGACTTAAAAACATTTTCTGTCTGGTTATGAATATGATGTTCTATACATAAATACATTTACCCCTTCATGCAGGGCCGTCGCGTGGTTTGTTGGCGCCCGGGGCAAGATTTCGTCAGGCGCCCCCCCCCAAACTCAATCCCACGTGCACCCACCCGACATTTCACCTATCTGTAAGGATTCAAACACAAACACAAACACACAGCGAGCGACGTGACGCGACACTATCAAATAAGCCTACATATAAACATTTGGGATTAAACACGCAATGAGCGACGCGACTTGGGGCGACGTGGACTGGACAAGTTCCAAGCCGCATCGCGTTCAGTCGCTCGTTAGCCAAGTTGCGCGTCGGATTGCGTCGCTGTCTGTGTTTTTGTGCCCAAAAGAGACACCTAATCGGATTACTTTCCAAAAATACCATAAATAAAATTATTTAAATTTTTTTACAAGATTGTATTGAAAATCAAATTAATACAAGTATAGTAATGTTAGAAAATCTTAACAATAATAAAAAATGCTACAGGCGTTATTAATGGACTACAACTTAATGGTGTGGGAAACCTCGATATATATTGAATATAATATAGAAAAGGGAACCGCGTTTATTAAATTAAGATAAGGTACTAAACATTAAATGGCATTCGCCTGGTTTTTGCACGAGCAAATGTCGTTAGAATTTCCATCAAGTCTATTTTTTGTGCTTCGTCATTTTCAATGGAAAAGAAGGCCAGAGAATTCAGTCTCTCCTGTGACGTAGTTGATCGTAAATATGTCTTTATAAGGAAATATTTATTTTGGGATAACTTAGTACAAATATAGGCCTAAAGTTATTGGTGTCAAATATTTATTTGTTCAATAAAAGCATACAACGTAATATTCAAAATTCAGTTATACCTAACTTTAAAAAATGTGTTATGTACATTCTACTTATTTTTTCAAAGTTTGTTGTTTTATTTTTGCCGTTACCACGGCGCCCCCCTGGTCGCGGCGCCCGGGGCGATCGCCCCGCTCGCCCCGCCCACGCGACGGCCCTGCCTTCATGTATTTTGGGAAATCGGAGATAACGCTACAAGTGAAGCTGTGAATGTCGAGATCATGCAAGATTGCTTTAACTAGTAACAGACAGTATTATTGCAATTAACTGGAGCGATACTTCTTTCACATTGGCCATGTGTAGACTCTGGAAAGGTTGAGTCAGACGAAAAAATTCAATGCCTTAGCCGGGATTTTAACCAAGATCTTCGGCTCTCCTTGCCGCTGTTCTACCATTGAGCTACCATGGCAACGTGGCGGTACAGCATTAAATTCTCCAACAGTACCGGCCATGTAGTTCAATTGTAGAGCAGCGGCACGGAGAGCCGAAGATCCTGGTTGAAATCCCGGCTATGACATCCAGTTTTTTAGTCTGACTCAATATTTCCACTTTAGCCTAATCACGGTCAATGTGAAGGAATAAATAAATTATCAAGAGCTAAAACTTTTATTTGAACAATTTATTCGCAAAAATTCTTTGAAGGGTAGAAATAAGCAACCCACTGTTCGTAGAAACTAGAGTCTTTGCCTGGTAATCCAAAGCTTTGTTTCTGGTTGAAACAACTAAATACGCGCTCTTTACAATACGGCCTCTTATTCTATATCAGAGTGTAAATTGAGAATGATATTATATTGCCCACGCTTAGGATAACGAAAGTTACTTGAGCGCATTATTCAGAATTTATTTTGGTTGTTTATTCTTCGGGAATGCAATGTGGTTACGACATTTTGTTCATTTTTACAACCAATTTACATGAAGAGAGTGTCATACATAATATGTATATGTATTTTATAATTATTATATAGCCTAATATTATGTATATTATACTAACAATGTAAGAGGCAAAACTCTTATTTGGGCAGAGGTAGTTATGTGTTCCATGTATATATTGCTTTGCTTTGTACGAAACTGAGCCTCACTGAAAGATTAAAGCTAAAAGTTCACTCGCTGTTTTTTTATACCAGTAAGTACCATCATTAATATACCATACGGTTCGGCATAGAATTCAGCGGTGCGTAAACAATGTGGACTGACTAAAAAATCCAAGGCTCCCAATTTTTAATATTTGTTTTTGTTCTCCTCTATGTTTCATGATCCACAAAATTTATTGCTAGAGCGTGGAGGCATGCCTAACTTCCTATAATTTCTTTTATGTCCATCCACACCCAGTCTCGTATATAAGTGTACTTTATGTGTAAGAACCTCATAGATCCAGAATTTAGTGTGTAATTTGCAAGATCTTCAAGGTAATACCTGCTGAAAACTTTATTATAAGAGTTTGTAAATTTTATTGTAAAAGTTCGCTGCTTAATTTTGAACGGAATATACCAGCAGTTGTATGCACTACATAGACATAATCTTGATGAGAAATTTATTTGAAGTTCCCAAACATCATGAACTTCAAAATCCTTTTTTGCTTATTGATAAACCTAAAGTGTGCTAGAGTTTGCATTTAAGCTTCTTTCTGCCAGCTAGATCATAGATTTAGAATCTGTAGAATATTATTATATTACTTAACAATCTGCTAATTCTCATTCGAGCTAATTGTCCATCTCACTCTGCACGATTTAATATCTGACGCAATGAATGGCGAGTATCTAACCATGAATTTTGCATTTATGAATTGACAAAATCGTTGTGGCCACCCCTGGTGTATAGCATCATTCACGATGGCCATAACATGAATAAAAATAAATAATTTAGCTTCCGTAATTTATTATTTTTAACAACATAGACCCTGCATATAAAATATGTATGTTAAGTGCAAGAAGTGACTGATGGATAGATAGGTAGGAAAATTTTAAACCCAGAAAAGAGAAACAGTCTTTCAGTAGACTTGGTGAAACTTAAAAAACCATTGGCGGATAAATTAAAAAAAGAATTGTACTATGAAATCACACAATGGAGGAAGTCTGTGCAACAATGAGAGACTCTTGATCGTGTCTCAGCATAAACAATCACTAAGAATAATTGGTTGTAATCTTGACGATAAATTTGGTTAAAATTTCCTCTCAAGTTGTGTTGCCTGTCTTCAGTAGTGAGAATATAACTTCAAAAAGTATGCGACACCTAAGTTCAACGGATCTTCTATGGCAGTGATAGAAAAGTAGACTGCCATTTAAAAAAAAAAAATAATTATATCCCTCGTTTTCAATTAGAATACAAATATTTGTGTTTTATCTTTTCCTATTTTCAGAATTATTTTTTTTAATTCGTTTTTCTGGAATAACCTTAAAACTACTTTCCTATGGCTATTCTAATATTATTGTATTTTTAAGATATTTATTGATACTTCACAGCAATTTCTGTGAGAATAAATAATCATGCAGTTAAGATGGGAAAAGTCTAATTGAGTACGTATCTCGTTGTGATATACCGTTCTGGTGCACTTGCCTCGAAAATAGATGTTCATAATCTAAAGAAATGAAGTGTCAGCTTCCGAGACATTAAAGAAAAACAAACACTTCAGAAATGGTCACGGTGTAAGATATTAAGAAGTAAATACCATCATCATCACCATCGAGAAAAAAGCGAGTGACCCTTTCTTGCATCTATGCCAACGTTCTAAAATGTGTATTTGCAAAAAGCATTGTACAACTTTTCGTGTAAAAAATAGAATGAAGTGTGACATGAAATAATGAATTCCCATAAACAGGGAAAAATACCGTAATCTCTTCCACATCTGTAAAATCCCGAAGGGAAGGGGGACATGACACTCGAGCGTGTCTGATATACTAGAAAAGTGGCCACGACAGACACCTCACGACTCTTATCATGCAAGTCACCTGCCAGCAATTGTCCTCTCCGACTGGATCCAATTGTGAATGCAATTGTCACATACGAACATGTCAACCACTTTTATTATTAAAAAAAAAAAAGAAAGAAAGAAAGATGCACTCAAACTTTTCAGTGTAGAATAATAACATGCATTCCATTACTTCCAGGATAAGGCAATGATAATCTAGAATGCAATATTATAGCATTCAGTCTCTCTACTCCTTTTCTCCTTTCCCCATCGTACTCACCTTACTTGCTTTCTCATTTCTCCTATCCATTGTTCCTCTGTCTTTTACCTTCTCATCCGTTCTCTTCACTCTGCCCTCTCTTTTTCTCTCTGTTGTCTTTCAACTCTGTTTCTACCTTCCTTAACCTTAAATTGATGATGTATACTACAAGATACAGTCATTTTTCTTAATTTTGTATTAAATGGACGGAAAAGGAACTGAAAAATTTACATTCCATGTAAAACTACAGAATAAGGTAGCAAGATGGGTCTAATCATTGTGTTGACTATTTTCTTTGCAGTTCGGCGTGGGTTTATGTATTGTGCGAGAAATTTTAGTATGGCCAAGTGAAGGATGAATAATTTATTTACGGCTTTCTTTCTTTGTCCTCTTATCCTTTCGTCTGTTCTACTCTTCTCTTATTTTTCTACTCTATGCACTCTTTCTTCTCTACCCTTTGCTCTGTTATCTGCTTCATTTCTCTTTCTCTGACCCTGCCTATTGTACGAGGGCCGTCCACAAAGTAAGTTTTCCTAGGGCCGTTTACACAAACAAAACAAAATTTCATGGAAATATTTATTGCAACAGATATAGCAAGTGTTCAGCTATTTCTAACATGTTCACCACAGGAATTGAGACATGTGTCATACAGTGGGACCAGCTTTTGAACACTTGTGTCGCAGAAGTGTGGCGCCTGGGATTTGAACCACTGTGTGACAGCCATCTCCTCTTCTCTGTCATTCTCTGTCATTTATTGAGGTGTAAAGATGGAAATCACTGGGAGCTGGATCCGGGCTGTAGGATGGATGTTGAAACATCTCCTAGCCAAACTTTTGCAGGAGACTTGCAGGGAGGTGTTGAAGTCTCCACCCTACAGCTCGGCCCGCGCACCCAGATATTTTCATATTTTCCTACCCGTCAAGAGATGACAGAGAATGGTAGAGATTGACAGAGAAACGGAGAAGGTTATCAGTGTTATCACTAGACTTCGGATTTTAGGTAAAAACCTATTTTAATCCTTAAGTAATATATGGACGAAAACTTGTTTATGCATGTTTCATAAGCGACTATGTATAAAACTGATACTTTTATAGGTCCTAAAACAGCCTATTTTTACGTTAGAGCCTAACGTTGCCCTGCCCTTTCAAGCACAACAGAATGGGACCGGTATTGGGAAGCAAGAAGAAAAATGTCGGCTGTATAGAGCTCTGGGCTTTTGTAGTTTTTCCTCCTGCCACTTGAGCGCGCTGCTCTCCACATCCAGGTATTGTCAACTTCCGGTTTCCTCATTCTTGTGTGTTTTCAATATGAGTTCGGGACGGTTCGCCAATTTTACAGTGAAGGAGTTAAAAAGGATGTTATCCGAAGATGGCGCAACAAATATTCCATAGTTAACAAAGCAAGAGTTGATTGCAAGGTGAGAAATCAAAGCTACCTGTCTTCTGAAACGTTCGCTAACTGTTCTAATATGGTGCAATATTACTGCGGTCTCAAATATTTTTGTATGCTGTTGCACGATTTATTTTCATGTTTTATTACAAATATGCATGAACTTTTTCGTATCATAACTTATTGAACACACAGTCTAATATACGACGCTGTTTTGGTTGCAGGTTGCTCAGGCGAGAGAAAATTCCGGATAGGAACTTTGCCTTATTCGAAGTTGAGGTTATAGAACAGAAAGTACCCACGACTTTCCTTCGACAAATTTCTTCAAGATAAATTCATTTAAGAAAGAACAGTTTAAACGTTTTGACGAAGACTCCATAACCACTTGGTTCGAAAAGCGTAGGGCAGGCAGCAGTCGGCCTATGAAAGCTGGCCGGACTCTAGCAATTAGAAAATTCATCAAGTTCAAGTTAGTGAATAAGAAGCATTATGCACAAGTAACTTACAGGCACAGATGTTACTGACTGATATTCACAGGTGTGACTTTGTTATTTGGACTAAGAAGGGCATCATTATTCAACACATAAAATTTAACAAAGCCTTTTCTGAAAGGCTACTTCATAATGTTTATTATCAAACAGTATTTTTGCCTCTTCTGCAAAATACCAATAAAAATGAGTAGTTGTACAGTTGCTATTGTCTTTTGATTTTTTAAAAATAAAAATAGCTGAACCACCATGCTTTTTATGACTACGACAAAAATAAGAGGGTACTTTAAAATGTTGAGTATTTGACAAATTTATATTTTCTGGGCTCAGCCAGTGTTCCGCCATCCCAATTACCTCCAAATTATTGTCTGATGACATAACACATAACATATCTGATTTACCTAGAAAACCTTGAATATTAAGAAACATGACATTTACAAAATTAGTGTTATAATTAACTATAGACCTATTATGATTACATTTTTCTTTATCAGGTTTTGATCTACTTGTTACAAGAGTTCCTATTACAGGCATACAACAAATCTAGACATTTTCAAATACATTTAAGCTATCCTTAGGCCTAGGCCCAATTCTATTCTAAAAATCATCAAGCCTGGACTCATGTTTTCCAAAAAAAAATTGTATGTAGTTTATTTTTTACTCAATTACAATACAGAATGACCATTTTATCGGTTACGGGAGGAATTTCGATTGATATTGACATTCTTAAATATCAAAATAAATGACCAAATAAATTGGCAACAAAAATTACACTAAAACGATGAAATACTGATTTAACATGGAAATGAAACTTGATTTTGAGCCTAAACGAGGTTAAGTTGGTCAGGTATACTTATTATTTCATAGGCTTATATATTTTTCTCAACATCTACTATATCAAAAATATCCTAATCACTCTAAAAAAAATGAAATACTCGTCAAAACTGCTCAAAGGAACATTAAAATCATCTTCTGTGAAGTGGCAGCTGCAAACACGAGAATACTGGGAAGGTGTTTTTCCATGGCGTAATTTTACCATCCATTCTTGAAAAACAGCCCTTTTTTTTTGGAAAACTAAGTCCTAAATTTTTGTTTTAACAGCTGAACAGCCGAAAACATAGCAGTTAATCGGCATAATTACTTCCAAAACAAGACACAAGCACAGAACTGTATTGTAAACACAGGCATCTGAGATAACCGGAAGTGGACAATACCTCATTCTCGGCGGCCATCTTAAAAGCGCAGAGCTCTATAACATCCTGTGTAGCCCTCAAAAGCGGAACACTCTAATATTGTATTATACTGTTTTTTATTGTATTTTGTAAGCATTATGTTATGTTATGTTATGTTATTTTTTTTTCTTTAGGTTGCAGAGGTTAATGATATCTTTTCATGTAAACCTGCCATTACAAAAAAAAAAAAAAAAAAAAAAAAAAGTTAGAGCCTAATATTGCCTTTTTTGCTTGTTTTTCCTGTAAAGTTCAAAATAAGTAATTGTTTATTATAAATTCTAGCATTTATTTTCAGTTCTTACTAAATTTTTAGCTCGGAATGTGCAGTAAATGACACATTTGTGACGTGGTTAAATAGTAAGGAATGTTTCACCTTCAGTAGAAAAATTCCTTGGAATTCCCAAGAAAATGTACTGTTTTTCTCCCGACTCCCACATCCAGTAACAGAAAGAACGTAGTTCTCTGAATCACTGAGGGATACAAAGGGTTGAATATGCTAGTATGATATGCGTAGCTTCTGGGCGCAGGGATTAGGTTTTCACTGTTAAATACAGGTCCTAGTAATATGTCTATATAATTCTGTGTACCATAGGCCTATATCTGTGTTTTATCATGATTATTGATTAATGGTGACTTCAATAAATATAATATTCTGCATTGCAATTGAGATATTTCAGAAAATAGGCAACTTAACGATTTTATAAGAGACTATTTTACGATTTTTAGAACCTATTTTCCAATTTTTAGAGCCTATTCTAGGTACCTAAAACATTTTTAGCGACCTAAAAGTCCGAAGTCTAATCATTATAGACTCGTTGTGTAATGTAATATTTATTTTTTAAACGAAAACTGAGCACACTATGGAGCCTATTTGTCTCACCTCAAGGTGACATTGTACAAAAGGAGCCTAAAGCGATATATACCGCTAGCATAACTCATCAGTATCGGCAGTTTATACAAGACAAAGATAGCTTAATGAATATTTCCAGCTTTGCCTCGGGTTTGTCTACAATACCTGAATTTCCGACATTGCCAGCAAGTAATAGAAATTACTTTTGTAGTATATATTCCCTTATCCGTTGAGAAGACATGCGACAGTTAGGTGTATTTGTAGTTCTTGTATACCTTTATGGAACAACTACATCCACACAGTTAAAATAGCGGGTTTTTGAAAATCCTGCAGGACGACTTCCTAAAATATCGTAAACTTCTTGGTGTCACCAATCCAACCGGTTG
The DNA here is from genome assembly GCA_964059195.1 of Ectobius pallidus. Classification (NCBI taxonomy): domain Eukaryota; kingdom Metazoa; phylum Arthropoda; class Insecta; order Blattodea; family Ectobiidae; genus Ectobius; species Ectobius pallidus. The sequence goes on from CAXKWD010000009.1 coordinate 100,667,344, forward strand.
CTGATCCGCATTTTGTTGACAAGTGAGCATTTCATCTGACATTAATTTAAAGTACTTTGATTTATTTGCGGGTATTATTTACCGAAGTAATGCTGTTGTCAGGAAAATGTACACGCTGCCTGAATAATTCAGAAGCTTTGTAGGTCTAAGCGTATGTGCTGTTATTTCTCCATATATTTTCTCTTGTCTCACATGATATATTCTACCCAATTTAACCTGTCTTAAAGAATAACAAACTCTTCAAAAAAGGCTTTACGGTACGCAGTATCAAAAACTGATACAATTATTTTATTCAGTACCAGGTTCTGAAATATGCTAATGTGTTAATAGAACTCGTGTTCAAGAGTGAAAAGTTGACTTCGTGTCATAAGTGGCCATTGATGATCCGAAACATTAGGTTTCGGAGTATATAAGCTACCTATATGAAAAGTAAACTAAAGCATTTTCCATCTGCATCTTATTTTAACAGAAACTTATATTCTTCCTACTGCTACAGAACTAAGTAGGCCTATATGGCCATAAAACGTCAAAATAACGCGCTAAATTACCATGGCATAACCGTAGCCTATATCACAATGCTACCAAATGGTGTGTCCATATAGGTACTAGAGATTCCTCATTCTCCCGTGACATAAAACATCTCGCCTTACTTGAGAGAAAAAATATAGTTGCCATGACCTATGTTCCAATCCTCGTATAAAAAGATGGCTCTTGTTAATAATTTATTTTAATAGTGTCTAGCTTCCGATCAGAAAGGACAATAACAAACTCCAGAATATGAGTGAGGCACCATAGGCCTATATTGTGAAGAGGATGATGCATGGGCATTAAGAATTACCTGGCAAGGGCCTATTGAGCCCTTCCTTCAGCGTGTCCTTATACTCGTCTACTTCACTGGGGTCTTTGTGCACCTCCGGAATATGGGATGTGAATATTTATTTATTCCCATTGGCTGTGGGTCAACTCTTGACCGCTCATAGGCCTAACAGGTTCTCCTTAGCATGCCGACTCTTCCATTCTGGGAACTCTGCAGACGTCGCCAGGAAATAGGAGAGTTCGATGTGGCAAAATTTTCTTTTAGAAAATTAAAAGTTTGTGTTCCAAAAATATAGAAAGACTTAGCGGCTTAGAAGGATAAATTTAATAAAAATATCCATGGGCTATTTTAAATTATTTGGTATATTGCTTCACATAAGAATTAATACATTTCTTAATATTGAAAATATGTACATTTTGACCTCCCCTCGTTGGTACCCCTTTTCTGTTTTTGTTTGAAAAATCTGAAAATAATACCTACTTAATACATAGCAAAAAATCTAATCGAAGAAACAAAAAATTCAGAAAAGGTTGTTATTATGTCATACTAGGAGCAACTGGATTAAGTTGATTACAGAATCTTTAATCTTGATTTCCCTTAACGTATCTTTTCATAATTCATTTAAATAAATCACCATACATATCTGTACATAGATTAAATTAGTTCTTATAGTCTGTTGTTCCACCTAAAATTTATCACATGTGTAATGAACTATTATTATTAAAACAGTTTGTCGCCCGAAAATTAAATAACTTTTATAGGACAAGGATTTATTAAATTACATAAAATTTCCTTTGGAGTAGAAGCTTTTTTAAGTAGAGAATACCTAAATTGTATATTAGCATAACTTTAAAAAAAATCCTATTTCATATTTGGGCAAGTATAAATTTAAAAATTATGATAAGTTACCATTTTATAAGCAGATCGTATTCTAAGTGGAGTGTTACATACTGTGTCCAATTTCTTCTTGAGAATACCAAAATAAGTTCAACTATCTTAGCAACAGTCCCAAATAGCCATCTGACTTCCCATTGCCCTCGACTGTTTCATGCTCGAAGTTTTATTTAGCATTTCAAATAATTTTTTAAAATATTTTCGATATTATTTGGCCTCAGAAATATATTTTTTCACAATTACAACTTTACTATTGAAAAGAGACATTTCAGTGAAGAAAAACGTTTACGTTTTAGTAGTAAATTTTTCAGTTTCGTATCATATTGCACGAGTGCAAGACTGGGAGCGAAAGGGAAGAAAAGAATGAACAACTTTACCATTCTATACATATATCCAAGTTCATGAACTAGACCCGCGTAGGGCATGACATGTTTATACTGAAATAAAATAACGGAATGAGATCCGTTAATTAATGAAAGAGGAATGGTTTGGAAGTTGATAGATAAATCCTGGATTTGAACCTGGGTCCTTGGAATGAGTGTCTGTGATGTTCATTTTACTCTCCACCCCTGTTTTTCTTCTTTTATTTTCCTCTCTCGATTTCCATTTTATACCATTACAGATATCGATATGGATATTGTCATTTAAGTTAATCAGTTTTTGCTTTTATATTCTGTCAACGAAAATCATTGAAAAAAAAAATTAAAAAATTTGAAGCTTTAAACTCTTGTGCCGAGACAAGTCGACCTCAGGAACGTAGCCCCAGGACAGATTTTCTGCTTTAATGTAATATTTTCACTGATATGTAATTGAAAACTTACCAATGCTTACCAATGATGATTCCTGTTCGTTTGGTGGACAGAATATTATCGGATTATGGTATTTCATTCAGATAGGTATTTTTATTTTATTGGAAATAATAACATTTGTTTTCTATAGAAAAGGTTTATTTTTATCAGCCTTGATGGTATTTACATTAAATTTTTCAGAAGCATGCTTGTAAATTGTTACATGGTAAATTAGAAAATTCAATGTAAAAATAATTAAGTTAATACCATTCTATTTTTTATAATTGCAGTACTTCCATTAAAAAAAATAACTTACAGCTACATGAATCGTGTACTGCATAATCAGTACCTTTTCTACTACACATATCGACTATGCTAGAGGGCACTAAGCAAACGTGATACAGTTCTTTACGTGGTCTTTGTTTATATGTATTTATTTCATATAAGGCTGTTATATTATTTGAAACATTTATGTTGGCACTGAATTTCTCTAGAATAATATATAGATTATTCGTTATGTATATAACTTAGTAATCAGTTTTACACACTCATTTTTTTACGTGGATCATTAATTGAATAAGATTAGGACTATACAGTATGTATCACGGAATTGCTATATATTACCCTAAGTGTATTTTCACATAGGAACTGCCATTCTAAATAAGACCACGAAGAACTTGATACAAGTTTATGCCCTTTCGGAGGCGAGGACAAGCAATGAAATAAAACACAAAATCATGGAAGCATTTAACATTAAATAAAACACGCACACTTAATAAGCAGAAATATCTTTCATTCGTACAGAACGCAATCATACTGGTCGTCCTCGTCTCCTTATGTACTTTAAAGTCTGCACTATTAAAATAACTAATGTGGTTTCCCGTTGGCCATCTTAGTACCAACCATTCCATAAGCACACATTTCCTGTCGTTACTTTCTTTTAACTTTACTTGACTCTACCGATTATCCGGTTAAATTAAAGAATTTGTATCTCTAACTGAATTTGAACCTGTTGAACTTCCTTGTAAAATTTGAACTCTAAGAACATCACATTCTCCCTTCAAACATTTATTTTGAAGGGGTTGCATGTATCGAGAGTCGTTAAAAATACAAATTTAATTAAAACTGCAAAAAACTACTTAAATATAGGCAACTAAAAAAGTATAAAAAATGGCATCAGTAATATTCGTAAGTATTAGCAGGTGTTCGAACTCAGAATCGGACACAGCATATCTATCAGCTGTATACGACCATGGGTTCCACATCGTTAGCAGAAAATTACATGGAAAAGAGCAGTCCTGTTTGTCTTATGATTAGCACCGTTTGAAATCCAATACCACCATCACCGTCACCCCAGAATATGCCTTGAAATTTTGGCATAGATGGAATATCCCAATTTATTTACAACAGAATTACTGTTTTCAAAATCACACTGGAGATTTAAAAGTCTACTAGAAATAAATATTAAGTTTACCATCGCACTTGTCGTAGTCCGAAAACCGGCGTTCCTACTAAATATGTATCAAGTTCCTTGCCTGAGTAGGGTTAGTGAATGGAATTGATTTATCAAGCTTCTACAACACCGATTTTTGAACTTAGAGCAACGTATTACTACTAGAAATCAATACGTCGGTTGAAAAAAGTGCAATACAGATGAGAGATGTCTACAATAATACCTAAAAATAACTTGCTTCCTTGCAAGTTTTGCAAGACACACTAGGATCTGTAAAATACCGGATGTATTTATACGCTAAGTATATTCATATTTCAGTGCTCTTTAGTCTTTCACCGGGCTCATTCAGTTCTGTACTGTTCTCACAGGGCTGCTGTTTCACTTGAAAATAAATTTTTAAAATTATGAAATTCTGCATTATGCAGTGTCGTTTTCTAATAAAACTCTTAATAGGTGGCGATAGTTTGCTGGACTCCAAAGCAAAATCTTCACGAATGCCAGGGTTATTTAAAAGTATATTTTCCCTAACATACCTTGACACTCTTCACACTCTTATAAGATTAAAAAAAATAAGGGAAAGGCTGTCAAAGTATTTTTTAAATGATCGACATACCAGTCACCTCTGGTTTAGCTCTCGTCAGCTAGAGATGAACAAACCTAAACTTTCATCATTTGAAAAGGTTCAGCTCGTGATCAGAAGTGAGGTATACTAAAATACTTTGGAGTCAAGCGTCGTCATACTGTTGTAGTTAATGTAAACTACACAAGTACAATAGATAGCTATCGTGTCTTCACTTAATACATTAACCGTGTTAAACCGTCTCTTCAGAATCTTCTGGCATATCCTGTGTCGTAAAGCTTGCAGAGACTGTCAGTGCGTGATACGTTGAGCCCGGGAACGCTGACGCTTACAGACATTGCATCCTGATGATGTTTCATGTCCTTTCTCCGTCTTTGCCAAACAAAGGTCCATGCGGCGATGACGGCCAGTTGAGCAGCAAGGAATACAGTGCCAGCGACTATGATACCAGCTACATTAATGCAGAAACCTCCTGTTGTCGTGTCGCTGATGAAAATGGCGCTGTTGTCGCTTGAACCGGCTGTTGCGTTGGCTTTTCTGGCTGCAGCTTGATCGAATCCAAATTTGTCTGAGATATGGATGGATTGGACTAGCAGGAGGTCTTCGCGAGCTGTGGGTCCTCCAATATGATTGCTGGTTGAACGACGACGACGGCGTTTGCCGAAGGATTGGACCGATCGGAGTTCACCTGATGAATCTTCTTGGTCGCATTGTACTGGCTCACAAGTGGGCATGCAGGGAGTTACCAGTGCACGGAATTGTACCACCTCAGATGAAGGAAACTTGAAAGCGTCGAAGTGTGATAGCAGGATCTGTGAACGAAAAATTACAGTGGTTATTGAAACCTTAATAACATTGATTTTGTTCATATTAAGATTTGGGCTATATCACTGCTATGACAGTCAAAATAATGTGAAAACTGGGACCTTCAATGGCATAAAATTAAGCTAATGTCATGAATGGAATATCCTGAATACGTGTAGTCTAATTTATTACACATATAATAAAAAGGAGCATAATGAAATACTGATTAGTTTATATTATAGCAGCCATTATATTTTCTTGTGTTTGATTATAGACTGGTGTAAATTAGCAACAGGATTGTAAGCGGTATCATAATTTTATATAAGACAGCCCAACCCATAATCTTATGTTTAACGGAGTTTTTTTTACTTTGAACTTTGAGCTATTAGTTTCATGATTTTACAGCTCTCTGTCAAGTTTTAGTTCGATTTTATTGGATACCGGTTTTGGCTTTCTATTCATAGTATAACCAGTTGATTACATCGGCGAGGCAAATCATTTTTATCAACAGTGAAATTAAATTATAATCACAACAATTTTATACACACAAAATTATTTTGAAAAATATTTTAATATTGTATAAAATGACAAGATACTTAACTTCAACATAAAGTATACGTACCAGTTATTCCACATAACACTTTTAATATAATTATATTAAGTATGATTTTAAAATGAGCATAATTCTCTCATTGCGTTTCCATGACTTAATTCCGTTTTATTCAAGGTGACCATCCAGTATTTCAACATAAAAATTTTATGAATGGAAGTAGAAGCAATAGTTAAATAAAATTCAGATAACTTTGCCCAATGCGGTAGACTATTGTTAATATAAGTCAACTTTTCACATAGACTAAACTTCTATATTTGCATTAAAATATAGTTGTTAGTTTTGTAACAGTTGTGTGTGTGGAGTTTTTCAGAAGTCCGCCACAGTTTTTGAAAATGTGAATTGTTGTTTTAAATTCGTTTTTTAAAGACGACTTTTCTCAACCCTGATAACTTATAGTGCATCTTAATCAAAACTTCTTGAAAATAATGTTTTGTTTACTGTTTTTTTTTATTTCGTTTTGTGCATGTATATTTTGACTCAGGACTTTTATCATAGTAGCTTCGTCATGTGGAATCGGGTACAATGTTATTTTATCCTGGGACACAAAACAATTTTAGATTATTTCAATGACGAATACCTCTTGTTTTGCAGATTATTGACCTTTTTCTTCTCAGTAATTTTTAATCTGTATTAGCAATTCGCAGTTCAGGTATTGAATTCCTTTCTTAACCTCAAATTCTCAAGGTGATACACAAGATGATGACCTCTTTGGTTTAATAACCACACGTCACGTGCGTATTATTTCAACATATCATTTGCTGTGGTCAGTACTCTAAGACAGGTTTGTGGGTGATACCGTTCAAAACTATTGACTTTTTTTTTAAAACATCAGAGGCAAACGTCTTCATCACTAACTACTTCACTTTTTCGGGTAGTGGGCATTGTTATATGAACGTCTTTCACTGCTTAATGGGGACTCGAGTGCCCCCTTAATCATTCTAGCGTGTAAACAGACAATATTCTGCAGGTAAAGATTAGCACTAAGTACCTTTCCTCTGTACTTCATGCTATTCTGACATTGTAAATAATATATATTATATACTGTACCTATCAATTGTATTTCTTGCATCACCTGGTTTTTACATGAAGCAATTTTGAGGCCTTGCGATCGTTAAGATATAAATCAATATTTTTTTTGTTTAGTTTTATTTTAGCTGGAACAGTTAAGTTCATTCTACGAAGAAGAACATTTGTGGGATACTTATTAGGCTGTAACAGCTGAAGCTAGGCGGATCTTTGGATTTTGTTTACTTTTTTTTTAATGGAGGCTGCCTTCCTACATCTATTAAATACATGAGTTTTCTTGACAAACAGCTTTTTTAATAGGTGAGTTATTCTTCGTTCTTCATGTCATGAGTTTAACATAAATTTCACAGACATTGTTAAATTATGTTATTATCATACTAGTAGTAGGTAGTGATAATGATAATAATAGTTATAATAATAATAATAATCAACATTAAGTCTTTTTCTTCGCCGTCATCGACATGCCTCCCAAACCGATTTAAAGCAGTAAATTTTATCGCCTTGAAGTTCAGTAAAATCTGTTGATATAGCAGACATTATGTAACTAATAGATATACCAAAAGTCTAACTGTTAAAATATTTGTTGGTGGCCTTCCATCTCCTCGACAGGGTGAGGGCATTTTATAATTTTTTGGTTTGTTTATTAGTTATGCGTCCTCGTGGTTTTCATAGTTTAAATAATTCAATGACAGCCTGCGTGCGTGGTCTGTTGGTTGGAGTTGTTGACTACCGACCCGCAGGTCTGGCTCGATCCCTAGTACCTCGGATTTTTCTGAGGTAGGGAAGTCTGGAACGGTGAGCACTCAGCTTCGTGACACAAACTGAGGAGCTACTTGATAAAGAAGTAGCGGCTTCGGTTCAGTAAGCCATTAATAATGGCCTTAGGAGTCGGCATTCTGACCACATTCATCCTGCTATCTGCCTTCTGCCTACGGTAGATGATGCAGCGGTTGGATGGTAGGCCTAATCCTTTAAGGGATGGAGCACCATTGAGTTTAGTTTAGTTTTAAAATAATTCTATGTTAACTGTGGCATAATAAAGGGGATTTGCAATGAACCTATTCCTGAGCGGATCGAAATTTCAACGATATCTTGGAAGAAATCATTTTTAATTGATTCAGTATGTTAGTAGGCTCATTTCTTTTCTTTACTGGAGGAGCATCGAGCTGGGCCTTCACAGCGAACAGGGCTGGTGAATCATCCAAAGCCCAAATCAAATTACTAATTACCTTGATTCTTCTTTGAACGTATATTTTAGGCTATTATTTATATATCTTCATTTTATTGATTTTGTTACGCTAATGAATTCTTCCCATTTAAAACATCTATATTTTATCGTGATAAATGACGAATTGAACCAACAGGTCTGCAGTTATATGTACAGTAGTATACTCTGATATTAGCGATTTGAAAATACTTTGAAAGGTGTCATGGACTTCGATATTGAGTTTACTTCTGTTATTTTTTTAATAAGCATAAGACGTGTATGTAATTTGTGTTTAAGCTTGAACTTATAATATTCTAAATTATATATATATATATATATATATATATATATATATATATATATATATAAATACATATATTCATCGTTACACCGGGACAGAGACCTGGGACTTCCATTTGTGCGTTGCTGCTGTACCACTGGGCTAGCCAGAGTTCTTGTCACGATGGCAGAATCTTTTTTTCCTAACCAGTCTCATATCTTCGTAGAATAATAACATATACTCACCTTTCCGGACTCCAGTGACTTGTAAAGTGGCCCCATGATGAAGTGATCAGTTGGGCAGCCATCGGAATCGATGAGGACGATCTCGCTGGAATCAACTCCATCCATAGCAACAAGTTCCCTGACGAAAATCTCGTATGGACTGTTGCGGTCCAAAATCTCGAATCGAAGAGAAAGTGGATCACCAACTTCAGCAGATGGAAGCATGTCTCCTCCATAACGATCTGTAATCTTCATAGCCACATTGGGTGAGTCGACGATCACTTCTTCGGACAATGCTGGTCTTACGTCTCCCTTCACTCCCAGATCAACTTCATTCGACACGCTCTTGTTGGTCAGGTCATATTGGCAAGTGACAGCTAATCCCAGATCAGAGCTTGTTACGATGGTATCATGGTGCTGGATGACAACGTCATTGAGATATCTGCCCAAACCTTGTTGTCTGACGTTACATTCAACATCGTCATATGCCATCGACAATTCGAACTCTAGACTTCCGCGGACGTCCTTCACACATGAGTTAGGACTTCCCTTTGCATATATCTTGCCGTTGAATAGTTTACTAGTTTTGATGCGTGCCACCATATCTCCGGATCTGCAATCAATGCTGACGTTGTAGCAGGAACTCAGTTCATAGGTTGCGGCCTCTGGTACATCCAAGTATGGGTCCTGGAAACAATGAACATGAATTTAGATTGGAGTACTGAGGATAATTTGATATTTGCATCTATTCTTGCTTTACTGTAAACTCGTTCGTTTTTTATACCTATACGACTAAAGAAGGGGCAGTTCTTTCTTTAAATAGTAAGCCTGTAAAGTAACGAAATGGTCGCATATAAATTTCATTCCAACCACATTGTAAATATTGGTCGAGAATATATGCTTTTTATTATTCTGTTGTTACTTTTTTGAAGCCCATGCTTGTTCCTACAGCTATTGATTTTCCTTTTGGTGTTCTATAAAATGGCTTATTATTTCAGATAGTCGCGTCAGCAAAGCGAATTACATTAATGGTTGGGCTAGAGCTAGTTTTCTGAATTAAAAATGTACTTTCTAATATGTTCCTCATTGCATTAACATTCTTGTGAATTAGTAACATGGTGTTTTTATACTGTCATTGCAGTACCGATTATACGTTATATAACTTATTTATTCTCCCCTGTAAAATATCTCCAAAATAGTTGGTCAGCAGTTTTAATCGAAATTTTGTTTTAAAAGTAAGCTTGAGTACCGTACAGCAGACTTGAAGTATGCACATTGCACATTGGCTGAAATATTTATGTATATGATCGATTACTGAACGATAAAAAGAAAGATAGTTAATTCGTGAACATACACTTTATCAATTTAGGCAATTTATACTAATTTTAGAAATAAGTTAATAAAAATATTTAAATACCCACCTGAATATCGGCTAGAGTAGCACGTGAGTGATGGCTCAGTCTGCACACCATTTCGCCAGTGTCACCGAAGTCATATGAGTGGCAACGGAACGGAGAGTTGAGGCAGAGCTCACGACATTCATCAGCAGAACCCACATCCTGATACACGGAGTCCACTGTCTTCAAAATGCGTCCGCTCAGCTTCTTGAACTCGCACAGTTTCACTGGCTCTTCCACGCAGTTGTTTTCCAAGTATTCCATGTCGGGTTCTGCACGGAAGGCTCCTGATCCGGCTACAGTCAGACGGTCCATATCTGATAGGCTGCATTCTTTTGTTACGTTGTTGTAGTTGGCAGACCTGCACACAGAATGTTTAGCCATTTAAGGATACATCTCACATTTACTAAAACATATTTTAGTAGATTAATTTATACTACATGTTCACTTAATAAATAATACATTAATTTCATAATTTATGACCGAATTCATTAATGTATAGAATGAAAATACTAAACTATTTTTATTGAAATTCTTTCAAAGAGCAAGAGGTAGGTATGTTACGGAAACTATGAATTTAAATAGTCGTGGGTGAGTCGGTAGCACGCCTGCCTTCCACTCCGGCGGCCCGGGTTCGATTCCCGGCCGGGTCGGGGATTTTTCAGTAGTGAAAGATCCCCTCCCCGGGTTCAGGACTGGGTGTTAGGTTAAGTCTTAGGTTAAGATAATGCACATTGTGCGCGATTCCTAAATTATAAATATCCTCGGTAGGCTATTTCATGAAGAAGATTTTCTTCGGTGACCAGCAAACCATCGATTTCATCATTTCAAGTAATAGTAATACTGTATTCTTTTTAGTTCACGTAATTTTCTTACCAAGAAATTATCGCTAAACTGGACAATTCGTGATTCAACTTGTTTGCCTTGCCGTTCCGATTACTACACAGTAGGCGTACTCAATGTATATAGGCCTATTGAATCGGCCGGGTTGGCACCTAAAGGGCAATTTACGCTACGGGGCTTGTGCTCGGCCTATGGTAGCGTGCATGTTATGCCAAATTGCCAGAGGAGCAAATTTACAGTAAACTTACGAGGGTAAGAAGAGGAAAGCCTCGTCGCTTTGCACAGTAGCAAAGCAGAGAAGCGACCAAACGCCATTGGGGTGGGAGAGCGAAGTCCCTGATATTTATTCATTATATTTTTTTTATGTCGTTCATTTTCTTACATTGTATAAGCACGACTTCTGACACTCTCTACAATACTCAACTGACAATAATAGTAGGGAAATTTCATTGCTCGGAGAATAATTTATCTTTTTGTGTCGGCACATTGAGCATTCGTGATTTTTTATATCGAATTGGTAAAATCTTTTGAGCTGGAGTTATTGTTTATTAATTTATTAATTTTTTAGTTGTCACGACCGAAAGCGCAGTTGGGCTGGCTTTCGAATTCTCCAGTTCTGAAATTATTTAAAATGTACTCAATGCCACTAACTTCAGTCTGGTACTTCAGTTCAACAGTAATATCGGTCAAGTAAGGTGGAATTGGTAACAAAATACAGTTTGTTTCTCTAAGGTAGAGGGCTCATGAGAAAAACGTGATGAATAAATTGTTGATGCTTTTGTTTCCATTGGAAATATTTTCAATTGCACGAAGATAAAGACATATATATATATATATATATCATTGTGTACCTTAATATTTAATAACCTTTTAAGTGGTTAATGTTTTGTATTACGAATATTAACGGAATGTAGAAATTGTACTATGATTTTTGGGGAAAAATGCAAATGCCGTACTTATTCGTTCTTAGCGCCTTGCAGGAATTCAGTGAACATAATGAAGCTGAAAATAAACCCACCTACCAATGACCTTGCATAGATTATGATAAATAAGAGTTGAAAATGACAAGGTTGTATGTGATAGCACGTAACCTATAAGAAATTAGCTATGTGTGACGATGGAGTTCGTGTGAGGGCTATCTTGAGATTTCAGACCGCATAGAATTACGATTTTCCACGGATCACTTGTTCTTCTGCCGGAAAAAGGAATATTCCCACACCTTATGATCAGGGTTATCAAATACCACGTTTATTTTGCTGGTTTCCCCGTTTTCCTTGCATTTTCTGCCTTGTAGATTTTGTTCATCTTTTCGTATTCCTTGATTTTGTGTCGCATCGTTGAATTTACCGAACTGGAAGGTTTTTGTCGTTTCTATGATTTCATTCCGGATAAAAAGAACGAATTGATTCGGTTCATAAGTTTGGTTCCAAGTTTAAGTGGTATTGAATTGAATTCTGTACGGTCATTACTTCATGCACTATTTATGCATTTAATAATTATAAGGAATGCAGGCAACATTTGGGAAGACAATAATAGCCTATAGACTATTGTATAAATGGAAGGATAACTTTAATTGGTTTATTCCTAGAATATTACCTACACGGCCTACTTTTAAGACGAAGTAGGACGCTTATTGCTGAACTTACCTTGCAAATGACGTGCCTCATATTGGCTGTAAATTCTGTTTGCCTCTTACGGTGTTTGATTTAAACTTGGTGTAAGAATCGCTGTTACCGGATTATAGTTCTGTTTAAGGGCTGTGATCACCAATACAGATAATATTTCAAGATATCGTGGATAACAAAAACTACGCTAATCTATTATCTCAAATAGTAAATTTTTGTCATTAAAATTGTTATTGTTATAACCAAACATAATTATTACGTATTATTAAAACTGTCATTCGATCAAGTTGTTTCGAAAGAATACAGGAATTAATGTAAGGGAGAGATTGCATGATGTGGTGAAAGCTAAGTATTCGCGAAAGAGCAAGGTATCTTTCCTTTAAAGTATTTTATGATTAAAAAAACACAACATTGTACTGTACTTTTTAGCAGAGTAGAGCTAATTGAAAACTTACGGGGGTACTTAGAACTTTGTTTTCAAGTTGTCGTTTTAAAAGTAACACGTGCTGGGGATCTCTGCACTTTTCCCATGGCAATTGCATTACCAGATGAAATATTTGAAATAAAGGAGGTCAAAGGTTTTTGTAATTGGATGCGAATTGATGAAATCCTCTGTGAAATTCATTGCATTGGATAGAGCTGACACTGCAGCTATATACTTGTTGCGTTTCCGCGTTCACGCCACTTTAGTTCTTTTGAAGGTGAATGAAAACCGGACTGGTTCGATTGGGGACACAAAAGAGGAAAGTAGCAACTCGTTCAATAATAATACAGATCTGCTGTAAATCAACAGTCATTGAACGTACTTGACCAAGTACGACCTTGTTGGTTTGGAGAGGGCAGGGGTTATTGAGTCGTGATGATTGTCACTTGTTGCGGTTTCGCTTCTCGAAAGTTTAATATTACCAACTACTATTTAGCTCTGACGCTGATATTCAAATATCTGTTGAATGCTGCTGGAAAAGTAGGGATGTATCATGTAATATTCCAGCGGTAAAAAATTAGATGCCTAAATTCGAGGAACGCGATATTGTGTTGGTATTGTGTTTTTACTTGCTCTACCCGTACCATAATGTATTGTAGGCAGAGGAAATGTGTGTGACCCTAAAATTCAGTGTCGAATTTTCAATATAAATACATGTTTTGAGGTCCCTGATTTAAAAAATGCTATTTTCAAAAACATGTGTGTGCATTTGTATCTGTATTTCTGTGCTCAGCATAACTTGAGAATGACTGGTATTATAACAAAATGTATATTTTGGAAACGAAAATTGGCGATGACATTATCTTACATTTAGTAGGCCTACCGCTTTGCAAGAATATATTTTCATTTTTCGCGCGTTAACCATTTTGTTAAATGTAAGTTTTTAACATTATATAACTTGATGCATTTGTTCATAGACATTACTAGAGCATTATATATAGTGTAAGTTATAATTTGTATATAGTGAATTTTATCTTTTGACGACGTACCAAAGGCACTGCATAAATACCAATAACTAACAGGTTGGATCATAATTCTTAATTATTATAGGCCTAATTAAGGGTTTAAGGTATGTCTATATTATTCCTTTTGTAAACATCCCCGCATTGGAAAATGAAGTGCATATATATTTTTTCCGTGGCACCACATCCCTCTAGGGACTTGGCTTACCACCCGACCGCTGCGTCATCTACCACAGGCAGATGGCAGGATTGGGGGCAAGTGGTCAGCATGCCGACACCCATGGCCGTTAGTGGTGGTTTCCATGACCGGAGCCGCTACTTCTCTAACAAGTAGCTCCTCAATTTAAATCACGAGGCTAAGTGCACCCCGTTCAGAAAAATACGAGAAGGTACCGGGGATCGAACTGGGGCCGACGGATCTGTAGTCAGCGACCCTAACCAAAAGACCACACCATATATATATATATATATATATATATATATATATATATATATATATATATATATATTAATTATTCTTACTTATGCGCCATTCCATATGCATGTAGACTTTATTGGTATTTTTGGGGGGATTTCCTTCGCACATAGTAATATATTTTTCACTGATTCTATTCCACGTGGTCAAATTACGTTGAGATTTTTAAATTTTCTATGCCACTGTGCTGCGAAGCAATTGATATTACTGCTTCCACTTTCTATAATCATGTTTCATATACCTTTAAGTTTATTTTTATTTATCGGTTTCCTGCTGAGCTGTACATTTACAGCCCTGTCAGGTGCATTGTAAACCCTGAGCAGAAAAGCAAGTACGTGACACAGGATTACTTTCTTCGCGGACGAGATGCTACTTACTACACGCTTGTGCAGCAGCCGACATGAAGTTTTATTACAGCGTAGCTCGTGGCATCATGTCGTCTTCTAAGAATAGCTTCAGAGCATATAAAAACTTGAAATTCTACTTTAATGATCAAATACAGAATTCTTATATGCCTAATATAATGCTCGCTATACGTGAGGAAGACCACGGACTCGCTGCATATACTACGGTTTTCCAATTAAACACTTTGTGCGTCCAACACTTTGTGTGTACTCTAAGTATAGGCCTATAATAATTTTAGCTTACTAGGTGATATTCATACTCACAAGAAATAGGCCTACTAAAAATATATTGAGTAGTGGGTTTGCTTGTGTGCTATTTTAATTTACCAGCAAGTAAAATTTTAAAACCCTCAGTATTTGTCATTATAATGAACTTATGTTCCGGATGCTAAAATGGCTGTGTGTGCAGATAAGAAAAAATACTTTTGCACTGATTTATTTTTCTCGTGTTTATTGCTATATTATAACTTATTACATTTTAGCTTAGTCTTTAAAATATTTGATTAAGTATTCTTTCAGTTGAGTTCTCTGTAAAGAAATGAGTGTAAAATATTCATTCCTGATAATGGAAATGAACCCAGTTCATAAATGATGTGTAATAAAGAATTTTCAATTAGTATTTCAACAGTAATCCACATTTTCTCTTCTCCAGAATCATAGTGTAAGCGCTCAGTCCCAGTGAAAATGCAATATTGTATGAAAGTTAATTACCATTTTATATTAGCTTACTGAATCATTCACACTACTTTTACATGAACATAACTCAAATCATACCAGCTTAAACCAAGTACGGAATGACTGTACTTCGAGTCGTGACGGGCTGTACCAGTTCCCTCGTATAAAGTAAAAATAATTTAAGCCTAAATCCAGAGCACTAAGTCCTACTCACTATGGAATAATACTAGATTGTATATAAATTCCGTGGCAGTGCCGGGAATCGAACCCGGGATCCCCTGGCCATCAGTGTAAAATGAGGTGACAACACTAACGTAGACGCATACAATCTACAGACTTTGTGTCTTATGCCTTTGTGAAGCCGTTAATTAAAGACACATGCAAACGCTATAGGAACAGTTAAAATGCGCGACAATTTTTTTTATTGAAAACTACCCCTTAAAGATTACAGACGACAATGTCTGGATTAACGACGCAACTTGAAAAGCGGGTCAAAATTGATAGGCTATCGACTAACACCATTAAAGTGATATGCCTCAGCTGCAGCAGCAATGAATTAGCAAAATATATTTTGCTATTTTTTTTTTATTGGTAGCTGCTTGCTTTTGTGTTTCCAAAATAATTAATGATTAATTGTGGTAAATTAGCATCTCGTGACTAGCCTTAACATATTACGGGAAGTGTATTGATTTTATATCTGGCCCATTTTATGTTGTGTATGCTACTTATGTTACTTATATATTTTTTCCCTTTGCAGGTGAGTGACATGCAGCTGTTTGTTTCAGAATGTTAACATCTCAGTAAGTTGCAATATTTTTTCTGTAAGAGTCTCTTTAAAAGCATAAGTTGATATTTTCCTTCCTGTTAATAAGAATGTCAGATTTAATAACCAGTTGAAATAAATGTGGGAGGTTTCAATGTTTCAAGCGAATAGTTTTCAAGAATCTACATCTTGCATTATTTCTAGGCACTGAATTGATGAAATTTCATTAAAATTCTTATTCTGGCACTTAACAAAATATTGTGTGTTAGTGGTATTAGTTTCTCTTAAATGAATTCCAGTTTGTAGAATGACTCCCCAGATATATCCTAGGTTTACCATAAATGGAGTTTATTGTAGAATTTATTATTTTATGTTATGTTACATTATATTCTCTTTTCTAAAAACATTCATCTGGTGGCGCATATTTTCATTTCGTAGATAATTACTATTAATTAGACTGTTAGAGACTTATGACAAAACAAGTTGGGTAGAAGCATTTTAGACGCATCCTTGGTAACTATGAAAATCCGTCGAACCATAAGTCGACTTCTCGCCACAAACGTAGGGTGGCAATTTGATTGGAAATAATCAAAGTAAATGACATGTAAATTTCACAACCCACTGAGATTACCTTCCGAAACTTCGGCCAGGTCTCAGAAAGGTTCTTATTTAAATTTCAGTAAATTTATCCAACAGTGACGCTTGTTTATTTGCTCATATTCACTTCCTTCGTGGCCACAAGGTTCCCTGAATCGTTTCAGCGAAAAGGGTTAAGAAACTTTGTCCCAAACCAAGGCAATGGCCCAGGTGTCTTTCAGAATTCTTGAGTGTGTAGGTTTTGTTCCTTAGCTTTGCATAGGAAAGCAAGATCACGTTGGTTTCAATTTGCGGTCTCAAGCCAAACGAAATGAGCTGCTAGGCTAATTATGTGGTTTGTGTATACCATTCTGCAGAGAAGAGGACTGGGAGAAGAATATTTTGGTATTAGATTTGCTTCGCTGCGTGTATTTTATGCACATTAAATCAGAGTAGACATAAAAAAATGTAATTGAATTTATGAAAGCAAAAACAGATGTATGCGATTCATTCTCCCAACGCTCAAAACACACCCGGCAAAGTGAATTATAATCAGTGTAAACTGTTCAATCAGACAGTTTCCTAATATCAGTATTATAAGTACCTACGTTTATAGTTCACAGACTCTGTTTTAATATTTCAGTGTAGGCTAATATAGTTCTCAGCACAATAACTTAGATTATTAGATTTACATAGAGGAAGTAAAATGTTCTTTAAAAATAGCTGCTAAGCTTGCTGTTACGCTTTCTGCATTAAGTTTTAGAAAGCTGAAACTGCACATTTAAAAACTGATATGTTCCAATTGCATAATTTATCTTCCTTAAACATGGGCAATACAACATTCTCACAACAACAAAAAAGACTGAGTATTCAGTTTCAGCCTCATGCCTTGGCTTATAACTACCCTTCAGAAAAGTTTACGAAAAATATCTCAAATAAAAGTTTGATCTCTTAGTTTAATCATATTGTATTCAAAATATAGACAACATCGTTAGAGAATTTTCTACATATCGCCAGAAAGGAAATTTTCGTCATGTAACGAGTAAGTCGTCGGTGATCTTCGTGCCTCATCTCCAGAAGATTTCTAACGCATATACCTAGGTATATGAAATTTTGTTCTCGAGCTATACTTTCTACAGACACACACACAAACAGATAAGCAATTTTCCGGAAATTGTATTTTTGGATGCAGGGGCCTCGAAAACATGTATTAATGCAGAAAACTTCAATATTAGCATGTTGTAAGGTATTCAGATAACTAATTGGATAACCTGTCAATATATTATTGTGCCTTTTATTAGCATGCTGTAAGGTATTCAAATAACTAATCGGATAGACTGTGATATATCAGTATTCTCCCGATAATGTCATTTATAAGGAAGTTCTTACACTAACAACATGATAAACAATGGTTTAATAGAAAACTGGTGCGATTTTAGTATTGAGGGATTTAGCATACTTCTCACTAATCCAAGGATCGAGGGTACCATCTCTATTCATAATTTCCTTGGAACGATATTAAGACTGTTGGTTCGAGTCATAGTTTTCCATGCTGTAAAAGAGCGGATTCATACAGTGTGAATTATATTTTTTTTCTTCCCAACTCCGTATTTACTTCATGAATTAGATAGCTAAGAACTGTAGAATCGTTCCCCGTAAAAGTCTCGTTAAATTCTTGTTGAGCCGGTAAGTTCCTCTAGGTTATGATGGATGTTCTGAGAGTGTATAAAGAAAAATGCTTGTACTTCGATTTTAAGAAGACAGATTACAAAATGCTATTTACGAACTAAATAATATCAGTAAATGCGAAATATTAAAATTTCAACAACAATAAAAAACAAAGCAATGGTATTCCACTAAAAGGACATAAAGAGGGCACTGGGAAAACTAGAGAAGACACACAGCTTATGTTTTATTTCGGCAATGAAACATTGACATTAAAAAGCATCGACTCTATGAAACTTCATGCAACTCTAATGTATTTTGTAAGGTCATTTAAGGTATGCATACGAGAACATTTTTGAAATGGAGATATCAGACATGAACTGGTTATTGAGTCAGTACAGGAAAAAATAATGCGTTGTAGAGATAACTGGTTACATAATCTAGAACGCATGCTATCTAACAGCATCGTTAACCAAACATTAAACTATAAGTCAAGAGGATAACAATCAATGGGGCGACCTGGGAATCAAAGGAAAGATGGGAGACCGAAACAGGTTGTAGCCTAATTCTTCGTGTGAGATGACGACGATGATGATGACTTCGTTTTAAAATAAAATGATCTGGAAAAAGTCACATCTTGGTCACATCAAGGGATTCGTTTACGAATACTGCATTGCAATGGAAACAGCTGGACAATATTCCAGATGGTCTTTGTGAATTAGAGAAAAGTAGACAGAGATTTAGTACAGGTATTCCGGGTTGCTATGAACATTTCGTAATATTGCAATATCTAATTAGACCTATGAATGCATATTCTTTCCACTTTGCAGCTTATTTTATTTTATTTTTTTAATTTTATTTTCGACGTCATTCTTATAGTAGCTATCAGTTCAGTGCTAGAAAAGAGATGTTTGTCGTGAAGCAATTACATGATTATGATGCTGATAATGATCTTTCACTCAATATTCCTTATGGGCAATGGACTGCACAGAACCGGTGGTCATTAAGCTCTCGACGTAAAAACATTAATACAAACAAATCTTAATAAAACAAACTAATGCCTTCTATATATGGTAATGTAAACCCATACCTATTCGTTAGGAGTAGTCTAATGCTACTTAATGATACTTCACTTAGGACTTAGGAATTTCTGATGGCGACAAAAAAAGATATGTAACTTCATAGCAAATTGAATTCCATCGCAGTGAGTTTGTGTCTCACAGTAAAAGATTATTTATTGCATGCAAACAGTATTGCAGAGCGTGTAATGTACAGAATATATGTCAAAAATTTAAAATATTCATTTTCAGATGATGATCTATGATTTTTTCCTTTTTCAAGGTGTCTCTCGCTTTCTTAACTGAACGAAAGGTTCAAGAAGGTGAATTTTATAAATGGTCTAGAATATATCCATAAAGAAACATTTTTTTACTCTTTGAGATGGGTAATTAAATAGCCTATTCTTGTGAAGAGATTGATATGGAAATGGAATATAATATTCGATGATGTTTGAATAATGGTGTTTCATTACTTTGCCAAAAGTACTTATTTTCACCTCTTGTTGCTTGTTAGCTTTCTTGTTATTTCGGAATAAAAGAGAAGCAAACACACTGGAGTTAAGTGTGTTTTTATCATTGAGTTTCCATATCAAAGAATAATACCAGATGATTTTGAAGGATTTTGAACCATATTTTCTGGTCTTGCACCATTTTTCTAATCTGATTCAGTGATTGTCAATTACATGGTATTAAGGAATTTTTTCTTAGGGTCGATTCCCGAGAAAAAATGTTAGCCATATGTTATTCAAGAAACCCTTTACAACATCTATTTTCGACCTTGTTGAATGTGATGTTGGTATATACGATTATCATACGTAAATGTTGATAACGTTCGGTTTGGTTTTCAGTGTCTGATTTTGATGTTGAAGGCCTGCCTTGAATATGTAATTTAGTTTCCCATCTGCCTTTTGCTGTCACATTGTTTTCCAAACAATCGACTTCTGCCTTAAGGCCTTAACTCTGCCAGGTTAAATAAACCATTATTATTATTGTATATTTTGTGAGCAATTTTCAAAATTCAGTGTTGTTTCCTGTCACATCCAAACATTCCGTTCCGAATCTATCTCAGTTCCTGCTGAAGAGAACGCTTCGTGCTCTCAATTTTTCGGCATGTTTCTCTATAGACTTTAAAAACGCAGACCTACATACGCATATTATTTGATATTGCCGTTTTTGTTGCAAATCCGTATAAAGAATACGTCCGAACCAAATAAGATACAAATTGCGCATTCTAGAAACCATCTGATTTAATTTCTGTGAATCATTTAATACATAATATATCGAAATTCTAGAACTACCTAAGTCCATTGTTTCAATTATTTTATTATATTATAAACATAAAATGTTTTCATCCGATCATCTTGGAGAAATAATAGTCATCTGACTTGATCCACCCTAATGTGCGACTTTAAACTGAAAAATACAGCTGAGACATTACCCACCGCAGTTAATGCCGGGAAAAATGTCAGAATATTATTGCTTATTTGTAAATTTAACAAGTAACGTCCCATTAAATAAACGCGGGTTATTTACAGACGATGTTGTTAGTTACTATAGGGCTCTGGTGTCTCCGATAAACAGCGTGCGCCAACAGTAAATCAAGTGAATAACATTAATGGCGTGAAATAGGTGATCAATCAAATACTCGCAAATTGATTTTCCACTATGCCTTTCATTCGCTATACAGGAAGCAAACGCACGAGTTGCTTGGAGAATTGCGTACATTAAAAACCCTATGCTCTTGAATTCTTAAAGTGCAGTTGATGAGGTTCTGTCTTTATTTTAGTTGTCGTCACTCTCGACTTGCATGCTCTATTATCATAGGTAATCCCACGAGAGTTGACGAGTTCATCGATAGATTCGCGACTGCGTCAACTCGAGTTGGATTTATTAAGACTATTCCATGAATAAAAATGTAACGTAATGTACAAATAATAATTACTTTAATGCTTTGTTGTATAAAAATAAAACTAAAAGCTGCAAGATCACGGCCTACTATGAATCAACCATCCATGAATCTATTCGAGTTAGCATGTTGTAACTAGGGCTGCCAATGGTGCATATAAGACATAGTTAACTTCATTAGGTAAGCTAACAGCAGAACAGAATAAAAGCACACCAACTGTCTTGCACCGAATCGAAATTGTGTTTTTAATCAGTGTACATTTCTATTATTTCAATTTCCAAACAAGTTATGTTGCATAAAATAATCTGTTTTCGTGCTGTTTAATGACAACATGTGACGTATTAATCACTGCACACTGATGCTTTCGTGTCCGGTAACGAGCAGACGATTTTACCCGATAAAATTCCATCCTCGCGATTCTTATAAGAATATTGTAAGATAAACGGCCGTGATTGGTCTATATCCGAGGAATTGCTAAAGTTTATTGGTCAATATCAAACAGTGGAGTGGAATAGTCGTAATACAGGTGAGCATAAATTGAATTCTGTGATGTCAAAATGCTGAAAGCAATCAGTTCATAGAACCAAACTTGGAAGTAGGCCATATTTAAGTTTGTGACATCTTTGAAGCGTCGTTCATATATTTACATATAGACTACACTTCTATGGAGTGAACATCGAAACACATAAAACTCGGGTACAGAATGTGTGACAGTTCTTCTGATTTCCTGACAGTTTTTATCAGTTGAACTGGAAAGTCTTACCCTTGCAGAGTGGAAGTTTTATCAAAAAGAGATGACATTCGCCTTTCATTTTGCATATGATTCTTCTATCTCACTTTATTCTTCCCCCTCATGTTTAATTTTCGCCTCAAGAATTTGACATCTCTTGAACCTCTTTCTTGCTCCTTTAGATTAAGACAGTTGATTTTTGTGTCTTTAAAAAAGAAAAAGAAAACCTAGCAGAAGCTGTATAAAAGTTTTGAGATGAAATACTGAGAAAATAGAATGACACAGTTCGTGTTATAGCTTGCTATGCAAATGATGTTTGCTTCCGATACTTTATGTTAGTCGTAAGTTACAAAGCATGCAAGTTCATAGTTTCTACAGATGCAACTGTTTACAAACTCAGTTGTGTAACAAAGCAGTTACTTGACGATAATGTTATGGTTTATTTTTATAAACTCAATGATTCGTGTATTCTAATCTTTATTCTGTAGAAATCAGATAAAACATAAAAGGGGAAAATTAAATTTATTTTGTACTAACTTCCAAGGCGGCAAAGTGTGCTTATGTTGAAAAATAACGTTTTGCAGGATTCATATTATCTATTTCTTGAATAAATTCAGCAGCATAATAATACTATAATTTTTGTCATATTGAAAGCATTTCGTCACCCTGTTAAAGCTATTTAAACGTGACATCCCGTATTATTTCATTTTTAAAATACCCTTATGTTAAAAATGTCCCTGTTGAAGAAAATAAGCGTTATTCAACTAAATCTAAATCTGTGAAAGATTTGATGTCTCTTTAAAGTTTTTAAGGACCTAGTGCTTCACTCATTAAGAGGTTCCTTTCCTGTATTAAAAGACCATTTGTATAGGCTAGCAAGGTTAGTAACTACCTATTTAAACTTATCTTAATAAGTAACTAATATCGTACTATTAATCTGTATGTTGTACCTTTGTTAATTTAGTGGTTAATCTTTGTCAATTTGGCAACCTGTATTTTCAGGATGAAAATAAAATAAAATAAAATAAAACACTGTTATAGTAAAAGAAAAATCCCCTGTGAAGAGAATAAGTGTTATTTAACTAAATCTAAACGTCTTCTCATATTCGGTTATGACTTTTCTTTTCGTTATCGCGTTGTTGAGCATCAATTGTTTTATTTTTTCGCCAAGCGTTAGTAGTGTATATATTTCTAGGTAAATGATAGTGCGAGAGAATGGGGAAGTTTCTTTCTAGCTGTAAGTGATGTGTTGACATGACGGAGTTTGTGATTTATTTATGGTATTTCTTGTCAGTTTTCTACAGTCCTCACAGACGCCATTAAACGAGTCTGACTAAATATTTGTCATTTGCGGAAGATTAATAATCTATACTAGTTTTCTTTGGATTCCAACTTTGTCTTAAAAAACTTTAGAAAGGAGGTCAATGAAACCTCAGATCAACGTTGTACAAAAGAGCAAGATGCCTCTATCCATAGTGTCTTGTAAATTCTTATCCAAAGAACGTGTATTCTTTTCTTGTATATGGCATGTCAGACAATGGGTAGGTCAAGTCTAAGGAAGGAGGAAGGGCAGGCAGGGTACCTCTAATTAACAATATCGTAATAACCATCATTGCCCAATTATCGGTACTTGTTTAAGTGGACGTTGCAGTACACGGTTATATGCCTATGTAACCGAAGCATTCTATTCATAAAGGGGGAAAGGATACTTTGGAAATTGGTTTATAGTGCGGTGGTAATTTCTTCACTAGGCTACTTTTAAGTTGAAGCCGTTACGTTTGTAGTTTTGTTGAGTACGGTTAGTTTCGCTCGCAATGCCCTCACGCCTTTTTAACTTGCAAAAAATTCATACATCATTAACAGCAGCATTCTCACTCTAAGACTGGCCTGAGTTTCAAGTTGGATATGTGAAAACGAAATGTTAATAAGAGTTTCCGTTTTCTTCATACAGGAAAGGTGAATTTAAACAACAA
This sequence comes from Ectobius pallidus, assembly GCA_964059195.1. Taxonomy (NCBI): domain Eukaryota; kingdom Metazoa; phylum Arthropoda; class Insecta; order Blattodea; family Ectobiidae; genus Ectobius; species Ectobius pallidus. The sequence goes on from CAXKWD010000009.1 coordinate 100,691,566, forward strand.
AGAAGTAGAATTATTATGTATTTGCTTTAAAGTTTTCTTTGTGGCACAGGTTTACAGAATAATTTGTAAAAACTGTGCATTAGATAATATCTACAGTACTAGCTTGGGAATGAAAACGTATTTTACAACATGGTTGACTCTTACTCTTTACTTACTCAATGGCAATAAGCAATTCCTAAGCAAGCTAAAGGAAAATTATCTAATTTATGGAACTCGTAGGTTCATTTTCACGCTTACCTGAGCCCGCCATTCAATCCTATTCTGTGCTAACTCCAACCATTCCTCGCAACTCCTACTTCCCTTAAATATATCCTAATATTGTCATCCCGCCTAAGTCTCGTCCTTTCAAGTGGCCTTCCCCTTTCGGATCTCCCAGTCAATATTTTTTAGATATATCTTTTTAATTTTGCAAACATAAAAAGTCGTTTTATTAAAATCGTAGTAATATTCAAAACGGGAATTATGTTGATTATTTAACAATGAAGTGTAATTGATTATCATTAAATCACTAAAGTGAGTTTATAAAGTATACCTCGTTGATTTGTATCCTTCTTACTCATCAGCCTTAGGCCTGTTACAGACACGCTTTCTTTCGTTCTATCTATTTTTTTTGCAGTTCTGTCTTCTTTATCTTCATTCCTTCTCTTTTTATTTCTTTCTTATTCTGTTTTCTTTATTTATTCAGCAAGTCGACTCAAGTTGCCGAATTGAATCATAATTAATCATGCATAACCACTTACATATGAAATCAGAATTTTTACATTTACGTTTTGTTTTCCTTTCTATTGCAATCGAAACAGCCTTTCCCTCCCCTTCCTTTCTTTTACTCTTTTCAGAAAACCATACCACACCCATTTGACGATGTGCACACAACTTTTTCTATTTTATTGAAGTTAGAAATTTGTTTTCTAAAACTTTCAAATTGATGAGTCGTAACAAAGAATCCAGTAACAGCTAGTCAAGCATACATTCTTGAATTTACAACACATGTTAAAGTCACTTGCATGAGGAAATAGCAAAGTACATTGACAGAACAAACAGTTTTTTTACTCGTACATACATTTTCTAACGCTTGTGACAAACAATGAATAAGAATTTTTCTTCCATAAGTACTTTGAAGAATATCCCACATTTATATGCGAAACACACCTTCATTCCTGAAGCAGTCGAGACGTGAGCATTGTTTCCACATATTACCATTTATTCTTACCAGCCAAGTACTTCACATTGTTGTTTGTTTTTATTAACATAATTCACAGAATAACTACAGTTGTTACATCAATCCTTTAAGTATTTATAGTATTCAGGAATGTCAGCTACAGCGAACTACGAACCAATGTGAATTACCTAGTAAACACACTTGCCCTCGCATACACTCATTCACACAAATAGGACTATACTAGTGCAAATTGAAAGTTGTAGCCTGCATGCTAATATTTATATTTCTTATTTTAATTTTAAAGCTCATATTAGGTCTTTATTAATAAATGAAATAATCATGAGTGTAGCTAGTTTATATATTTTTTAATTATTAATATTTATAAAAAAAACTTTTTCTTTATTCTCAGGAAGAAAAGATATATACATAATTATGACATTAATGTAACCCGGCAACAAAATATTGCACACATCTCTAAATGCAGGCTAACAAAGCTTTGAAACATTATGAAATTATGCCCTCACCGTCAGATGTTTTTATAATTGACTGAACCAGCTTTTATAAACGTTGTTGAAAATTGGCTAAGTTACTTGATTGAAACTAATTTTTTATGTGCGACACACATATATATATACATATATAATTATATATTGTATATAATATTATTATTATATTTGCTAATTATATATAATTATACCATATTAATTATATAATTATAGGCCTATTTTATATTTGATTTTATCTATAGTACTATTATTCTATTCAGAGGCAAATAATATGTGTTAGTAGTAGTGGTAATAGTAATGATAATAATACACACATGCGCTCACATAACTTTAACATTCACACACTTGCGCAGGTCTCCTTTACATACGTACATTTAGCCGCGTAATACCGCATGTGTTAACTAAATGTTGAATAAGAAATATACACAACTTTCATTCTATTTATTTCTAATAAATCACCCTTGTATTTTGACCCAGAGGTCACTGAGCATGGTCAATTTAGAAGTTATTTTCGTTGCTTTCACATAGAATCACCATAAGACTAGTGCAATTGTGAGGAGACACCTAAGGACAGTAATGCATTAAATGTTGTTTGAGTGCCCTTTACGAAACAATTATTAGTTCTACTGCTTAGGTTATAAAAAAATAAGGTCGTAACCCGAAGTCACGTCATTAAAATACGGAAGATCTCAGAAACCTCAATTTAACTGTAGTTCAGAATAAAGAGACGGGAAAGATGTAGACGGAGGGCAGGCCTAAAAGAACAGAATTATTAGAATGCGCTCTGTGCATCGTTAAGGTATACACTAACTACAAAATAATTCCCTGTTCTGTACACATATTTTATCTGTTACAGAAGAAAGTAAATTTTTTAAAGAACTCAACTTAATTTCGCTGCTTCCTAATGCTATATTAGCCTTTTCATTTCCGTTTGAAAAATAGAATAACTGTTACTTGTTACTTAATATACTGTGAGAGCGACCTCACCTCACAGGAGATAGAGTGTGCATTGTTCGGCACCCTAATTACGTACGTAGCTATGTTGTTCCCTAGCAATTACACACTCCTGAAGACTTGTTTGTAGTTTTTACTTGATGTGAGGGAATCATATTGCTGAAACTGTAATATTGGATGTTGCTGCTATAAAAGTAGCTAAATTTATGTGTAATTGTTCAGTAATAATTTAGACCATATACCTGGTTTGTTTAAGCCTAGACTTCTGTGCCATTCAGCAGACTTCTTAAAATTCCGGTTGCTTGCTCCATCTCGTCAAAATATTTGCTTTCTAAATCATAACAAGACTACTACATTATTCTCATTTCTCTAGTAAATCGATGTAATTTGCTAAATTCGAAATAGTGTTATGAATAAATGTTAGTGAATGGGAATAGAATATATACAGTAGGCTTACGCGAATTATAATATTGAATATTGAATGTTGCATATTGGTGCTATAAAAGTGGCTAAGATTTATGTATAATTGTTCAGGAATAATTTAGACTATATGCCTCCTGATTTGTTTAGGCCTAGACTTCTAAGCAAATGGGAGCATGCAGCAGATCTCTATAAAAATTTCTGTTTTCTTGTTCTGTCTCTTCAAAATATTTATTTGTTTCGTAACTCATAACAAGATTACTAAAGTAATTTCCGTAGTAAAGCTATATGTCGTTGGTTTAGTTCGAAATGGTGTTATTTATACACTACGCTTTACGACACAATTTATAATAAATTATTCGGTGAGTATTGTGGCCAGGGATCGAGATCAGGACTTCAACTTAGTATACAGGTTGAACCATATTTACTCACCAACTTAATCCAAACCGAATAATTGCTTCAGTCCTCTCTGCAGATAATGATCAACTCCGTTAAGTGAAATAAGGGCTACAAATAATTGTAATTCTGAAACGGAACTTAACTTTTAAGAGCAATATAGTTTTCATTTTTTGACTTAATATTGATCGTGTTTCCCTTAATATAATTCACTTAGGCTTATTTATTTTAAATGCTTTGTGATTTCATAATTTAGAAAGAAAATTATTATTTTTTCATTACATGCCAGCACCGAAAATTAAATTTTAATTTTAATATGTTGTCTAATGCCTTAATTCGCTCTTCATTTTTAATAATGGTTGCTACTTTGGCCTTAGAATTAGTTGGCGAATCGTGAAGAAAACTGTGTCGAACGAAATGCTGACATGAGATGAAAATGTATGTGTTGGTAACGTAACATGTTATCGTATAAGCTACTCACTTCAGTTCGTACTATGAGAGACGACTGCTATACTTATGGACTGGTAATAGTCTGGTATTACATCACGACCTTTCACACTATAATTTATAACAAAGAAATCGTGCCCTGTTAGTTCCACAAAGAGTTTAGATTCGTGTCTATTTTAGTTTGTGCCAACTTTATTGTTCAGTAATCCTTTATGATACTACTTCATAAGATATACCGAAATCATTTATTTTAAAGTAGTTATAATCGACCGGGGAAGGTTGGTATAACACTGGCTTTCTGTTCCTAACATCGCGGGTTCGATACCACGTCAGGTCGATGGCATTTATGTGTGCGTTAATGTGACGGTCTGTAAATATTCACCTGCAGGACAAAATTCTGGCACACCTGCGACGGTTAGGGGCCTAAGCAGCTGAAAATGATAGTCTTTAAGTAGGCTAACCATAACCGCGGCGGCTGAGTTGACAGTGGTAATTATAATGGGTTATATGGGATAATAATGGTAATCATAATAATAGTAATATATTCACAACTACCTCTGAACAGCATTTATTTTCCTTCAAGGATCTGGAAGGTTTTAGTATCAATTGGTATTCATAATACTGATTATTTATTGGAACATTCGGCACTTCTGGATTATGTTCTACAATAAGATTGCGAAAATAATAAGTGCATGTATTTTTAAACTACGTGAATGAAGATATACTAAAATAAATAATGATTGTACTAGAAAGAGGAACATTTTATCGTAATGACTGAACAAAATTTCTCGCACTGAGTGCCTTGCCTGTCCAACTCGAATTTGGTGGGTTCATGTTTCATTCACATTGGTATTGATGATGAGTTGACAGTGAGATGAATCCCAGTTTCAACAACCAGAATCGTAGCTCTTTTTTTTAATAGCCTACACGAGGATTGTTAGTTTATTCTAACCAACTTTTGCTTTACTGTGATTAAACTTACAATTAGGCAGTAGCCTATTTATTGGGATTAATGGGGTATATCGCGTGAATCTCCAGAAATCAATTACAAGGGCCAAGCAGATAGACCTATGTGTATTATGTAAAGGTGAATGTATATTTATGTTCTCGGTTTTTACTTTCATTAGTTAATATTCTTGCAGTTTCTTGCCTTTAATAACAACGGATTAAAACGTGGCTTGTGAAATCTTAAATTGTCTACTCTTTTATTCTCATGCATAACCTATTATCTGTGCACTTTCCGCTAACTCTGATTTTGATGCATAAATTATTCTAATTTAACTTAACTGGAGATGAATATCGCATAACGTTACTAGCCGGCTGCTGCATCCCGTTTTGTGCACTTTGTTTACCATACTTCTCACGTTCTGTTACATTAAAGTGACTATTTTTTCTTGAGAATGTGACTAATGTTCTAAATTATAGACCAAGTACGTTCCCGTTTACCGACTCTGCTTCATTTCTCTGCTTTGACTGTAATCTCTGTTATTTTGCTACTGCACCAGCTGTTGATTCAATTATCGTACTCTGTCGGGCATAGATATTAATGACATTACTTTTGCTTACAACATATCCTCTAGATCCGACGGTCGCGGGATCAAACCCGTCCGCGGTCGATGGATTTTTCAGGACGTAAGAATCCTTGGTACGGGGTCCTCCAAGATAGACTTTAAGCTGGGGTGCCCATATCATAGATTTACGGTATGTGAAAGAACTCCAAGCGTAACTTAGAGCCTCTGTATAAAATTTCCCGGACCTAGTAATACTTCAGTTTCCTGAGAGGCTTTGTGAGGCGAAGGACTTACTACCTGTCACTCTGTCCCCTCATGGAAAATAAGCGTAACAAAATTAGTCTAGGTACTGAAATTCTAATTCGAGGCCCTATGCCCTACCGTAGAGGTTACAGGAAAATCGGATTGGTCATCACTTCTAGTTGGGTGTATTGCGTTTTTAGTATATGTCTGTACCGGTAGGCCTATTTATATTTTCGTGTATGTTTTCTACTTTTAAATTGTCTGCTATGTATTATATTCATTTACTAGCTGAAAAGGCCCGGCGTCGCCCGGGCTTTGTATTTTTTAATTTGAAATTAATTTATGGAGGACTTTCGATTTTGAAACTCTAGGTCCTTATATAATATGTATGTAGAACTTGAAATGAAGAAAAAATTTATCACACTCAAACTATTCCATCAGAAAACGCTAGATATAGCTTTTTATGGCTCATAGAGGATGTCGAATGCTGCATTCCGTTGCTTCTACACATCATGCCTGGGTGGGGTTGAAATAAGAAGAAACATAAATTTCATAAAATTGTATTTGGCTTGACGGAAAATTTTATTTCTCATTCTCATCTTACAACCGTTTAGGGGCTGAAATAAAAGAGAAATGCAGTATCACTTTCATACTTTCCTCCCCTAAAACCCGGGTCATAATAAACTGCGAGCATAGGACTCAAAATGTGCCATCCCATGCTTAGGGCCTATGATAAATCTCAACTAATACAAAGCCTATGGATAACGTATCAGCGGAAAGGATTATTTACAGACTTCTGATATAGCATACTCACACACTTAAGTTGTCCCTGTAATACGACCTCTTATTCTACATAAAAATGTAAAGTGAGTAAATATTTCTTATGTCGAGGGTAGAGAAAGTTATGTGACTACATCACACTGTGCTTTATTTTCGTGGATTTCATTTTCAGTAATTATTTTCGCCAATATATTACATCGATGGAATCATAAATCGTTAAAGTCCAGCATTAGGCTATATAGTTGCCAAGGCCCTATGTAATCACAGTAAACAATTCACTGTTGCCATGTGAACTGAACAACATTCTTTTTTCAGTAGAATATTCACAGAAATTATATAATTTTCAAGGGAAGGACTGATTTGTTTCAATTTTAATGTTGACCGCTATACTTTCCGGACTTAACTGGGTATGTGTGCAAAATTCCGTGTAAATTGGTAAAGAAATGTAGATTTGTATAAGGAACAAACATACCCACAAACACACATTCGACTTTATAAATACTGCTAATTTGAATTGTAATAGATTAAGATAGAGCTTCTAATGTTTAACCTAAGAAGGATGCCCAGTGCAGTTATGTTAGTGATGATTACTTGGAAAATTCACTTATTTATTATTAGACTAGTGTTATTGTTGATGTTATCATCATCACTATTATTATTATTATTATTATTATTATTATTATTATTATTATTTTTATTTTTATTATTTTTTTATTTTTATCATCATCATCGGAGTAATTTTAACTGATTGGAAACAACTAATTTTTAAATCCATGTGTCAGTTGACCTTCACTAACGTTTTTGAAATTGCTATAGGACTACAATACATTGAAGTGTATAAGAAGCATATATGATAAGGGCAATGCAAATTAAATTTATTTTTCGGATAGAGACTCCTCGGGGCACAGACTCCTCAGTACATTATTCAGCAATAGCTAAATGTGCTTTATCACCGTGTAGAATAAAATATTTCCGTTAGACTTAGATGAAAATAATTGACGAATTGATGCTAGTTTTGCAAAACATACTTGGAAAGAAACTTAAAAAAATGAAAATAATGAGACGAGTGTTCATTTCTGGTGTAGTAACTGGTCAGTTTTTACTAATGATTGCTGGTAGCTGTTGTAGTTCTAGCTGTTTCTTGGCGCCTGGTATGTTTTAATAGCGTTTATTCTCCTGAATAACGGAAGTAATAAGAGGAAAATACTGAAATTACTTTAGCACTGTGCTGTTTGCTGAATGTAGGAGACTAGCTATCTTGTTTCGCAGTATATTAACCAGGAAGGAATGCAATTGATTGCAATAAAATCATTTCAGTTACGAATTACTGGCAATTCTTAGCTTCATGCTAGATGCTCATACACGGTAATTTCATGAGAATATTATAGGAGAAAAATTCCTCCGGCACTGGGACTTGAACCCAGGACCTTTGGCTATTCGCGCCAATGCTCTACCAACTGAGCTAAGCCGGAGCTCAATTCACAGCGCCAGATGGAACTTCTCTCCTATGACTGATTGCCCTAATGGTCCACCTCACAGACAGACAAGTTAGCTCAGTTGGTAGAGCATTGGCGCGAATAGCCAAAGGTCCTGGGTTCAAGTCCCAGTGCCGGAGGAATTTTTCTCCTATAATATTCTCATGTAGTGTCCAACAGAGACAATAATCTGTGGCTCATGAATGCTTACATATCTATCTTAAATGTCAACTGTACAATAACAGTGGGAGCCCGGTCACAAAAATCACTACTTAGTGTGCCTCACAGTACTGCATATGACATAACTTGTCTGTCTGTGAGGTGGACCATTAGGGCAATCAGTCATAGGAGAGAAGTTCCATCTGGCGCTGTGAATTGAGCTCCGGCTTAGCTCAGTTGGTAGAGCATTGGCGCGAATAGCCAAAGGTCCTGGGTTCAAGTCCCAGTGCCGGAGGAATTTTTCTCCTATAATATTCTCATGTAGTGTCCAACAGAGACAATAATCTGTGGCTCATGAATGCTTACATATCTACGGTAATTTCAGTTCTCATAATATTTCTCAACGTACAGAGTTGAGTTATTACTACTACAACTATTACTCTACTATTATTATTATTAATGTTATTATTATTACTATTAGTATTGCCAGTGTTTATTATAATAGTTGTCTCTGGTGACTTTCTTATAAAATAGGAGGAAATATTTAAATAATCACCTAAACTTACTTGTACTGGTATTTTTTTACCCTTCTTTGTGCCATCGTGTGTAGCCTAATTCCGAAATACATTACTCTAATATTCTATATTAAATAGACTATGCGAACTCTGAAATCTACAGCATTTCTGCTTCGATGAACTGAAGAACATTCATAGTGTTTTATTAACTTACAATAGTGTTTAGAAGACAAATTTAGGAATAATATAACTAATTTGACAAGTAAAATGAGGCTCATGGAAGTTATAAGCGATCAACGAAAGAAAATTATTTCCTAAATGAAGTTGCACTGTATGTGTAACTGCAGGAAAATTACAGTTTATTTATGTATATGTGTGTGTGTGTATCAACATTTTAAAAATCAAGTATTCATTTTCATTCTTAGTAAAAAAGATTATAGCGGTAATAATATAAATACTGTTTGATGGATTACCAATCCAATCATATTATTAAATCGGTAATTATACTTACAATAGGCAACATTTCAGGAATTAAATTATTGGGAGTTGCTCATAACATATAATGGAAATGTTCTTAAAATAGCAATAGTAGGGTCGCTAAATAATAGCTAAATAGAAGCTTTCCTGAAAAAAAAGTTAGAAATTGCTCGGGAATCCACTTAGCTCACAGGTCCAATGTAGGCCTATTGCACCTCACACGTCTGGTATGTAGGAAATGTAAAAATCTATAGACTATGTGATCTTGTTGTTAAGCCTGAGTATTCATAGGGAAATTTTTATCAAAATTTAGACTGTTCACTTCTTTTATTAGGATTCCTCAAGGGTGTTTTTAATGTAATAAAAAGTGGAACAAATTGTAAAAGAAATCACCTCTGTTTTATAGCGTAGTTCAGAAACAAAGTGTCCTCAAGGCATTTTAAAGTGCGAAGTAATTGTGCAAAATGCCTTCGATAAGAGCGGTTTTCCGGGCATTGGTCACAGAACAGTGTGTTACCGAACGATTAATGGCAACCGCGTTTTTGTTTGTTTTCTTTTTGTTTAACGGAAATTACTGAACCCACCCGTGTGAAAATAATTCATTTGAGGATGACATACTCCTGTACGATGTGAAGATAACTTCCAGTCCCCCGTGTAAATATAGACTTAGTTGACACGTTATCGTTAATTACTGAAATTAAGGTGCTCTATGACATCTTTGCATTTAGAAAGGAGAGTGGTATGACAAACCAGTTTCGCTCCTTTATAATAACTTGGTTTCTCATAGAGGAAACATGTACTTAAGTCAGGAAAGTAGTGCATTAGCGGCTGGTGAGAGGAAATTGAAAGTTTGTCAGTGAAATATCACAGATATTTATAATTAATATAACAAATATTGTCCCCCGCTGTGGCTCAGGGATGCGTTCAATCCTCTCACGCAGCTGGCCCGGTTTCGATTCCTGGTCGGGACAAGTTATCTATAACAGATTTTTCCGGGGATTTCCCTTACCTGTGAGACAAGTGTCAGGTAACTTTAGGCCCTTATGGTCCCCGGATATCATCTGGCCGTCATTATCATCTTCATCCACATCCTCGCCTTGTTCTGAGTGAGTGTGTGTGTGTGAATGTTGTGTATCGTCCTATGTGTTCGTGTTGTCTCGGAGGTGGCCCCGGCATTGGGCTGATCACTCCATGTCCTTGTCTGGTCATGTATGTGATCCATAGATAATCCCGGGTGGCTTGGGTCGCTTAAATCCTAAAAATGGAGAGGTAAAACTACGACAAAGAAAGAAAGAAAACAAATATTAATGTCAAATCGAGGAAATTCCCTCATATAATACTGATAGCAATCTTTAAAGGAGCTTTGATATGCACGTGACGAAATGTTTTATGTTTATGTTTGTAGTACTGACACTGCGTAAACGTTTGTGTTTTTCACAGTTCCACCTTAAAGGTTTTTTCACCACCAGAAATATTAACAAATGATCGTTGAGACATGTTGAGCCGCTGCTGATGCGAAGTTAATTACTCCAGAATTAGATGTAACCTGTATGACGGCCACTCACTCGGGTTGCCCGAACACGTCATTTTCTGCATGTCGCCTCCGGACTCCACAGGCCCTTGTACCTAGTAAGTAGAGGATATCAGCCGTAGAGCATTCTTCTTTCTTTCTGTAGTCATTGCACCATATCACCACTTCCTACTTTTAATTAATATCTGTAGAATAATGAATTTATGGTTTGCTTCCTGCCTAAAACTAGTTTGGAATGATATTAAATCACCCTTTTCAGCTTATATTTATACACCGATTTTTAAATTAAGTATATTGCATTATATTCGTAAATATCTAGGCCTATGATCTAACTTAATGAAAATAGTCTACGTATTTTTAGATGTGTTTGTGACTGCTGTTGGCAGAAATGGAACTAATCCTAACAAAATACCTAAATTTCATAAAAATGTGTTGTTAATAATAGGCAATGTCAAATTGCTTTCTTTGAATAAAGGCAGGTAACTAATTTAACATCTTTCTTGAGTTTTGTCCATTCTGTAGCGATAATCATTAATTTAACATCCTGTCAGGATTTTCTTTTTCTTCTTCGAGGCCTGGATATTTCCTTAACAGATGTAGCTGTAATATTTTGGAAAACTATTGTTTTTGTCAGCCTTATTATTTACTAACTATCGAGAAGCAGTCATACTGCATAGGAAATATTCTGTTGGCTCAATTTTTTATTATTATTTAAAATATCAGTAAATTATTTCTTTCATCTGTCCAAACCATTCGAGTTATAATTTATATTTGTTATGGCACACACTAAATTGATTTAATAATAAACTTTACGTTTAAAGCAAAGAATATTTATGCAAGAAAAATAAATATTATAATAAACCAATAAGAATGATAAACACTTCAGTAATTGATTTTAATACTGTTTTGGCGGACGCATTTTAAATCTGGTTCTCGAATGTTATATATTACGATTTTCTAGGGCATTACTTGTGTGGAACATGGAATTATTCCGTTCATTGTTGTATTCGTTGGTAGAGGTGTTAGGTAACGATTGTTGATTGTTCAAGATCTTAGTGTTCGAGGGGAAATGGTTAACGGAACTGTCTCTGTAATGACAAAATTGTAGGTCATTGTGAAAGAATAGTCGAATAATAACTTTATCGGAAGTTTCGCATAAGGAATGTAGATTCAAACCAATACGAGGTTTTCCAAGAAGAAGAATTCTATTGCTTTCGTTCTGGGCGAATAATTGAAATGAAACGAGGCTTGTATTGGTTTTTTCTTTCTTTTATTTCATTAAATGGGTACCGGTATCTTATAACAAGGAAAACGTTTGATCCCCAAGGAAATGAGCATACCACGAATTTTGAAGATAATTTTAAGAATCCTTTAAGACATGGTTTCCTTCCGCCTATGCTGGAGTTAATAATACATTGGAGGAGGTGAATGGCTTGCTTTTCCAAAGTACGTGGTTTTAACATTCCATAGATGTTGCTGCTGTTACCGCTGCAAAAATTAATTAAAATGTTAACAGATAATGCCTGGAATTTTGTGCTGTGTAGAAATGAAAACTGCGTCAAAAGACTCTTCAGAAATGTTAGAAAAGACAGGATTATATTCCTTACGCATTCAAAAGCTCTTTCTTTTTCATAAGGAATTACAGACCCCTGTGTTCCTTTTGAAGGATGACAAAATAGTATATTCCGAAAGCAATTTAAAGGCTTTATACAGAAGTCTACGTAGGGCTACTATGCAAGGGTTAAATTAGGCGTTTGAAAATAATTATTGTAGTAGTATCTGGCGTTTTCAGTATATTTCCATTCTGGTACTGTTTCGGAGTCTGTATTTTTATTTCTAAAGTTAGTCTCTCACTTACTACTTAATTTCTGTCGGCCTGGGTTAGGTGACTTTCTCTGTTCTCTGCTTTGCGAGTTCGATCCTGGCGCAGGTTAACTCTCTAAGGGGGCATACGGAAAAATATTGACGGAGAATATTTTAGGCGATGGCTGTAAAATATGGAGTACATTTATTAATGGAATTTTCAATATATTTTAAAAGAATTTATAATTTTTAATTATTTTCAGTTCTATGTTGTGTCTCGTACCTCTTGGCATTATTTTGAATTCTGTATCAGAATTTTTAGCAAGGGAAGGGACATCCAGAACTAGCCTATAGTAGCCTATACAAATACAGCGAAGGTATATATATATATATATATATATATATAACCCTGGACAATGACCTTCTGTTTCATTACTGGGTGATGCGATTTTAAAATATTGCGTTAGGACATGTCTTAGGATCCCGTGTGTACGGAAATATTATTACCATTGCCTTTTTACCGCTAGGTCACGCGTTTTGACGTCATGATTTTCATGTTGTCATTCAAAATAATTATGTCCAGCAGGTGGAATAAGCAACACAGTATAGTGACCACGGTTTCTCACAAGGGAGAAAATATTATCAATTTAAAAGAAAAATTGTTTGTTTTTAAATGGTTCTCACGTATTCCGTTACAGAAAGAAGCTGTGTACGTGCGTAATTTCGCTGTCTTCACTTAATATCAGAAATGTATACCAGTAACCTCTTACTAACAGGTAGGTTTCTGTCAGGAACACCTGCATTATAAATCATACATTGAGCATTTTCACATGAATTATGGCTAAAATGTGCAGATTTCATTTCCATGCTTCCTATAACTCTCGTTTTCTTTAACAGTAGTTGATCAGGTTATGAAGCTTGGTTAAAGAGAAATTACAAAATATGAGGGTTACCAATAAAGGTGCCGTAACAATTTTTCCCACGATAATGCAGATCAGATAAGAATGTTAAAATATACTATAATTCGAAGCTCTTAATATGTGCTTACTTTTATTGTATGAATTCTAATAACGTAGATCTTTTTAGTATATATATATATATATATATATATATAACTTATATATATATATGTGTGTGTGTGTTTTATATGAACACTTTCCAGTATTAGGATGGATTTTTTTTTTGCGATCACTATACAATATGGAATATTTCGGGGTATGGAATTTTTAGCATTTAAATTTTATTTTTCGTTAATCACGAATTTCAGTTCTTTGTTCTAGGATATATATATATATATATATATTTATATATTTATATTTATAGGCTAGGCTATATACGGTATATATTATATTATATTATATTATATTATATTATATTATATATAGTCCTCCGAAGTAGTCTCTCAAAGAATCACCACACGCTGCCAACGACATGGAAGGCGCCATATATCACTTAGATACCGATGAAAGAGGCGTTACGTGGGAAATAAGATATCATACTGAGACTGAGGGTATTTGACGCCTTCGTCATCGTTGGCAGCGTGTGGTGATTATTTGGGAGGCTATTTCGGAGGACTCAAGATCCCATACGTACTCATGTATGTATGTGTATATAATTTGGGTAATTAGAGGAATAAATGAATTTGTTACGAACGGTTGATGTTTCTTATTGTGTATTTTTCTCTTACCTGATGCAGAGATCTCTATGTTGTTCAAAATTAATACGTTAAATGGGAGCATATATTGTGACCTTCCAATTGCATATATAAAATTTCTTGCCTGACCTATATTAACGTGGAAAAAATGTCAATACTTTTCGTATGATGCAACAAATGATTGCAATAAAAATGTTAACCTGTTTTATAAATTTTTTCTTGATATTTCTATATTTAATAATTATTCTTATTTACTTCAATCACAATACTGTGTAAAATTATATAAGTTCCTAGTAAGATAATGATTTTAATTTTGAAAAGCCTATTTTTAGGCACTTTGTGCATATTACTTTCCTAAAAAAAATCATTACTCCCGAAACATACGTATTTTTTCGCATATGGATTTTGTGATGTGGTATAGCCCTACTCTTAAAAATGGATAAAATTATGAATTAAGTATGAATTTTATCTGCCTCTTTTCAGCTTACTTAAGAGCAGCCTGTCCTGTCAGAATTAGTTCGTCTTGAGAAATCCTGGAAAATAGTGAATGAATCCACGGCCTAATATCCCGAAATAAGATTATTCTAGAATAAATCCCTGACGCGTAAGCTTATGTCAATATTAAAACCAGTCAAATTCGTTAAGTATTTCAGGGTTCTTTGTAGTCCATGTTAATTGCTAAGGGAATGGAGTGTGAGATCTATCTTTGGGGAATGAAATATATCACGAATGTTCTTGGAAAATGAAATTCAAGTAGTTTAAATGAAACAGAAGTCTAATTTGCAGTGAACTTCTATGAATCAAGTGTAGGCTTATTGCATCTCCTTTGTTTTGAAAATCTACTCGTTCTGCTTGATTGGCCTGGGGATCAATGAATCTAATTTGTACATAAATCTGCTTCGCCTCACTTGATTAACCGTTAAATCGTCTCGCCTAATCAGATAATAGCCAACACAATACTCTGGGTATTCGAACGAAACGTATTACTTTCTGATATATCTAAATTGTTTGCCACCGTTTCGTGAAATCTCCTAGAGTAATCTCCAGAGTTCGGTGCATATGGTTAAGAATGTATTTGTTGAAAAAAATATTGCATTTTTTCCTGATAAAATGCGTAAAACGTGTTTATCCCCCTTAGTGATGTAGACCTATAACAAAGTGCATTAAATATGTTAGAAGAGGTATGTAATAGAGATTGGTAAGCGGAAGGATTCCGGTATGTAGGCCTATGGTATTATTTTCTCACCGGAATTACAAAATATTAATTACTACTTTTATCAAGCTAACTATTTACATGATACAATGATATTCATGCATATAAAACTAGAATAGATTTAAGTTAAAAAAAATTGCTTCTATAGCTTAATCAGATTTTTAACATCCTCCCATTAAATTGTTTAATCACTTAACTGAGAATGTTTAAAGGTTAGCTATTCCAACATATAACGGAGTCATTAAAGAGTTTTCACTTTAACATTACTTTTATCACTTAGTTGTGTATTGTGAGACTCCCTTTATATATACGTAGAAGTTTTTATTTCTTTTTGTCACATCCTATACAATGTTGTATGTTTGTAGATTCCGTCACTGGAATAGAGAAAATTTGATTCCGACAATAAAAATAAAGCTCATACCGACTGTTTTATTTGAAAGTTCTGTAATGAGGAAACTACAATCCCTTTTTCCTGTTTTTTTGTTTGTTTTATTTGGATATGTGAGTAAAATTATCCTTATTTTCCTTAAAAGGGGCATATTGTCTGGTAGTAGGCCCATCGACTCGACAGTCCGTAGGAGGAAATTGAAGCATTACGAAGGCCCGGAAGAATCGGGAGGCTCTTAGTTTCGACTTGCCGATCCAGACTCTAATAACTTCTTATAATATACGCGTCAGGTCTCTAGTTGGGCTACAACTGTTAAACTTAACCATAGGACTTGTGACATAACTGTACCGGTACTAAGTGACAGAATGGTAGAAGAGAAAATGTCACATTGATCCTGATCTTCCGCAACATGTAAAGATAGGTGTATTTATGTGTTGTTTACGAGGCTATTAACCCCTGATACTTTAATTGCGTTGAGTGTAAAGCAAGTGACAAATCGTGCAAGGAAGTTCACTTTGTAACAGTTATTTCTGAAAGCTGTTATCTACTCAGGGTTCACGCGCTTTTTTTATGCGTGTAGAAGTGCATAAAAATTCTTGGTAGGTATTAAGCGGAATCCGGGAACCATTAACGCATACCGTGAATTTCCAGCACTCTTTGTTGATCTCTGTGTTGAAATAACGTTGCTATAAATGGAATGAAAGGTTTTGTGAAATGGAATGATCCTATTTGTAATGCAGATTGATGGATTGATAACTTGTGAAAGACGAGGAGGAATTCTGTACTGAATGTGGAACTGAGGGGGAAAAAAAAAAATCAGATATGAATGCGGCACGAGTTTCGAAATGTTCTACATACGAGTTAGTAGTTGATTTTCGGAGCTTATTCACCTACCACAGGCTTTATTTAACAGTTTTTTTTCCCAAAAGGCTAATGCTCAAAAGTATTTTATATTAATGCATAACGGGCTTTTATGAAGAACTAGATTTTATTTCCTTACTCTTTATTCTAATTAATTTTAATATTTTCTGACCGTGGGTTTCTGCGCAGTATGTAAATCGGAAAACTATAATTATTTTTAAAAACCTACGTTTTGTGAGTTTCAAGATATAGGCCTACTGTCTGACTCATGTAGAAAGGTTTAGTAGATATGGTTCTTAACAGTACTATTATAGGTTATGAATTACGTTGCTTGAATGAAGTAGTCTAAATAAATGGGCCAACAGTATCCAAGTAATTAGAGAGCAGTTGTTTTTCAAATAAATTATTTTGTTAGCGATATACTTACAACGCAGGATCCGTATTTGAAAAGATTCTTAAATAAAGTGATTCTACATTACTTTACAGTATAGTCACCAAAATGTGGTTTTGGGGAAGACAGTTCAGTTAATTTAGAATTTATGTAGTCCTATCTTGTTCATACTTCAAGCTATACTAATTGCAAAATATTGAATAATTAAATTCGAAAAAACAGTGTTCTATACCGTTAAGAGATTACAATTTACCGTATTTTACGGACTATAAGACGCTCCGGACCATAAGACGCACCTTGATTTTAGGATGTAAATTTAAAGGAAAAGAAATTTAATGTAATTCTAAACGAATTATTTTAAAGGGAATAATATACTAAATTGCATAAAATAATTATAGCCTTGTACAATGGAATCACTTCTAACTTAAAACTTGCGTTGTACGAAAATCTCTTCTGTACAGGTGGCATCGCGTAAATTTTAACTGAACTGATTTCTCATGAACGACTGAAAATAATTTTACTAACATTCCTTTCTTTTTTCAATGTATACCTGGTTTCCACCTACCTCATTTTGCGATTGTGACAAGTGCACTAATGTACAGTTTGTGCCAACATTTTAAACTATTTTATCGTTTACAACACCTTGTTTATAACTATGCTATTCCGGCAATGTTTACCATAATTTTTTTTAGTGTACTTCGGACCATTAGACGCACCCAACTTTCAAGGCTCTGTTTTCAAGACAAAAAGTACGTCTTATGGTCCGTAAAATACGGTACTTTTACAAAAATGATTTAAGTATAACAAACTTGTATCTTCATATTTGAACTAATATGGTAGGCCTATTCTTTAAGCAACAGGACAGCATGTTGAATCTTTCACTTTACTAATATTGGACATGTGATATCGAAGTAAAATACACTCCATGCGCCAGAATTGAAGAGCCCTTTTCCTTTACGATGATCAAAGGGTTTTTGTTGACAAATTCCATACCATTAAACTCGTGCGTAAAATTCAAACGGGTGTACAGTTACCGCTATTCCGCGTCTCAATGGTAGCCACTTTTTGTGCGTAACAATAGCTTTACATTGGTACTTGCTGGAACAAATCATCTGTGAATGAATTACAAACTTTTGTTCTGCGTTTCTAAGTTAAACCCTGTTATTTGGGATGTCGATAAGAAGTATGTGCAACCGAAAAGCAGCATGTTTTAAGGAAGAGCTCGGCTATGTTAATTGCTATGTGTTGGCCAACTGACCATGCTTTATTCGCTGTTAGAGATGGAGTTGAAACACTTGTGCAAGCAGGTTTATACTTCTAAATCGAGCTACACTGGCCGTTAATTCATAGTAGTTCAGCGGAGCGTTCCTGATATCAGATTAGGAGACTGCATTAGACGCATGTATTGTGGGTGCGACTTCTTAAAGACTTTTTTCCCCCAAGAACTGCATCTACCCTCTGCCACCCTAATCTTCTTTTACCTGGCAGTCAGTGAATAGAAAGGTAATTAGACACTGTTGGAAGTTCCATGACACTAAGATAGCAGTGATTTTACAGGTTACTGTGAAAATATTCATAATCACTGAACTTGAACAATGATCAAGATAGGATGCAGTTTATATGACTCATTCAGCACAATATTATAAAGACGTGTTATCGCGTATGAATGTTTAAATATCCTTTAATCACTGTAATCATTATGTGAGTCTATCCTTTATAGTGCATACCTTAAAGTTTAAACTTTACCCTTGTCTGTTATTTTTTTTTCCACCAACAGGGACATCTGGCCGACAATTCGACTGACCATGAGGGCCCAGAATGCAAAACACCCTATGTTAATATGCACAAGTCACAGACAGAAATATAACATAATAGAAAACATCAGGAAAAGTAACTAGCACAAATCATATAATTATACAGGGCTATCTAAATGGTCCACTGCGCTACAAACCGGAAGGTCGCAGGTTCGATCCCCTATGAGGTGTGAGTTTTTCAATCCTTCTGGTGGTCCTATGGCCCCGGGGTCGACTCAACCTCCAACAGAAATGAGTTCCAGGAACAATCCTAGGGGTAAAGGCTTAAGGCTAACAACCGTACACATTCTCGTTCGGAATATCTAAAATCTTGGAGTCTCAACCTCCTGTATAGGGAACACTTTTCATATAAATGGTTATGTAGCATCACCATTTATTAGTCTGTCAACATTAGTCGGATGTTATGTATGTCCTCATTGCAGAAGTTCATTTTTGGGCGGGAATATTTTGTTGGTTTATATAAAGCTCCTCTGTGTCTAAAAAGAAGCCCCTGTACTTTCCATCTTTTAATTTCATATTGTATTTCTAATTTACATGAGGAAGACATGAGATGTAAATGGACTTTTCTTTCGTTGTCGATAATCTTAGACAATCAAGTAAAACAAAAATTTCTACTGTGTTCCATTCATCTTTGTTTTGCTTTGCTTTATTTTTGGACACGCGTTGAATCTATCGATATTTAGATTACAATGATTGATGACATATACTTAAAGCAGTTAGGAGCTCAGAGTAACTTTACTAGAAAAATAGTGATTTTGGAAATACTTCGAAAACCGTGCGGTCCATAAGTTCTAGGTTCGTCTCTGTGTAGAACACCGAATTGTCAATATTTTACATGGAAAGTCATTAAATTAAAGTAAAAACAATAAGTGGATTTGAGGAGAGTGTCTACAAAAAACAGGATGTAATCACTATAATATACCGTACTTATTTCTTATAAAGCTGTTCTAGCAGTCACAATGCTGAAATAAGTTTTTAATAACCTTGAGAATATTTTTTCATTTATAAGGCAACATGTTGAAAAAGGATTTATTAGTATGTTCTTTGCAAGGAATTACCATCCATCACTGTAAGATACTGTAAGTTACTTGAAACTAGGCGTAATAAAGATTTTTTCCCGACGCATAGGCTAGTGTATAATTTGCAATTGAGATTCATTAGAGGCAAGCAAGGTAAACTATTTGACATCCCCTTGCTAAGGAATCCGGTTAATGATTTGATAGAACCAGCACGTAATGGGTAGAGTACTTCATAAACTTTATTGAAAGATCAGACTGAAGAATTCACCAACATAGACAAAATATGCTTTTGTTGCTTTTGTCTGAGGACTAAAGATCAAAGCACTTCTCAGCGAGAGTGATAAGTGCAATCACCTTTCCAGTTTGCTATTGAACTGAACACCGAGAGTAACAATTTAATGTATTGTAAACAGTTCAGAAGTATGCAGCCTAAACTTCTAAGAAATTCTCAATTCTAGTCTTAAAAAAATCTCAGTCCTTTAGCGAAAGCCAAGTTGTCAGGTTATATTTCCTCATAGTCGATCAAATTGTGGCGAATGTAGCTTTGTTCAATTTTATAAACTTATTTTCTATCCACATAGCAATTCATTGACTATCACCGATTTCGGGGATGGTAAAGGCGATCAGAGGAAACTATTTCAAGTAGAAACCGATGGCCGAAACACAAGTATCATATTTTATTTAATTATTGTGCTTCATGAAATCTCCAAATCTGGAACACCACTTTGGGAAATACCTAGAATAAACTAATAAGATTCTACCCAGGCATATTGATTATCAGTTTCGACATACACATTAATAATAAATTAGATATTATTCCTGATGCTTAGTTTCGACATATACGGTACATTATTAATAAATTAGATATTATTCCTGATGAGACATTTTGAAGATAGACAGTTTTAGCAGTTCCCTTGTGGAAACTTCACAGTCACCAGGAGTTGAAGTCAAGAGCCTCGTCAGTGGTTAGTTCTAATCAATCTCTGAAAACATTAATCGATTAATGACATCGATAATCGTCTTCAAACGCATGTTCACGTTGGAATATGTGAGCTGTTTTGGTGATTATCATCTGGATTGGCGTTCTCATTAGTGAATTAATTCCCATTAATGACACGAATAGAGAAAAATTAGCTGACGTAAAGGACTAGTTTCATTAGAGGATTTATATTTTCAGAGTTTCATAACTTCTTTGTAATAAGCTGGCTTGTTTTACACAGGGTAAATTCTCCAGTAAATGCTTTTTAACTATAGGATAAATATGTTTACAATTCTTGTAAAAAAGAAGAAAACTCTTATGTAAAGTTATTTATTATAGCTGGCTTAAATACCAGATTTTGGCTTATATAAGTTTTCATTGCCATTCACAAAAAGTAAAGTAAACCTTTTTCAGATTTCTATTAGCATGCCGCATGATGAAACATTAGAAATATTTTAGAGCATTCAGTAAACTTTATTTAAATATAACTATATAAACAGAGTGATACGATAAAATCAAATTACGAAACAGATCGTAAAATTTCGTGAAATTTCGCAGATAGAAGTGAAATCCTTTAAATTCGTGAATGAATGCACATTTTAATAAATTGCCGGGGATCTTTAGTGAAGATGATAGAAAACGTATTTCAAATAAGTTAAACCAGTATAGTGCGCAATTGAAGAAAAAACATTTTCTCGATTTCATCGGTCTTGAAATTTCCGAGTCTCTCTCTATATAGGCCTATGTCAATCTTAAAATTCTTGTTAGGCCTAATATATATAAATATATAAGTTATCACTAAATCTGTATATGATTTCGATGTTGAACACTATATTGTGTTCAGTTTGTATTGATTTCATACATACTTCAAATAATTTCCGTTATTGCATTCATCTGTGCATCTGAACTTAGAATGCGAATGCTTCTTTTGTAACCTCATCGTATTCACATAACTGAAATGTTAAATACTCCGGACCAGAATGATAGCCTGATCGTAGTCACATAACTGAAATGTTGAATCCACCTGTCCGGAGTGATAGGAATTTGTATCCTGCATAAGATTCTTTTTCGTTGTGGGAACCATTAAGGGCATAAACTGCGGCGCCTTTGATGTTAATCTCGGTGTGTGTATAACAGTAAATAGCGCCAGGTTTGCTTCTCTGTACACAGACGACATAATATGTGCTGGAAATATTGGTTTGAAGTTACCGGTGTTGCTACATCATAAATAAGATGTAATTATGGGTTTAAAAGGTTTTAAATGAACGAAGGTAGACTAGTATTCTGCCCCTTAAACACATGGAATCTCTTGGTCATTCTTTAATTAAAATTGTAATTTATTTATTTGAATGCCGCTTTAATCAATACGTAATAATAATTTTGAAAGAAACGTAGAGTGAATTCAAGTAGAATATAGGTACATTCATCTATTTCAGTTTTTACTCATTTTATAACTCTGAACCACATAATGTTTAATAGAAGCGTTTAGTTTTATAAGGGTTTTGTGCCAAAATCATGTGACCGGCGACCCAGCGCTATATCTTGGAATTTGTTCCTACTAACGTGGCTTTCCCTGGACCTTGGACCCTTCTGAAATGCATTGGTCTGGGTACATAGATCCAAAAATTATCAGCTGAAGAAATAATGATTTTTGCTCTTAGATCCTCATAAAACTAAACGCTTCAATTTCCTTCTGAGGTATATCGTCTCTTCAGTTTGCGAGGTCAGTATTTGACACAACTTACATAATCGACACAAACTGTACAGAAGAAAATTAATACAAATTTGTAATATGTTCCTTAAAATTTAGATTTCTACCAGTTTCTTTCCCGTTATTAAATGCAAGAATTGTACTTTTTAAGGTGACTTTGTGAACTTGGTGATGACTTGGAGAACGGAAAAAATATTTTTACGCGCAATATTTCGAATACGCTTTATCAGATTTTCATGAAACTTAGCATACACACTTATTTAGTTAATGGGAAGAGCCATATTGATTTTTGACCAGATCGGTTGATTAATCACACCATATGATTATCTTGACGTATCCATACGATCCTCCCAAGCATGTTATAAGATATAAACGCCCGTGATTTGTCCGAGGCATTATAAAATATGCGGCATACGAATGGAATAGTCGTAGAAATTCTGTAATGGGCAATACGCTAGTCACCTTTCCCATAAAGTGAGGATATAAGTCCTACCTTACGAACAACACGGTTTTACAAGAGGCTGAGACAATTGAATGCGGATATCACGCAATGCATATCTTGTGAAGCGAGAGAACCGCATCATATATACTTAGAGCAGAGAAAATCATGTGAGTATTCCACATCAGATTTGATAGAATGCTTCAAAATGAAGATTTTTCTTGGAATAGCCATGTGTCCGTAGCCGTAGCTGTGCAGGTACACTAATGGAACTGCAATCAAGAGGTCAATGCCAGCGCTGGAGAAGCGTTACGTGCTCTTGAAGAAGTTCAGAGCCAGTGACGATGAGTGCAGTTTAATTGCCTTTCCGTTCATTGGTAACTCTTAAGCCTCTTCCATATGAAAGCCTATAATCACGTCATTAATCTTAGCAGCGTGCTTTATGACCAACTTATGCCGAGAATAAATTAATGCACGAACGGAGGTAGTTTCGTAATTCCTGTGATATGTGTACAATTCAAGTTTTAACAGGCGTTAGCTTTGGAGTTTTGAGCTTCTACATTCCTAAACCCTTTTAAAGTGAAATTTGGAACACATAGTTATGCATTATTCATATTATGTTCTATAATTATCGGTTATGTAGGTCACCTAACTTTGAAGACATTTCCTACAAATTGCGTTATTAAGAATAAACGTGCCCGGGCGGCTTGGGTCGCTTAAATCCTAAAAGGGAGAGGTAAAACAACGATTAAGAAAGAAAGAAAGAAAGAAAGAAAGAAAGAAAGAAAAAAAGAAAGAAAAAAAGGAAGAAAGAAAGAATAAACGTCGCTGATATATTTCGTGAGTAACAGTTTTCACTTAATCAACATTTTTTGTATGATTACTCTCCAACACATGTAGAAAATAGAGTCGTATGCTGTTTTTCTGTGTGGTTAGTCTTATTGCAACAATAAATTGAAATTCATAGTTTTGCATTAAAAAAGTATTATCAGTCTAATGAAGTATCAAACGCCATGCAAAAAATTACTACAAATTGAATTTAGGTATAATTATAAGATACTATCTTGTGAATATTGCAATAGTTTTTTATAGAATTTAAGCTACTCCCATTTAAAATCCTCTGCAGTGAACACCTAATGGTCGGATAAGTAATTCGAATAAATAAATAAATAATAAAATAAAATAAATAGAATCGCCGTAATGTTCATTAAAATTTATCAGTTTTCTTACTACATAGTTAACTTGTGACCACCTTCGAAATATAACTGTTTAATTTTGTGGAAAATTTTAACTATAACTAGCATCATAACACCATTTAGAGAGGGATCGTGTTCAGCTCTGAGAATTAGGCCTATTAGTAGTATCCTACATTATGCAACAAGGTTATAATGCCATTTATTAAGATACGAGCAACGCGAGTTTCATAATTTTCATACGGGTATCTTAATTACCATCATAGGCAAGTTTCATACGACTGTTTTTCTTCGACTTAGTTTGAATGTTTAAATTTTAATATTTTATATTCACTCAAACATACGGCAATGAGACCGCCATGACCTTCGCATCATATGGTTGACGTAGTCCTTGTCTTCTACGAGAGATGATGTCGGTCAAATCGAAGCTTCAGTTTTGTAATTTTCTTGAAACCAACGGATTTTGACAACACGAAATTAATTCACTTTAGTAAGATATTAAAATTAACACGAACAGAATTGATTTTGTTTTAAATAAAATCTTTTTATTACGCGATTTTCAGCTACTAGTCTCAAGGTCTCAAGATCGTTCCATGTTTGATAATAATCGATACCACACCGATGTCTTCACGGAAATCTCTATCGTTATGGATACCATTATGATACCGTTACCTCGCACTTAATAAGCGTATTATAGTATGGTCGAAAAGAAATCGCTGGTGGCGATAAAAGTTATGGAATATGTAAAATCATATTGCTTATAAAAGGAGATTTCAATGTGTCATATGGGGAGGCTACTAAAAATAAATTTTTCGTAAAATCCCTCTCCTGACTTGATTGACGCAACTGATCCTTGTTCTTTTCTGAAATTGTTGTGTACTGTAGTCCTATAACGGAACTATTGAAATATCATATGAGAGAACAGAAATGTCCCTTCTTCAGTTTCCTTATGTTTATATAGAAAGGAAATAAACTACACTAAAAGATCTTCAAAGCCACAAGCAAGGAGATAAAACACACATATTTTACTAGTGGTTATTGTAATGTCAACCTGTAACCATATTTCTGACCACAAGCTTTTATTGTCGTCTACACTTGAGTCTGCCTTAGAAAGAGAAAACTTCACTCAGGAGTAAAATATTCACACAGGATGTTTAATGTTCGCCTAATACACGTTTCTTAAATCTGTGTTCTTGATTACACCGAAAAATTGACCATAAAAACTCCGTGTATGCAGGCCCGTTCCATTTAGTGCAGTGGCATACTAACAGTGATTGGGGCCTTGGGCGCTAATCACTATAGGGGCCTAACTTACCCAGTATTCAATATTATTTATTCGATTCGCACAGTCTACACAAATAACTTATATGATAGTAAGCTGCCTAATTAATTATAATTATGTGAATCTTGAATAAACCATTTAATAATGGATTACTTTATTTATTTATTTATTTGGGATTCACATACCGTATTTATTATTCTTTAGGCAACTTGACATTTTTACCGTAAGTTTGCTTAGAGAACCGGTACCAGTACTGACTTATGACCTGAGGAAATCCACGTCAGTATTAAATTCCTTCGGTCGTGGTAGAGAAATAGTTGTGATTTTACAATAGGCCTACTCTTTTAAGTAAAAAAAACCAAACAGCAAAGAATTAAAAATAGATTAATAATCAACTAATCATTGTTAAATAATCAAAACTGACTCGTTTTTTACAGTTTATTACAGTTATATTATAACAGTGGACCTGGGCACTAGCTATGTGATTGTTTCAAACCTGTCTTTTATTTAGTTGTTTCAACCAAGTAAAATGTTGTTTAATAGACAACAATTTTATTCACTCAAACCAAGACTCGACTGTGATCTGGTAAAAATAAATAAACAAAATTTTGGGGCCTATGTTCAAAGCGGGCCTCGGGCGAACCGCCCCTCCCGCCTTCACCCATGCACGCCACTGACTTAGTGTAACATTAATTAATACCAAAATGGATAAGATATTCATGAAATCATAATATTTGGAAATATACTGCGGATGTCGAAAATAATAATTTAAGGCCATGCTGAGCTGAAAAATTGTAGAATATAATAGTAACTTTTTTGAATTCCACCAAGTATTAGACCCATCACGTATGTATGAATACTACGAGCATTGTAATCAGTTAATAAAAATATGATTTATTAAATGATTGCACTTATTGAGAATGGGCGATTGGTTTTCCTGAAAGTTTGTTTTTAAGCATTCAAGCAATTTTTGCAGTAACCCTGCAGTTAGAAATAGAATACTGCAGCGAAACCGCCTAAAATGTGAAAACAGTCAATCAGGGAATGCTTGCAGTGTCACTGTTTGTAACCGAACTGCTATATCTATACTTCTAAACACAGCAGTACCGGTACTGGTGTAACTTCGCACGCATTTTACTTGAGTTTAGTCATAGGCCTATGTCATTAAAAAAAATTACGAATCAAAATGTACATCGAAATATACCGGTATATGGTATATCAAAATCGGACATACTCGTACGGCAAAGTTCTATGAAGTATTTTAGACTAAATATTTATTAAACCATAATAGAATGAAAATACTCACACCGGAGTTTTAAAAAAAAATTAACAAATATCTCATTCATGGGCTACGTATTGAGAGATCTTCGCTTAGAAAAGAAAACTACAATATAAATAAAATAAATGTTATAAGTTTTAACAAAACCATTAAATGTGCATTAATGAATTCAAAATAAAAAGCTGAATTGATTGGGCTGTACGGGCATATTGAGAGAATTCTTTAACCTTGCAGCGTCATTGATTATACCGGTAGCTAAGATCGTGAACAGCTTTTTGCGCTAAGTACTTTAAATAAACTGAAGATCAAATGCACTGAAAGTGAAAACTGCTAATGTACTGGAGTACCGGTACATGTTTTATTACCAGACTAGCCCTTGTCTTCATTAAATATTCTTCTTTATTGCGAGCCACTTACACATGCACGTAAGCGAAACTATGGGTAAAATGTTCTTTTTCATCTTTCCGGTTTATTGATTAACAAAACCGTGACTTGAAACAATCTTCATTATCATAGTCAATTGCTTTTACTTTCTGTTTTGCCATAACATAGCTGGAAGTCGTAACTTTTTTTAGACTTGATTTTGCTAATTATTGTGTACAGAAGAAGTTGATTAAGACATTCCGTCTATGTTATAATAGAGATGTCGTAGCTGCCTCCTGTGGTGATTTATAACAGTTAATTCTCTTTAGGTGATCTATTTTTGTTGTTCATTCTTCTGATAGTAACATATCATGTTTTCAGAGGTTGTCTGTCAGCCCATCTTACTTAGTTCTGGAAAGATTTTATAGTGTATAATCTCGTTAACAGAATAAAAGGCAATTATTAAAGAAATTCATAGTATACTATCTTGTTACTGTTGTTTAAGTGTATACGTAGTATTGTCCAGTTTCTTTTTTAATCTATCTGGATTTTTTCTACGGTAGTTTTTTCCATCCATTTCCCTTCATGCTATCATGGTATGGACGTATGGTGGAAACTTGGACTTCCTACACAAAATGCCGGTAACATAACCGTCATTTACCCACTTACCACACATGTGTGTCATTATATCAAACCCTGCAACTTTTGATAATTATATTTGTTATTGCAAGCATGGAATTTAGTATAATCATATTTGCTATTGGAATTTTACGATTTCATTCTTACCTGTGTCTTAACTTCCATTTTATTTCTTAACACTTGAACTGGCAGACAAAATGGAAATTTACGCCTTCTAGATAGCCAATGCTGCTCTCAAGCGTTATGGTATTCCATACGTCTAATGCTTATTATCCAACAATTATATCTTCTGTTGGGCAATGTTGTCTACAGGCAACAACTACAATTTTCGAGGTAACATCTACTGAGTATATTGTAACATTTAGGTGGCCGTAGCGAATGTTTTTGTGGCCTGCATGCAAAAGAGGCTTGTCCATCTCCGGGAGATGTTGCCTGAGAGCAACACTGCCAAATAAAGGGTATTGAGTTAAGATTTACTTCACTTGAGCTATGACGCGACTACCATGCGTAACTTAGTCTATGTGTCGATCGCCAGCAATATTATAATAATCACTATTTTTTTTAAGTTGATATGCTGGAACTAGACCATCACCTCGAAAAACTTTTTGTATGTAATTATTTTTCACGTACGTAATTTCACTATTTTTCTCTATCGTAGAAACAATAGTACGGTATGCAATCACATTCCTTCGATTCGTCATTCTACAGTATTTATTTCTCCAATAATAATAATAATTAATATCGTATCTCAGTGTAAGCTACTATTAAAACACTGGCTATTTATTGCAAGGACGTATTTAATTTTGGTCCTGGGGGTCCGAACCCCCCCCCCAAAATATGATATTTTTAAAGAATTAGTTAGAAAAAATCAATATTTTGTATCACTTTGGAGGGGAAGATGTGAGTAATTTATAGTTAATCGTTTTAGGACCTCCCAGAAACTGATGTTTCCTGTCACTTAGGGGAAAAAAGTGTATTTAATGTATGATTAAGCTTATAGGCCTACAGTTTAGGAAACTGATTTCTAAATACGTACTTATTGTATTCATTTATTGTATTTATTATATTCATTTATTGTATTTATTATATTGTTGGCACTGTGATACTACGTGTAGTGTAGTTTGTGTGAATAATTACTGTTCCCTAAGTCTGGTAACCTAAATTTGTCATATTAAGGATCTTCTTCTTTAATCTTTATTTGCATATACATAAAATAAAATAAATATTGGATGGAGATATGCATTCATGAGCCACAGATTATTGTCTGTTGGACAATACATGAGAATATTATAGGGGAAACATAAATATTGATATGTATGTGTATACACTTATCTCGTTTATGTATGGTCCTGTGCGTTTTTCATTTCTTCTTAATGTGCTAATTTCTCATGTTCAGTAACGGAAGCCTTGGTTTCCTTTGCATAAGAAAGGTATATTTTGTTTTTGGTTAATCATTCTAATGAAACGCTGATTATAATAATTTAGTTGATGTACTTATACTCTTTATTACAGGGCGAGACGTGCACATTGAAAAAGACAGGATAGAAGATAGGCTAATAATAAATAATTAATACCTCTGCCGGTTATAAAAAGTAAATCATGTTATATTTTAACACCAAGTACCTGTGAGGCAAGTGACTGAACCTGCGGCAGTGACATGTTTTTCTACACGGAATCAACAGATAACTTTGTGTATTCTGAGCTTGAACCTTCTAAGGAAAATACATGCCACAGGGTCTTGTAAAGTCATTTACAAACTCCGTCGATTACATAACCGGCCTCGCCTACAGTCATGAGTGAATACCGTTAGATCCACAGGAAGTTTGTCCTATGATTTAACTAGCTTGGAGTTATTTACATAGGCTGTGTTTCATCATTTAGCAGCACTATTTTTGTCTTGAACTAAGTACTTTATACCCGTTGACATTGACACACAGGATACTAGCAGTTCATTGAGAAGTCCAAAATGAATAAAACTTGCAAACCGATGACACGATTTCGATTATGTTAGTTACAGAATTGTGTAACGAGCAAGTATTATTTTCTAAATAAATAAATAAATAATACAAATTAATACCGTCAAGCGCGACTATATGTTGTGCTCCCACATTATAACTCTGTCACAGATCGTGAAATCTGCAAGGGGACTGCATTCTATACGCTTCCTGTGGCGTTACGCTGTCTTGGTGATATTTTTGAAGGAGAGATATGGACTAATGGCCATGAAATGAACATGGATTATATTTCTAGCTTTTGTTTCTGCTAAGTTTTCCACGAAACATTCGGGTGGCTTTATGTTTTGACATGATAAAATTCTCTTAGGAATATCATAATTGTTAATATGTCTTGCTAAAATAATTGGTTGGGATAGTAGGGGATGTCTAAGTTCTGAATACATCCGGTAAGTTAGTATCAAGATTAGGAATGCTATTGGTAGAATAATCAACCCTGATTAACGCTGTTTAGGAAAGTTAATGATGCCAAAATA
Source organism: Ectobius pallidus (assembly GCA_964059195.1). Taxonomy (NCBI): domain Eukaryota; kingdom Metazoa; phylum Arthropoda; class Insecta; order Blattodea; family Ectobiidae; genus Ectobius; species Ectobius pallidus. The sequence continues at coordinate 100,721,655 of CAXKWD010000009.1, forward strand.
CATTTATATTTCCAACCCTAAATGACAAGCTACTTGGAGGAGACAGTTATTCTAAATTTACATTATATCAGCTTCATAATTTTTCTGATTTGGTTAAGAATATCTCAGCTTAAATACTTCAGGAGTTTAGTTATTCAGAATTCAGCATCTAACGTATGAATGGGCACGCTTCTACTCAAAATACAGTAACTTTCGAACTTAGACTTCTTGTCCGTGTCTGCGCATCCCACTTCTTGGTTCAACTTAAGTCCCGAATCAGTGACTGCCCGACTATAATCCTAATCAATTTGATTCATACTTTAAATATCCGAAATGTGTTACACATGGGATGATACCCATGTAAAATCGATATGCTATTGTGGTAGAAATACTGCACTAAAAACCAGAAGAGTTTGATTCACGATGAGGACTTTGGGATTTTTCATTTTTTCAATCCTCCTGTTGCCACTATGGCTTTGTGGGTATCTCTTAAGAGCAGTGATTACCAAGGGCATTCCTAGTGGTAGTGACATCCTTTAGCTGCCGTTTATCTAAAAATTTGGGTACCTTATCCTCCTGGAACCCTAAAGGTTTCCATTATCTGTATAGAGGAAGCTATTTATTTTATGTAGACCTATGTCAAATATCGTTCAACCTTATTTCATAAATTTCCCTACTAACATCATTTGAACCTGCATTTTTTAATGAACGAAACGCTAATGCAGGACAAATTACTTAACGCGCAAATGTTCTGAAGTTCTTTTCTCAAATAATCTGTTGTTAAGTGTATTAAGTTAAACGTTATTGCATATTAACAATTACCTCTCTTCGTGGAAAATGCATTGTTAATACCTGATGATGTAGCCTTCTGCTTTTATGTCAAGATAGCCTATTTTCATCTGTAGACGGAAGTACAATGAACAACACGTGTTGCTTTTGTTAATACCATCTTTTTGTTTTAATAGTGCTAGTTGAATCCGCGTATGAATATACTACACTAAAGGTCTATTCATACTATACTAAATACGCCCTAGGACTTGTGTATGTTCGCTTACTCTTCTGAGACCCTTTGACCTAGAGTTCTGAAATTTTAACCATCAGTTCTGGCCGACCTGGAGAGTGTGTCTCTCAAATTGCTTCCTGATAACACAGTTCAATAAATATTTACTTTTAAATTTTTGTAAGATTCTTTGTTGTGCTTTATGCAGTCTAGTACAGTCATGGTATGGACTGTATACAACGTAGGCCTACCCTTGCGTTGATGGTATAGAGTGTGTATAACGTACTCTAGCGACGGTGTCGTTAACTTATAGCGTTATGAGCGCATCGATCATTCCTGTTTTGGAACCTCAGGGTTGTCATTGTTTACACATAGTGAATAGAGCTCAGTGTTGTGTCATTTTCACTTAATGGAAAAATTTTAATTTTCCCAGCCCTTAATTATCTAGTCCAAGATATAGGTCTTACCTGCATGGAAATTCTCGTTCGCCAAGACACAACTCGAGACAGTCCTGGCGGGATTGTGCAACATGCTGTTTTCTGGAATAGCCGGACAACTGGTAGGCTTGCACTCGGTCAAAACACCACGCCCTCTCGCATGGTTTCACGCCCAGACAACTCTTTTGTGCGTAGATCGTGAACACTGGGAATTGTGATCTCGTCAGTGCCCCTGGAAAAAGAATAAATACTCTCATGTCTGGCATTCTGGTACAACAATTTGTACAAACTAGCATGTCTATCACCTGGTTTCAAAGACACTAAAACAGTCATCATATGAAGTAGTACACAAGAAATTGTTTGAAATAGTGGCATGTCTTCATCCATCCAGAAGACTTTTGTTCAGTGAGGTATTTGTACTAACGAGCAGAAATATTTGATTGTGACATGATGCCATTCATTGATAGAAAAACTTATGTGTATGACGACAAGAATTCTCTTACTAAAGTCGATTTTTAAGAGTAGATTCTAGTCTCTTGTCAAAAAACATATGTTATCTATTGGTGCGTATTATTAGCTCCATAAGATAAAACTTTGAAGTCTTCTTATTAAGAAATAAATGTCCTCACAAAGATTATATCATATAAGCCGGTGATTCAGATTTAAGAGGATTGCAACACAAATTAATTGGCATTGAGTTGTTCACAAATAGGATTCTGCAGAAAACGTTCTTATGAAATATTGAAGTATGTATACAGTATTCTGTGTCAAAGTTATTTCCTTTTGTCTATGTATAATAGAACACATTAGGATGTTTCGTTAGCCCATATACGTTTTTGATTAGCCTATTTAAACCCAGAAAATTATGGACCACACATAGTTTTGAGTTGTAATCGATCCTTTCCCGATGAGGTCATTGAGATTTTTCAATTGGCCGGTGCGTAAAGCCGGCAGCCTTACCTTCTTCACGTTCCGAATGTCTAAAATCTGGGAACCCTTTCCTTCTGGAACCAGTAGAGCCTCCACGGCCTGTATAGGGATCACTTTACTTTAAATTACTTTAATTGACTCTTTATTCACACTAAAGCATTTCCATTGTAAAAATAATGCATGTTTTTACTCCCCCATAAATTATATACTGTATTTTTTTTTTATTACAAGGGGAATGGAATTAATACCCTGCCCAACTAGTTGTTTTTCTCAAAGGAAATCGCCTGAGGACGGCGTTTCCGAAAGCAAAAAAAAAAAAAAAAAAAAAAAAAAAAAAAAAAAAAAAAGTTGACATCCTCTAATTTGATCTAAGATACATTTTAATATATTGAATTGTTGGGGGGTTAGATGGATGTGATAAAAACATTTTAGAAATAGTGACGCTACTACTGAACTGAAGTGGAGGGAAAAATAAATTCGGCAAGGACTAGATAACGAATGTCCAACTCCACTTCTAAAATATCTCCTAGCGAAACCTCAGGAATAAAAACTGTATCTCTATTCAATTTATTGTCACAATAATATCTACCTGTAATTAGAGTGAAGCGGGTAATTGTAACTGAATATCACTTATCCGCTCTATTGCTCTGACGGGGCCAAATTATCCGATAACGGCAGTAAATAGATTGTCGGTTCTACAGGAAGGAAAGGATTTGTGAAATATTTTCAATACCATTCATTTACTTTCAACATAGTGTCCGCAGAAAAGATTACGGTTTATAATACCTGTCTAACCACAACGAGATATGATCTAACATTGACAATCAAATAGTCTTGTTTGCGGTATTAGCGCTACACAGCTCACTGATTTCTCTGTCATCAGTCTCATCGTCGTGGAAGAAACCTTGCGAGAGCCTCCCTGGTAATTCATACCTAACCTCGGAGGGATTTCTCTTACATAGGGTACATACATTAGTCTGCAAAAATAGGGCTACGCTTTGACGAGAAAGGGAATATGAGTTATATTATAACAATACTTTTCGTTTCATGAGATTGTGCGTCGACCTGGTTAGCGAAGTGACTATGGCGCTGCCTTTCTGTGCTCAAGGTCGCTGGTCAGATCCCGGCCCAGTTCCATTTATGTGTTCTTCAATGTGACAGGCCCGTGTCTTTAGATTTACAGACATGTAAGAGAACTCCTGGGAGAAAAATACTGGTTCACCGGTAATGGTCACAGGCCTAAATTGCAGTATATCCCCGTCACTAAATATCCGTAATAAATAACCAAGAGAGATTATATATAAAATACACCCTCTCCCTTCTCATTCTCTTTCTCTCTCTCTGAAATAATTGTCGCAATTCTGTCGGGACATAATGATATTTGCGTTGTATTCACATAATAAAATTCTGGTATGGAATTATGATAATCTAAACATTCCAGACTTTCACATTATTTAAGGAATACTTGAGTGATACAACAGCTTAATCGCTTAATAGGATTAGGGTATCAAACATTTTGAATTTTGAATAATGTTATATATTGCGTGGTATTTTAATCACGTATCCATATCCATGTTTGAAAGCGGGAAACAAGAAGCTTTTGGGTTATTTTGGTAAAAGAGCTTAAAGCGGAAACGTCGACAATTAACTCTACTCCATTAGAAATAGGTATTATGCTGATAAAAGCTGAGTGAAAAATGTACTGTACTCCACCCACAGTTGTTTGCGTGCTTGTGGTCTACACAGTGGAATTATATCTTAAAGAATGTGGAATAAAAACTAGGACGTGTGCACTATAGGCCTAAATTTCAGTCCTATTTTAAGACAAATTTCGTTCTAAACCGCTGAGGGAGTAACTTTGTATCAAGATTTTTACATCAAAAGGACCAACAAAGTAACTACTAGTATTATTAATTATGAAGATTGTAATCATTTAATTTTCAACATCCGGTGAGGGGATTTAAAGGAAGGACTTAAGTTAATATGGTGAGATCGACATCAGGGCTGCCTTAAGAGTACTGCAACAACCGCAGTGGTGGTGCATTCCGAACTTCAAGAGACCCTGTCATGACCCCAAAATCTTGAATTTAGTAGTTAACAAACAATATGAATGACTACTTAAAGACTGTTTTCTCGAAGTGATTACAAAAGGAGTATTTACTTTTAATAGGGTTATTTCCATCTGTCCATATTCATTTTTCGAATCGGAAAACGAATAATCTGAACATATATGTAATCTGTTCAGATTATTGGTTTTCCATCTGTCATCTGTATATCAAGGAATAATACTGGTTTAAAATAATTTTTATACGCTGTAGCTGACTAACCTAATTCTTCGGCGCTGGCGCCTGTTGATTCTCCTTTTTATTTTCTATTAGCGTCAATTATTGCACCCTAAACTCACGTGTTACAAACGTTACAAACCCACGTATCTATTTTAAGGTTCAAGCATAAAATAATCGTAAAAATGGAAGTTTGAAGGAGTTACAAAACCGATAAAAAGCAGTAATTTTGCATATTCTGAGTTGACTATGTGTTTTTATCATGACGCTAACGCATGAAATATCTCTTTGTTTCATTATTAAGAAATGTCGGTTGGTTTCTTGGCGTGTTACAAACCCACATGGCTCAGTTGACATTTAAAATGGAGGAAGTAGGCCTACTTGTCGATTTCTCAAAAGGAAAGCATTCTAATGTCTCCTTATCCATACTACACCAGTAATTATTTGCCAAAATAAACATGTGGAACCCCATAGTAAAAAGTTCACAAGGAATCGTAAAAATTGTTAATCTTCAGTTCATCATTAAATTCTATCTGCCGTTGATACTGTCGCCCAATGTTAATATAATTAGGCTGTTTCATAGTTTATACTCAATAAACCTACCTCAAAAATTAATTAATCTTGATCGTTCTTCCTACTGACTACGTGTTTTCATCTTTAGAACAAAATGATTTATATCAGTACATGTCAAATGAGAAGATATGTCTTAAGATAACATTTAGAACATTGAGGATTTCAGCCGTAATTTTTCTCTCTTTACTAACTTTTGGAACATGGTTTGGATTTTGAGTTTGTTCAAATTGAAATCGAAGGAAAAGGTAGAAGCAGTTAATTGGATTGAATGATGGAAACAATGAATTAATTTTGATAAAGAATTTAATTTAACATTTTACTAAGTTCGACGATCAAGATTATAAATACTGAAATAGTTATCTCTAGTGGACAAGTCAGTGTTCTTTTCATTTTTCTTACTACTGAACAAACATCTTTGTAAAAATATAGGCTACGTTCCTATTGTATATTTTTGGTATATTATTATAACATGAAAGTAAGTAATTTTTCCAGCAACCAAGAAAAGCGTTAAACAGCTACCAGGTCATTAGAATATAAGAATAATAATCTGTGGTTCATGTATGCTTATATATCTACTAGGTCATTGTTTTTAAAATTAGCTGAGTTTGTTACATTCGCCGGGACTGTGTTACAATATCTCATAGTAGGGATTAGTAATGGAGAATCAACCTAATATGATATTTAATCAGAGAATACTTTTCATAACGAACTGACAGAAGGAAAGTCTTGTAATATCAGTGATTTGTATTCTAAGGTATACCTAAAGTTTCCATCGTCATCAATTGAAACAATAATAATCCCTATAACAGTCTAGAATTATAATCCAGTATCTTTTCGGAGGAACCATGAAGGTAGGTTACGCACGACTGAGAACTTCGTTGGCTTCACGGGACGTCTGTAATGAATAGCGCGTCAATTAAACAGTACCTACAAACTAAGTGCTACTGTTTCGCAGAATATACACGATACGGAAGTCCTTGGTAGCTTAATCGCGCTTTTACTTAAATGAAATTTTTGAAGTTAACTTAGACATCGTCGTTCTCTAAACGATCCATCCTGATCTTGAAAATTAATGGTGTTTTGTACTGATGAGTCAAGTAATGACAGTTTGTTAGATGTTTCCTGTGCTCTGGAAAATGAAAACCCTTTTTTCTTCAATAATATCTCATTCCACTTCTTTCACAAATAAATGGTATTTCTACAAGTGTTTGTCTTCTGGTAGCTTGTAATGGTCAAATTTTACCATTTTAGTGAAAAATTTTTGTTGCCAATTTCTGTGATTCCTTTCCATCATTTAGTAGTTTTTTTCTCAAATATCTGAACCTGTGAAAGGTTTACCGTAAGTTGATATCAAGTATCAATTTCATTAATGTGGAAGAATGATTAACTATAGGCCTAGTATTCATAGGGAATAACTACTCCAATAAAGGTAATAGGCTATATGGGTAAAGGATATGACACTGTAGGCCCTACATCATACAAGTAGTCTTTGAGTGTGGATAAGGGGGTTTGATGATAGCCTATTGTCTATTTCGTCTTAAACAGATTTTTATAATCATATATTTTCTTTGTCTTTTACGAACGATTTACTAATAGTAAAGAGAATTGCCATTACAATATCTCCACATTCCTGGAATTATGGAACAGTAAGCTCGTTTAGGTACCATGCTCTCACTTTCTCTCTCTTTTCTCTCTCTTCTCTCTTTCTTTCTCTCTTTCTCTCTCTCTCTTTATATATTTCTCGTCATATTTTAATTTTAAACTACCTAAGCATGTTCTGCTCATCCCTATAGGCTATTAAAGGGTTAGCGAATCTGTCTTGTGGTCTGAACATGGTGTTGTAATTCCTTATGAAATAATGCCTTATTTATATCACTTTCTTTTATCTGCCTGTGTAACATGTAAGGTCCGCCGGCGTGGTCTTGTGGTTAGCGTCGCTGACTACAGATCCGTCGGCCCGGGTTCGATTCCCGGTACCTCCTCGGATTTTTCTGAGGCAGGGAGGTCTGGCAGGGGTGCACTCAGCCTCGTGATTCAAACTGAGGAGCTACTTGATAGAGAAGTAGCGGCTCCGGTCAAGAAAACCCCCATTAACGGCCGTGGGTGTCGGCATGCTGACCACATGCCCCCCAATCCTGCCATCTGCCTACGGGAGATGACGCAGCGGTCGGGTGGTAGGCCAAGTCCCTCCAGGGATGTAGCGCCACGGAGTTTAGTTTAGTTTAGTAACATGTAAGATATGTATATGCGTATTCGAGCTTTGGCCTTTGCGTATATCCATGGTCTCATGCTCAAATATTTTATATTTATCTTTCGACAAGAAGTTACGAGAGAAATGACCCGACTGGATCTTGTAACAGGAGCATGCAAAAGAATGGGGAGTAGTTGCATATAATGATAGGCTTTCAAACCTGACTCTAAAGATTTTATCTTGTGGGAGGGAGAATATAGATTATGTATTGTACTTCAGTGGTATGTCAAACGATAATTCCATTGTTATTATTCCGTCACTAGTAGTTGAAACTATTTTGCCTTTCATGGATCCATGTTAATAAATTACTTAGTATTTCTTCATGGCGTATGGTCTACTGGAATCTAATCTTAGAAGCGTTTACCCCATTATTTACATAATTAAATTAATACTACTATCTAGTACAGTTAGACCCTAAGGAATAAAGCAGCTTATTATACAGACATTGATACATAAACATATTAAGTTACATAAAATATATTGCTAAGCCTTTACTGTGAAGCAGTAATGTATGCCCATTTCACATGTGTTTGAACAAGACTTTGATTCAACAGAAGTAGTTGAAAATATTGACTTGCTCTTGTCCTCCTCAGAGTACTTCTGAGATTGCCTGTAGAAGTTCGAGCGATTAAACATGTTTAAAAGGTTTAAAAGTAAAGTTCATTTTTTACTTATTATTCCACGAATATGATAATGTTCTTGCCCGAAGGCAGGTCCAGCCCCGAATCAGTGGCGTGATGTTCACGAATCATACAGTGCTCTTTCAGGCAAGGGTGATGCCGGAGAATTTCCATTGCCTCTCGCGGGATGGGGATGAAGGGACAACACAACACCCTGTCCTGAACCCAGGAAGGAAATTTCCTCTACTGAAAAATCACTGACCCGGCCGAGTATCGAACCCTGGTTTATTGTATACAACGTAGCATTCAGACAAGTGAAGAGTAGCCGATATTTTGTTTCGAACGATTGAAACAAGGAATCTGTATTGATTTGATCTCTCTTCATTCGGATCTAGAGTATTATTAAGTGCCAGAATGGTATTTTCTAAGATTACTTGGTGAACGGACAAAAATGTCTGTCGTTCGTCCGTCCGTGTGTCTGTATATGCTATAACTCGAATAAGCTTTGTCATATTTTCATGGCACTTGATATATACTCTTATAAAGTCTATAGGAAGAACGCTATTGATTTGGGACCAAATCTGAGTTTATAAAAATTAAAGTAGTTTATTTACACTGAGGAATTACTTAAATCACTCTCGCGATGTAAAATGTGGATTATTTGATTGTGAAAGATATCGGTGTTAACCTATTTATAGCAAATTGAGCTGTCTTCTTAGCACTAAGTAAACTGTAGGCTGTAAAATCTAAATTCCGTGGACACACTTTCAGCGTTTCTTTTTGGCTTGATAGTGTTCTATTGTGTGAGCTTCGAAATGTCAGTCACTGTGGTAATCGAAATGTACACAATGACTCAAAGAGTGCAGCGAGTATTGTGTCTTGTGGAAAGTATAGTGAACTAGCATGATCGTTTCCCTGAAAACTCAATCAACATTTCAAGTACTGTAATTTTCCCATTTACTACGCTGACACCTCAAATACAGAACTCAATCTGTGTTTTCGGATAACACAGTTGCTTGGCAGACTTATTATTATACGATAGTCATTAACAAGTTAACTTGAAGCAGGAAGTTGAATTAAGAAAGATTCCCAAACATCACAATAAAAAGAATGGAACGAACCAGTATCTGTGACTTGAGGTAGTAGCGCTGAAAATATAATAGGCTCCAACACTTATTGTTTACATAGATAGCCTAGTAGGGTAAAATTATTTTTTACTTTCTCACATATGCATAGTACTTTAGAGAGAAAATATAATTATCATGAAAATAAATCGAGTTCGAGATAAGTCTTTAAATGAACGTTCTGTGATCCATATAACCCTAAAAAAAATTGATGTCTGTTCGTTTTTACAGGTCTCATTCGGGTAAACGGTGCTTTAGATTTACTACAAATTTTGGATTATGTTCTTTATTTGGCGCTTTTTAGACAAACTTCTCATTAATTCTTTAATAAACAATGTTATGACAGTATTTTAAAAACACTTTGGTCTGTCAGTAGGCCTGTAAAAAAATTGAACTTCCTGAAATAAATTGGTAGATTGTATTTTCCTTAATATAAAAACAAATTCATGCCATAAACAACATGAAAAAGAACGCCTGTTGTTCGGAATGTATCTTGTTTGCTTGCTAGATATTTGACTAGAAACTTGTAATTAAAATAATGATTGTTTCAGATTCGAATTGAGAGCCAGTATTGCTCACTCAGCTATCTAACGATTATAGCCACTTGGCTAGCTGATATAGCACGCCTACAATACAAGTCTACATATTCAGTATTGGCTTCAATGTATTTTTTAAAATGATTCTCAGCTATTAGGGCCTATATAATTTTTCAGATAACTTAGTGTATCCAGAACTGACTCTCCATTCGATTTAATCCAGCTAATTTCAGTGATTTAGTTTTGTGTTATCTTGCGTTTGTAGGAGATGACGAGACGAGCATGCGCGATATTCTGCATCTGGTACTTAAAACGTTTAGTACATCAGTAGTCAGAAGGCCGCCGATCATACCTCTAAAGTATACTACATAATTAACCGACCAGTTGTAGGATCTCCTAAGAACCAGTGAAGAATGACAAATACTTATTTGATTTGCAATTAGAGTAGGTTGATTTAACACAAATAAAATATGCTCAGCTAATAGTTTCATCCACTAATGAATTTATCTATCATCAGCATATAAAGGACAGTTACCTAACGGGATTATTAGGAAGTTGAACACTACATAAACAACCATAGTCCTACCTAATAAACACATCACTCCAAGTCTTGTCAGAATTAAGCATTAGTAGTAGCATAAATAAGAAAAACCATTTCTAAGAAGTTCATGTTCTCTCTGGTTTGTTGTCATACTCATAGGCCTAATACTAATATACGAAATCATAGAGCGTATCATTGATACATTTATACGAGTCTTGAAAATAGTATGACGCTGTGGCAAGTTTACTTTAAGGCAGTGAATCTACCTACAGTGCACTACTCCAGAACTTCCAGGAACTTTCTTAACGATTTGTTATGTAGCCTATATTTATAAATTTCCAAGCTTTAAACTTTGTCAAAATGGCGGTATGGAAATATAATTTTTTTTCTCATATCACGTCTGAATTGGAAATTCGATGGTATGTAATGGAAATTATCTCCACTCATAACTATTCAGTTTGATATATTGAAATCTGTGAACCACAGAGTGTATGATCCTGTCTGGTACAGCTTGCGCAGAATTGTACCTAGAAGTTGCAAATTCTGTTTTTAAAATAACCGAGGCCTTGAACTAAGATGTCCTAGTTAGTTTTTATTTAAAGCCAATGTAACATGATTATAGTACGCAGTAGGATGCGCTACCTTGAAGTGGTTTTGTCAGAGCTACATTGATCACGTATTGCATTTACTATCCTCTTAAAACGGGATCTATTTTATTAACGTTATTCCATGTAAAGATTACTTTTTTTTAATTCCAAGTTATGAACAGAGATTGAGCGTAAAGCGTGTTTTTTTTTCTGCAGGTGGAAACTGTTTCACTTTCAATTCAAGGCAATCGAAGGGTCAAACTGTCCTACTGTATCCAGAATTAGTAAATACAATAATAGTAATTTTTTTCGTTTTGCCTTTTTTAGTAAGTATCTTCTGAACGCATTTACTGTTGCTGTCTGCTCTTCAATGTTTCCTACGCGCTTTTCAGCAGGGTGCCTGTAAGAGATGTATTGAACGACACTTCTACATAAACTCGTGTATCGACACATTGTTCAACTCACCCATCCATAATCAAATTATTGGATATAGAAGTGATTTTAAGACAGCTTGAATTAAATGTAGAACTTCTAACAAAAGACACACGAAGCAAAACTAGTAAACTGTGACTTGGTTCTAAAAGGGCCAATGTCATAAAACTTACTTTTGAGTTAACTGACTTTGAAGCCTTTGTAGAAGTAATATTTTTTGCTGAAACTTCCGACATTGGCCTCTAAAGTTTCTGTATTATGTCCATTAATAGTAACATACATTGGCCCTTTTATTATACGAAAGATAAAGACTAGCCGAGCTGAATAATGCATACATATCATTTTTGCAAGAAATTGACATTGGCCCTTTTAGAACCATGCCACAGTTGTCATTATGGCACTAATACTAAAAATTCCATTGTAACCAACTTTCGTTTCATTCACATGGAAAATACTCTTTTAGTTAAGAATGTTTGTGTATGATTATTAAATGAACTAAGTTTGATAAAAAAAAATGAAAATGTGAAAATTCATTACGCAAGTTTGATAAAAATTTGAAAATGTTAAAATTCTTTACTCTTTACCCTTTATGATAACACTTTGTCAATTTATATTATTATGAAAATGTTAATCGGAAGTATTATATTACTTATTTTAATGAAAATAGACGCAAATTCCTTAATACCTTGGACGAGTAAGAACTTTTAGTGGAAAACATAAACTCATTGGGTATTCTTCCGGTAATGAGTACATGCTAACTTACATGTTATGCCTCTAAAATAAAGTGTTATTGACATTAAGTAGGCCTATTTACAAATGGTTAAAATTTGTTCACTTTAATCTGTTTTAAATAACTAGCATCTACTCTTTACAATCCCGTATGAGTTCAGAGGTTACGGCATGGATCCACAATGTTGTTAGCTTCTTTAATCTCGCAGAAATTTCGGCAACACTGATATTAATCTTCCATATATGTACACGACTTCATTATGCTCCGTATAAACAGTTTTTAAGGTTTTACGAACTCAAGGAATTTACTTGTACCTTAGGATACTTTACATAAATTTCGGAAAGCACTTTTATTTTCTTTTGGAGGATGAATGATGGATAGGACTTCGTGACTTGGATGAAGTGGATGAAAGTGTATTATTGATAGTGTGGAGGAGAAATACATTTCTAAGTGAATTGATGGCTATGGTGTGTTTTTGCTTTAATTTGTTTATGAGCTGACCACTGTATACACCCAAAGGCAGTAACTGTTTGGTTTATTTTGGAACAAATAATGAATTGACCGGTAATGAGCAAAACGTTTGGAAAAATAAATTATGTTAACGCATAGTTCGTGACTTTGGTTCTGAGATTCTTCGATAGCTAATGTGTCTTTTCTTTGTAGCTATTTTTGTTCTCGCAGTGATTATGTAGTAATGTATAGAGACATTAGCAGTTAAACACTTTCGTTGGTAGATTTCCAAAACACTCTAGAAGGAACGTTGAACTGTGTAGTGAACTGTGAACTGTAAAGTTTCGATTCTATGTACTAAATATATATAACTTATGTAATTTCATTGTTTTCTGTGCATTAAATGGATTATTTTGAAAAATTGTTTAGGTTCTTACCTTATAAGTTCATTTTTAGCTATACAAATAAGTTATGTATTCGATATTATCAATATTAGGACTGCCTGTTATCTGCTTTCTACACAAGGGTTGCTTACATGCATCTAATAGTGCCATGGAGGTCTCATTAGATGTATTATTGGAAATGCTTAATCGAAGTGTTTAAGTGATAATAGAGCCCTTACTCAAATTTTATGGTACATTATTGAAACAAACGTCAAATTGTAATATTACAAGCATTTAGAGATTAAGAAAATACAGCTTTACATTTTAGCGATAGTTTAGTCAAGCTTCCATAAGACATAGTATCAACAGTTGGTTGGATTGAGTTCCCCTGCTTTTTCCTTCCCATAAAGGACGTTCCTGGTTTTCATCCGACATGCACTATGAAAGTAGTGAATTATTTTAGCCCATCTCTCGTTTTCCGTCTTCTACATACGAGAGCCGTCCATAAAGTAAGTTTCCCTGAGGCCGTTTACAGAAAAAAACACATTTTCATAGAAATATTAATTGCAACAGATACAGCAAGTGTTCAACTATTTTTAAACGTGTTCGCCACCGGAAGTGGACATTTTTCATTCCGTGCGACTAACGTTTGAATACCTGTGTCGGAGAAGTCTGCCGCCTGGGATTTGAACCATTGTGTGGCAACCATGTCCGCCTCTTTGTCATTCTCTGTCATTTCTTGAGGTGTAGGGAAAGATGGAAATCAATGGGAGCGAGATCTGGGTTGTAGGGTGAACGTTTAAACACCTCCCAGCAAGTCTCCTGCAGAAGTTTGATTTCTGTATGCAATAATAACAACAGTTCCGACATAGGAGTTTCCTTGTTTTCTCCGGTGACGGTCACAGGCCTAAGTTGCAGTAGGCTATACCTAGTCCTTAAATAACGTTAAGTCAACCAACCTCAATATATTTCTGCCAACACATGGGCCTTAAGTCTTAAAATACAGAGTCTGTCCGGAAAGTAATGTCTGTGAGTCAATTACAACATACTTATTGATCCGATCGGTACAATACGTTAAAGATTTCAAAATAGGTTTCTCCTGTGTCGATACATCGCTTCCAGCAAGATTTCCAGGCATCAAATGCATCATGGAAGGCCTTTTCCGAAATGTTCTTTGGAGCCTTGGTGCAATCCTCTTTGACTTCGTCAACTGTCCCAAAATGATGCCCTTTCATGGTGTAACCGTCAATGCCAAATTCTAAGTGGAAGTGCTCAAGAGACTCAAACGAATGCATCCGGACCGACTTTGTGGAAAATTGGAAACTTCACCACGACAACGCACAGGCCCACACCGCCTTCTTCATGACCCGCTTCCAGGCCGATTCAAAGGTGCCAACGGTTCTCCACCTGCCCTAAAGTCCTAACATGGCTCCCCCGACTTCTTCTTCTTCTTCCCATGCTTGAAAACTCCCATGAAAGGACATCATTTCAGGGCTGCTGACAAAGTCAAAGAGGCTTGCACCAATGCTCCAAAGGACATTCCGGAAAAGGTCTAACATGACGCCTTCGATGCCTGGAAATCTCGCTGGAAGCGATGCATCGACACAGGCGAACCTATTTTGAAACCTTTTAATGTATTGCACCGATCGGGTCAATAAATATCTTCTAATTGACTCACTGACATTACTTTCCGGACAGACCCTGTATATCAGGGTTAATTTAATTCATTAAGCAATTGTTTCCCCCACCACCCTTCATATGATATTCCTGGCAGTGCCATGGAGGTGCTGAATGGATTCTAGATTAGGATGACAGGGTTACGTAACCGTGTTTCCCACGAGGAGGCTAGTGATTGTCATTCACTCGGATGTCAACGCAAGCAAACATGATGGCACTGTGCCATCCCCCGTGTAACTGCGGAAATCGATTACTTTATGAAGGAATGCGTTGCATTACTGTCCTCTCTGTCTGTCATCACAACCGTTGCTTTTCCAGGAATAATGTTGCTATTCCGCGTGATTCTCCAGAGGGCATTGTCTTCACTGTCTGCAATAATGATGGTCCAGTTTTCGCTATGTAATATGTAAGAAAGTAATTAATCTTGCAAATGTACCAATACAATGCTTCAGGTGCCACAAAACTGAAAAGAAAGAGATTTTTCACCAATTGTTTCTCCATACCAGATTTTAAAGCGGTCTTCTTTGTAGTCAAAGGGCATGTTAGATTTTAAGTGGATTTATTGATAGCTGCGTGCAAACAATGGGTGTGGTTCCATTTCAGTATGTGCTGTGCCTAATTTTTTTGGATATTTCGATACTTAAAATTTTATATCCATATTCCGATTATTCTCGTTTCATACTTTAGTAACTTTATTTATATTAATTATAATGATATATGCTACATTATCGTAATATAGGTTATTTGTTGACTAACTCATCTGTTTAAGAGATTCTAGGTAGGGTTGAAGATAATATCCATACCACTGTTATTCGTTTCATACACGAAGTTGATTATCACAAGTTCAGACGGTCATGAATTCGTTTCCATAACTTAAACATAGGCCATAACCATGGGCTAAATATAAGTTCAGACGGTCATGAAATTATGTTATTAACGGCTGAGTTTTTTTAATATTTGTTTATTATAAATTTATGCCATCGTAAAAAAATATTGTATAGGTTTCTAAATTAATTTGTATGCAAGTCGTGTAATTTATATTACTAATTCTTCGCTTCTTATTAAAAAGATTATACTTAAACTTGTTATCGAAAATAAATATTTTGGCCGTACACTAGAAATATGCGACATAACTTGAACTTTCTTAGGGTCAAAAAACAGTGCAAAGCATAAAGCTGGGCTATTTTTTACATTCTTTATTTTTTGTTAGTCAAAAAACCTCTGCATTAAAGGATATTGACTGGTGCGGATGTATTTTAGAAACGCAAAGGAAGGAGACCGTTTCCCATGCAATGTAATAAGAAGGGATGCCTTCAATTTGAATATAAAAATGGTCAACTGCAACCAGACTCTGTTATTAACAAACTTGCTCTGTTATTTTAGTACCCTTTCATGGCCCATGAATTAAATGTTAGTATAGTCCGCAATTAAAGTTCTGCTTCGAAGATATTACTGCACGAGGATATGCCTTCAGGTGAATAACCACTTCAACCTCTAGTTTGCAAAATTGTTTCGCGCGTTCAGCAAAATGTAACACTGTTTTCCTCAGGCTGTGACAAACTCAAGTTCTGCATTTACCTCCTTCATGACTCTTCTGAAACATTTCACTTATAGTGCAGTTCTGAGACAATGTTGGAAACTTCTAGTTGGGAATTCCTTGCATTGAAACCTGCAATTATTAAGATATTTCCATATTACCTTCAAATAAGTTCACTAATTATTAACATAAGGTAAACTGATTAAAACAAAGTGCCAGATCGAGTTAATAGACCATATTTAAGAAAGCATTGAGTTACATCACGGTTTCTTGAGAAAATTTGATTGGCTTACTCGAAGGAATAAGTGGAATATGAACAGAACAAATTTACAACAAATTCCGCACCTCAACAATATCCTTATATTTTTGCCAAACCATCTGAAGGCGTACAAATAGGCAATCACATGTCTTCAGTTCCCAACGGCATATTCAGTTCTATCAATTAGTGGAAATTTGCTAATTAAGAAGCATGAGATCGTTAATTGGTCGTTACTCAAGTAACGGTCAACCGATTTGCTCTAAAATCAGCATGGACTTTATAAGTGTGTTTACTAAATTTAATGAAACTCTGAAAAAACGTATTCGAGTGATCGCGCGTACAGACACACGGACGGACGGAAAGACATTTTCCCGTTCACCAAGTAGGCTAATCTTAGAAAGTAACATTCTGGTACTTAATAAACAATGTAGTGTGTTGTTTAGTGTTGGTGGACTGTTCTGTAATTGCATTAGTGTAGACATTGTTATGAATATTACAATATTCTGTTTTCCCCAACTGAAAGATGTTCAGTGGAGGCAAAAGTTAACATAATATCTGTACATACACGCAATATATGTGGATTATGTAACATATGTAAAATATAAATAAGTACATTTTCAGTAGCAACAGTAAATTTTGGTGCATATATCCCTTTATAAGCCAAATAAAGGTTATCTTTATACAACAGTTTCGAAGGCCAAATTATTTGCAGAAATTTACAAAAGACTCTTGAGATCCAACTGTTAATCTTTTATTATCTGTTCGTAACTTACTGTAATTGTAGGTTTCTTGATGTTTCTTTTTCGATTTTGTACATATGGAAGTTCTTTTATTTGGCGAGATATAAGTAGGCTTATATTATCCCATAATTACCGCAAAAGCAACACTTCCAACTTATTTCTATGTATTTTTATAAAAATTATATGTTACTAATCGAGGGATAATGGAGGAATATACCTATTTGTTTTGTGCTTCTTAATACCTATATATATATAGGACTATAGTAGTACATTCTGTTAGTTTATCGCTGTCTTTCATTAATGTTGCATGTACTTACATAGAGTGTAATAAAATTGTTCATAGCATATTTTGTAAATTACCGTCATGTATGTGTTATAATTAAAATATCCTGAATCTAACTAATATAGATCTACGCATTCTTTATAGCAGTGGAGAAAGCTTTTTTTTTTAACGTGAGAAAATACCATTACTTGATCGTTCAAGGTTAGTGATTGTAGCACCAGATGCGGAAACTTTCATTAAATTATAGGACATAAAGAAGAAATATTTTCCACCGTATAGATTCACTGGAGTGATATAGCAAATGACTTAACCTCAAAATTCCGTTGAGTAGCACATATTTGTCGCAATTGTGTATAAAAAGCTATCTCGGTTGATAATCTTCTCGAGTTGAGCTGAAAAAAAAACCTTCGAAATACACAACGGTATTGATTGACATGCTAGATAGCACATTCCTGCTGCCTCTTCATGCCAAGGTATTGTAAGAAATTGAAAAGGTTGCGAAAAAATGAAAAGGAGCAATTCTGAACGCACATTCCAGAAAGAAATTCATCTTCCAGCATCAATAAACAGAAATCGAAAAGAAAGATAACAGATAATAGATCGTAGCATTAGTATGTTTCTTTGTGACATACATTTTTACTGCAGGAAATGATAATTTTATAACACAGATTCTTAATTCCCTTTGTTTTGACTTTGTGAATTTCTTAACTTTCCTTGAAGAAAGTGAATGTATTATATTTCTGTTCATGTGTAATGTGCACTTACTATACTGTAATTTTTATTATTTTTATTGTTAATATTGTTACTGTGTGTTTGTTATATCTTCATTTGGTATAGGCCTACTAATGATGCATTTTCTATTCATATAAATTATAATTATAATTATTATTATTATCATCATCGTAATGATCATCATTATTATTATAAATATTATTAATTTTTATTTTATTATTATTATTATTATTATTATTATTATTACTATCATCATCATCATCATCATCATCTTTCATAACCTTTTTCTTGCAGCTCATTGAACTGCTTAAATATTAAAAAGTTATATCTTATTCGTTAATAGCCTACACTCCGAAAATTTTACTTTGTGTATGTCATGTCTCCGGTCAAGGAAACAACCATTAACGGCCGTGGGTGCTGGCATGCTGACCACATGCCCCCAGTCTTGTCATCTGCCTATCGTAGATGATGCAGTGTTCTGGTGGTAGGCCTAGTCCCTTCAGAGATGTAGCCCCACGGAGTTTAGTTTTAGTATGTCATGTCAATTGAACTCTTTGGCGCAGAAGTAGCTTCCCGTCTGAATCCAATGGTCCTAGCTTCATTCCCGGCCGAAGTCGATGGATTTTTCAAGTCGGGAGGGATTATAAGCCGTGCATCTCCTATCGTATATTTACGGCACGTTGAAGAACCCAAGATTTTGGAATAATTTGCTTTTCAACAAAATATCCTCAATACTTTTGCCATCCACAAAATGTAGCATAATTATATTATTTACGATACTTTTTTAAAAGTATTGTGGTAGGTTTTGGCTATTAATTTAATATTTATAGGAGCGGATAGAAATCATGTTTCTCATGGACTTAGAAAGTGTTCGTTAAACTTACTGTACTTGATAAAACTTAGGTGGTAATCTGAGCTGAGTTGTATTTGGTCAAAATACTTAGTGAAAATCCTCAAAAAGAGGCTGATCTAAATTGGTTGTTAATACTTTCTGTACAAATTTCTCGCAGCGATAGAAAAGGGGAGATCTGCGATGACATCATTGGGCTTTTTTCGACAGGTTTAATTCTTATGGCGATACTTCTACTTTCTTTAGCAGAAATATGCCTAAGTAGGCCTACTAGGAGTTATTCTGGGAAAAGGAGAGCCGATGGACGTGGCTTATTAACCTCACGTGTATAGTAAAGTAAAGTAAATTGGTGACTATAAAGGCAATGGAAGTCCTTAGAATTCCATTTGGCACAGCCTTACGCACCGACCGCCTTTACTCCCTGGATTGCTTCCTGCTTCCCAAGGCAATGGTGTCACCAGAAGTATTAGGCCAGTTGAAAAATATCAATCGAACCCGCGATCTACCGATGTGCAGCGCAGTTCTTCAACCAACTGCCCCATCTCATATCCCAATCTCAAATGTGTATACCTGAAATTACTTGAAGCCTTAACCGCCAATAGCCCAAAGGGCCTATGGGGCTATTGGCTTTAGGCAAGATCTTGTTCATGGTTTGAATATTCATACCGCTCTATAAAATATTCTATGAATAAACCTACCAAAATATTTTAAAAATGTATCAAATAATATTCCTTAAATTTTGTGGATGGCAAAAGTATTGAGGATATTTTGTTGAAAATCATGTACAGTAATTCCAAAATGTTGGAGTTCTTAAACGTGCCGTAAATACACGATAGGAAATACACGGCTTATAGTCCCTCCCTACCTGAAAAATCCATCGACTTCGGCCATGATTGAACTAGAGTACGATGATAACTAATAAGCTTGTTATGTGTGTAAACATAAAAATAAATAGCGCAAAAAATCAAGAATCAATTTTACTAATACAATCATTACAATACGTAAATTGAGTTTCGTACTGGACTGTTACCTGAAGGTGTGTCGTGATAAAGGTATTGAGAAGTGGGATGTAATTAGCAGGTCGTTAATTGCGAAGCGAAAGGAGTGTTTTAATTGCTCTGTTTTATGGAGCACTGTGTTCGTCATTACTTCTAAGATGATAGAATCTCGTTCTTTCCTTGTTGTTACGGGTTTATTAAAATCTGTTTGTAACTAAGTGATCGTGATCAGTTAGTAGGGTATTTAGCGAAAAACTTATTCCAGATCTTAATTTTTCCTTTTATCTTCATTGGAGTATTGTTAAATGTTGTTACTAAATTATTAAGGATCCTATTAAAGGTTATGAATGATTTTTTAATATAATGAAAATTAATCATTCATTATTAACATTGGCATACCTATAAAATAACCGAAATAACTTAGTCTATATATTAAAGAAGAAAATAGTTTTTGTTAAACCTAAGCTAGGTAGGCTACACGTTTCACGCAAGGTATCATATGAGATAGATTACCCGTCAATCCTTTTGTACAATAAAAATGTAACTTCAACATAATCGGCTTTAACCTATTATTGTTTACAATTAATGTGGTGTTCAATTATTTTCACCGTATCTGCTTCAAAACCTTCAACATTAAGTAGAATTGTTTATCAAGATTCTTTTTCCGAATCTCTTGGAATTTCTCTTATGCAATTTTCAAATATGTTTTTCTTTCCTTTATCAACATTCAGGCCTGCTATTTTTTGTTGTTGTTGTCCTCAAACTTGATTATAGGATATAGCATTCAGGCTGTTAATGATGATTTTTTGACTGTTATTATATCTGCAATTCTTTTCTATTTTGCAGGTGAGTGTCCACTTCTTTGGTAGATGTTGTTGGAGCTCATGTGAGTAATTGAAGTAACACTAAAAACGTTAATAAATTTTAGTCAAAGTATGAATCATAGTTACTTAGTATTCATTATATAACACTTGGGATCTCTTATAAAGTCTAAGGATCTGGCTTATACTACAGAATCGCTAAATGCATGAGTCTTTTATAACATACGACTATGCAGTAGAATTGGCTATATCAAATTTCATAGTTAAGACGTTCAAATAATTTGGGTAAGGTATCATCAATTAACATACTGTTATTTGGCTTGAGCGGTAGAAGACTAATGAAATTCAGGAGAGGATACTTCTGAAGAGAAAAGGGATCTATAGGGGCTGCATTCCACCATAAAACTGGAGATCTTGATACGGAACTTAATCTTGTACTGAAACTCAGGTCGGAATCTTCTTTTAAAACAGCATATTGGAGACCTTAAAACCTCTGCGTAATTTTTAAGGAACTAATAGATTGCGTGCTGGTATTAAGCAAAAAAAATCACTTCAGGAATCTTCAATAATACGCCATCGAAAGCACGATTATTTTTTACGAGTACGTGTTTTGATATAAGATTCGACATTTCTTGCTACTGATAATAAAAAGAAGGCCTTGGGGCGCTTGTATACACTACCATAGATTAATAGCGGCTTTATCTACTGAAACAAATTGCCGGATCATTTACAAACCGAATGCCGCATACGATGTAACGGCTTCTATGATTCTTCTTCGTAAGTGAGCAACTTATTGAATGAAACTCAAAACAGGTAATCTGACATGTATTTATATCTATTTCCTCTCACCTAAATACTGTTATGAGTCACTGACATATTATAAAATGACATATGCAGCTTTGTATCCCAGAACATATGAGAGAGAGAGAGAGAGAGAGAGAGAGAAAGAGAGAGAGAAAGAGAGAGAAAAACTGTTGGACATTATTAAAATAACAGCAACACCGTTAGGATGTAACTGATGCATTTCCTGAGGCGAGCGATTATGCCTTCATGATGAAGTTTCTGCTTCGTCTTTTTGTGGTGATTGGATATGTGTAGTGTACTATGTATAGGTCTATACATGTTTATCCTCCTCATAAAGATACTGCCTTTGGCACTTACACACGTACCAATACCTGTTTTGAATTCCACGAAAAAAAAAAAAGTAATATGGAAATTGTTCTTATCTTTAATAACCAGTTTTTTTTTACACGTTAGCTAATAACCTACATAACTGTCTTATGCTTTTAGAAAATGATATTGTCTTCATCACCATCACTGACCTTATCTTTCACCGTCTTCATATCAGATATAATTTTCGGCATGTCTAAGATTTTAATGTACCGATAGATTATACTCGTAATTATTGCAAACACACTACTGTAGGGGAGATTTGGCGTCTACTAACCGCTAGAGATTGTGATGATTCTTTTGAAAAATGAAGAAACAAGTGCGTATACTTCAGTCTTTTCTTCCTAGTCTCTCATAGGCATGAGTTCCCGCGATTCACTTTTGACGGAACACTCATTCATTTGCACCTCGCGTATGTCTCTTTAAGTTTTGCGTAAGTGAACCCAAGTGTTACAGAAGTGAACGTTAACCTGAATGAGGAAAAACAATTTTTATATGTAATAAATAACGTAAAATATGTCGGTCAGTCTTAACATTAAATCCATTTTACATGTATATAAGCCTACAGTAAATTACAATACGAAATTAAATATTTTATAAAACTAGCCCATCTCTATGCATAGGAAGGAATTTGATAGTCCTTTATTGCAGATCTGAATCTAAACCTCAGTAGAGGTTCATGGCTTACTTTCTTTCCAAAGGAGGGCGTGCTAAAGGTTTGCGGGATTTGATGTTTAAGCACGCACAGGAATAAAACAAAATATATGGTAATAGGAGACATAAATAAAGATTTGACACTGGAAGAAGGGATGGGAAGTATTACACACACTGAAGAATATAAATATCTAGGAGTCAAAATAACACAACTAGGCCTACAACCGCTTTGGAATCCGCCATTATAATCATTAGCTTAGATCTCTTTGGTAGGATAACAGATTGATGGTTTTATTGTATTTTTCATTTCGTGTTTCTTTAAAATAAACTATTTAATCGGGCGGAGTAAAAATAGCCTGTCCGTCTTGTGCATGATGGCCTCTTCCCCATCTGTCATACTGTTGCAGCTTCTCGACAGGGGCTACAGCACGTGATTACAGTCGCGCAAATTGATTTAGTTGTAGTGAGAGGAAGTCTCCCTGAATGGCAGTGGCCACCGCAACTTGGACACTTATTGTGATTGATCATCCTTAACAAGGAAAAATGGAAAGTTACTGATATGTGAAATACGGTCTTTTCTTCCCGTTAGCTTTTGTGATTTGCGGTGTACGAGGTTTGGTTGGGTGCTTTCTCAGCTGTCAGGACATCGGTCAATTCAGACAGTACTCCCTTCCGGCTTGAAACGGAATTCGAAGAAAACAAGAATTATAAAACACAACAGAAACATAGGCCAATCATTTACTCTGCATGTTTCAGCGATTCTCCGAAACCCAGCAGGAATTTTTGTTAGCATGTAACATATGTAATGACAGACTTCCTTGAATATATGTCAGAGTTCGCTGTAAAGAAACTGAATTTGCATTTAGGTTTTGTGTTAACGCCAAATGAGATATCGCCGTGAGTTATAGACGCCGGCTTTTCACAAAGGCATGCTTTATATCAAGTTTGACATATGAGTAAAGTAACATATTAATGACTTTTGGCAGTTACGTTCTGTACCGTTTTCTAACATACTAAATTCATTGTAGGTAAACTGAACTACTACATGTATGTTCATTGATTTAAATCCACACTACTTCAGACTCTTAAAACTTTTAAAAAGGAAAATTTGTTTAAATTTGTAAAAGAAGGGTTAACATGCTTGTCATTTAGTCGTGGGTTCAAATCTGGCTGAAGGCGTGGGATTCTCGGGCTTATTGTAGTATGCATTCATCAGAATGTGAGTTAACGCTTGTGGACCGATGTCTTATATTTATGGCACATTTATGAATTTCAAACTTAGGCCTAATACAGAAGACTTTCTTTATAATTGATCCACCAGAAAAAATGCTTTCTTCAGTTTTACTGATCGTTCGTGAGGTGGTTACCACTTTTCTCTTGCCCAGTAGACGAGACCGAAATTCAAAATCGTACCTGAATCTCATGCTAGGTGCATTACATGGGCACCAATGTATAATACAGAATACTATAGACATCGTATAAATGATGACAGTGCTTTTGAAATCTACTAGATAATCCTAGACTTTATCTAAACTTCTATCTGTTCGAGCGATGTTAATTTATTATAATAGACCTATATTTAAACGTGCCTTTATTTTGTTGTTAATGTTGACCTCTTTTCAGCTAGCCGGTATTCCCGAATGGGCAAGGATGTCTGCTGCAGACTAAATGGCTCGAATTCGATCCTGGGTATATGGCAGGGGATTTTTCTCCTTTTGCGTGTTTAGTATCGGCTATGATCGACTCAGCTAACTATCAAATGAGAAATTGACTCTCATACTAAACTTCGGGGGACAGGAGTACAAATGCTGGCCACACTGCTCATTAATATGGCGAGTGGTTATGTAGTCGGCAGTCTTAACCTAGTCTTAACCTAGAAGCCTATCTTTACTTAATCTCTCCTGTTTTTATCAGCTTGTTTCGTCATAAGAAGTTTGAAATCATGAATGTGTTTTAGTCATTACCAAAGACTGTATTACATAACGAAAGTTACCCAGGCCTACTGGTTAAATCGCTAAAAATTCACTGGCGTAATCAAGTTGATAACCACAGTAAAAGCTGGAATTAAGCGCAATATAAATGTTGTATGTTGTAAAAAAGAATTGTCTAAAAGGAACAATTTCAGCTTTCTTTTAAATGAAATTTCTGGTTTTTGTCCGTGATTTAAGGTTGGAGAGAGTTGACTATTTTGGAGCACAAGTAATAAGGAGATGATTCCAAGAGTTGAGAAGGATGCTTAGAAATGGACCAGTGGTTATATATTAGCACATTTAGATTCCCAGTTCTTACTAGGTTGAAATGTTATGGATCTTTTTAAAAGTCCTTTGGTTCACGTCGAAGATTTACGACACGTCAGTTAACCTCTTACCAGGTTCTAAAAATCATGATCGTTTCGCCAGGTATTGATTGTTGTTTGTTTGTTGTCTAGATTAAAAAAATGGAGGATCTCACTCCTTACCACCTCGAATCATGAATGAACTTAAGGAACTGTAGAGTCCCCTAGGCATATGCTACTATGTAAATTAATCTCACGAAAATCTCAGCATAACCGGGATGCGAACACATCTCTCAAATAATAGAAGCCTAAGGCATATAACTAATGGTATATTCCTTTGTTCTATCCTCTTAATATGAACTTCCTGTATTCTTCTTTCACACTTCATCACCTTGTGTAATCTCTGTTGATTGCTCTTGTAAGTTCAGCTGCCAAATAATGGAAAACGTACCGGAAACATTGAAGAGCCTGTGGCATGAAATTGGACTGACTTGCTAGGAGGATTGACCGCTGCGTACGATATCCAGATCATTAAGGCACACATATAACTTGGTCTCGAGATTCCTATCGTGATAGCTGACATGAAGCATTTTTGAAATCAGAGTTGAACTTCTCATCGTGAGAAAAGCAACATGTGCTGATGGTCCTCCTTGTAAATACTAGAGTAAACCCGCGTGTTATGGGCATTTCCTTATATGGAACGTCTCTAGTGTAGAGTAATGACATTGATGTATTCCTCTGTGTATAACTAGATCCTTCCCTGCTTTATGGAAAAGGATATTCAATTTCATTCCCTGCGGACGCCTCATCATCTGGCTTTGATATGTTATTATTTCAATTTTTATTTTTATCTGCTATTATTTTTTTGGATTTTAGTAAGACTTTTTTAGTCTCCAAATTGGTGCATACAGTACAGATATATTCCGTAGGTCTAACTGATTTTTGTGCTGTAGAAATAATAAGATGAATATAGTGAACAATTTTGTATAGATAAAAGGACTCCATCTATAATGGTTATTGTAAAAACTGAAAGGAATCTTAAGTTATACTATAAGTCTATAACCATTTGCTCCATTGGAAACGGCAAGTAGATATTTTAAATTATTTTAAAATCAGAGCCGTGCACATCGTAATTATACGAGTAAAATAAAGTTAACTTTATTGAGAAAATATTTTCTTGCAAAAAGTGATGTTTGCAACTATGGTAAATGGATGATAAAATGTCCAGTGCACCTTGAAAATCATATCCTTCCTGTATTATTTATCGCTTACCACAACATACGTCTTCAGTTTATAGCCTATAAAAATAGAACTCCAAAGTGCTTCTCTAAATTAGCTTTCTATGAAGTAATAGGAAAAATATGCACACGATTTGAGTTTTTTTGTAAAGAAGGATTAATTGCTATTCTTTTTCAAGTAAAAACATATTGGAATCTCTCATCGGAAACATTAAATAAATTAGATTCCCATATATTTTGTAATGTGTGCAGTAACACCAAATGATACAAAGGACTTTATGCAGCTGCGTAATCTTATTCTCTGGCTTAGACTTAAAATACCAATTATTTCTATACTTTGACTTAAGATATGCATTCACGTTGGATGGCAAAACCTAAACCTAAATTTTTTAGTCGAAAAATATGTTAATTTTCAAAATATCATAGAATTGCCAAAAATGATACATTCATAAAAACTCTTTCACTGATTTTTTTTATTTTTATGCATAGAATGTTGTGAACTAAGCATATGTAGCTAGCTAGCATTACTTGATTTTTTTTCAAAATTGATAGAAAGTCACCATTATATTACAAAAAATCTACGTTACAGTAGTATTTTCGGATTATTCGGAACCTCCTAGTTCACAACCATTCATAAGCTTTCATTTGATGTATAAATTAACATCTAACTCAATTTTAGTAGAGGCTTTGTTCATTCGAAGGATAGAAGATAAAAAAAAAAGTTAAGAGAAAAACAATGACAAAGGTGCACTCAAGTCGTAAAACGAGTGCACATTGTGACATTTAAACTTACTATTAATTAAGTTACTTCCTGTTGGAGATTTCACATAAATTGTGTCATTTTGGAGCAGATAAGTGTTCTTTTATGCGTTAAAAAATTGATTTTTGACCAAAAATGTAATTTTTTGACGTGAATGAGTACCGTACTACAAGACTTAATGCGAACTTGGAATTTCCTGCCTGTCGTCCCCCATATTGGTAGGCCTATTTTTCATATTAATATAAATACTATATTTAATTAATACTCAATTGTTAACTTCATAATTTTTAGAGTTGTCATATTAGTGGTCCACTAAGAAAGAAGCTGAATGCGACAAAAATAAAGTAACGCAGACAGCAATAATAACAATCTTTGACGTCATAATGATAAATTGTTCAAGTCCTCTGCAGATAGAGTGAAGTTAATGTAGTATTACTTAAAGATGCGAAGGTGTATTAACACACTGTTTTATCAATACGCTATGTACTGTAGGTATCTGGACAGCAAAGATATTATAACAATTTTCATCTTCTTGGAACTAAGTAATGAAGAGGCCGTTGTAAAGTAAATACATTGCATAGTCTTATAATCGTGCCGTCCTCTCAGATTTCCTTAGCTTCCGAACCATTTGTTGTGCGTGCCACTGTTTAATTGCTTAGGCGGCATTCCGCCTTGAGAGTGAAAGTTTTCTTTTCCACTTCGCCATCAGCAAGTTGCTAATTCACTGTAGTTAATAGTAAAGAACTTCATGTTCATAAATTTGTTTCCTTCGGTTATATGTTTGCCAGGTGCCTGCTATGTTTTATATTTGCAGTGGAAGTTGTTCTCAACATTTTAGATTTATCGAAATACATGCAATCAAGTTTTTGAGTGTCTGTATTATAGAGATAGTTGATTTGGCCTACATAAAGAAAATAGTTATTATTCAAGATATGGTTCCTTTGATTTTCACTAAGAGTCGTATGGCACATCCTATTAATGTACAATTTGGAAATGCAAAACATGTTGGCTATAGGCCTATATTATCCACAAATTAATACTGGTACGGTAGGTTTGTAGAATCTAATATTTGAACTTTTATGCTGTGGCATCTATTTATTATATTTTATAATTTAGGAAAACATATCATGTTATTATTATTATTTATATATGAAGACATTATATTATTCCATTAACCGGAAAGTTACGTTAATTTTGCCATGATCTGTTAGTATGAATTTTATTTATATTATTTTCATTATTATCTTTATTATTTATCTGTTCTTATTACGTGTATAATATTATCATACCAACAGGAAAATACTTTTTCTTCGACCAAACTATAATACGCTTATTACGTGTGACGTAACGGTATCATCGGTGTAATATCGATTATTATCGAACTCGAAGACCTTCAGACTATCAACTGAAAACTGCGTAATAAATAGCCTGTATTTAAAATTAAAATAAATTCTGTTCGTGGAATGATAATTCTTTCACATTGGTCGTGTATAGGCTAAGGTGGAAAGGTTAAGTCAGATATGTGAGTCCGGGATATGTGAGTCAGTTGGAGAATTTAATGTTGTACAGACATGTTGCCATGATAGCTCAGTCATAGAGCAGCGGCACGGAAAGCAGATGATCCTGGTTCAAATCCCGGCTATGGCATTGCATTTTTCAGGGTGGTTCAATCTTTCCAATTCTGTTCGTGTTAAGTTACTTTTAATATCATACTAAAATTAATTCATTTCGTGTTGTCAAAATCAGTTGGTTTCAAGAAAACAAGCAAAATAAAGCTTCGATTTTACAGAGCTTCCATTTCTCGTAGAAGACATGAACTACATCAACCATCTTGATGCGAAGGTCATGGCGGACTCATTGCCATTTATTTGGGTGAATCTAAAATCTCAAAATTTAATCATTCAGACTAATTATGGTCAACAAAAATTGTCGTATGCAACTTGCCTATAACAATTAGGCCTACCCTTGAATCACTTATAATGGAGTGGCATTTATCCTTGAGCATAGTAAATGTCCTCATAAAATCAACGTCGGAAATGGACATTATATGGGTTGAATGTAGGATGAGTAATATATCGTATTTAATTTAAATGAATATTTTTATGAGAATACTACCCATCAACAGGTTCATTTGTCGAAGGCATTTAAATTATACGTTCCATAATTAACTTATGTTGGCTAGTTAAATTATATTTCTATGCACTGGGGTTTCGTAATAAAGAATCCCATTTAAAGTACCACCTGAGAACCCAACATTTGTAAGGTCGTGAATGTATTCAATACTTCTCTTAAGGTGATAAATCTTACAGAAGATCTTTTATAATAACTTTGGCTCTGATTTCCCTTGTGGTGCAAAAAAGAAACATAACATGATTAAGGTTGATCTCAGGCGCGAATATCGTTTACCTTCGTCAGGATGTATATAACAGGGTCGTAGGTTAAATACAGTCGTTTAAACGCCGGCAAAGAAAACATAAATATTGCACCTACTATACTGGCAGAAAAAATCGCAGTACAAAAAACCGGTTCCGTTTGCTATAGGCCTACAAACATAGGGATTATATGTCTGACTCACATGTGGCTGATAAATTAAGTTATATTATTATCTGCGGTATTGTAAGACTTCAAACATGCTTATATGCATTCCACAATCTTTGTTTTACATCATATGACTGGTTTAGTGATGAAATCTATATATCTGTAACAGTATGAAAGAATGAACAACTGCTAATTTTTTATTAGATAATTGCCAGAGTAATTTTCTTAATGAAGCGTAATATTTTTGTAGGTTATATTTTTGGAATAAGCGCCTTATCTAATCATTTATTTGAAGTAGAATGTTTAGAGTTGTTTGTTAGTATGAACATTTAACACCGGTTATAACATTTTATAGATTGCTAGTGCTTGTGACTACGGAGCAAGCGGTCCTGGGTTTAAATCCTGGAACACTAAATTATGTGGCCAGAAGACTCTATATTGCTACCGTGTAAGCTGATGATCTTTCTGGTGAATATCAGATCATCCGCTTACAGTAGTAAACTTAAACGTAACCTTTACAATAGTTTCGAGTGTTTCATAAAGTTAGTGAAAATAATTACTCATTAGAATTTCTGTTCTCTGAAAAAAATTCCGTGATCAGCATAATGGAAACATAGCGTTTAAAACTCAATAAAAATTCCGATAAAAGAGGAGGCTTCCCCCACCACTTCTATTGTTTGTATAACTTTATGATACACTCTTGATCTCTTCGAAATGCAGTTTTCATGAGGAAACTACTCGTTTTCTTTTTGTCTCGTGTTTACTAACCTGTTAAATGTTTCGGAACTCCATCACGAACAACTTGTAGTGCGTATATTTAAATAATAATTACATTGATTAAACTGAGAACAATAGATTTTATGTTCGCTCTTTCATGATATCAGTGCCCTTGAATTCGCTACTCAAATGCACGAATTTACGATATACTTGGCTATAACATTCAAGTTTGCAATTTTGTTAGTAAGCTACCCTTTTTGTGAAAAAGTTGCTTTTTTTAGTGAGATGGACTGTCAAATACCTAGGTAGTAAATAGTTTCTGATAATAAGTTACATACTTGTAGTTTTGAAATTTGCATAATCCACTCGCATGGGATGAGGCTATATTGCGAGGAGTGCGTATTCAGTTTACGCAATGGCAGGACTTGGGTAGCGAGTATGAGTATGGGTAGTTTTATCTTCCTGGCAGGGTTAAGGCCATTTGGCCTTCTCTTAATCAAAAAAGAAATAATACAAAATAGAGAATGTTATAAGAAGTAGGTAATACGAAATAGTTTAAAAATACAAGATTCAAAATAGAAAAAGGCTTCCAGAAATACAGAATGCAAAAAAGTACAGAATTACAATATACAAGATGCAAAGAACATAAAAAGACGAAACAAAATATATACAAATATAGTGTATAATAGTTGGTTAATCTGGTATGAATGAAATCAGAAAAGGAGAGAAGCTATAACATTTTAGCTACATTAAACACATCAATTATCATGATGCAGAACACAGGAAAATAATATTGAATAAAGAACCTACTATAGTAACTGAGAGGATAGTTAAAGTAGGCTCTTGACTGTCTATGATATAAGAGCAATGACTTGCTGTTTGTTTTAGATTTGAACATCTGGAAACTTTGACTATCCCTGATATGTACTTGGCTATCTATGATTTAAGAGCAATAGCTTTATTGTTTTGGATTTGAATACTTAAACTTCGACTACCTCTGAATTCTTGATGTTGTGCGTTCCAGAAGCGGGCTATAGAAACCGTATATGACTAAGAATATATAGACGTCTGATGGAGAGATATTGTTAAAGTATCATTCTTTTGGGAACGGGTACGGTACCCAATTTATGGTGAGAAGATAGAAAATTGAAACGGAAATAGAAATAAGAAAGTGGCATGTTACTCAGGGTTTGATACAGAAGAGATAGGGAATGAAAGGTGCGTCGATCTTCTAGTCTTAATCAGATAGCTTTATAAAGCATTGTGAGATATGGCCATATCGTCTGATGTTATAGATGTAACGGATACAAGAGTATGTAAACGCTGGGTTTTTGAGATGGTTCAATGCTTACGACGTCACAGTAGTCAAAATGGGGCAACAATGGGGCCTCTAATAATATTTGTTTTGATGTCATATGACTGAAGTCGGTTAAAAAAATCTATCCACAGATACCGTATTCATTGTAGGCTTTATATTATTTGTGAAAAAGGGATGATAACGGAATAATATGAATGGTATAGGCCTAAGTGAAAATGGTTTTCAAGCAGGTGCTCAGTATATGGAAGAAAAACAATAAACTACATAATGTTCTCCTACAAATTACATTTTATATTACCATCAACATGTTTCTAATAAAATTAAGATGTACATAACGTATCATTTCTGTTTCCAGGAACACGTACAGGGTCACACATCCATAACAACCTCGACCTTGGGTGAATCGAATTATACAGATGTCCAGATTAAGATTTGAAATTCCTTCCCAGAGTCATGAGAAATGCTATTTAAAGAAGTATCAATTACCAAGATTAAACAATTTTCAAATCTCTCTCTTACGAGACATTCACTTCCGAGTTCCGTGGGTGGCCGAAACCGTGCTGCGTGGAAAATGTTCGTAGGATTTTATAAACTTCAGTCTCGATGTATTGTTTCAAATGCAAATTTTAATAATTTTATGAGATATAGGTTCCCATGCTTTGGGACACAATTCAAATCATAGTTTAACCGGTTTATTAAATTGTGTTAATTTATGTGCTCTGAGTGAGTGGTTACAGTGTTAGCGGGTTCATGCCCGGCTAAGGTCGTGGGGGTTTCCGGCGCTACAAAACGATCATACTTCCCCTAGGAAGGGAAGGTACACCGTGTGTCCTTTGTTGTAGTAGTTGGCATGTTAAAAACCGTATACCCTGCTCCAAAATAACCTATTGTTTCACATTCAACTGATCCTCTCCCAGTTCCTGCAATAGTCGATGGGCTTAACTTTCATAGCGTGGAAATTTAAGTAAATAAAGAAACTATAAATTTATTCTATATAGTTAGAAAGGTTTCAAATGAGGCATTTGATCCTGGAATTACAGTGAACTCTTAGTAATTCGAACCCCAAGGGGAATCAGTAAAAAATCGAATTATCCAAATTTCGAATTAACCAAAACTGTGACTTTTTAAACGAAAATGCCGTAAAAATGTCAAAAATAAACTCATTGCAATAAATAATAATTATTGTCTAGTGAATCTTACCTATGACTGCCATCCTGTTGTTAGGATGTTAAATGAAACAGTTATTTTCCACACTAAAACCGTAACCCTAAATTTAATAAAGGAACTGGTGTATGCTCCAAAATTTTCACAGAAGTGTTGAATCCCTCCAAGACTGTAGCGGACGGGGTGAACTTCGTTTTCCATTGAACATCTATTCAGCAGGAGGAAGATAACGGTGGTTAAAAATAACTTTAGTACGGTACCTGCTAGCTGCTACCGACTAGGGTTCTTTAGCGAAATAGAGAATTCTTGTGGAATTCCTGGAAGCAATGAACTCTTGGAATCCTTACAACATTAACTTGAAACAAATTTTGGCTTCGATTTATCCAAATTAAGCTTCAAAATTTCGAATTAATTGCAATTTTTTAACATATATATTTATATAGGAATTTCAAGGGGAATGAGTATTTATTCGAATTACACAATATTTCGAATTAACCAAATTCGACTGTATAATTGTAAAGTCGATATTTTTCCTCTGTTCCTGTGTTAAAATATATGCTATCACTCCCTCTCCCTCTTCCTCCCATCTTTCTCTCTCTGGGGCAAGTCACCATTCTTACAGGCATTAGAGAACCTAGCCGTAATCCGCACTTAAAATAGGGGGACATGATTAGGCCCTAGACTTATAACTAAGGGGAAGAAGAGGAAGGAGAAGATTTTCTTAAATTCAGTAGAGGTTTGCTTCAAATGCAATTTTCGGGAAATGCTTCAGGAATTAACTAAATAAGTACATCCTTAGTTAACACCTATACTTACCGCTGTGCATGTAGATCAGTGGGCAAAACTTCCGCTGAAGATGATAATCTCTTTGTGCTTCGTTACGCACCATGACTTGTAGCATTTAAACAACCCTGCTGCGAATCAGCAACCCCAAGTAGTATCGGGTTCTGAAGATTTAGAGATGAAAAATAAAAGCACTGGATAGGTTAAGAATCCGGGTTCAAACGTGATACTTCTCTTCATTGAAACATCATGTGTGTTATGCATCAAGGCTGTCTTATTGTACTCAATTTGCTGAATCACAGGTATAGGTCTTGTGCCTTTAATAAACCGTCTTAACCCATCGTTTATGCAAACAGTTATGCAATTAAGAGAAGAGCTCCTCTCGGGGCGCAAGTCTATAATAACAGGGTGCTCCGCCAATATCAACTGCCATAATTATAGGCAAAATGCTGTTGGAAACATGAACGAATTTAAGTATCGAATAGCGTATACGTGTCTGAAGCTAGAAAGTTGCTGTTTCGTAGAAAGTGTTTGTTTTTAATCCAATATTTTTACAATTGAGTTGTTAAATTTGTGTTTTTAGTGTTGCTAAAAACATCTCATAGATGATAGGTTACTTAAAAAATAAAAAAAATAGGTACTGTTTAATTTTAAATGTTCTGACTGACCATGAGAAAATATTTAACTTTTAAAATATTGCAAACAAGCTATCAAGAAGAACTTGATATTTCATTCAGAGTTTTCCAAAATACTGTTATGGTTTTCAGTAAAGGATATTTTTCAAATTTGTTTTCTCTGTTATGATACTGTTTTTTCGCAGAGGTAGGCCTACCTTCTGTCCATAGGATAGGATGCTATTTATTTGGTCCATTCTAATGAATTATTCGTAGAAAATGCCTACAGAATTTAATTAAAAAAGTGTATATATATGAACATTTAAACCTTTATTTATTTTTTATTATTTTATTAGTGTTATTGTTGTATTTGTACTAAAGGACCTTTTCTGAACGTGTTTGCAATTTTATTCTTAGCTGAATGTTCTTAGATAGAATTTTATTTCGCATTCTGATATATATATATTTAAACATATAAACAAGACGGTTTAGAATATTTTTTTTTTATTGCCGTGCTCCAATAGAGTAGTTACTTTTTTGGTTTATGAAACGTAATGTCGAGAATCTACCAGAAAAGAAAACTTATTTTAAGTTCTTTGAGTTAAAATAGACTTGTCTTTATATCATTATCTGTCCAAATAAATTTCATATTAAAAATTAGTCTTCCGAGATCGAGATACGAAGAATTATTGACAACTTCCGCTTATTCTGATTAGTAATTACCCTACCGCTTTTTTTGACATACAAGATTATAAAATAATCTGGAAGTGTGACACTTTTTTCTGTTCTGGGAAGAAATAAACCCAGCATTGGGTAAGAATTTAAAAAAAAACTGAGGCACAAATATATTCAATGTGTGAATATGTTTGTTTTTTTTAAAGACTTGCTGAAAAAAGTTATTGTTTTAAACATTAATTAAGTATTGTATTCAATTATTTTATGTTGAATAATTCTAATTCTCTTTTAGGGGTAAGTTTATATATGTGCATGCATATTGTTTAAATTGTAATAATTTGTGGGTGCGTAATTCGAGCAATCCTATTAGCAGCGAATGTTGTTAAAGTTGAACGATTGCTACGCAATACATAGTACAGTTATGTTCGAAGGTAGTCCCGGGTGCCTGTTTGTTTTCTTCGCACTGTGGTTTTGCTCCTTCTCATTTACAGTTGTCACAGCCTCCACTAATTAGATCACAGACTAATGGAGAGCCATCTCGCTAGATTAGATGCGTCATAAAAAACACATTTTTACGAGAACTTAGTTTAAAACTAATTTTATCTCTGTTAAAGCAGGTTCTTTAAAAGCTGCTTTATTCAGGCATTGCTTGTATGATGTGGTAATAATCCTCATTCAAATCTTATTCAGTATTTACTTTTAACTGTTTATTGCTGTTTGAAGTTAATGCGAAATTTGTTTCAGCTGATTGGCAAGAGCACATCTTTCTTGGTTTATTAAAAAAAATCTCCATGCTTAAAACAGTAGCGTTTTTTCAGTAAGTCTTTCAAAAACAAATACATTTTCCTTCCCACTTCTCCAGACTTAGGACTGGCTATGAAATTGCGTAGATGTGGTTAAAAATGTTAGGCTTAGTAAGTAGCTTTGTCATTTAAAAAAATGTTTATGCAAAAGAACGCTTCGCCACTTATAAAATTATTAAAAACACTGCCCTAATTTTTTGCATGAGCACTTTTTTCTCATATGATGCCTTCTTAATAAAATCAAAACGGGATATTTCATTGTTTATATATTGTTCTCTCCCATCACCAAAAAATTGTTACTGAATAGAAACGAACATTCACATATTAGGTCTAACTTTTGTTTGCCTATAACTACTGCCACAACCTACATATCTCTGTGGCGCAGTTTACATATCTCATTTTTGTTCTATTTCAAATTTGGTGTCAACCGTGGCGCAGATTACATACACCCAACTAAAGTGATGTTTATGACAGAAATGAGTAGATTGTAGCAAATAGCCTCCAGACTGTTTCTCGACTCTTTTATTTGTTATAAGGTACTTAAGTGCTGGTACATGTGTAGGTTTACAAAATTTAAACAGGGTTGTTTAAGAAAAAAAGATCGAAAATGTTTCGTGATGCTAAGTTTCAGTAATGGAGAAAACCGTTAACATTCTTGGTGTCATGTCCCCGAATACGGCTTTTCATTTCCGAGGTATACTGTTTACAGTCAGATACACATACACAAGAGCATGTTTCTGAAAATAGTATTTCTAGACGTAGGGAGCAACAAAGCAACTATTATTGCTGAAAATTCGGCATAGAATTTCACCAATGATTCGTATAGACTATAAAGGAAGTAAAAATAATAATATAGTAGAGAAGTAACTTGAAGATATATGAAATACATCAGTAAGATACCATGAAACATGGGTTAGGACTATGCTTTGGCATCTTGTTTAGGCCAGAATGATAATTACGGGTTCTTCTTCAATTTCATAGTTGCACTTTAAATTCATCTCTGATGTCCTTAAACATAAGAAAGGTTGGAGAACCTCATAGTGCAATACTTGTAGAAGTGGTACATCCAAATGTCTATCTCTCCTTAGTTTCAAAACATATTCATTGTTTTCTTCTGAGGTATTTGTTTATGATTAAGACAGTGTATTGAGGAAAATATATGTGAGATAAAAAGAAAGAGAACTACGCTTCATTAGAGCTTTTAAATTGTTTCTTAAATTACTGGTGATTCATATTAGTGTCTCAGTGAGTTGATGTGCACGCATTACATGGCCTCTAGTATTAAAACAGTCACGATTTCTCTGCTGGTGCAATAGTAATGTACAATCCAATTTATACACTGTTACCTCCGCTTCTAACAGTGGCTGGTTTGAAGAAGTAACTTCTCAAACGAATGACTATTAATACGTATTTCTGCGTAATTTATGTCTGCCTATTTGAGCATTGAACTTTGGTTCCTAATCTAAGTATTACTCGACACAATGCAAGATGAATATGCAATTTACTATATGATTTGCATTTTACTGTCTCCGCCTGCGTGGTCTCGTAGGCCCGGGTCCGATCCTCGGTACCTCCTAGGATTTTTCTGAGGTAGGGAGGTCTGGAACGGGATGTACTCAGCCTCGTGATACAAACTGATAGAGAAGTAGCGGCTCCGGTCACGGAAACCACCATTAACTGCCGTGGGTGTCGGCCTACGGTAGATGACGTAGCGGTCGGGTGGAAGGCCTAGTCCTTCAGGGATGTAGCGTCACAGAGTTTTTAGAGATCTTATAGTGTTCGTCTATGGAGTTCGTTGTCGAGATTGCGATATTGATAGTTCTAAGATTCCCTGAGTCCAAAAATGCTATTTCTATTAAAATAATGAATGTGGTTGCGTTTGTATATGTATATGCCTATGCTTATGCCTATCTGTACTTATCTTTTTGTGATGAACATAGATCGAAAGCGAAACATCTTTACAAAATAATAATTGGTTTTTGTATTTTAATGTTTTTGTCAATCATGTGACATGAGGTGTCGATTTATTTATTTTTTCTTTTAGTTTACAGGAATAAGACTTCTTTTTCGTGATTTTCTCGAAATCGGCTCTTACGGTTTTATTAAAATTTTGTACACTGGCTGATTCTTCTGAGACCGAAGTCTTTATTTTTATTTTTTTTGTTAATTGTTTTTGGTAGAAATGCCTGATGGGTTGTTAGGCCTATAAGGCAGCTATCCAAATTTACTTGTCGAACAACAAAATTTTGTGCAAGGTTGAGTCGTCTAATTTACGTAGTGCCAGACTGATAAAAAGATAAAATTGAAAAATTCATACTTAAAGTGGAGAAAGTCGTGTGATTATTTCGTATTAGATTTTTCATTTCATTTAGTGCATAGTTAGGAACTTCTAAAGCGTTGGAATAACACGTAGTCTTCCAGCCACTTCACTAAAAGTAAATAATAACTTGCGAATATGTTAAATCAACTTTGGATCAACTTTAAGCAAGGCTGATTGTGTGTTGCACTCCAAATTTTATCTTGTGTAGGATTCAATAAATGTGAAATAGATTTTGTAGAAGTTGAATTCATAATAAACTGAGAAACATTGCTTACATTGATGTTAGCTAACGATGTGAATTCATATAAACAACGACTGAATTTAGTCATTGTGCATCGTAATGAAACTAAAAATATCTACAACTTTCTCTTTGCGAGACGTGTACCTTTTATTACTTCAGTGTATTATTTCTTCTATACGTGAATTGAACTTATCAGTGTATGCTTAAGCCCTGAGAAGTAACCCATGAGAGTGATTTTTTAAATCATAAGACAAGTGTATTGCCGATTATTGAAATAGTGTAGTCAGAGTAAGAAATACAAGATTGACGGGAATAGAAAACTGACACGTAGCCTATAGGATTAAAAAGTGGGATGGTAGAATCAAAGATAGCAACTACAAAATGAGAGCTTAAAATTGTACAAATTTATGATCTTTTAAGAGTTCGAATGCTTAGCTTATGTTAATAAAGCCATAATATAGACTCCTGCATTCTTTTGACTAGACTTTTAATCGAATTATACTCATACTGTGAGGTCTTCTATGTCAGGGAAAGAGAAGAATCCAGTTTCGCAGTACGAGAGTAGAGTAGAAATGCAGTATTATCAGCATTAGTAAGTGGTTTGACTTGTTAAGTTACTGTTTTGAAATAACATTCTAGTTAGAAGACAAAATGGCAACTCCGAGATAGCTTAGCTATGTTGATGGTAGCCTATTAGTCCTTACGTAACTTAAAAAATCAATCTCAAGTGAATGTTTATTTTTAATCTGTAATTACAAACACTGGTGATTGCTCTCTTGCGTTCAAATCACTTTACGCGATTATTATATGCGTTTTAATATTGCCTATCTAGAAATTAGTTTATTTAATATTTTGCTAAGAAAAATACTCCCGGTACACTTGTTGAAGCCCATAGGGTTTCTGGGGATTGAGGCATGAAATATTTCCTTTTTCTTGTTTGAGAATTCTTTTGCGAGGAATGTTGCAAATGTCCTGAAATTATTCTTCTGGTGTTTCCTCATTATTTCGTAAAATTTAGTTCTTGGGAGAATGTCTTTTCTCTTTGTTTTTACCATTAGAAAATTTTTCTCTATACCGTTATTGTAAGCCTGGTACCTATTTATCAGATTTTTATGAATTAAAACCTTTTACTAGATTGAGTTTGTAAACACCGATTTTTGTAATGGGTATTAAGAAAATAGAAAAAGAATTAGTGTAAGATCAATAAATTGTCATATGATAACGGTAAACAAGGGTAAACGGTAAACAAGGGTGTTGACTTCGGCAAGAAGAAGTAAGCTAATAAATTAAATCATTAAGCCATCCATATCTCGAGCGGGACCATCCCATACTCGATAATTAGAATATAACCAAATACAATCTAGACCAATACAGGACACTTTGCGATATATCGGGGGACAATATTTTGAGCACCATCTAGCGGCTCAACCTGCTACTACTTAATACAATTGCAGTATCTAGATACATATAGGCCTATGTTAAACAGTTTTTAATAGAAGAGCCGAAATAGCCAGACTCGGCATGTTATATATAAGGGGTATCTACCTAATGGCTCAGAATAGCATATTACAGTTTATATATGTTTTGAATATATTAATTTTGCCCCAAGTTTCTAGGTTGTGCCACCAGGAGTGCTGCAAAATCTGTCCCCCATTTCTCTACCAGTAAGTGTCCGGTATTGTCTCTACCTAGTATTTGATATAACGCATGATTACTAACGATTGACTACCTGAGGTACGGCAAAGTCTTCGTAAACATACTTGCAGCCCCATGTAACTTAATTATCAGTTAATCACTTGATAATTTTAAGTGAAATACTTCGATTTTCTCTAACCGTATTTTCTGAACTAGAGGCTAAAGA
The DNA here is from genome assembly GCA_964059195.1 of Ectobius pallidus. Classification (NCBI taxonomy): domain Eukaryota; kingdom Metazoa; phylum Arthropoda; class Insecta; order Blattodea; family Ectobiidae; genus Ectobius; species Ectobius pallidus. The sequence goes on from CAXKWD010000009.1 coordinate 100,761,538, forward strand.
AACATTGAGTTCTCAGCATATATAAGTCACGTTCTGAGTTCTCAGAGTCTAAAATACTATTTTTGAAAACATGTCTGTTTATCCATCTTTCTGTGAACAGCGTAGGCGTAACCAGGCCGACCAATGGGGGGGGGGGGTTATAACATCCGGGGTATTCCAGGGTCCTCTCCCGGAAAATTTTAAAAATTAAGATGCACAATAATAAGTTTGCTTCCCACGCTTTATACTCGCATTAAGTAATTTATAAGCAGACTTTAAAAAATTGTACAATTTTCCTTTTTTTAATAAATGGGGGGTTCAAACCCCAACCCCCCCCCCTCGTTATGCCTCTGGTGAACAGCATACCTCGAAAACATTTTAGAGTTCTCTTAATTATGCGACACGAAGCATGTCGAAGACTTTCTCTTATTTTATCACTTTACTGATATCAGTTTTGATATACGTGCGATTTTTTCTTAAACGGCTTCAACAATTTTATTTATTTTAAAAACTAACTGCTTATAATAAGACCTAAAACTTTCATGTGGATCAATTTTTTCGTAAGCATTGTCTGAAAGGTAATTAAAAGCTAGCCATCTCTTCCACAAATTCACGGTTTAAGTTACTGTTCGCATTGTCCTCGTTTAGAGTAGAGAAGAGCATGTGAGTGTCTTACATAAGATTTTTAATACCTAAATGTAGCTATTTAAACGTTCTTTGTGAAGATCGTTAAAGCCTTTTATGTGCAACTCTTCAGATGCTTGTGAACTTGACATACATGTATGTCAACTACAGTATTTGACATTCTGCAAGATGTTAAAACTGTCACCTGCCTCCTTGACTCTGCTACTGTTGTGGAAAGAGCAACTTCCTACTTCCAGGCAGGACAAGGCGTTAACCTCTCCCGCGTTTGGTACAAAAAGAGCAACTCAGCAAGACTAATTCTTTACGAGATAAGCTTTTTTAATGTCACTCAAGGTTTTCGGCTCATGAAGACACTTCAGTTATTTAATTTCCGTTATTAGCCATTATTCATCCCGAGACTTTTATATGTTCATTCAAGTTTCTGTAGAATTGACGGATCTGTTATTAGTCTATTATTTTGTTATTTTCGGTATTAGTCTGGCATTTAATAAAAATTATTGCTAATAAGTGAAATTAATTGTTGATGATAAAAAAAAACTGAAGGATTGGAAAACGCCAGCTAGAAGAAATATGGAATATGAGTTTTAAGATAAAAAAATCAGCCGATAGAAAAGAAAATGCTGGAGATGAAAACCTGGTAATAAGGTTAAAAACTCTTATGTGAATAAAATTACACAACTTTCTCTACGCTAACTATTTTTCTCATATCTTATAGTGATTGTGGATACGCCGTAGCGTAGGGGTTGAGGCGCTACACTACAAACCGGAAGGTCGCGGGTTCGATTCCCGATGAGGTCGTTGAGATTTTTTAATTGGCCTAATCCTTTTGGTGGCACTATGGCCCTGGGGTCGACTCAGCCTCTAACAGAAATGAGTACCAGGAGCAATCCTGGGGTAAAGGCTGACAACCTTACCACCTTCATGTTCCGAATGTCCAAAACATGGGAGCCTCAACCTCCTGGAACCCTCTGGGCCTCCTTGGCCTGTATAGGGATCACTTTACCTTTATAGTGATTGAGTTGTGTGCATTTAGTTGTCTCAGCCTCTCTTTTATGCCACAGTGTTCTCGAGAAAGATCATAAAACCTTAGAGTGATCTAGAGGAGGAACTGAATCAATGTGCTTTATCGTACGATGTCGGGACGATCAATTCTTAAGAACATAACTCAATTCGATTAATGCCCGATAGCCTATGCAGCCTAAAAATCTTTGAAGATATTTAACTTTTACTGAATATAAGAGTTGTCGAAAGAGGCCTTGCTCATCACTGTATTCTAGATTTTACTTGAAAGAGAATACTTCTAGCAACGTGGAACGAAAGTTTCTAATAGGAGCCTAATTATGAAAACATTCCTACTCCAGTTTCCTAGTACTAGTGTGACATATTCCTTAAGCTTTATTTATAAGAATTTTTGTCCTTAAGTCGGCTTGGATAAATAATTACATCAGCATTCTTAGAACTAGTACCTTGAGTTTGTTGGTTTCTTTTAATGCGCAGACGATAATTACTTTGTGTACAGCTGTTTATCACACATGCATAACGTCGAGGGTAACTCCTAGAGCAATTAACATTGCAAAATTATATTTTTCATAGAAATAGGAAACCTTGTCTTCTTTGTTCCGACAAGTTCTTGGTACGGCAGCTCAATGTTGTTCCTCGATTACTAGCAAAGGTGTGCAATATCGGAACATCGCTAACAAGTTCACAGAATTTTTGTAAGTAGAACAAGCTACAGGAATGTCATTGTCAGTCATATTCTAAGAATATGCTTTAGAAGTATTCTGTATATTAAAATAGCTTAACAATTAATTACCTGGTGATTAAATTTCCCCGACTCTACCTGAAAATCCCCCCTTTTTTTCAAACTATTTTGACGTTTTTAAATAAATTACTAGATTTCAATATTTAGGTAAATCTTAATTAAAGTATTATTTTTACTGTTCTTGCCTGGGCCTTAATTCCTGGCCGTGGATTCCAGGAGGTCACTTCGTAATCCTTCTTCAGAGTTATCTCGTTTTAATTTAGCTTGAGGTAGATTACCTGTTTGGATTAGTTACTGGTCTGTGTAACAGTGAAAATAATAAGCTATTTTATCTGACTGGCATTCGAGTTCCGATTATATTTCCCTATACCTTCCAGTTTTGTGAGTTTATTAGGGTATTTGATGGACAAATCGAGATATGTCCTTATTTTAAAAGTAGTTCTCGAATTAAAAAAATCGTAATTATTCGATTCTTGAAAGTTCTCGTATATTTGAGAGAAAAAAGTATAAGTATAAAATGTATAAAAATAATACATCATTATTGTGATCATTACAATGGTTTAATGGCAAATGCCAATAAGTTCTCGACTGTTCGTGCAGACGTATCACTTCGGTTAACTCCATTAACGCGGTAAAAGTTTTGCAGGCAAGAAATGCATGTATATGGACGCACAGCCACCTTGCGCACAGATCAGTACGAAGGTTGCCAAACTGCCGAATTTTAACAGACCATCTCATGACAGACGAGGCAGCGTTATTATCTTATGGATCTTTACTCTGTGAACGCTTCTAGTAGAATGCTGTTAACGCAATATCTGACAACGCTGGGTGGTGTGTAGTTTGGGTCCATTGGGTGGATGAGCCACACTCGTTCCGGGAACCAATAGCGTTACATTTTATAAAATGATGAAATTGCGGAACTGAACATTCGAATGACGATTTGATTAGCCTAATCAATCGAGTCAGTTCTTAGTATTTTATATGCCTTTAGTAATTTTTATCAATTAGTTTTATATCAGACAAGGTAAGTGCCCCGTCGCTGCGCTGTGGGGATTTAAATGTATGTATACTAGAAACTCTACGGATGTAAGTTTTGTATGACAACGCTGTATGGTATTCTGAACATTTTTCTCAGTTTCTTACTTCTTCTGGTACAGTTCTGCCTGTGTGAACGTCTGCAATTATTTTTTCTGCTAATATTATTAACGATTCTCCAAAGAAAATTAATTCTACATTCAATGTGGCTTAATGTTTTGGTAGAATCCATCTCTGTGGCTCTTTCCATTATTCACTATTTCCTCAGCCTTCCCCACTATGATCATTTTCTGGTCATTTCACGCTTCATAGCGCAGGTTAGTGTAACAATCTTCTTCTTTGCTATTAATGCCGTATTCTCAATCTTAGTATTGGTAGTATATTACACTAAAGAATTTAACTGAATTGGCTTTTTAAGAGCGATGAAGCTGTCTTTATTTTCAGGAGTTAAATTCACATCTTCATTTCCACATTCTTAATGCTCCTTAACGCTATTTAGTAACCTTCCATTACCTGCAAAGTGCTCCAATACAACAAGGCAATTCTTTCAACTTAATTTATGTTTTAAAAGGTATTATGTTAATACGAATTACACAAATAACGAATAAGACTGGATATTTGGAAACCAAACACGGCATGCAGGAGGGTACAGGTTACGCAGCTAAGGAGTGACGATACTAATACATTCTGATGTTCAAAATAACGTAAAACATTGAACAAAAGATAATATATTATTTGTTAATTCATTCTTATTGCATTGTAATTTGTTTTCTTTATTTAGTAATTGTATCAAGCGGCGTTTAAATAATTTATAATTCACTCTATTCATTGTCAACAGTGATATTTCTATAGTACCGGCGCAGGGTTATTAGGCTATAACTTCCAACTTCTGTTATGTATTTTTTAAGATTTTCCTCATTGTCGGATGTTAACTGCTAACGACCTAATGTTAATAGAAATAAATCTTTATTTCTTTTCATAATTTTTAATTTGTACCTCCCTCTTCCTGGGCTTACAAGCCAATGCCCTTATAGGGAGGGTACAAAAATATACAAAGCGTAATGGGTATGACTGTGCACATTATAAGGCTATTTCTTCGATAAGTTCAAACGATTCAAATACCATATTTGTTGTAAGCGACTAATTCTCAGAGAGAAAGGAAAAAAAAAGTCCTTAAACTTAACCATGCTTATTCGATAAGTATTGTCCGTACATTTAATTGTTACACATCAGCATTGGAGACAATAAGAAATAAATTTTTCCCTTTGCGGTTTTCCAATAAATTTGGTAATTTTCGTGCAAATCAAATACAAAAATTAAAAGTCCACCTCGGGTTGAGTGTTTCTTATATGTATTTTATTTGTTGTCACATCGAATTTGCTATCTAGTAGAGCTCTTTTGCCTCTGTAGGTACTTTCAACCTTATTCTTAAAACCATAAACGTAACCGCTCGCCTTCCACCGCTGGGACCCGGGATCGAATTTCGGTGGACTATGTGGAATTTGTGGTGGACAAAATAGGATCAAAGCAGGTTTTCTCGGGGTGGCCATGTTTCCTCTTCCATATATCATTCCACCGTTGCTTTATTCATAATAATATATATTATCATTTGATTGCAATAAAGGAATTATTAGACCATAAATGTAGTCTCAAATTTAACGAAAAATATGTAAATAGGCTACATTAATGTTATATACTGACTCCTTGAATCTGCACAGTTATGCTCCCATCTTGTGTGTGTAATATCTCTCACACTCACTTGATCATGGACTCCTTATGTGATCTATGTGTGATTATGTGATCTACACAACGTATGGCAAGACAAAATGAAAGAAAATGAAAAGGGACGTTTAGCAGAGGTGTTAGTAAATTCCAACCCCATATTAGAATTTTCGAGTGGAGACAGTGCCGAGAGTCTTCACTCAAGTTGGTCGGTCCCAGGTCTTGAAGTCGCGACCTCTTCAAAGTGTTACAGTTCACTCGGATATAAGCTGTAATCGGAGGGAACAGTTTGTTTTTAATCTGAGATATGTTTTTAGAATTTCAGGAAATCCCTTTCTTAATTTTATTAGCTGATAACAGTTCTCGAATATTAGACGAATTCTAAAATTTCATAAAACGACGTGGTCATGTTTGTACCATTATAATTTAATTTTGCTCCAATTCCACTCGTTTCCATGACCTCAACATGATCGCGCTAGAAGCCGCAACAATTTTAACATGGCCAGTGGCTGACCGTAACTTTTTAGCCCACAAACAGCAGGAGAGGCTGTTACATAACAGCTGTTAGGTTATGCTGCGGAGCTCACAAATCAAAATTGGATTTGTAGACTTATTAGGACATTTCATACTATCTGTAAATCCATCATTTTTATGGTTAAAACCTACGAAACGTTGTTTATAACACTGTTCCAGACATAATATCATAGAACAGGGAAGGTAAATTGCAAGGTAATTTGATTCGTATAACCTTTTCCATTCCCCATTAACGTATAAGCTATCTAATGTACCTAACCATAATTATTGATTTGTTAATTTCAATATTACATCAATTCCTCTTAATTTTCATTTTTCATTAACAAAATTGAATAAAGCCCTCATTTTAAGAATACTAATTACTTCAATATTAATCAAATGATGTAAGTGGTTTGTGAGAGAAGTGCTTATGTTTTGGATCAAGCAGGCTTTCCTCCCAGAAACCTGCATTTACCCGGAAATTCAAATATTAGACATATATACACACTTGAATGTTCAATTGAAGTTACCTAAGTAATTTGTTTTGGATAACTTGTGATATGGCCATTGTCGGTATCCATTCACATAGCCACACATTCGGAACACCTATGTCAATGATATCGTAAGGTGTGACAGATCATCTACGAAAAAATCTGCACTGCAAAAATGTACCTATTGAGCTACACCGATATTTTTCTAGTTTCTCAAAACTTTTCTTCAAATGACTTAGGTAGGCCTATCTTTCTGCAATGACACATTCAATTCTTCTATAGTTACTTAACTTTTTGTAACTAGCTCAAATATGCATATGGATTTGGTATACATTATTTTGCTGACGGACAGCTGCCGTGGGGAAATCAGGAAAAATATTGATCTATCCTAAGATCTCTTCTAGAAGATATCATTTGTACAGATATACTGGGTAACGAGAGAAGAATTAACTCGTTTACTAGTATTCTTGTTAATTCTTAAGAAGCTTTAAGAATTGTTGCAGCATTCCGATTTCCGTTCTTTCTTAGTGTTGTGTTTAGGGCGGACTAATAAGGTTTTGAAAATCCCGATCTTTCAAACGTTTTAACAGATAGCAAATCATGTGGATAAATACACGTGCAGCCATAGCAGTAACAGGCCAATCTATAGTAATAACGTTGTACTAGGTATTTTGCTATTGGATTCTGTATAATTTTTAAAATTCATTTTTATCCACCTGATTCTCAGTGATTCAAAATTGCTTGAGATTATCCCAGTCATATTTTAGATACTCTTATTTGGTAAGTAATCCATGATCAAATAAGTATCCAACACATTGTAATTTCATGTAAATGCATGCCTAAGGACGTTACATGTGTAGAGAGGGAGGAGTCTGGTCGATCTTAAATCATACCCTCGGATTGACAGATGAAATGAACGGTTTGCTTTATATCTGTTTCATGGCAGGAAGTGGAGACTTCAAGCATAAGTAAATCAAGAACATTGTTTACGAAAACGTACGTTTTTCATAATCATTCATGCACTTTATACCTATTACGATATACGATATGGATTACAGCCTCTCTAAACCCACTATATCTTATGGAAAGGTATGCACCATAAAATGTATAACTTATATATTCAATTGTAAACATAAATTCTTTAAAAATGTATATACTATAAATTGAATTTGTTTCATCATAACTTTTCATTACATATTGTTCTTATACTTAACTTATGATATGTATGAGCAAGTAGTCACTTTATGTCAAATAGGCATACATTTTAAATTAGAAATTTAATTTATGTTAATGTAATTTTTTGGTGGGTTGTAAAATGGACTACCTTGCAATGATTAATATCATATAAATACATTTCTTGAAAAAATTGAATCCCTTGCTCAGGGTTCTCTAAGTGTCACTTATAAGGTCGATTGAGGCCTTTCGATTGTATAACCAGCGGCAGAATTTTATTACATTTATTCGTGACACATGTAATAAATCTTTATAACAAACTTCCATAATATTTTTAATAATGTCAATCATACATCAGGTTTTAGTCAGTATTTTATAACATGCTGCCATTCTGTATTAACGATTTTAATAAGGTTCTGATGATGACTGTACAGCCGAAAGCTACTATAGATTTTTATGTAGAAGAGTTAGAAGAATAACCTGATGTATTTCTGCTCAGATGGTGTAATGTCACCGACATTTCTTAAAAATATGAACTATTTAATTTTTAATGTATTCTACCGAATTTGTCAAGTATAAGATGTGAGATTTCTTAAAATTTGGTGCACAATGTATTTTTAAAATTTTATTTTACTAGTTTCATTTAAGGTATTTGCTAAGTGATAATAAAGAGGTATACTAGAGTGAAGTGGTAATGAAATGTATGTCATAAATCTTCAAGTTCTTTTTTTAAGATAAGAAAGAGCGTCATTCTTTTGAAATTATTAAAAATACAGAAATGCACGTCCGTTATAACGTATGTTTTACACAGGAATCCCGCCGCATTGAAGAAAGTATAATGGAGATATATGCTGCTTATGCTTTAAACTTAGTACATATTGGCATGTGGGTGATTTAAAATGTGCAGACTTTTAAAAGAACAACTACGACCACCACTAAATTGCTTTCGGGCGGGACACGTGTTTCTAATTCTAGAAGCCGGCTAGCGGTATGTTGTGTTACAGTGTTGTAATTGGCAATATTGAGATAGAAATTTGAATAAACTGTGCATCATTTTGTTCCTTACTAGAGGGCTGGTGTGCTTAGAAGTGACCAACAGGATGAACTTTGTTGTCCCGGAAGTTTTCAAGAGTTCAGAGTAAGCATTCTTAAATATCTCGTCTAGTATGAGTCTAGGTTATATTAAGATACCGGTGCTATTCATGTTTATGCATAGGGGTGGCCTGTGGCCAATGAGGGACGTCCAAAACTAAATTCATTCATAATTTCTATAATGCTTCCTATGTCATATGTGGTGTATTTTACTGTGGTTTGAACCATTTGACTCAAAGTCAGTGAGAATCTACTTCCTTGAAATTTACTGATAAGTATTGTTTACAGTTCGGTAAATCATATTGTGTAATGTATCGTATGTAGGCATATTTAAGTAGTACATTTACATTGCTTTACATCGTGTAATAAAAAATAACAATAAATTTAAAATGTATAATTAAAACCATCAGTTCAACAACCTTTATTTTACGCTGCCTAGGCTTTTCGACACTCTTATGTCATATATGTAATAGTTAATGCACATACGTCAGCACAGCGAGATGCTCTCAAGATGACATAATAGTGTCGAAAGGCCAAGGCAGCATAAAATTTGTGTTGTTGAGCTGATGGGTTTAATTATACATTTTATTTGATAGATCGAGCTCAACAGTGCTATATATGTATTTTAACACTTATATGAATAAACTTATTTTTAGTTATAAGTACAAAATTGTTTGTGTTTACTTAGCATTTACTTAGCATCCGGAATTTTATACCGGATGAGTTATTGTAAAACTTTGTAGATCTACCGTATTTGCAGGGAATTTAGACATTTATGCACGTATAAAATTTATCTTAACCGGGATAAAACTTTCAAACTGCGGAACACGGATGCACCAGGCAGATCGTCGGCCCAAAACATCTGCATTAGGCTTACATCAGTTTTAGGGTCGTTCTAGATAAACTGTAAAATTGACAGTTTTCGTGGCCTGCCTAGTTTATTTCTAACTAGGCATTTCTTATGCGTTTCTGGATTTAATATTTTCCTTAATTGCCGGATAAGATTATTAGTATTCTAACTGCGTCTTGATCGGACTTTAAATTCAGAGGTATTTTCCTTTTTTATGGTAGTTATTTTACAGCATAGCGTATTATTAATTGCGGATTAAAAAAAATCATGTAATTTATATGTTATATGACGACCTAGTAAACTGCAGATCCTTTCGGGTGTTTTTAGCGTTTAATTTAAATCACCAAGTACTGGTCTTACTAACTCGAGCGAATAGGATGCATTTTATTGCTATACATTAAATAGTATGACATAAACATTAGCCATTTCTGAAGCCATGTTTCCGTTCCTCTGTTTTACAGCTTGTAATTACCACTAATTTGTAGGAGTAACATAACGTTACTAGCGCACAATCATAAAATAATTAATTTTAATACTGCTTCAACAAGCTCTAAAGTATTAATATTATATATATACAAGTCATATTATTAATCAGTTCATGAAAATAAAACGAGTAAAATTAATAATAATAATTAATGAAAATGATAGCAATTTCATTTGTACATAAATAAACAAGTTGAACTTAATGTGAAAGTTTCTAATTAACAATAATCTTATTTAAATAAAAATATGTATTTTCTAAAAATTCTAGATCTTCTAGGTCACCTCATTTGAGGACAGATGATTTGCTTTGAAATATCTCTCTCGATAACTTATTTATCAAAGGCTATTGAATAATTTTTCTTTCCTTTCTGAAGAAATACAGAAGCTTAGACAGCCGACGAGAATAATTTGGTTTTTTTCCGACCTTGTGACTTAGGCTATATACCGTTAATCCTGAGAAAGTACATCACCTTTCGGAAACAGTAACTCTATCATTTGCACTTCTGTATCAGATCTTTTGAATTAAGCTATTAAACAGTGCTTTTAAATCGTGATCTTTTTAGAATGCTGTACTTTACTTGTTGCTCTAATCAATTTAAATAAGAAAAATCAATTCTTAATAGTTGCACTTGAAATTATAATTTGGGGCAATGTCCTCTTGTGATGGAAGAAGCAAGGTGGCCTTTTTTTAATCCTTATTTTTTGACATAACATTATTATAACTAGGCATTTAAGTAAAATGACTACTCCAAAAATTTGGTTGATTATGTTTATCAAGGTATGTATTGCGTTCTTCTTACCTGGATAGCTATCAGCATTGGATCCGAAGAGGACACAAAGTCCAGTCTCATAATTGACGGCTTGGCAGGAGTCATTGGCCTGGCAGGCTTCTAGACAATCGGTGAGCATTAGCGTTCCTGGAAGAGAGTCCAGCAAATCTGACGGAGCCGAGTATACGAAACCGGTGACTAGTTCAAATCCAAGCATGTCCGGATCACAGTCTTCTACACTCGTGAACCCAAATCCTGTAGGCCCACTGGGTCCACTCGCAGAAGGGCCAGGGCCAGAATTCTCAGGAGTGCTAGAAGATGTGTCAGATACAGCATTGGCTGCTGATCCATCGTCTTCGGCTTTTGCTAATTGACTTGCGTAGGCCACAGCTGCTAATAGTAGGCTTAAATTCCGCCATGTTATGCCCATTGTACTTTAAAGTTGCGAACTCGGTTATCTGGAAAGAAAGCAAAAAGAACGAAACAAAATTAGTCACGGTGGAGACTAGTGATTGGTTTCACGTATAAACGTGAATAGATAGAACAAACAATGGACTATGCTTGGTGGTCTGGTTGAGTGGCTTGTTTGTATATTTGGTGTTACGGGCTTTACTGATATCTTTAAAAGGAATCGACTTAGGATGTACATTTTAGCAAGGTGTCTGATCCCGGAGTAAACGTGATGAGCATGGTGTGAATTAACAAATAGACTCGCCTTCCTGTTTCAGGTTGTTTACTTCTCTTTTACAGTGTTGGACAGTGTTTGGAGAATCTTCACTTTTTAACTGCTTAGGAAGAAGGTACTTGATTTACAGAGGTTTTTACTTTTTTATCAGTATTTGCGTAAAGTGTTATACAGTATGCCGAACATAATTCTGTATCACGGATAATAAAACAGACTACTTTATATCTGTTTATCTACCATAAAAGCAACAAAACTACTTTTAGTTGCTGGTGGGAAAATAATAGCTGCACCTGGCTGTGAAGGAAAGCGTTTAACACAACTTGTCGTTAAGGATTGTGTACTTATACATTCTCAATACTCTGATGTTTAGTGCACATGAATAAGCTATTATTGGCGCGATTTATTAGTGTGTGAAACTAAGATAATTATTATAATCGATTGCTGGCGTTATTGACTTGGAATATATCATTATTTCAGTGACCAGTTAATGGGATGTTGATCATTAATAATAATTATATAAATCATAAAGTGTTGATATTTTGTTTACCGTACCTTATATCTGGCGTTGTATTGCTACCCCACAATGAGCCGTAAAAATTAGTAAATTGGAATAATTTATTACAGTAGAACAAAAATATCTTTCATTATAAATAACTTCTTATTTATTTAGTTACAATTATGCAGCATTACTACTTCTTACCAGGCACACATTCTCTGTAGACGATACCCGAAGGGACGGTATAACTGTTAAAGGTGTGTTCAGTACTTACCCTTAAAATGTGCATAAAATCATGGAGTAAAATTGATAAGTCTCTAATATCCATCTCTAACCTACATTGTGCCGTGGATTTCAAATGATCCTGCACCCCGAAATCTAATTGGAACTAATCTACATCACAACCATTGCAGTTGCATAGTTGACATTTTAAAATGTTCTTGTAAAGCTATGCAAGCTATAGGAATATTATCTATTTGATGGAACCCGGAGGTTCATTGCCGCGCTTTACGTGTGCCTGCCATTCAACCCTATTCTGTGCTAATTCCATCCAACCATCCCTCGCAAATCCTACTTCCCTTAAATCTATCCTAATATTGCCCTCCCACCTACGTCTAGGTCTTTCAAGTGCTCTTTTCCCTTCGGGTCTCCCAGTCAATATTTTTGAGGTATGTCTTTCATCCCCCAAGTGCTCAACATGTCCAGCCCATTTCATCCTCCGTGATTTAATTACCCTTACTATATACGGTGACGAGTATAGGTTATGAAGCTCGTTGTTATGCAGTTTCTCCGGCCCCCATTTTCATCTCTCTATTATTATTATTATTATTATTATTATTATTATTATTATTATTATTATTACTATTACTATTACATTATTTCCAATTTTTATTTAATTTTCCGTTATGAGCAAATGATCGGTTCTGACTTGTAATGTTTAACTTCATTTGATGGACAGACATTATTGTTACTGTATTAATGAGAATAGTAAAATTTCACTAGATTACTAATTAAAATTTCCCTGGACCGGAGGTAGATTCATAAAACCCGGTACTCCGGCGACTGGAAATATGGCAACCCTAAACGACCGGTATAAGGCACAGTTTTCTGTATTTGGTCGTGCACTTAATCTAATCAGATCTTTATTTCAAATTAAAGTGGAATTATATTTATATGAGAAAATAGGCACGCTTGAATATCATACACAATTTAATTTATTTTATTTTAATTTGAGCAACTTATTGGGTAAAAAACTGGATTGTTTCTTTAGTTAAAGGCATAGAATGAAGTTACGGATCTATTTTAAAATCTAGTAGAAAGTATTTATTTGAAATTAGAGATGTTTGAAAAATGTTATGTACTTTTACAAGAGTATACGAAGAAAGATTATATATATATATATATATATATATATATATATATATATATACGTATAGATTTATAGACTACAGCTGTTTAGGTAGCGTTTAAGACGATTCATAGGTAAAATACAAATGAATGAATTCTCGTTGACAGTCCAATCATGTACATGATCCAGGATACGTGCGATTAAACGAGATCTTAGCAAACAGTTCTCTGCAAAGCTATGCCAAAAACAATGTTCCACTTGACTGGAGTGTCCTGCTTCCATTCTTATGTATGAGGAATGTTACACAACGAAATTATGGCTATTATGAAGTGAAGGAGTCACTGCACAGCATCGTTAATATGGACACATTATATTTTAGCGAACATTTCCTCTCGTAGTACGTGAAGGTATGGGAAGTATGCTCATGAGAAGGGCCCGTGTGTGAGCTGACTGAATGCTTTCGTCAATAATACATAAAGTTCACGTATTCATCATGTACGGTTTGAATATCTTATATTAATAAGCATTTGAAAATCAGTTCGGCCAGCTGAATGCAAAGTATAACTCACGCATCAGTGCTTACAGAATTCTGAAGGTGGACTGTCTGCTCCATAGTCTGCTCAGTATGAGGCTTTCGTTATGTGTTCTTTACTCACGTGTATGGTTCACTGCTATTGATGGAATTTATGTCCAATTTCTTCTTCTTCTTTTATTATTATTATTATTATTATTATTATTATTATTATTGTTATTATTATTATTCACAATTCTGTACCATTTACTGTAAAAATCAGATCAACATGATGGAGATTGAATGCGGCTGTTGAAGGTGAAAGTAGAGAGAGGCTACCTGCCGAAATTTTATAAAACTCCATATTTTTTTCGTTCATCTTGAAGATCGGGGTGCTTCAAGTATAAATATAAGCTTGATTTTTTTTACAAGGTCTATGCAATCGATCTAATTCCACAACAATTTTTTGACTCTATAAAACATAAACTTTTACTCCGAAAGTAGTAAACAGATTAAAATATACAAGTAGACATTGGTTCTCTCTGTGCAGAACTTACACTTGTGCATAACTTGCCCCAATTGATCTTCCAGGAAATTTATTTCTTGGTATCTCTGATATATATTTTTAAAGATTTCACACGTACTTTGAAGCAAGATTTTTCTTATCTGATTTTCAAATTAGTGTATCGTGCCTAAATGGCATTAGCCTACACCAGTTTTCGACGCAAGTGTTCGAAATAAATTGCTCGGGCAGTGAAGATTTATTGTATCAGAAAACTGGTTCTTGAAAAATGCACATCGTTTACATTCATGTGCGTTTGTTAATACATAAATTTTATTATTGCAACAAAACCATAAATAACAGTAAATGAAGGCAGTTACAGGTGTGAAGACCAACTGGCCATTTTTCCACTTGGAATTCCCTTAAGAATTGATAGTTTATCTGTGACCAGCATATAGTTATCTAGTGCCGTTGACCTCATGAGCATTTTGAGTTTCTTCCAACTCAGCAAACATCTTAATATGTGTCACCTCATTTTTCTTCCTGTCCTGCTTCTTAAAAGGCGTGCTTAGCAATTTAAATGAAGGAAGTACTTTTGCATGTGTTAAGAAGTCCATAAACTTTTAAGATAGCTAATTGTCCTGTGCTCCAAAGTCTTATTATATCCAGGATATGTGGTAATTCCATCTAGTTCAATAGCTAATTTTCCTGAGCTCTAAAGTCTTAGACCTATTATATCCAGGATATGTGGGAATTCCATCTAGTTCAATTACATTTACAGTATGTAATAGAAGTACTGCAAGGCATTTTATATCATTTTTATGAATGTGTAAGTTATTTATTATATAAAAACAGTTATCTTAACGCCTTTCTAAAATGGATTCATGCTTTTATAAGAGACGATTAGGAGTAATTGGAAGAATTTCTTTGCCGTGATAAAATGGTGATAGACCTATTAGAAATCTTTTAGGGCGACAAACTGCCCCTATTTATTTAACTCTTTATTTTATCCAGGATTTGTGATAATTGTTCTCATTTGAGTTATATTAGTGGACCGATAATTAAGTTACTGTACAATTTTTAACCATTTCCTGAAGCTGCACTGGATAAAGTTCTTTTGGATGCCAGAATGGATTCTCAGTTTCTTAAGAGCACGCGAAGACATTTTCTGATAAGTAATTTATTATTTCAAAATGAAATTATGTTAATGCCTATGAATACGGATTCCTACACTCTTTTTTTTAAACTCTTTAACTTTATCATACCAAGTATGTGATAAATCTTATAGTCTGAAGTTAAATGCTGATAAACTTGCTAATATTAACGGTATCCTCCTAAGTTCACTAAGTAGTCTACGGAATCCCGCTGAACTGGTTTGATTCTATAATTATCCATCGAAATAAAAAAGAAAATCTAAGAAATGTCGAAATCTTTTCTTTCTGTTTAATGTGCATACAAAACGAAGCTGTCTTATTAAAATGCAGAGTGATCTGCACCGAATGCCAAAATGCTATTGAACGACGATGGTGGTAACAAAATGTGAATTGTATTTCATAATCGTGATGATGGCAAATGGTGATAAGGCGGTGGTTCATAAAAATTCAGCAGTTTGGTTGCTTATTATTAAGACGACTAAAAGGGATAATGGTTACAGATCTCGTAACAGGTTCTGTGAGTCATCTCACGAACTGTTCGTGAGGTCCTCAGCATCTGTTTTGTGAGAAACTTTTATTTTACACCCACGCCACTCTTTCAGGAAATTAAAAAAAATAACTTGCGCTATTTAAACATTAATCTTCACGTTTCGTAAGTTATTATGCTGTTCATTTTAATTTATTCTGGGACTATAATTTCTTGGGGGAACGAATATGTTTTAAACTGTAATATTGTGTTGTAATAATTATTTCGAAACAGTAAGACATAATAGGTAAGGTCTTCTGGTTCCAACAAATCTTCTAAGCGAAATAAGAAGAAATGGCACCTGAAAGGAAAAAAAAGCGTGGTTGGAGTGTAGTTGTAATGAAGAACAGTCAGAAAGAGAAAAGAAAACAGAGCTTTACTATATTTTATACTACATATTATGTTGATGATGTTGATAACATAATAATAATAATAACAACAATAACAACAAAAATAACTTTATTGATAGTTGGATATAACTTTTAAAATGAACTCCAGATTTTGGATAGATACAAGGTTACAAGAAATATAACTAATATTATTATTCCAGCACACCCTTGAAAAAGCAAGCTGGTGGTCGGGTTACTTCAGTAAAATATAAAATTGTTATTTAAGATCCAAAAGTTAAAAACGAGATTTTATTGCGAGTAGATTATGTTTGCAAAACTAGCCCGTAAGGGTGACTATAGAAATCCTACGATCAAAATAAAATCATTTTACCGCGTGTATCAAACTATTTTCTAGACAGTTTTTTAAAAATTTCTGAAATATTAATGTTATATTATTGTAATGAATAACACACCGTGGAGCTAGTCATATTGTAACGCACAGACAGTTGTTATTTTCTAGACAGTTTTTTAAAAATTTCTGAAATATTAATGTTATATTATTGTAATGAATAACACACCGTGGAGCTAGTCATATTGTAACGCACAGACAGTTGTTATTGATTTTATGGTACTGGGCTGCCAATTTACGACAACGCTTTTCATCCACCAAGTATGACGATATTTGCAATCACTTTGAGAAATTTCACATTTAAGAATGCGTATTGCATATTAAAAATTGGAATTATTTATTAAACTGTGAGTATTAAATGATCATATGCAAATACTTTAACTAAAAGGATATTTTTCATGTAAAGCTATTAAAGTTTGTTATACTGGAATGTTATAATTTTATACCACTTGGTGGCATAATTTTCTCCTTTTAATTAATATCATCTGCCGTTAAAAGTGCGTCTTTTACCTTCCACTGTCTAAAAAAATTATAAGTGAGGAAGTAAAAAATTATATTACTTACAACTGGCGTAATTTAAAAAGAAAGTGTTTGATGATTGTAGATTATGTGAAACTTTAGTATAGCTGTATGGAAATGTTAATGAAATACCGGTACGTATGATTAAATTTACAAAGAAAACTTAATAAGTTATATTTATAAACATTACTACAAACTTTGTCAGTGAATATTATGGATTGATAAAAGTTTCTTTTTATATTTTGCCTTTGGGGGAGAATTGTGGATGCAATATAATTTCGCAATTATAAATCCTACTCCAGAACGAATTCTGTGCTTCAAGCCTATTGATGTGATCCAGTTGGATCCGTTAGAGGCAAATTAAGTGCTTCTACGCATGCATAAAAAATTTACGTTTTTTGCTGCCAGTAACAAAGTCTACGATACGTACAGAGGTCTGCGACCATAGCAAAATGAGAAAGCAATCATGTTAAAAGTAACAGAATTTTTTTTTCACACGAATACAGAACCATTAGTTTAAATTCTGATATTTCGCACATTTTTGTGTAGGTCAGGCCGATTTGTCTTTTATGAGATAAAAGATACAGCGAATCTGAATATATTATAAGGATAATTGCGTAATATTAATAATGTCCATTATTTCCTTTAAAAATGTGTACGGCTGTAGTAACACAGGTATTCCGCTCATAATAATGGTGTGGTTAATTGAAATCTGTCGGTTATTTTTATTTACAGCCTGCGTGAAAGTATCGTAAGAGTTCCTGTGTCTAACTCTTGACCCTTTTTGAACTCGTATTTACCGGTAAATAATGTCATTTTCGGTATGAATAATCACACTTTTTGGTATTGCCGGTCTTTCTATCGGTTTCTGTATCTGTACATCTATCGTTCGTTCTTTCTTTCTTTCTGTCTGCTGCGTCCATGTGGCTGCATCCGAATAATCTGCCAGCCCTTGAGAGTTTTATGCTCTAATTCAACCATCCAGCAGTGAGTGATAGGTAATTATAAGGGTCATAAAACGCACCACGCACAAATAGCTGTGCTCAGTACTGATTTTCTTAAAAAAAAATACAGGACAATCATTCCTTACCATAACATTTCATATAGACCTACAAGCTTTTATTCTTTGGAAATTTCTATAGTGTAATCATTCCATGTAGAGTGTTTTCCAGTCTGTTCATGCTTAGAATCACTCCTGCCATGCGAGTAAAATAGTTGTTTGTGTTATAGTCAGCGGGAAATGATTAAGATGTAATTAAAACATCTGAAAGATTCTTCAGATTTCATACTTTTTCTCTGGTTATGCATATCTGCTTATACGTTTTCTAAAACAATACTGAGGAACGAACCCCTTTTCTATTTATTAATAGAGGATCACAACTCAAGATTTCGGGGAAATACATTATTCCCTTCGTACAGTAAAATGCGGTACATTAGGAGCGAGATGATTGTTTAAAACAGCTTCAGGGTTGTTTATAAATGCCATATGTAAGGATATGTTTGGAAGAACTCGTGAGAATCTGAACTTGTGCCAATTCCAGCTTCACATCTCTTGTGTGAATGAGTAGGTGGTAGCTTGCAGAGACAGAGGTGGCAATACCGTTGTCCGGAAACCTACAATTATCCTATGTGTCTGAGTGAGTCTTCATTGGTGCAGATTATGTCCTATGATCACAGATTTTAACGAAGTTTGTTCATAATTTATATTGTAGGTTGTTTTGTTTAGCCGTTCGTTAAGACTGATTTGACTTACTTGGTTCAGATAATGATGTATTACATTTTTCATTTATAATTGTATAATCATAATAATATAATATAAATAATATAGTATATTTCAGGGTTTAAGCTACGATCGCATTTTTGCGAAATGCGAAAGAAATTGTAGCCACTTTCGCAAAAATGCGAAAGGAGAAGTGGGCCAACAGAAAAGAGAGAAAAGTGTTAAATTCAAACCAAAGTGTTTTGAAAAAAAATTAATAATTTGCTTTATAGTTCAGTTTGTTATTTGTACCATTATTTGTACCATTTTATTTTTATTATTTTGAAGCTACATAAAAAATGCCGTTAAAATTAACTTTTAGCAATAAATTTGTATTTTAGCATTTTGCTAAAGCTTTTTTTATCCATTTTCGCTTTTTTGCTAAAGGCTTTTTTCTAGCTTAAATTCTGTAGCATAATAATATATAATAATATAAATGTATTTTAAATATAATAATATATATTATAAATATATAATATATTATGAATATAATAATATAATAATATACATCATAAATATATTAATATAATAATATATATTATCAATATAATATAAATAGTATAATATGATATAAATAAATCAGAATAATAATAATCGCATTAATTGTATTAATTGTGTATTACATTTTTTATTAATAATTGTAATAATCGTGGTATATTTTGTAATGAGATAGTCTGTGTTGATATTAACACTGAGCTTTCATATGGGTCTGTAAGGTATTCCTAGTTTCATTTGGATTGTTCGATAGCTGTTCACAATATTGTTCGATAGAAGCCATTCACCTACGGGAAGTTACGATTCTACTTAGCCGACCTAATCATTGCAAGGACGGCAAGCCATAGGGCAATCATGTTCCTTCATTAGCTACTCGGTAGCGGACTAAGATAATTATTAAATTATATTTTTAAGAAACTCTTTTTTACCAAGCCTAAAATTTCGGGCTCAGAACACGCCAGTTTGAAATTCCAATGCTGAAGAAATTTTCTACCTGAAGGATTTTTTCCCTGTCGGCCCAAAGAGTTGATCTTGGATTCATATGTTAGGATTATTTTTATGAACATGCATGTTAGCAGGATACATATTAGTTGCCTGTGGTCCACTTGTATTTACACCAGGATAATTGCAATATACGTCCATTCACATTTGTAATTCAGTTCATGCATATGTTCGTATTCGTATTCCACAGATGTAGCAAAAAGAAGTTAATACTACTTGTCTGCTTGCTGTGCCTCCCATTGTAAAGAGATGTATAATTATGCTACTGAGAAACTAACTACCATTGTCATAGCGAATTGATTACAGTACTGTAGCGTGATGGTCATTTTTCCTAATGCAAATAAGTATTACTCACTGCCAGCTCATTAAACTAGTTGGCTGAATTATGGATGCAGTTTTTAAGAAAGAGTTTCGTGTCCATTTAAGCTGATCACTTCCTTGTATTTGCAAAGAGTTCATTAAACTGACTCATTCGGACGTGAGTTAGGTATATTCTGATTTTCCCTGCACACATACTGAAACCGAATTAGGCTTTTATGGAGCATATATTTATCCACCGTAGTTAAATTGGACTAAATGGCCTAATGTGTATAATCTGGATATTAATACCATAAAACCATGTCTATTGTGGGTGCCACTTCTTAAAGACTTTTTCCCCAAGAACTGACTCTACTTGCTGCCACCTTAGTCCTCTTCGACTTGTCAGTCAGTGAACAGAAAGATAATTAGGCGTATTCACATTTGTCTGCAGTCCAGTACAGTGTTGCCAAATACGTACTACAGCATGTTTACTTCACTTGGGAAGTGGTGAATGACAGCGGCAACACGGCGGAAATCCACGCGACCACAAGAGCACCTATTCTTTATCGGTGTCAGTGTCAGTGCAGACTTTCGGATTGGGGAACAATGCTATTATATTTTTTTGTAGATAGACGATGGTTAGGGACAAGGTCTTTTTAAAATGGCACGAACTTGACCTTAGCTACTGCCTGTTTCAACCTGTGAAAACACAAGAAGAAGCAACAGAAAGCTGAGAGATGTAAGTGTTAAAGTTTTAATAAAACTTTCTAAAGCTTTTAATTGTTTTATTACAATCACAAAGAATAGAAGAGGATGCCGTTTTGTTTTTAATTATTAATACATCTACGCCTCCATAACAAGATGCTCTGAAGATGACACAAGAGTATCGAAAGGCTAGACATAAAATGAAGTTTGTTGAGCTGATGGTATGAATTATCAGTTTTATTTTATTGAAAAAGCTCAACGGTACAATGTTTTAACTCTATGTCAATCGTGAATTTAATAAAATAACAGTAAAATCCTTCTTTCTACATTATACAGTATAAGGCTATCGATTCAGTTAGTCCTATCTTCTTAAGAAAGAGTTTATTATACGTAATGTTGTGAGTACGGTGCTTTTGAAATTTAAACTACGATGTGGGTTAATTGGTTGAATTGTACTGTCGTCAAAATGTGTGGTAAAACGATAAATTCTTCCTGTAACAGTTTTAATTATTAAACATTTTAGTAAATATTCACATTTTGGGCAAAATAAAAAATAAAAAATAACTTTCAAATGAAGTAGGCTCATAGTAGAGACATGGAAAGTATCCTGTATATTAACAAAAGGCGACAGTGTTGATAACTAAAACTTGTAGGCCTATTTCAGGCGGCAACTCTACAGCATTTTCGGCAATACTGCTACATCTTAGTTGCATCTCTGTGAAATGTTAAAACTATTAAGTTACTGATAAGTTATTTCCAATCCGTTCAAAGAAGATGGAAGACCACCGGCCCCCAAAACGCTACTAAACTACAGATCAATAGGAAGAAGGACTAAAGGACGTCCACCGAAGACATGGAAAGACCCATTCACAAAATGAGACTGATATAGGCTAAGTCAACAGGCCTACACGTTGAAGACGGTGGTGACGATAAAGAAAAGCGAAGAGTGATTCATCTGCAAAGTTTACTTACTTAACCAGTTAAAACACCGACAATGTAAATGCAATATTTTACTCATAGTGCCCAAATATGAAGAAACATTGTTATAATTTGTTACAAAGTATCTAATTAGAGATCAGTAAATACTTCAAAAGGAGTAATTTATTAATAACAAGTAATTCTAGCCTGTTATTAAATTCTGAGAGATACAGGATCAGCAATTTATTAATAACATTTTGTGGAACTTCGCACAAAACTATCATCCATCTTTGAGCACGACACCAGACTTACGGTATTGGGAATATCGACTTAATGTCGGAAGTTGATTACATTAACATTTTTAGTAGAAGAAGATAGAAAAAGAAGAGCAAGAAATTAAAGTTAATCTACCAGTACTGAACACGACTTTTCTTTGCCTCATTTAGCATTACTTAAAGAATGGCAAGCAGTGTGATTTTTTCGCGGCAAGGAACCGTTATTCCTTGCGATTTTGACCAATTGCTCATCACTCGTGGCATAGTGGACAGGATAAAAATGCGAAACAATGATGACGGAAGTGTGTCCTAGGGCTGTATTATCTCGGCAATTCATCATACAATGACTGCATTAGATCCGGGCTGGTCCTGACAAAAGAATTGCACATGCTACATTTCTGAAGATGCTCCTGGTCCAAATAAGGTTATAGTAGGAAGTAATTTAATGTGCCGAATTGCAGAAAGCGTGCTAAAATATGTAACAAGCATCGTGTTTTGGGTAGCCTGATTTTCACAAAACAGAAATGCTGGATTTCGATTTCCTTGGTAATGTAGCATTTATTGTAACTGTAACATGGATTCTTTCTGAAGTTTCACTATATGACTATATGCTATTCCTGTTTCACTCGTTGGTATCACTAGACCTCTACCTTTATTTATATAAAATGCGTTTAAATAAGTGCGTTTATTTTGGGAAATAATTTTTAGTAACTAACCCATTTAATTATTTATTACATTTTGTGTTCTATTTTATTTCTATAGCATTTCGTTTTATTTTATTTTACATTAATATAAAAAATACAGAGCCAAGTAACGAGACCGTAGCGTTGCGGGCTTGCATCGGGAGATCTGGGGGTTCAAACTTCATGGATGTCCTGTTTTTTCTCCCAGTCGCAAAGGCAGATGTGTGATTGGATATTTACTTAACCACTTCTGGCCGCTATTACATCTTATAACATAATCGGAAAAATCGAATCTGAATTTAAATTAACATGAGCCCTAATACAGCAACAATAGAAATAGATGTACAGTCCATCATTAGTTACACGGCCTACTTAACTATATCCACAAATCCTAAATATCATACGACATCTATGATGCTAAATCGTGAATGAAGCTGAAATAAATAGAATACCTGTTCTGCTCATCTTTCCATTTTTGTCTTGACCTTTCATTGTTTAAACATACTATCCAGAACATCCTGATATTTGAAGTTGATTTTAAAATGTAAAATGCATTAATAATTAATGTTTAAGCACTGAAAACCCTAAACTTATATATAAAATGAAAAATTTGGAAGAACGTATACTGTATTTCAGTTGTCTAAATTTCATTGGTGGATCTCAACGGTATCTTGCAACATGTGTGTTAGTAATTGTTTTATGATATTTTATTTTTTAACTTCTTTTATTTATTGAATTGAATTTTAGTGGGGCATTGTACTTTTGTTACATATTATTTCTATTCTGTACTGTTCTCTCCTTTTTTAATTTTTTTTATTTGCATCTTAAGGAAACTTACATTTTACTTTTTAACAGGTTTTCTTAGCGATGATTAGAATGATGACTACTGTCGAACATTGTAAGAGGGAAATTCCTTACCCAGTGGACTGACTTTCCATTTACCTACGTAGAAAGTAGCCCAAATGACCTATAGTTGTCAATTCACAGTTAAATTATTCTTTGGGTTTCTTTGTTTGTCTAAGATATTTAATATATTTCTTTAAGAGAATATTATAGAAGAAAAATTCCTCCGACACTGAAACCTGAACCCAGGACCTTTGGCTATTCACGCCAATGCTCTACCAACTGAGCTAAGCCGGAGTTCAATTCACAGCGCCAGATGGAACCTCTCTCCTAAAACTGATTGCCCTAATGGTCTACCTCACAGTATGTCCAGTATGTAATGTCCAACAGAGACAATAATCTGTGGTTCATGATATGTATCTATATTTTTTTAGTTATCCGGAATAACATTTCATATTAAAATGCTCTTGAATCGATATTAACTCAGATTTTTGCATTTCTGTATTAAATTTATTTTGGGTTGTGCCGTTGAAGAGATCAATAAAATATTTACGTAATAAATTTATTCTCAACTTCATTTATTACGCCTAGGCCTTAAGGTTACGTGGATCCATCTTTGAGGGCATCTTCTTAAATCTTAATCTACCCTGTGAAATGTGAAGATGCCCTGAAAATTAGGAAGAACATAGGCGTGATAAAAGAAGTTAAGAACAAAGGTATTACGTAATTATTTTATCTTTTTATTAAGCTTCTTTTGGATGTACATATTAGGATAAAATGTAAACCGTCCGTATATATTTTCATAACAAAAGCTATATCCTGAACTAAAATTACTTACAAAATATCATAGGGTATACTTCATCTCGAGGTCGAGACTAAATGTAGCAAATTAACTTTTCCCTATATCATAAATGTCGACTATCTTCAGTGTATGGGTTTTGATCATCTTTAACATTCTTGATTAATAGTACCCGTTAACGTGCAAATACATAGACCAACACAGTTTATAACTTATCACGGTCAATTTGGGCAGTGTCCAAATTTGTACTCTCCAATTCACAGTATAATTTTGAATCGTTCCATTCAAAATAGAAACCAATATTTGTATTTGCAAGGGCACCAATCAAACTGTATCACATATTATAATTAAATGGTCTGCTTTAGAAGTCCAAAGACAAGAAATTATTATTAAATTAGATTATTGCCAAAATAATTTCAACAGCCTTTGACAAGGTTTTGCATAAGAAATGCTGATGTAAGAAGTTGTCTGACTATAAATTATATATTTTTTAAACTTTCATTTAGAATTTAGCATTTGATTTTTAATTAATATTATTCATATTAGCTATATTATTATTGTGTAACTCTAAATATTGATAGCTATATTATTATTGTGTAACTCTAAATATTGATAAAACTATAAATTACATAAATTAGTACTGTAACTAGAACCCTAGCATGCCGAAAGGTGAAATAGGGTTAATTATACTTGGATATTCAATAATAATAACACAATAATCAATAACATTAATAATATTTTACCTATATCTTGCTTGGATTTATGTCTACAGCTGGCAATTACATATTTTAAAATTATCTCTTTGCTTCGGTGAATGTACAGTTAAATGCTAGACCAAAGCCATAACAAAATACTAAACATAGTAAAATAGTTAACTCGGTTTATTATTGTTTATATGATCTAAATGCTATTACCAGTGCATCTGCAGAGCAATTAATGTCAAGTAATTTAAATGCAAGGGTGCACGGTAACTCTGAGAAAGTTACATGAATGAACTTCTCACGTATTGAAAGCAGGACTACTTGGCTAGAAACCAAGAATATAGTAGGCTTAGTCTTGACTACAATATTGATGCACTAGAAAGGTGGGGCTGAAGACTATAAATTTAAGGCAGTTGGTCTCTAAATCTACGCATATGCACTCCCCTACAAAAAGTAAAGGTTAAACTAGCTGCAATAGAGGAAGTCGTAGTAACAGTTGAAATAGTACGGGAAGTACGATGCATAGCGAAATTGTTGATCTAACGGGACCGTTTTTACTTAAGTGTAAACATTGCATTTTACATTTGTTGTAGAAAACATTTCATACTTCATCTTCCTGCCGATTTTTTAATAAAAGGAGTTATGGTTGAGCAGTAGTAGTAATTTGTTGTCAGTTTTAATACAGTAGTAAGGAACGTTAGAGCGGACCGTGACCAATGTGGCGATGCACGGATGTTATTCATGAAGGATTCGATATGGTTAGGCTAAACTTCATGTCATGACATATTGCCCCGTTGTGTGGTCAATAAAACATTCCTAGCACGTGGTGTAAGATCAGAATTTATATAGCTCTATATGTGGTCATGAACACTTAGTTTAGTCTGTTACCGATTCAGAATCATCTTCTGACATTTAACGTAAAACGCATTATTTTAAAACATGATTATTTCTAATTCGTACAGTTTTATATTAAGTACATAGGGCTAATAATTGAATTCGCGGGTGTATTGAGTCCATTTGGAATTTGAAAATTCGCCCGTGAGGTATTTTTTATATATAAAAGAAAATTATATACAGTAGAAGCTTACAACTAAGATATGACTTGCGTCGAAATTTGATCTGAACTTCACATATCGTTCTATGGAGATATGAAGTCCTATCTTTGTTTCCAGGGGAAAATAATCCCTGAATAAAAAGTTCATATCTGCATATGTCATAAGTAGGGGCGGATTTCTATGACATGTCATATTTTTCCCCTTTGCATTATTTCAGGTTTCGACTAATTTAACCCGATTCCAAAGATCCTGGTGAAAATGGAACGGCTTTTACTGTGCATATAACTGCAAATTTAGGAAATGTTCAACTATTGTTGCATATTTAATATGAATATGCATATTTAGGTCATATTTTTGGCATATTTGTGTGCATATTAAAGAAATTTTGAAGTTCCATATCATATTTTGTAAATTTTGCATTATAATGATACTTTTTTGAGAATTTACAGATATTTTAAATAATTAACACTATATTTTAATAAAATGTATGGTAGTGAAACTTAAAACAATATACACAATGTGTAAGTGGTAAAGTCATATTTTAAACATTTATTGGTCTTATTTTAATGTTTTTTAGGTCATAAATGCATGCATATATCCTATTTTTAGGTCATAGAAATCCGCCCCCTAGTAATAAGCTATAATTTCCAAATGTTGGCTTTATATCATACATATCGGACGGTTCATATGTTCAAAACTTGCAAGTGACCCGTCTGTGAAGCTTGTTTTATTAACATTGTCATTTTTCACCAATACTAACTGGAAATTAAGCATTCCAGAAATTACATTTGTACTTTTTCTAACGTAGCCTATCTGAACATATTTAATTATTTCAACGTTTCTTTAAATGTTATGTATGAATGAAAACAGGAACAAAGTATTTTACTGCTGCTGACATATAAATGCGCCACTTCATACAATTTTTTAGGCAGAGATATAAAACAATAAGAGTATTGCTTTCTGTAAAATGTGATGATTTTTATCCGCAGTAGTAAACTTATTATTCAAAGAGACAGCTATTGAATTGAAAATTTCCACATTGGTTTGAAACTTGGGGCTCACTGATGGGGTTTCTTGATGATTGCTTATATATCAATACAAATTCAGCTCTGAAATGGTCAACAGGAACTGCCGATTTTTCCCCTGGCGGGCATGTAAGCATGTATTTGCATCGAGTTTAAGATTCGTCAAGATTTTTGTTCCTTAATAGAACAAATTATTATTATTATTATTATTATAATAATAGTTAATGTTACTGGATGGAGTAGCCTCATACGTGATCAGGGAAGAGGGGAGGGAAAAGCACATTGAAATTGTGATGGAAAGGAAAAATTCTACGCTATACGCTGCTGGCTATGAGCTATGATAAATGCCCTGCATGTATCGTACAAATAGAAAACGGTAACGTCTTCCAACCAAACTTTTCCCATAACTCACTGGAAAGCACAAGCTATGAATAGTTTCTGTATCCATTTATTATTGTATTAGTTTTAAAGAAAAGAAAACACTGTCATCAATTATTATTTTCAGAAGTCTTGCTAGTGCTTCCAGGAGTTTAACATGGAAATAATAAACATAAGTACATTATTTTTTTTACCTTAAGCTTGATCTTTGCATATTAAAAGTAGTAATTCTTCTTTCGCCTGTTTACCACTATTACAAGATAGCAACAAAATCATAATTCCAAACAATCCAGAATTGGAGAATTTGCCAGAAGATTTTTTTTTAATTTATGAATTTATTATAGTACAAGTGGCAGTTACCTATATGTGAGTTATTATTCTTTCTAAGGTCAAATTCACTTCAAATTAAAATCATGCGAAGAATATATCATATGGATCTACACACATATAATAATTACAGTCATTCTCTCAAAACATCCACTGCAAAATTTAATCGTAATAATTCATCATAAAACTTTCTCGGCCTACAAGCTTTTGATGATTCAGCCCTTCACCCATTGTTATTCACAAAATAGTAAGTTTAAAAAAAAAATATATATATATACGTAAACATGGGGCATGAGATCTCAGAGACCACTAGAAAAATAAACTGTTTTCTAATACGGCTCCACACACTGACGGGTAAGTGCCATGTATAGGGTGGTAAAGGATCTTGAAAAGGGAATGTGGTGTAAATAACCCATCTTTGAAGATGATATCCAAACAGTAACAGCAGTTTATGTTTTTACTTCGGTCACACAGGCCTTACATCCATGGTTACGGGTTAAGGTATAAGGTATTTTTAAAAAAAAGATCGGGATTTTTGAAGGAAAGTGGTAGGTCTACTTCGCCTAAGAAGAAGTCGTCAATATGTATCTTGTCGCTGTCTTGAAAATTACTACTTCACCATAACTTTTTGTGTGTATATAAATCTTAATCTTGATGCTATGCTGTTCGCAAATACAAAAGCAGATTTTTCTCAAAATGTACTTCTCTATGTAGTATAGTAGAAACTTCGTAACGAATTGCAGGGTCGAATACTATACTTCCTCTACCTATGGTATCTATGGTAGCGGTAGAGAAAATTAAAAAGTATGCATGTGTGTTTGTATGACCTGTTGTTTGTAGGATGTACGGGAGGAGCAGCCAGACTACATAATCTATTCTCATGTAGATTTCTGTAGCGGAATGCACACTCACAATACTTATGCATAGACTTCATGATTGCTACACAACCAGTGTAAAAACACACACACACACACACACACACACACATGTTCCCACGTGGAAGTTATTATTTCATTTTCTTTCTATTCCCACGAGGTGTTGGAGGGAGAGACTTGGTTTGAATAAATATCACCGTCACACATGTGTGCCAATGTTAGGATGCACCTTGCATACAAGTTACGTGTCTTCTTGTCGGGCAGGATTTCATTGTCATACCGTCTTCACGTTATGTTGTAATTTCGTGCCTTCGCAATGTTCTCAGTGCACTTTTGATCTAACCTAGTTCGTTCAGTTATTGCCCTACTTTTCCTTTGAAGATGAATCTTACAGACATTGCATTTTGTTGTCGAAATTATAAGCTTTTAGTGTAACTATTGGCTTGTTTCATTCCCCAAGAATAGTCTGTATAACGTATTGAGATTTACTAGACCAGTTAGGAAAGGTTTGCGGTAAACGATGGTGGAGTTATTTTATGAACAGAGCTGAAGTATTGAATTCAGACGAATATACCTTCTTAATTCCTTAAATTTCGAAATCAAAGTCACATGGTTTTTTCATTTTTAATTGAGTGCATAGATTTATAAATAGCATGAAAAATAGAACTGCTCCCTTTCCTATTTTCAAATTAATTTCTCGTAAAAGAAGTACGAGGCCATTGCGAACAGCATTGAACCAAAATTAAGATTTATATCCATACAAAAAGTTATGGCGAAGTAGTAATTTTCAAGACAGCGACAAGATACATATTGACGATTTCCTCTTACGCGAAATAGACCTACCACTTTCCTTGAATAATCACGATCTTTTTAAAAATATCTTAACCCGCAACCATGGATGTAACGTCTGTGGGACCGCAGTAAAAAAAACATAAACTGCTGCTACTGTTTGGATATCATCTTCAAAGATGGGTTATTTACACTACCTTCCCTAGTAGAATGATCTGTTGGCCTGTAAGCGAAGGGTGTATTTCCCAAGAGTGTGCACTCAATATTTTTCTATTATAAAAATTTAATAATTTTCCCCTGAAGTTGACAACTTAACTAGACCATATCCCTGCTGAACTATAAGACTAGTAGGTGCATTGATATTAGCGGATAACTGTAGCTCACTGAAATCCACATGTCTTAATTCTACATGTTGGTGATGAGGTACACAGATTCCACTGTAGGTTGCTGGGGATCAAATCTGCCAAGAGGAAGGCGAATGCTTTAGCTTTGGCTCATTTCATGCTTGTTCAAGCAGTTAAAGGTTTAGTCAAATAAAGATACTTTCCTGCTGTTTATTTTCTTCCCTTTTCTCAAACATCAATTCTTGTGCTTTCTAAAAGTTATACACACAGTATCCGACATGTTTGACAAATATTTAATTAATTAACGGTTGCTATGTCCACTGAAAAAGGAGCCAAAGAGTGTGCAAAAAATTAAATATATTCATAAGTCCATATCTCTTCTATTCTCAGTGTGGAAACTGTCTGTATGAGGCAAAATTCCCTACTTTTCCTAAGTAAAAGTATAGTCTGTGAATTTACGTTTACTTTAGTTATCCGGTGTAGTGGTCAGATATTCTGTGATTAATCATGACTTCATGAGGTTCTGGAGACCATTCCTAGTCCGGCCATATTTTATATTTAGATCCTTGTGGTTGGTAAATAAGAATATAATCCGGCAATTATAGTTTATATATTATAATTAGGCGTATATAATTTTACATTGTATATTCATAATCACCACCTCGTCTATTTACACCAGGTTATCTGGTTGTACAGGGAAACCTATAACTGTGCTTGTTCCTTTCGTAGAAGCAAACAAAAATTCATATACCATTTTTGTCCAAAGTGAGAAGGCTACTTTTTTTTTCATTAAAAAATTGTCCATAAAGTTTAACCGTGCTTTACTTGATAAGTTGGTACCCGTACTGTTTCTTCTCACGTCTTTAGAGAAAATAATAAGAAATAAACCTCTTCTATGCCGTTTTTCAATAAAGTTGACAGTTTTCATGCAAATTAAATGTAATGATCATTACACGGACAATTTACTCCACGAAGTAAGGCAACGTAAAGATGTGTAATTAGTCATGCGTGTATTAGTTGGCGTGTCTTCATAGTAGTGACAGAGATAGGTTATAGCCCCCCAATAACTGGAGTTC
Organism: Ectobius pallidus; assembly: GCA_964059195.1. NCBI lineage: Eukaryota > Metazoa > Arthropoda > Insecta > Blattodea > Ectobiidae > Ectobius > Ectobius pallidus. The sequence continues at coordinate 100,792,380 of CAXKWD010000009.1, forward strand.
TAATGTAGTTTTAATTATAATGAGAAGGATCTTGTTTTGTTTGACCATCCATCTGATAGGTAGCCTCTCTGCCTTTCCTATTTCCGTGTGATCCATAGTTTGATACTCATATGATGACACCGTGCAAGTCATCTTATTATAAGCCGGAGTTCAGTAGATAAACAAGTAAATATCCAGTGATAAGTTATTTTCTAGTTCAGTGATGACGGAAGTTAATCACTTTTGAAATTAGTACTGTATTAACCGCAAGACATCATCTGGTTTGCCAAATGCTGCCAGCCTGGTATAATCCAGCAGCGTGCTTTATTAGCATGTTGTAAGGAAGGTAACTGGACACAGCTCGACTTCCCGCATATGTTAGAGCACGTTAGTGTCGGTTTTTATGTGTTACGACATGTGTAACTGTTTCGTTCATAATGCTTCCTGCGAAAGCACATCAGTCTACGCACATTTTCCCATCCTTCCTCAGGAAGTGTGGATCAACTAGCTTCTTCTGGAATGCTTTCCTTCGTTTTAATGTTCCAGACCTAACTGTGCATTTCCATAATTTCTTTACCAGCAGTGAAATAGAACGTGTATTCATGAGGGAACTATCTCACTTCCTACGAAACCGTTTTTATCTCGGTTTTAGGTGTAACAGGTGACGATGACTTTGTAGTTGTTTTATATTTTAAGTTCATTGACTTCGCAATTTATATGCGTAATGAATATTTTGGGAGAGAGACATTCTCATAAGTGGTATGCATGTTGGGTGGAAGGTTTCAGTAAGTTTAATATTTTTCAATAACACGATGTAGAATAGAAATCATATTGTTCTAACAGTCGAACCTACCCTTATCCTCTAATATCCAATTAAATTAACTACCTCCCTAGGGCAACTTCATGTGAAGTAGAGGTCGTGGGTTGAAGTGCATATTTAGGAAAAACTTTCTCCTTAAAATTGTAATATAAATCTTACTAGTAACATGAGCTGAATGTTTTCTATTCATTATAAACTTACTTATCTTCTTTTATTTTCCTACTAGCAACATTATAGCTCGCAATTCTTATGCAAATTACATTAAAATTCACTCATTCATTCATCTTTAGCGCTACAGCCCATGGAGAGCTTAAGCTTCCTCACATTAAAATTAGCTGTATATTTAAATTGGCATTGCTGCCTGTGTTCAAAAACGATAAGGCAAGATTCTGTTAACCGTTTAGTTCATATTCTAACACTCATAGTGGCAATTTTTATGTTGTTATTGTGATATCCATTTAAAGCTGAATTCCCAGTCTGTGGGGTTGCCTTATATTTTAGAAAAAAACACTATTATCAAAGTGTACAGAACGGTACATGATAGACATACATGTGAATAAAGGTAGACGGTACTTTTCAGAGATACAGTAGAGACCCGCTAATCCGGACTAGATAGGACCGGATCACCGAAAGCCGAATTAAACGGAATTTTCCTTAAAAAGCAAGTTTTAGATTTGTAAAACTATAAAAATCTAATACTCAATTTTTGTTTTAATACTAAGTTTTTAACCTACGAAAAAACTGATGTAAGATTAATAAAACAAATATTTCTGTGAGAATATTATAGGAGAAAAATTCCTCCGACACTGGGACTTGAACCCAGGACCTTTGGCTATTCGCGCCAATGCTCTACCAACTGAGCTAAGCCGGAGTTCAATTCACAGCGCCGGAAGGAACCTCTCTCCTAATGGTCTACCTCACAGACAGACAAGTTATGTCATATGCAGTACTGTGAGGCACACTAATTAGTGATTTTTGTGACCGGGCTTCCACTGTTATTGTACAGTTGACATTCAAGATAGATGTATAAGCTTTCATGAACCACAGATTATTGTCTCTGTTGGACATTACATGAGAATATTATAGGAGAAAAATTCCTCCGACACTGGGACTTGAACCCACTTAGCTCAGTTGGTAGAGCATTGGCGCGAATAGCCAAAGGTCCTGGGTTCAAGTCCCAGTGTCGGAGGAATTTTTCTCCTATAATATTCTCATGTAATGTCCAACAGAGACAATAATCTGTGGTTCATGAAAGCTTATACATCTAAATATTTCTGTGTTTAAAATTCAAAATCTGTTGACTGTTTGATAAAAAAAATACGTCCGGATTAGCCGGAGTCTGTTTGATAAAAAAAATACGTCCGGATTAGCCGGAGTCAGGACGAGCGGGACACCACTGTATTATCACAGTATACGTATTAATACAGTAAAGAAACTCAGCCCGTTTTTCTGCCATACGGACATGCGCGTGCAGATTACTAGCGATCCTACCGGCCATTGAGTAATACTACAATCACTACTGCGGGAAGAATGGAAATAAATAGGAGTCTTGAATTTTTATAGCAATGCGTGTTTCGAAAGGATGTTATTGTTCTGCTATAAATTGCAGTAACAATAAAGGAAGAAATCCTGAATTGCAATTTCTTCACTTTCCCAAAAGATCCAGAAAGGTAAGAAGGAAAATACGTAATATTTATTGTATGCCTGCTGGCTTACTCTTGACACATGTTCTGGTGTGGTTATGTTTACATTTACTTTAATGTAATATTTTTATCTTTAATTATGTTGTAATTTCTAACAATAGATACTAATGAAATGAAAATGTCAGCAGCAGTGGCGGACGCAGGGGGGGGATAGGGGGGTTACATCCCCCCCCCCCGAAATTTGAAAAAATATACTCTAAGTGGCCAGTTTTATAAACTATTTGTATATGTAAGTTGATTAATTTTTTTTAGTATTCTTTCTACCTATTCAAATCCCCCCCCGAAAAAAATTTCTGCGTCCGCCACTGGACTCAGCAGTCTATATATTTAGGATGTCGTATTGTGATCGCTTAAGATAACACAATATTTGCTGCGGTGCAGCTTATTTCCTATGTGCATTGTAATGTATATGTCAGGGCCGGTTATGTATACAAACATGTGTGCCGTGTTGGCAGTCAAGAATGGCTATGTGAGCTCTAATGCACATGGCCATTTTGCAGCATGTAGCCGATTTTTTTTCTTTGCTTGCACAAACCTGACAATCAAAGATCCACATGCCCGGCTGTAAGGATCAATGCTAAGGAATATCAGTGCACATAACTCAATATCGTAAAAAAGTGCACATAGCCGATTTTACAGGCGGTACGATATTTATTTTCTCGAACACGATGTAGGCGTAAAGATGACGAAAACATAATCTTACATCATAAATTCTCGGATACATGTGCCATTAAGGTGTTTGCGACAGTAAACTAACATGACATCATTATCCAAACCTAGGCAAGCAATAGGCTTACCTAAAATAGGCTACTGTTAAGAAGCGTATCTAGTCCAAGGTTTTTCCCACCTTTAAAATCAACGTTTAAGTTATAAATTATATTAAAGAGTGACCTTTGAATATAGGTTTGTCACACTGCTCGTCCTCAACTTCATTGTTGAGATTGTATTTTGTTTCTGTATCTTACGGCTTCGTTCTACCTTCAATTGTTGTAATGATTTCAGGTGTAAAAAATGGGTCATCAATAGTCGGCGACAAGACCTACTAACAAAAACTGTAAAATATTTAAATGTAAATTGCCGCCTATGTTTGGAACACTTCGAAAACAGCCAGTTTATGAATTCCAATAAGAACTCTTTAATTAAAACTGCTGTACCGACTGTATACTAAAAGCAGTTTTGGAGTATTAGAAATTGAGAAATATTGATAGAAACCTATATTTTTATTTGAATTTTGTATTGTATTTTATGTAATATTGTATTATTTTTGTAAAATGATGACATTTCTATTCTAATGTAATATTAGGCTACTTTTAAAAATAAAAATGAGTTATAATTGGTTTTCCAATAATCATCTTGAAGTTATTAAAACTTGTAATAAGAATAGCCCTAGGAACTGCAGTGCAAGTTAACTATCCGTCACAGGTAAGTGGCATTTAAAAATTGTGCCTGATCTTAACTAAAATATAATACATGCTTCATTGTTTCTTAAATTTAAAATTCAGTTTTGAAAGAAGATTTTTTTCTCTTATTATAACATATTTTGTTATGTGTTTATGCATTTTCCCAAGTTATTTTGTATGGTGAGAATGCAGTTTTACTCAACCGCCGCATGGAGCGCTAGTGTCGCCCAGCTAACAAGTTGTCATAGGACTTTTAACACACAGTTTCCTTACTGTATTATACTGTGGTATTATCATCGGTATTCATTATTGCCGTAATGTTCCAGATAATAGGTATTGACATGGTAAAAAAGTGGGCGTATTAATTAATATACATGCTGCATAAAACACCATGCTATAGTGCTTCATTAATTACAATTTACTGTAGGTCTCGAAATGGAAAAAAAATCATTTAGGTCCTACAGAACAGAGAATATTTATTTACATATCAGTTTTAGCACTTGTAATTATCCATTAAAATGTCTATTAAAACCAAATACTATTTCTGTCTGTCTGTCTGTCTGTCTGTCTGTCTGGAACTCTATAACCCCTTATGTTGGGGCGAAGGGGCCTCCAAGTGGAGGTTTCTGTTACCTATATGAATTTTGTTACTCTTATTTTCCGAGAGAGGGCAGAGGGACAGGTGGTAAGCTCATTGCCTCAAATACTATTCAAATTTGAGAAAATGTAGAAGCTTTTTTCTTCCATTCACACAATAATTCATCACCTTTAGTATATGGGGCCACAAAATTATAGACTTACAAGTTAATTATTTAAAATATTGGTTGGCTGATTCAGAATGATACCTCGGAAGTAGACCCTTTAAAACCATCTGTTGGTACGTCACTCGGGAAAGAAATAAGGGAGAAAAAGTTTGAAATGCTAAGGATGACCATCGGATCCAGTCACTGTCGACCGTCATCTAACTCATGCTCGAGTTGTTTTCGCCAATGTCCGTGATTGCTCCTGCCACGACCAAACTTGCGAGCATTGTCCGTCATGGTGAACCACCGTAACGCCATCGATTCCGCATGCTGGGTCGTGTGCAAGGAGGCACTTACACTGCAGAAACACAGCTCTGCAGATCTTTATCACAAGCTTACCAACAACATGAATGCGTGACAACGCTTACACCTCTCATATTAAGTCCTCCCGCTCATATATTCTTGGCTACTGCTTTATTTGAAGACCAATAAAGTTTTCACGTCTTAATTTTCTTCGGAGTACTGACTTAGTCTTAAAATACAAAATATGTATAAATTACTCCATTAGTGCATTGTACATGTAGGGGGGGAAAAGCGGGCTGACTAAAATATCTAAGTTGCCGATATGAGCCACTGCGCATGCCTAGCGGCATTCATAGGATAGCAGGGAACGTATTGAAATTTGTTCTACAGCTGATAAATTGCTTGAAATAATTTTACGTAATTTGCATTGCTTGTGAAAGCAAACGTTTCCGTTACATCTCTTACATTTATTAGGTATCACAAAGCTCTGAAATCAGCTACAACAGTCGGTCCGCTTCTTTTTTCCCTGCCTGTACAAAACCCTGAATTATTCTTCTGCTCTGAACTCTTTTAGACACCTGCTTCCTTAAAAACGTTTATTGGCATTGTATTTGGACGTAAAACCGAAAAATACGTTGTTCTTTAGTTGGTTCCCAACCAAAATATCAACAACGTGAGTATGTTCCCCATGTTATTTCCCCGTCAAATATTAACAACTCTTTATCTAAGGGTTACAGTGTTTGTACTCAGATTTAAGACCTTCGTTCCGAAATGTTCAGTCGATTATAAGAAACGCTTCATTCGCTACTCGGTCAAAGTCGAACCCAGTCTAACCACTGTACTTTATGCAGGACTCTAATTTAGACCGTTCGTTGAGCAGAATAAACTGAATATGTTGTTGGCTGTGGTTAAAATTATTTACAATATTTTTTTTTTGTCTGGGAAAGAGATGATATCACAATTTCTTGGTAGAAATGGAAAAAATATATTCAGGATCTCTCTTACACATGAAATAAAATTGTACCCTAAATATACACAAATCTTTCTGTGCGTGTTACATTTTTACACTTGTGAAAATATGCAAGAAAATTAAAACCCGAATTAAACAAATTGTCTTGTGGGTTCAGTGGAAATATAATCATTTTCCGCGCTTCATTAGTTCGTTAGATTTGATTAAATATTTTTGTACTAATTTTTACTTTTTTCCTTGTTTCAGGTGAGTGTCATATCACTAACGGATAACTGTTCATCTCTGTAGTGTAATGGAAATTAGGACTCGAAAAACATAGTGGTGAGTGTTAAACGTATATGTCCTACAAAGTATTAAGCTATTTATTGAGGATTGAGCTACTTGTTCTGTCACTTCTTTACAACTTTGATTGTCGATATAAAAAGGAATTTCTTTTTCGTGTGTTAAGAATTTAATGAGGCCTCTTAGTAGTCAGAAGACGGTGTTGCTGAAGACATAATTTTTCTCATGACTGGTTGATTTCCCTTTTATGAATGAAATTTCTTTCCACCTCTCCGAATTGACAGTCTAATTCAATACAAAAGCAACTTACTGGTCGTAATTTTCAGTCATTACTAACCATACATTGGTCTAAGGTTACCCTATATTGGGTCTAATTCAGTACAAAACTATTTAAAAATGCTTGTATAGTAGGGTTTGCAAGACTTATCCTCTCTAGACTTATTTCAATACAGCAACATTTCGATTTATTTGCGTTTAAAATTTAAATTAGATTTGTTTCTTTGCACTGTTGTATAAACTGACAAACATATTACAAGAAAACGCTGTGATTTGTTTATGGGGCTTTATATTTTAAATCGTTTCTAATTTAACCTTTTTCTATTGTTAAAATTACGAAAGAGTGAAAACGTGTGCTATATTTTGAAAAACTTGTTTTAAGTTTAGGCCATATTAAATTAAGCCAAATAAGTAATTTTATCTCATTTTCAGTGTGAAAAATTACACAATGTTATTTTGAAATACAATAAGTCAGTTATAAGAAATCGAAGCTATTAACCTTCATGAAAATCATGGGAGAAAAATAACAGATGGAAGTGTTATGTGTTAAACTAATAGGCCTACATGAAACTTCGTCAGCAGGTTCTAACCTCAGTTTTATATTTCTACGGCCCTAATTTCCTCATCGCCCTTTCTTCCTTCTAGGATCACACTATTCATATTTCAAAGTAATGCTACTTAGGATGTTTAAAGAATAACAAACTATTGCGAAATTAAATTTAAAATGTTTTTAAAGATGCTAGGACTCCAACTTCCAAATAGGTTTCTCCTTTTCCCTAAAGGCCTGGACTGTAGGAAAGTTTTCTTCATCTGACTTCACTTCGCCCAGGTTTTCTTAACGATCATAGTGTGAAATTACTATATGAGATACAATATGTTTGACAATTATGTACTTATCCCACGATTTCTGTACAATTTTTAGTCTTCCTAGTAATTTAAATTAGCCTAATTAAGGCCATTTATACGGTATGATAGTAGGCCTAGAATTTTTCAGTAATTTAATTATATGTTATAAAGCAAAACGAAGCTCGAGCCTAGAAAAATAGAGAACGTCAATTTTTGCTAAGTAAGCGAAAACTTTTTGTGGTCACATATGAGAATGCATAGAATCTATACTGTTCTTTGTAATATATACCTGTCAGATGTAATGCTTTTGTTTAGGAATCTAGTTGATGAAGTACTTCCGTATTCTGCAGTGAGAAATCATTGGTTGGGAGATGTTGCAAAGCAGTATATCTTATCTTTCGGTTACGGCAGAGAATAATCCTACCCTATCATGACATAGCGACTTCTTTTTTATTCTCCGAGGAGTATTTACTGGCCTTGTACTGGGCGGACCAAAACGAAGACAACGGCTTGACGTTTGTTGTGTATAGTGAAGCTTCTTGTGTATTGTTTGTAATAAAACAGTTTGAGAAGCATGTAAGAAATCTTAACCGCAAACTCTATCCTCTCGCTCTATAGAACACCTCTGCTTTTCTTTTCATGTTCTGACTTTATCAATCTCTATTTTGCGCTGTATACATTTCTGCTCGTTTAGATAACAATATAAATTATACCTGAGTTTAGTTTTGTGTGTATGTGGCACACTGAGTGTCCAAAATATTGCCATAGTCTTACCGAGAATCTACAGATTTAAGAAATCTCACAAGGCTTTCTGCGTCCATGGATTTTGCGATTTTATCACTTCTCATTCTGACATAATTAAGGAATCGCGCACAATGTGCACTATCTTAACCTAAGACTTAACCTACCCAGTCCTGAACCCGGGAAAGGGATTTTTCACTACTGAAAAATCCCCGACCCGGCCGGGAATCGAACCCAGAGTAAGTGGCGCAAGAGAGCATTAACTTCTCTCTTCCATAAAGCCGTTTGTTCGCGCGATATCATATCAAGCCCGAGTTTTTCCTAAACGATTGCTTGGTAATTTCTATCCTTCAAACAACGAAAACTCCGTTCAAACAAGCCTTTTAGAATAGTGCAAGCGGTTATTGCAACTTTTGAAAAAAACCTAACAAAGTCCGCTGAACCATTTTAATAAAATCGCGAAAATGAAGATGTCAAACTCTCATATTGACTGTGTCCAGATAAAATGCAGTAAAAAGGAGGTAATTCTACAAAAAATTAATTGATAGGTAAAGAGTTTGAAACCCATTACAAGCTATTTCCGAACTGTCTCAGATTCAAACATAATGTTATGGTTAATGCTAGGTCTGTAATCGTCGCTGGAGTGACGATATTTTGTTCCGCAGTTCTTTTACATGCTTATAAATCTACAAAAAATGGGACTTATGCTCACATAATAAATGCTAACAACCTGGCCCTGGATCGAACCGGCGAACTTGGAAAAACACCAATGCTTATTAATTAATTACGAAATTATTATATACCGACAAGCGTATTTATTGATTGCCCCAAATTGCTTCTGTAATAAAAAAAAATTTAAAAACTTATCTATTGTGACGCTCCACAATTGAACATTTCGCAAAATTGAAGATTATATTTCTATTGCTATTTTTGTGTAAGTGTTTATGTACCGTTATCACTTAAGCTAGTCCAAGCACCGATTATGTTACATGGGAAATACCGTAATTTTGTGAGATTTTACCAGAAAACACTCGGATGGTATGCAGGTGGCAATTTTTACAATGAGACATCAAGAAGTTGTGATGGCAGTGAACTTCACTTGCCATCTGGACGATGAGGACGTTAAGACTGCGAGGTAAACAGAACAGGATTTGAAACAGCTCCTCTTTAACTTTAATACACAAGTTATTGTGTAAGTAATCTTGTTGAAAAGTAAAACAACTAATACGAATATTGCAACGTCCAGCATTAGTGTTCATATAATTCATTTCACATACGCTTAAGCCATATTCGCGAGATGTTATGAAACCTGTTCTTAGACGGATATGCTATTCTGCTTGAGAAATGGGAGGTAGTAAAAATTATAAATGAATATATCGTAAAGATCGGGAATGTAGAATAGAGAATTTATGAGTGGTTGTATGTCTGTCGATTTATGAATGTTTATATTTCTTTCTTAAACGACCACTTATTTTTCTTGCATGAAGCTGACGCACATTGAAAGGAATGCTCTTCAATTCCTAATTTTTAAGTTAAAATTATATGTGATCCATCTGTAACCTGACAGTTTTAACCTGTTTATGTTCGTATTAAAATAACTTTGTTCATTCGTTCTTTCAAGCTTTCATTCTTCTCTTTATGAAAATTTTAAAATGTTCCTTTTATTGTGAGTCGTGAACACTTGAGGAAATGAAGTATAGCCTGGTTATTGTATGGTAAAATAATTATATATATATGATATAATAAAATAATTATATATATGATATAGGCCTAGTTATTAAAAGGTTATAATTTGAGTATTTTTTAAAACACTTTAATAATTTTTCTTTCTCATAGTTTTTAAAATTCAAATTATTTTGCTTGTTTTCATTTTTTGTACACTGGACCAATGGATCGTCATTGTTATTAACATATTCATCATTGCTGTTATTGATAATAATTATGATTATTATTACCCAAATTGCAGTTACTTTCCTTTTTCATTTAACCTCATCTTTCGGTGGTAGTACCCATAGGGCAGGGACAAAAATTTATTTCGCATATACTCAGTACTGGTACCTTTAGAGCCTATCTTATAATATGTTTTTATCACTATGAGGTCTCTGCTCCGAAGAGATCACAAACATTCAGGAACACGAACCATTAACTTTCGAATGGGCAGTAAGCAGTTGCTCCGGCATTCCCCCCAGGGCGGTAACCAAAATATGTCACAGCCAATGTGGCGTGCCCCAGGAATTTAACCTCGTCCATAACTTTTTTACCACCCCATTATTCATACTAATGTTATTATATTTATTTTGTAGAATTATTAAAATTAATTCCGGGGTGCGCGGGCAAAGAGAGTTAAGTCCACTTTCTTCTTTCTGAGAATTAGAGTGACTTAACACACTATACCAGCCTAACATAGCTTTAGAGATGGATCAACCCATGAGGCACACATCCATAACTACCGTACAATTTTGAATATGACTTACTGGACTTAACACAAATGTAGAGAACATTTTTATCTATAGCTCTATGGACATATCTCAATTTTTTTAGGATGGTGGACTTAACTCTCTTTGCCCGCGCACCACCCCGGAATTTCACAGAAACACTATTCTATTGTCTGCTTCACGAGACATTATCATATTACTCGAGTAATGTTTGAAGTTTATTAAAACTTAATCTCATTATACAGGTAACAAGATAAATGCCATTATTCCCACATAATGAGAAGCTCTGTTCTCACTGCTCTGTTCTTTGTGTCACCCTTGAGCTATTTCATGAAGATTAACCTCCTTATTGACGTTTTCTTGTTGCTTCTCCGTTATTTCTAACCCACGTTCTCGTCTGGGTGGACCGAGGACAACCAGAATCAACGAGAAGTAAGACGTGCATAACTTGTGGGCTATCGCTTCTATATCTAGACCTACTACTATTTAGTTAAACACTATTATTTGTTAGTATTAAATCCTTTGATTAAATTATCTTTGTTGCATAATTTATAGTAGAATTGTTACTAAGTTTACGAGTGTCTCTCATAATAGACAAAATACAGGAATGTAATCCTCATCGCTGTGTGATTTTAATTATTTTACTTTTCTCACAGTCAGGTAAAGGCCTTGAAATTGATTCCATCAATTTTTTTACGTATGTTAAAGTCCTATGGTGACTCTTTTGACTCTAAATAATTATTTTCAGGTTTACGGTTCTTCTGAAGTAGCTTAAAATCCTGAAATTTTCAGTTTAGCTTTGTCTTATGTAATTGTGATAATTGTGAGAAAGGAAAGTATAAGCAATCAGTTTGGCGCTAATACTCGTAAGTTAGTCTTAATATACTCAAACTAATATAGGCCCTAATAGAAATCCAATCATTTATATTTTAACTTGATCAATAAATAATAAAGTCGTGCATAAACCATATCCTTCTAATTTTAGATATATTCCAGCCAAAATACTCTTGAAGCAGAAAGTGGTGCATGTAGATTTTGTAATGAAATAGTAAACAAGGAAACTGATTTAGTAGTTCATGAAGTATTTATTTAACGAAAAATTAGCGATGATAGTGGGTAAGACAGTGCCACGAAACATAGGCGTAACCAGGCCGACCATATGGGGGGGTTCCTCCCGGGAAAATTTAAAAAATTAAGATGCACAATAACGAGTTTTAAGCTTCCCACGCTTTATACTCGTATTAAGTAATTTATAAGCAGACTTAAAAAAATACACAATTTTCCTTTTTTTAATCAATGGGGGGGGTTAAAACCCCCAACCCCCCCCCCCCCTCGTTACGCCTCTGCCACGAAATAAAATCTTCCCTTTTTTCACTTCCGTAAGTTGGATATGAACTGTATAATATTGTAAATACTATATCCCATGTAAAATGCCTTTAACTGATTAATATTGCTGAATATTAAGGAACTTGTTTGGTGTCTAGGAATACCGTACTTGGAATTCTTCCAGGATTCTTTAATGTATTGGTCAACTGTAACGGGATGCCTTTCATCTTTAATTAACATGTCTGTTCACAAAGGTGTTGCACCTTAACCATATGCAAATATTCCAGCCTGACCTCTTGATAGGTGAACATAGCAGTGTCTTTGATATTTACAAGTTAATTAATACCGTTTGTTGAGTGTGCAATACAAGCTGTTAGTTCGTTATAGATAAGACAGTTTAATTGCTAGAAGACCCACACTGTAGATTATTATTATTATTATTATTATTATTATTATTATTATTATTATTGTTATTGTTATTATTATTTACTGTACGTTAAGGGATATAAGACCGCCTGTGTGGTCTTGTGGTGAGCGTCGCTGGCTACGGATCGATCCCCTGTATCTTCTCAGGCTTTTCTGAGGTAGGGAGTTCTGGAACGTGATGCACTTAGCCTAGTGATTCAAACTGAGGAGCTACTTGTTAAGATCTTGAATGCTAACTGTACAATAACAGTGGGAGCCCGGTCACAAAAATCACTACTTAGTGTGCCTCACAGTACTGCATATGACATTACTTGTCTGTCTGTGAGGTAGACCATTAGGGCAATTAGTCATAGGAGAGAGGTTCCATCTGGCGCTGTGAATTTAACTCCGGCTTAGCTGAATTATGGCAACACCTACAGCATGTGCTAGTCGATATATTTATTTTATAAATACACTTAAGATTTAAGTGCATTAATGCATTGCTACTGAATCTGTTACATGACCTTTTCACAGAATTGCCAATATCTGGAAGTGTACTGGTGTGTGATAAGATGTGCTTGCCCAATCCGAGCCTCGAATCTGGATGTTGAAAATGTTTAGATACGTTTATTCAGCTTTTTTTGTCGAAAACAATTGTTCAAACGCAATCAAAGCTCCAAGCAACCTCTGCAGTGCACTTAGAATTTAGGGGAACTACTTCTGAGATTTTTTGTAGTCTTTGAAATCATCGGTTCATATTTTCTTCATATTATTTTGAACTTCTGTATAGCCTACCTATAGTAAATATTTTATAGAATATAGCCTACATAATTATATAAATCGATTATCAACGGAGAACCGAAAGCTGGTCAGATTAAATTTCTTATTGAACCTCAGAGTCAACAATTTTCGACCTCTATTCTGGTAAAGAGTGTGAAATGTTTCTGTGCTGGGGATAAGGGTTGAAATTCTGGGTCTGTTGTGGTTCTTCAGGTTATGAAATACTTTTTTAACTGATGATTTACTCACGTGAAGCATACTACGACCCTATCGTGTTTTGAAATAGACGTTATTCTCTACTTGACTGACAGAAACTGTTAGTCACTAACTTAAGGTAGGGGGGCGTTTCTTTATTCTCTAATGGATCGGATAGCCACTATCTCCATGAATAACTCATGAAGAAGCTCATAGGTGACCACGAGAACGCGATGATAAGGAGAGGTACTAGGCCTTGAATAACAAAAAGAAGAAGAGGGACAAGGGTAAATATGGGCTGCAATGGCTTTTATAAATTAGTTTAGGTAATAATACGTTTGGATTATTAATTCAGAACATTCGTTATAGTCAAATTTTTATTTTTCTTCTATGAACTCGGCCCTGCGCATTACACTAATGCAGTTGAACATGTTATGAATTTGTGGATAGGTGGTCTGTTATAAGAAATGCTAGTAGAATTTCTGAAGAATGAAATGACATTGCATACTTTAAAGGAGTTACGTTTTTTATACTTCTGTCGAATCTAGACGTCTTATCAAGCATCTAAGTGGAGCCACGAATACTAGGTTAACGTTTATGACTTAACTAATTTGTAACATTTAAGACAATGCATTTCATGCTGACATTCAGAGGTTAGTCATTGTGCTTTGACATGAAAAAAGGAACATGCTTAACATTCAGTGAACACTTCTACTGCCAGTGAAACCAAAAGGAAGTAGCATTAGGCTATAAACCTTATGAAGATCATGACCACGATCTTATTCACTGACAACGAAACAAGGTTGCCAACACGAGGGCGAACATATTGTGACAGTGGGCAGTGATGGATCTTGAAGAATCACGCCTGGAGGGTATAGTCCGGTGCTTGAATGTGTGCTAGAATACTAGGTCTCCATTAGTAGTAGTGCATTATAATGTAACTGTTCCGTCTTCTGGCGCACTGCCCATTGTGTTAAGTGTCCACTGGACATTCAATAAAGTGATGTAAAAAGATGGAGAAGAATATCACTATTCTTGCATGAACGTATGCGATTGTGTGTGTGTGTGTGCGTGTGTCACCCAGTTGGCAATTCGTCATATGGATTTGTCGGGCTTCCTAGCGTAAGGCTTATTTCTTTACTGATCTCGTTGTCCACTCAGATGAGAAAATAAACAAAAAATCATATTGATTCCTACTTCCGATTCCTTGTAGGTAGGGACTAATGTAATCAGAAATCTGCAGGCGAGTCGTAACGTTAAAATCAGTAATGGCATGAGTAGACCTCGAAATGTTGGGCATATGCTATTTAGTTCCTTTAGGAATTGGCAGAGGCGTAGCAAGCTTAGGTGGTACCCGGTGCGGAAAATTTCTTGTCACCCCCCTTCCCCCATTTAAATTAAGAAAAGTTGGAACAGTTCCGAGTGTTATTTTTTGGATAGTCAAAGGTAATCGCACGAGAGTTTAAGAATTTATCGATAGATGCAGCTGCAACGAATTTATCTCATGTAACTCGTAAACTCAACGGATTATACAAAATTAGTAATTATTACTCTGTTATATAAAAACAAAACTAAGCTCCGTAATCATGGCATACTATGAACCAACCATCCATAAAGCGATTCGAGTTATCATGTTGTAACCAGTGCTACCAGTGGTACACATAAGACATGGTTAACCTAATTCAGCCAATTTTTTTAGGATTAAGGAAAGACATACATATCAAGCACATTATGCTGTACATTGTACAATGTACTGTTAAACGACAATAAATGCTATTATTATTATTATTATTATTATTATTATTATTATTATTATTATTCTAAAGTACGTTATAGACAGACAGATATACACTGTTTTCGTGAGCGACAGATTCACGAAGTGTTGGTGTTACCATTAATAAAGCGAACATCTAGGACAAAATACACTCCCGACAATGTGCCAAGTTTTATTTTTCGAGTGATTTTTTCATATTTTCATATTTTGTTTTCGAAGCGAAATCTCGAATTTTGGGCAGATGAATTTTGATAAAAGGATAAAATTTTGTTTTCATGTCAGGTACCTTTCAAGATGTGAACCGAAGATTGGAGACAAGTTTTCCTTTTTTTTACATAGAGTAAGTTTTCTCGAAAATGGCTCTAACGATTTTCTTTAAATTTTGCACGTGGGTTGCTTATACTAAGAGCTAAAACTTTTATTTGAAACACTTTTTCGAAATAATTCTCTGAAGGGTAGTTATAAGCCACCCACTCTGAATACGCGCTCTTTGCAATATGGCCTCTTGCAACAGAAAATTGTACGAAAACAAAATTTTGTATTTGGGTTAGGTACCTTTTGGGGGAATGTGACACGAAGATTGGCGACGACTTTCTCTTGTTTTTAAGGGGAGGTTAACTTTTATTTGGGCAGAGGAAGTTATGTGAATTATACATCAGATTTTTTTATAGGTCGATCCTAATAAATTTCATAAACAAGTAATGTAACTATTTTACGGAACTGTATTATTAATAATCTATTCTTAAATATGCGCACATCCCAGTTCAAAATCTAGATTGAAGGAGACTTCGGAGTCAACTCACATTGGAAGTTTATTTTCGTCAAAGTCATGACTGCCGCAGCGGGTAGAATTGGTTGCGGCTTGAGTGATATAAAATATCACCGATTGTTGAAGTCTCATTTAAATTAATAAAACTGCAGAGACAGGTGTCGGCAGAAATAAACACCCCTCCCCCTAACCATAATATTATTGTTCGTACAACACAGCGGCCAGTTCAGCCGCGTATTATTACCTTTGTTGACTGCGTTTAAAACTAAAAGAAGTTCCAACACGCATGTTGACTTGTAGAAAGTTGTTAGACTTATTTAATTGTTTATTTTCTTTAAACTCCCTTGAGCGATTTTTTACTTACAAAGACATATTTTTATTTTGTCACCCCCTGGGTGATGGCACCCGGGGCGGCCCGCACCCCCCGCACCCCCCTTCCTACGCCACTGGGAATTGGTGCAAAATAATATAATAAATAAATATAAAAAATGGCAGATATTTGCAATTTATGGAAAATTATACTCAGTCGGAGCAGTTTTATAGTGTCTAAAGCACATATTTATTCCTTTTTGTGCCTAAACTGACCTAAACAATTAGTTTTTAAGTTCTTAAAATAAGTTTAAGAACTTCTAAAATTTAATAGCATCTTTAATTCGTTCTTGGAAGTGGATTATAATGATGTTGTTTATGACGGGAAAAATATGTTTGTCATTCGTGTAACAAACGGGGAAGAATTATACATTTTCTTTATTAGGGCAGGCAAGCCGATAACTAATTTATTAGTTTTCAGTGGTGTTTTAAGATTATTTAAGGCTAACACTCGGCCTCAAACTAGCCTTGAGAAATGCAAAATAGTGAACCTTTTCTTCTTGTGAGTTAAAAAAATTATTATATTATTATTACCATCATCATCATCATCAACAGGTAGCAGATAACAGGTCATGCTTATCATGCACATAAAAATGTAAAAATACTTAATTTTACGCATTAGGGCCTACTAATCTTTTGTGGCCTATTTTAGATACCAGAAATAGGCAAAAATGTTGCCTAAAACTAAAGAATAGTGGCTAATGACACCATTTTCTAACCTGTTTAGTGCCTAAAATGTCAATTTTTCATGCCTAAAATACCGAGGTACTAGTCATGAGTGAGTAAGTCATACCATTATCTAGAAAAGGTAAAGCCCTTGTTTCTATTTAGCAAAACTATTTCACGAATCAAATGCAAATTATTAAAGCACGAGACACGATGAGATTACAGAAAATACAATAATGCAATATATATTTACTTTATAGGCGATACACGTCACAGAAGACGACATTTTTGTCAGATAAACATCGATTCAAGCCAGTAGTTAACTGACATCGAATCGACCTTGTTTCTTGCCTTATAAGATTTTGTCTTTTACATTTTCATCCTAAAGGACTTTTTATGGTTAAAACGAACTTGTAATTCCAGCTTCATATGAGTATTATTATATTAGTATTATGAACAAATTCTTCTAATAAGAAACTCAAGTCTTCTGTAATAAATTCTAGAGGTAGCTTTCGATATAGATTAAGAAAATGCCAGCATTGGTTGATTGATTTATATTGTTGCTAATCATATCGTACGCTTGCAATCCGTACTGAGATAATCGCTCAGCTCTAGGAGTGAAGTAGATTATTGAAATGCCGCGATTTGCTGGTCCAAACATATTCTTACGTGTTATGGCCAAAGTGAAAAGCACGACTTAACTGCATGAAGAATGGTGTATTCACCTGCATTTTACAGTCTCAGAAATATAATGAAATTAAATCCGTACTATGTACATTATGCTTTTATTTATTTTAATATATAAACTACATATACGCAATCCAAACGGTTTTATGGTACCTTGCTAGGGGCTGCTCATTTTTGACATAATTCTACTGCATGAATATGCTTTCCAAGAAGAAAGTATAAGGAATTAGTTTCATAACAAAATAACACAAGATAATTACTTGTCGAAGTCAATGGCACAAGCATATTCTTATGTAACTGTTCATTCTTTGACCAAAACGTTGTTTACGAATGGGCTACATTTTCTTTTAACACTTTCATAATACTTCTTAAAGAATTGAGTGGACAACCAATATAAGGGCGAACTCGCTGAATAAAATTCATAGCAATCAGATTGGTTTATTTCCTAGAACAGAACAACTGAAGATGTCAGAAACACAAACATACCGGTACGTAAAGTTTTCAATATGATTCTCAATTTCGCCACAATCATACGAGTTATCAAATTTTAAAAAAAAGGTTAAAAATAAACGAAATCGAATTTATCAGAAGTTCTCTCTTACAGATTCATTCTTTGAATGTGATTTTCACAGGAAATGAGAAGTAGCCCTAAACTCTGTGATTTATAAAATAAAGTCCTTACTATTTTCTTAGTAGGCCTATTTGTAATTTTTTGGTTAGTATATGGCATATAAAATCTTTTCGTTCGTTCTTAGAACTGTATAAGTAAAAGTGGAAGTTTCTGCAAATGCTCTGAATAATAGCTTTTGCTGTAGTAAACAGCTACTTTGTGGAAATAACAAAATATCTTCGTAATAATTAATAGTATCAGAGCACAAGAATTTAATCACTGCCATGAGAGAAGCATAAGCTTTGTATACAGAAATTTTATGTAATTAAATAATAAAAGTTATTGTAAAAGGTCAGCTAAATAAGAATTTTCCTAGAGTCAAGTGCATGCAAAATTGTTAGATGTAATATTAGTTTATTAATTCATCGAAGCTTGAATATTTTAATAATATTCTAGGAACAGTATTATGAATTTTCATGTTGAACTTCATACATGTACATGTCATACATTGAAACGAGTGCAATTAGATTTATTTCTTAAGTTGAATAAACAATAATTTAAGAATTATGTCAGGATATTGAATCACAAAATGCACATTTTTTTTTATTTGAAGGAACTTGAAGTCCTATTACTTCTGTAATTATTTTGTTATTACACATATAAATAAAGTCACATTCTTCTCGTCATGCCAAGTAGATCTAAACTAGCTTAATAGCAAAGTGATTTACTGGTAAGGAATGGATGGCTAACCACTTTTGTCTAATTTAGCATGGCTTTAAATACTAGAAACAATTATTTCGCGAAAAATTCTTGTAGACTGCCCATTTAGTTATGTAGCCTATAGATTTTGTCTCTTATTGTACAATAATCGTACATATGCAAAAGACATTTATTAAGGTACGGTACGTTTACGAAAGGTTTCGTACGAGTATCTTAATTGCCATTACAGACAAGTAGGCAACTTCGTAGAAGCATAGAACACTTTTTTTTTTTTTTAAGTTACGGGCTCATGAAACTGTATATTTCGTATACTCCCTTAATATAAGTTATGTTATTTTGTTGATGGTGTATCCTAAACTACTGAACGAATTTCAAGGACCCTTTAATAAATCCAGTTCTGTTCCATTGCAACTGAAGACTAAATCGGCCAGATGAAATTCAATCCCTCCCTCGTTATAGAGAGATTTAGTGAGTCAGGAGAGAGTATCAGTTCGCGAGATTGCTCTGAAATCCATTTCGCGAACTCATGTTACCGGTGAGTAACTACATGATGGGGAATCTGCGGTGAAGGAACTTGCGCTTTCGTACAGTCTTAGGATTACATGTTGCTTGTAAAGTTATGTCATTCGTCTCTCAAGGAGGAGAAAATATACATTTTTTTTTTCACACTTGCAAAACTCCCGCAGATCTTGTCAGGATAGTTTGTTCGGGTGACTACATTCTGGGTTCTTTAATTCTAGATCACATCTTCGAAGATTCTGTTTAACTTGTGGACTGTGACATGTTCACTAAATTCCAAAACTCGTTTGTCTGCCGGAACTTAGCACTGTACTGGGATATAGCTTTATAGCTTTGTTTTCACACACCCAAAGCAGGTTACTGTCCATATGTTTGTCTGTCGCAGATTTTTTCACCTGCTATAGAATTTTAAATCTTTTTCTCTTCTTCTACATCTTCTTTAAACATCTCGCGATCTTATTCTACGGTAAATAAAAATGCTAAATTTCGGCGCAAAAGTTAGGTTAATTTCTGTATTATTTCTCATAAAATAATATAATTTCGGGTAATATCGCATTAAAATCCGTTGACGTATGGCTCATGTGGTGAAAATATAGGCTTTTTTTTTGCAAAAATACATCTTCAAATGAATTTTTGGTCTTTTTGAAAAATTTTAACAACTCTTTATCAGTTAGCTAATAATACTTGCCTATAGTATAGATAAACCGGCGGAACACCAATAACTTTACTAAATTCAATTACTACTGGGCACTAAAATACAGTTGTTTATTCAAATAAATTCACGAGGAATGAGTTTTAGATCTAAATTCAAATCTGCTATGCAACAAAAGTCAATTCTTCTTGAAATACTTGACACAAGATTGTTTTAATTATAATATGTTTATTTTTGTTCGTTACACTTATATTGTAGCAACTGCCAACTGGTTTATTGAACGTTTATTAAAATTTATTGTATTGGTGCGCACATAATGCATTTAAATGAATTTCAATGTATGACTTAAGTGAATTTAATGCCTTTCTGATATGTCAATTTTAAAATAAAATTTATTTCACAAAATTAAAAACTTCCGCAAAATTACAAAACTTCCCATTTTTTGGAAGTATAAAATGACGATAATTCGGCTTAGAAGGGTTTGGAACAAAATATTTTAACTTTATCACTGGTAGTAACATCAATTCGTGAATCCTCCTGAGGATTTCTAGGGGGAAGAATCGGTAGAATCTTTCTGATTAAAGAAGCGTTAAGGAAATAGCGTTAGATGCAGTCCTCTGCAAATGTGACTGAGTGAATGAGAGAGAATTAATGGGTCCCTGAAAATTTGCTAAACCTTCTTGATAAACTGACATATAGGCTACAAGTAGTAAGATCCTCTTTATAGAACATCTCTTTGAATTATATTATACGTAATCTCGAGCCTTTTAAAAGTAATGGCGTCCATGGTATGGGTTTTGGCATATATAGGCCTAAACATGTTGGTTGAACCTTACGTGCGGGAAGTAAAGCCGAGGATTTCGGAAAAATGAAAACTTTAAATAAACATGTGTGGAATAGTATGGCTTCTGAGCAATATTCCTCGGATATACATACCTTGCTTTTATTTATTTATTTCCTTAATTCCCTTCTTTACTTATGAATTATGACTTACAGTTATGAGCCAGCTGTATATATTTCTGGTTCTTTCAGTTTGGAAAGCTATTATGCAACATGTGCGTGTATGTGTGTGAATAGCCTAACTCAGAAACCGAAACGTGTTTATGTGTGTGTGCATATGTGAGGTGGGGAGAGAAAGAGAAAGAAAGAAAGAGAGAGAGAGAATTACTTTTTTGGCAAGATGTTTCGACAAATTGCGAAAATATATTGAACCTTCTTGATGGATTGAGATATAGAGATAATACGGTTCTCTATAGAGCACCATTCTTTTAAATCCATTGTAATATAATCGTGATCTTGGGCCAGAACATGTTAAAATAATGGCACTTAGAGTAATGGCGCCCATGGCTGTCATGAGACGGGCATTATCTGGAATCACTCTTCGGCCATGGGAATGCATGTGAATGCGGCCAATCTTCACTCGACCTGTGACAATACACGACCAGTTCCACTTCATGAGATCCTTTAAAATGAGCTTGTAACACTATCTGGATGCTATCCAATAGGTCACGAGGTCTCGGAGATCTATTACGTAGTGGGTAGGCGAACTGGCCCTCCAACTCTGGGTGGGCTGATAACTCGCCTTAAAACTGTTATGTCGATATTAATGTCATTATTTTGAACTTTAGTCATGCCAGCTAAATAGGAGAAAACGTTATTATAGTGAAATATTAACGCACTTCTATTTTAATGTAACGATACCACATTATGCAGAGGTAGCGTGCCTGCCTCTGGGTATGAGGTTCATGGGTTCAAACCCGACCGAGCTTGGCGGATTTTTTAGGATGTAAAAATCCTGGGCACAAAATCTGCCGGGAAGAAGTTAGAAATAATATCACAAGATAAATTAATTCTATCTCGGAAGCTGAACTTATGCACGTGAAAGAAAATTCCATAAAAAGGTGCCAATGTTGTGTGGATGCAAGAGGAGGGCATTTCCAACATCTCTTGTGATGAGGTAGCCTACGTGGTCATTTTCATTGTAATTTTAACAGCAGTTTTTGTGAGAACCTGAATCATTACACCTTTAGCGGCTTTATTTGCGTAGATATTTCACCCGATCGCTCGGGAGTTAGAGAGCTGTGGCCGCCGCGACGCAGAAACCCGCATGATTGGCCAACTCATACGTGAAACACACTGTAGAAAATGCATCCTTATCGCTCCTAGCCAATATATCCAGTAATGCTTTATCTGCTATTCTTATATTTTATAGCCCATTATTTTGATGTTTCATGACCGTATATTTAGTGTATTAATTTCCAATCCAACATTCCTGCAGGCATCGAAAATACTTTCTGCATTTCTCCGTATTGTTTTTATGTCATCGCCCAACATCATCATCATCTGCAAACGCTAATATCGGGCCATTGCCATTTAATTATAGTCTATGCTTAACTTGTTTTCCTGATGCTTACTAAATAGAATTCTGATCTAAACAATTTTCATTTGTCGCATTATTATATCGGAACAAAATAAAATGGTTATCCTGTAGGATGTGTAGAAATAATTATTAAAGTTTATATTTGCTGGGAATGACCCGGAACCTTGTGAAAAAGCAGACAGTTCACCGCTATCACAATAGAGAAGTGAAATATAGCCTTCTTGCAGTGCATAATACACCCCCTACATATTTTGATCGTGATAAGTGATGTGACATCCAGCCATGCATTGCAGGTCATGAGTTTGATCTTTACAACAGGTCGCTTGGTCACAAGGTCATGATCAGATGGTTTATTAGGTGACTGACCATACGTAGTAGACATTATTTATTTTTCTTGTTATTTTTTGACAGCGACTCCATTAGTTATATTTATTACCTGACACTCCATATGGTTAAGGAGTCGTGATAAATTATCACGGTATTATTTGCTTTTTGCGAACTAAGTTCTGTACTCTATAAAATAAGTTATACCATTTATAAGGGGATGGCACATTTGATTAATAGTTCTGTTTGATTTCCCTATAGGATAAGCGTTCAAAGATTTAGTGGAAAAATAAAACATTTTCAGGCTTCTTGACTTCGAGAGCCCATTCGTTTAATGTATTTTCTTTTCTAAAGCCAAGGGTAAAGAAATTAAAATCCAACAGTTCTCTATTAGTGTGGAAAACCCGTAATGGGGCCGATATAGAACTTAAATCCCCGATCTCCCGAATGCGAGTTCGTAACTCGACCCTCTAACGGTTTGTCTTTCAAAATTTAAAGTGATTAAATTGAGACAGAATATTTTGTGGAGTTGTGTTATGGTGAACTTCAATATTAATCTTGAGCCTTCGTTATTTTGAAGCATGTTGTGAATATAGCTTTCTACGAAAATTAAGACTTTTGTAGTAGCTTTCTACTAGTGTTTAAGCCGCGACATCACATTTTCAGACATTCTTTTTCCCTTTGGTAGAATATCATATCATGGGGTTTTATTTCTTGAACAATACAAATAATTTCGATACTACCTGGAGATATTATTTCTGGCACTAATTTAGTAATATTGCTTTTTATACAATATTTTCTTACAATATTGCAATATAAAGTTTTTGTGGATTATTTTGCATGTTATATTTCTTTTATAATATACTCGTTCATTATAAGCTACTTATATTTTATTTTCAGTTGCTACCACTTAGCCTAATTATCTGGAAGTATTATTAAAGTTGTTCTTCCGTTACATGTGGTTTCACACAATAAGACCTATGGTAGCATGAAGACCTTTGTTATTTGTCATAAATGCATAGCAGCTTACTTTTAGGGTCTCTGTAAATTAGTATCAGGTTTCCAAATTATAGCCTAAGGCGTCTTACATCAGTATTTCACTTTGCAATATTAGTAGCCCTGTGTACAGGAATTATTACCCCCTCAAATTCTCTGCATATGTGAACGTGAGATTTCATGATTTTCTTAGAATCCACAACCTCACAGCAAATATTTTACCAAGCGCGCGTGATGTAGGGTTAGCGAACATAACTTTAAGCCTGACATAAGTTCCGCGTCCCGATGTAATGCTGACTAACCTACCCTAAAGCGGTGGTAATTAAACCTAATGATTTACACAGCATCTCTCAAGGGTGAAGCATACGGCTAGATGCCGTAGCCTGGGGTTTACAGGTCATGCGTGTTAATGTAGGAAGTGGACAGCTTACAGCTATGATAAAAAGTCTATCCCGGTACTGTACTCAGTATAAAACGAAGAAATAAAACTGATGGATAGCATCAGCTAATTGAGTTTCTAGAAGGCTTAAGACTGAGTTAAATACAAGCTATTACAATAATGGATATTGTCTTTGGGCTATATAGTGTTATTTTTTCATTTATTTCTTTGATAAGGACTTCTGTTTAACACATTTCAGTTGTAATTAATTATCTTCAGAGATAAGGCTGCAGAGTAATAATTTTATCAGCATTTGTCTGGGGAAGTAACAAGCTAGGGCTATATGGAGTAGAAATTTTCTATTAGCTCGGTCGCCCTTCTGCTAAAAAAAGATAGTGTGACCCCTGAAATTTACATCTACCACAAATAACGATCAGCATAAATGACCTATCTCTTAAGCAATTCAAACCAGAGCAAACAGTAGGACGCTGATATGTAACAACCTTTTTTTACCGTAAAACAAGAGATGCCTACATCTTACAAGGAACCAATAGAGAGAAAACATATTAATAACCCATCTCAGTTTGAAGAGATTACACTACATTATGTTATAAAGATAAAAAAGTGAATTACATTTTTTCGTACTTAAAAAATGAATCCTCCGGTTCCTATATAGTTTTGGTAGTTCAACCTGGTGAAATGTGTTTATTATACGGATGGACAAGAAATTTCCATAACACTAAAATTGGAAGTACCGAAAAGTGCGAAGAGTAAACTCGATATTAAATCATTTCCATTATCAGAATTCAAAAATGTATTGTAAGATTCTGTTTATTCTGTTAATATGTTTGTAATAAATAATGTGTGCCATAAATTAGCTAGACCCAGTGAGATCTTCGTTATTAAGTACAAGTGAGTACATATTTGCTTGCAGAGGAATCCGGTGATGGGTTCAACAAATTACAAAGGTGCTCCAAATCCAAGGTCTGAGTACACGAAAATCGATCGTGTGAGAGGTCATTACGCCAGAGACCATTACTTTCATCTCGATTACTAGCTCAAACATAATAATGTTCTCTGAGGAACCAAAAATCGTGTAGAAGATTATTATAAATTGTATTTCATCTTAGTATGAAGACTATCTCTTTCAACCACAAGAAATAATAGGATAAAGTCGTTCAACGGATAAGGTCGTGCCAATCTTACACCGAGTGAAGTGGCCGAGATGGCAACGCCTCGGACTCATATTCAGGCAGTCGTGGGTTCTAATCCAGTGGCCAGCCAATCTGAGTGTGGGTTTTATCTGGGCTTTCCTCACTCGAAAAACAGAATTCCGGATTCGATTTAACATTCACCCCGAATATTCCCTGTCCGTTGTCTATACATGTACACCAGGGAGTGCCTCTATGCCAGTTTGAATGTTCGTGTGATCTATAGACTTGTCATTTCTCCTGTGTGCATTGGAGTGTAAGACTCTTGAAAGGGGGAGGTAAGTCGGTTAAAGAAAGAAGAAGAAGGTAGAAATTGTAGACAATAGTTTCTGTTGAGATTGTCTCAAAATAGTATTAGGAATTGAATACGATGTCTCCATGTGTTGTAATTAGGATATTGGTTTCATCCTTTCTTTAGGGTCTAAGTCAGCGAGGATAATTAATATTTAGTTAATATTAGTTAATAGTATTATGGTATTTAGTAAGTATTAGGTAACGATGTTATGATACCGATTCTACTGGATACCTAAATGAAGGGATCCCCCCCCCCGCCAAATGAAAACACTTCATACGATCTCATTTCTGAAGAAATGTGTTCCCGAAATAATAATAATGAAATAATAACTGTATATCCCACAAGTAGCAGGACTTTCGTCAGCGAGATGCATAGTGCAGCAGATAATCACTAATTCATTTCTGCCAGAATACCTATTGTTTTTCTCCCAGTGATTCCTATATTATTTCTTGTGAGCCGAATATTTAGGACAAAATTAGCCCTCGCCGATTTTATGCGACCAGTTATTTCACATAGTAAACAATATGTTGGTATTATTATTATTATTATTATTATTATTATTATTATTATTATTATTATAAGTAGTTGTAGTATAATTATTAATTTTATTATTTATTAAGTTTGTAGAGTTGTTGTAATCTCTTTCAATGGAGACAGTGTTCATGACATTTGCGTATTATCGTTATTATTTTTATCATTATCAGTAGAGGCAGTATTATTATTATCATCGCTAATACAAGCAGAAGCAACACAACTGACACTAAAATAAAAACACTACAGTAGTAGCAGAAAGCAGTTCAAGTTAGTAGTAAAACAGACTTGTTTTAAACGGTTTATCAAGTATAGTAAAACGGTTTAAAACGGAATAAAAAAGTAAAGGTAAAAGGTAAAGTATTCCCTATACAGGCCATGGAGGCCCAGAGGGTTCCAGGAGGTTGAGGCTACCAGTTTTAAATAGTCGGCACATGAAGGTGGTAAGGTTGTCAGCCTTAAGCACCGGCCGCCTTTACCCCCAGGATTGCTCCTGGTGCTCATTTCTGTTAGAGGCTTAGTCGTCCCCAGGGCCATAGTGCCACCAGAATGATTAGACCAGTTGAAAAACTCCAACGACCTCATCGGGGATTAAAACGGAATACCAACCCCAAATTTGATCATATGCTGGGGGTGAAGTGTTGGCTGTTGTCCTCAGGCGTAGAAAGGGTCATCGTGTTGAAGTTTGAGATTGCGTGTTTACAAGTACATTAAAAGCCAGTCTACACACTTAATGGAAAGTGCAAGCCAGAGCATACGCATAGCAGGTCCGTTACCAGAAGTGGAATTTACAGTGTGCGTGTTTCTTAATATGCTCTTATACTTCACCTGGCTTGCACCAGACCGGAGTCCGGTTCGAGGAAGTCAGAGCAGCTTAGGTCGTGGACTTAATATGTGAGGACATGTGGAGAGGCCAGAAAGAGTTACATATCGTGTTTTACTTATACTGTACTGTATTATCTTTTAAACAGATTTCTTTAAGTAACATCTTATGTTTTCTACTTTGTTATGTACCTTAGTTGTCCGGGATGTGTTCTTTATTCATCTGGCAGGCTACATTTTAATTTGGTCAGAATTTGATAACCATTGCAATGAGCTGCAAGTCGGAAGGTCATGGCTTCGAGTTCCAAATGGATCATTGGGATATTTAGCTTGGGTGCTTTTTTTCTGCTAACCATCTGACTGAACTCTTAACAGTCTTTCTTCAAAGCTGTACAATCTAAAGAAACATAAAATAATCATGTAATTCCTTTATTCTCGATTTGGATTATTTATGTGTACCTAGGCCTTTCCGTTTACCTGTACCATCATGATGGCACCTTGTTATGAGAGTCGTTCAAGACACAATAAATGTTCTGAGTTGAGGACAGAGCTGAACGGTACCAAATAACGTGATTTTAAACATTTTGGACTGAAAGATCATGCTTAAAACTGAATACAATGGAAATGTTTTAGGAGAACAAAAGTAATATTCTGTGGATTCATAAATAGGCTACATTACCTACATTAGAGTCTGTGGAATTTTTGTAGCTTATGTTGGAAGGAAGGAGTTTCCTAAGATATTTCGGTCACTATATTGGTCCTTTGTGTACTGTCCAGAAATCTAAAAATAAAAATTTATAAGACAATTATCTTGGCGGCTGTAGGCCTATTATATGGCTGTGAGTACGGTCGCTTACTCTTCGGGAAGAACATAATCTGACAGGGTTCGAAAACGACGAGCTTCATAACCTGTACTAGCCATCGGAATAATAAGGGTAATTAAATCACGGAGGATGAAATGGGCTGGACATGTTGCGCGCATGGGGAAGGAAAGGCATTTCTCGAAAATATTGACTAGTAGACCCGAAGGGAAAAGACCACTTGGAAGACCTAGACGTAGGTGGAAGGACAATATTAGAGTAGATTTAAGGGAAGCAGGATTTGCGAGGGGTGGTTGGATAGAGTTAGCACAGAATAGGGTTGAATGGTGGGCACCAATGAACCTCTGGGTTCCATCAAATAGATAATATTCCTTTATTTTGCTTAGGAATTGTCTATTGCTATTGAGTAAGTAAGTATTATATTTATTAACATTTACACGCAAATCATTCAAGATTAATCATTATAACGAAGCAGGTAAAAATCCGGCTTTGGAGTGCATTCCACGATTAGATAGCGCCGCCTGGGAAAAAGGACCTCAGATTCGAGTTATCTTGCTCGGAAACCCCCTGCATAGCGAGTTCCGTCCAAATCGATCAATATTTGCCCATTTAGGCCTATATTCATTATCCCTCTTCTGTCTATGTTGAAAATTTCAGATGTAGCTGGCCGTGGCGTTAAAGGTATCTGTATAGTATACGTATTATGTATCCGTAAGCAAATGAATCGACCAGGGTGGGCTTATAGTATATTGCGATACAAGTGCCGTAAGCGATGCGTACGGATCGAGGAAAGAGTTTGAAAAAACGAGGCGCTCGCCCCGAGTTTTTTCAATTTTCCGAGAGTCGTTATGCGCTTACGGCACGAGTATTGCATGCTATTTTTTGCACGATGATTATTTATATCAATTTAATTATATTAATTGAGATATTACCTGAAAATATTATGTATATACAATATTGAAGATAGTTGTTTATTTCAGAAAGTGATTCGCATGTGTTTATTGTTATGGGAACCGAATATTTGTCCTGGGGGCCTTGTCCATAAAGGCTTGTATTATGATGTGTGGCGTAAGTAAATTCTTACCGCACGGAAACTCTTACCGCATGAAAATTCGTTTTGTTTCCATAGCAACAAGATTGCATGCGGGAATGTCAACTTACGATCCGCGGCAACAACATTCGTAAGTACCACTAATTAGTTAAGTCGTGAAAAAAAAAAAAAAAAAAAAAAAAAAAAAAAAAAAAAAAATTTGAAACGATCGATAATTCCGTGTTTTATGTTGAAAAAATCGCGATGCTCTTATTTTCAAGTTATGACGAAAAAAAAAAAAGCAAAGCCATCTGCAATTTATTTACAGTTGAGATGTATCACCGAAAACTAATGCTTCGATAGCGCTAAAAACAACATTTCATGACAGTTTTTCACTCATAACTCGTGAACGAAAGGAAAATGAAGTCTGGCTTCGAGGTGCATTCGGCCACCCTTCAGTCCATCTATGTTTAAAATTCAAATATCTGCATGCAGTAGATTTCGCTGGGCATAGCGCATAGACTGACAAACACTTCCTCTCAATATTATGAAATTAATATAGCCTATTCTTAGATAAATGTGCTTAATCAGTATGCATGGATTAGGTTTCCCGTTCCTTAGTCATTTATTGATTCCCCAATATTTTGTAGGGGTATGTCGTTATTCTTAAACTAATTTTCATTTTTAATGTAGTGTTTCTTTTCACAGCTTGTAGAAATTAGTTTGTTCATGTCTTTGTAAAAACCAGACAGTCCTGATAGTTTCTATATGCCTATTACGTTAATTATATGCATTCAGACCTCTTCCCCGCTAAAAGAAGCTCCTTGTAATTCAAGACGAATCTTTGAAAGAACCTGTTAATATCAGGGCAATGCACTTTTATTCGACCGAATACATTAACGTGGAGTTCTGTCTTGCATGGGGTCAGATTATAAAGCTTTTAAATAGTCCCAGGACATTCCTACAATATTTCATCATAAGTTGCATTTTTTTCCTATTTCAATAATTCAATCATTATAGGGTAATGTAATAGTTTGAAAAGTCAGTGCATCCACAGATTTCATATTTGCGTTTGGACCAAGTTTTTGTAATACAATTTTTTCGGGGGTGGGGGGAGTTCATCGAGTCCAAAATACCGTTCTGTCCATAAGCATTAATGATCTCTCTTGAGTATAATACAGCACATCAGAGAGGACAGTTCTTGTTCCAGGTAACTGACCGTTGTATGAACTTTGGCCCATTACACATGCACAGCAATGGTTTTTTTCCTTTGTAAACAATAATAGTGCCAACTCTTACGAACTGCATACAGACATAGTAACCTTTTACATTTGCACATGCGGTTTCCTTTGCTTTCTTTATTATGCAGCCGCTTGAGCGAATAGCATGGATGCATTCACGCACTAGTGGTATCCCGCCCCAGGCTTGTTTTGTCTCTATGGCGTAAAATTAATTCTGTATAAGCAACTGTGTTTGTGTTATCCGTTGCAGTTATTTAATTTTCTCTTGTTTATATCTAGTTTTCTTTCATTAAGATTCAGTTTTTTTACAGGTAGTACAACAAAGAGGTTACAGGTGTAAAACGACTGTAGTAGCCTAAACTGGAAATTAAACCCACTTCTAGTTTATTATATAATAATAATAATAATAATAGTTTATTTAACCTGGAGAAAGTTAAGACCGTAAGGTCTTTTCTTCCACTTCGCCAGGGACTTAAAATCTTAAAATTATATGGTATGTGGTTAAGCTTTTGTCGCATTTCCAAGGCTTGTTCATTGATGCAGGTAAGAAAATCGTATACAGAAAATTTTCTTTCGTCCTGATTCTACAATTTTTACTATTACCACCTATAGCTAAGGCGTATTAATCGAAGTGAATTAATATTCAAACTAGTTCACTATTAGAGCGCGCACTATAACAATTATGAGATCCTTTTTGAAATCGCGTCTAGTAGCTGCAAAAAATTAGTAATAAAATTTAGGATCCAGCATCTCTGTTTAATTCAAACTAAATTTTCAGTTGCAAGATCCTTGTGACCTTTAACAAAACATCAAGGACATTACAAGTATGTTATGTCTTTAAAATACCGTTACCTTCTGATCACTAATGAGGCTGGCAAGTTAAAAGCATGACTGATTTACTTTGCCCGATTCTTGCATCTTTGATGAATGAAGGTGTGTGTCTATGTATATATCTAGGCTATGTATGTGTGTGTGTGTCTATAAAAATGGATATAAGCATTCAGACTTGCATTTAAAGTAAATTATTTTTAAAACTAGCGATTTACTCATAGAATATGACAGTTGAAGATACACAAAAGTCTTAGGCTTACTGTAATAAGAAGCTGGAACTTAGATCTGAATTAAATGCTTCTTTTTAACTCAGGGTTTTTATAAATACTATATTGTAACAATATATATTTTTAAAATAATTAGCTGCCGAAAAACTAATTGAGTAAAAACTTCTGTTTTATTATTATTTATTATCCGAACGGTTAACCATATTTTTTCATTATGTTTTATAAACATACAATCCAATTTTTTTCTTTACATTTCCAGAAAGAAAACAGTTTCTTCGAAAACCATAAACATAAATAAAGATGCCAGAAAGAAGTGATAATTTGTCTTAGAATTATTATTTCTAAAAAATGAAAAGTAAAACTTAAAAAGAATACTTGTCAACAATTGCAGGCAGAGGGCCAGAAATGATTATATTACTTTTGTGGTTTAAAGATGTGCTCAAAATTAATAGCGAACTTAGAATAGGGATTTAGAGTAGGGATAACTTACATTAATATGAAGTTACCAATTGGCTGGGAAAGGAGTTTTGCTAGTATACATCATGAAAATAATTAAAATAAGTTAAGTTATGTATATTTAACTTATTTTAATTATTTTCATGGTATATATTTTAACAATATATGTAAGATATATATTACCCGGTAGTTATTTTTTCCGAATTTGTTATTAAATATGTTGCAAAAACATTACCAGTAAATACCACATTTCCGTAATTAAAATTTGCTAAAATTTCCGTGCGGATAGGTGTGATATTTAACCACAAGATTTGTTATAGTCCAAATATGGTAGTCCTACATAAACATTTTCCCCGCTGTATCAAAATTCTAGAAATAATTAAGTTCAGCATTTTAAGTTTCCCAAGATGTATGACAAAAATATGCAGGGGTTGACTGTAAAGTGGCAATGCGATTTGAGGGAACATAATTATCTTTCAAAAGGTAAATTCTACTGGAGCTTTGTGAAGGATAATCTGATTTATTCAGCAAATTTCAGGATATAATTTCATTTCCTGTTGTTGGGAGGAAAGTAAATATTAAAATAACAGCAGAATCCATTTTCCTAGGAATTACTGTATTGGAAGGGTAGAGTCAGACTGAAAAATTCAATGCCATAGTCTGGATTTGAACCAGGTCTTCGGCTCTTCGTGCCGCCGTTCTACTATTGAGCTAGCATGCCAACATGCCGGTACAACATTAAATTCTCCAACTGACTCACATGTCTCGGTATATCACCAAGCGTTCTCAATATGAGATATCAACCCAGTGGCGACTTACAACCTGTAAGTACGAGTAATTTAAGGCCCGGGCTTCATAGTAAACCACTAGTACATCACAGTAGAATTAGGCCTATTAGTGGAATTTCGTATTTTTTTTAATAAGCCTGAGGGGTGGAATTTTTTACTTTCATTTATTAATGTGGACACTAGTGTGAAAAATAGTCTGAATATGTACTGAATTCTAAAATATGGAAGAAATACGGTAAATAAAGATAGTATATTTCGGCCGCACACGTAGCGAAACATAAGTCAAATATACTTCATAAATATACTGTTAACCCAAGTGTCAGTTGACATATGGGCTCATTTGTCTGTTTGAAAATGAATGAACCTTTTGTATTTTTAAAAATGTAATTAAGTAGGCTATGGAAACACGGTCATCAAGTAGATGGAGTATATTCTAAAAAATTGCGATATGCCTAGGTGTAGAACAGCTTTAACTTTTTTTAACTTCCCAGGAAATGTTTCTTTCGGGCACTCAAATGTAATTAAATAAATAAAAAGCAATAAATTTACATTATGTTTAATGCTGTAGAAATATGCATTATTAAAAGTGATATTCATGTATAATACCCGTATAGTTTTTTTATGTGCTTTTCAAAATAGAGTTACATTTCCCTTATGTAATTGATATGTATCATACTGCATGATACTGTATTTACATAGAAATCTTTTTCGCTGCTAAAATTAATCTAGGCTAATATTTTCTTCAAAACCTCTCAAAGTTCATCGATGTCATTTCGTTGGTATATGTATATGTGTGCATGTGTGTTTTTTTAAATCTATTCGAGGATAGCGTTTTAAGAATTACTTAATATTAGACAATCAGACATCTGATTACCCTGAATGGTACAGTACAATATGAAGTGAAGCCACAAAGAGCGTCATTTCGGTGGCAGTGTGAGACTACCAGTAGATCTCTGTTCTGCATACTAACAGATTTCTTTCTCTGTCTCTCTTTTTTTCATTTTCCTTCAAGATTGATTTCCGTTCCCTGCCATGCAATGCAAAACACCCAACGAGAGCGACTACGTTATAGCTAGAAGTTGTGTCAAGTGTGAATACGACTAGGTCTGACCCCTGGCAATGTTCCTGCATGCTAATTCGGAGATTCTCTGCGCCCTCCAGATTAATGTCTTGTTGCTGGTGTCAGAGTCTGCCTTCCTGTTCCATCCAGTGGCGAACTGGTTTCATTCTAATGCTGTATTGCAAGTCCTTTTCTTAATGCACTGGAATGACTTGCACTATGATCGTTAGATAAACAAAACTTGCAGTTTCCCAGTCTGGAAGATAAATCCTGACTGAAGTTCATGATCGTAGAGTTTTGGCAATATTAGTGCGTTTTACATTCATTAATTTATATCTAGGGATGGGTCGATACCAGATTTTCTCGATGCTCGATACTCGATACCGATACATAATTTTTTTCCTCAATACTCGATACTTCGATACCCGATACCGTCAACATTTCCAGTTCAATAAATAGGTACATTAAAAATTAAAAGTTGAAGGAACTGTGTAACACAAACTAAATTAATTAAGTGTGCATATTTAATGAGACAAAATTTAATGTCATCAGTAGCCTATAATTATTTTTAAACTCTAAATTAAAACTAAAATTAGTTTTTGAAGCAATCCACTTACAAGTTTTTGTTAAAAAATACTAGCATTCTCACTTAATTGCAGAATTACCAAAGTATCGAAAAAGTACCGAGCTAGTTTTCTGAAGTATCGCTAGATGTCAATACCATGCAGGTATCGAGAGTATCACGGTATCGAAAGTATCGAGGACCCATCCCTACTTACATCCTTACACACAAGTATTTCCTCATATAAATAAAATGCTCGTAAGACGTCCTGTACATTACATAATTTTTGCATAGCGTGATAAAACGTTTACATTTATGTTATAAATTGGCTTTTGTGTATAGTCAAGATTAAAAATTGTGTATTATTAGCATACGGTGTCATGAATATTTAAGAAGCCTTATGTGAAACAGTTAACTTCTTCCCAAATAAGTTTTGCCTCACTTCACCTCATGTGCAAATCTAAACAAAATCGTTTGAGCCGTTTTCGAGAAAATAGCGAAAAATTACATTTTCTTTATGTATCGAGGTATTAAAAGTAGTGCCCCACCCCAGAAGATACCTAACCCAAATACAACATTTTATTTTTAAACGATTTTTCGTTCTTGAGCCAGACAGTTCATGTACACACAGACACACGCACATTCCCATGTTTCTGGAAATGGTATGTTTGGATCCAGGGGACCTCAAAACGTCTATTTATTTTAAAAACTCAACTTCGAATTTCTACCTATAGTACAGATGGTACATGCAGACGAAGTAAAAAAAAATTACTTGTAGCGATGCGAGTTTCATAATTTTCATACGACCGTCTTAATTACCATAATTACCATTGATAGTAAGAATAATAACAACAGAACTTTAAAGAAGGCCAGTACACTTATTGTATGTATCTATAGGCAAGTTTGTGGAATACCTTGTTCTTGATATAACAAACGATTGTAACTTGATGACCATTCAGCTGTTAGTTGTTCTCGTCTTTTGCGGTAGATGGCAGGCGACAAAAGCATGCAGGGAGAAGGGTTTCGCTTGGACATTTTAACCTCAAAGCAGTCCACATTAAAACACACGAATGAACTCGGTTTATAATCATTAAACACGAACAGAATTGATTTTTATTTAAATATTGGTTTTTGCTGCTTTCAAAACTCGAAGTTGATTCCGCCTACGATATTAATCGATATCGGATATGCCTCATTGGAAATTGACAGTAAGAATAACAACAGAACTTAAAAGAACGCCAATACTGTATGTATGCCTCTAATAAGTGTATTGGTCGAACAAAAAAATACTTTGGTATTTTGAAGTAGGCCGATAAAGTCACTACTACCTGTAGCTTTCTTATGTGGACTAACAACAAATGAAATGGTTTAGTTGACTTACCACTATTTCCATAATATCTGTTTGTAAGCCTACCAATATTGATAAGAATAAGAACATAATTGAAACGTGTATCATGCCACCGAAAACGGCCTACACTTCCTGCATGTATCCAGTGCGTCTCTGATATAGCTCACCGGCTTTTTTTCCATTCAGCAAATCAACGTACAATACTCCTGAACATAGGGTAGGGTTCTGCTTCCTCTCTTTCAATAACCAATGGTGGTAGGCCTATTGTACTGGTGGAACGAAGAAAAAAATCCATGTTTTTGTCGTCAAGATTAATACCACTGGATTAAATTGAGCGAGAAAGTCTTATTTCTATTTCACAATTCAGATGGTTTCCGCTTAATTCAAACTCGCATTCGAACTGTTTATATAAAAAAGGGACTTGGAAATTTAAATGTCGTCCGATTTCACAAAAGTGGCAAATATGCATTCAGTATCCTATTCACCAGAACAACGGGTTTATTTTTACTAGAGGTAATTTAGCGAGAATTGAAAGGCACAGTACATAATTTCTACATGATCCAGAAGGTTCAAATGTTGATCCTAAGGACCAGTTCAGTTATATAAAGCCATTATTCTACCTGTGGTAAAATTACCAACTCCACTACCAGCAGAAAGTAGAAACGGTTATAGAATTTTAGTGGGAGTGAAATTATTTTATAGCAGATTTTTTAGTTTATTTTATTTATATTTTTTATTTATATGTAATTATTCTATAACTTAACATAGATAATTTACAATTTTACAGTTATAATTGGAGCATAAAGCAGATACTCCCGAGTAAGGTACTGCTTGTAGCCGGATGTATTATTATTATTATCATCATATTATTATTATTATTATTATTATTGTTATTATTATTATTCTCCGTTTCACCCAAATTTGGGGTACGTTGAATCAATCACTTCTTAATGTTTTGTGTTTTAATTTTAGCCCAGTGTTGCTTCATTCTTTCTGATATTTCTTCTTCTTCTTCTTATTATTATTATTATAATATTACTATTAGATTGTTTTTGTTTGTATGAAGATCAGGTGTCTAAAATTGCACGGGGAATTCTTTATTGTTTTATTTATTTTTTATTTATGTTAATTATATTTTTTGTTTCCCTTTCTTTCCCCTCTTTCCTTTTCTTTGATTTTTTTAAAGTTATCCTATATATATATCTATATATATATATATATATATATATATATATATATATATATATATATATATGCGAATTTTCTCATCTTGCAATTCTAAAGAGGTAAGATATTCCTGTAGTATATGAGAACTGATCCTCAGTGTAATAACCAAACTAAATCACGATTCCTATAAGAAAACTGTTCATGTGCATATCCTCCCAGTTAACCTACATTAAAGGTCACATTGCATTAACCCTCTCCGACGCGTGAATGAACACATTACTATGAAACCAATCATTATTTCTCGTTCATATTAGTGTAGAGTTTAAAAAAATAAAAGTTAACAACATACAGCTCTGCACTTCAGAAGCTGTGATTCATCTACAGATACCGTTCTCTGCGAGATGCTTGAACTGCATAAAAATAAAACAAAACCTTAAAGGCCTGCTAGTGTTTTTGATTAGCATGCTAGGATTCTAGCTACTATAACAATAATACCTATTTAGGAGGCTGGATTTCCTCATATGGCTGGGCAGACACAATTGATGAACATTTGTGTGTAAAAAAGGTAAAAATCACATTCGTTCAAGGAAAAGGAAGGGTTTCAAGTGTGGGAAGTAAACCGGTTGAGACACGTACTTTAGTTTGTGACATCCGCATTCACCCTTCTTTGAATAGAAGGAAGTGCAAAATGTCACCAGCCTCATGCACGCGAAGTTGAGTTCACAGGTGAGGAAGCGTTCACATACTGGATCCTCGACTGGCCTTGCCATGTTAGACTTCCAATTTAAATGTCGCCAAGCACTCGTAATTCTCATGGAATGAATGGATGTTAGAAGTGATATACCGGTAATGTACTTCAGCAATTTAATTAAGGTGGTTTTCCACCCATGTTTATGAAGATCTTACATCTTAAATTTGATGGCAGTATTTATTTTTAATTGCCTGGATATTAATGGAAGTAATTTGCGTTAAAACTTAATGCGGAAGCTTTCTTTAATATAGTAGAGTCTCGCTAATCCGGACCCTGCTCGTTCGGACATCCGGTTAATCAGAACGGGATTTCAGAAAATCAGTTAAACAAAAAATAAATTAATCTTTAAATTTAACCACAAAGATGTTTTGTTATGTAAAACCTACATTAGTTCATAGGTTAAAAACTTAGGCCTACGTGTACAGTGGTATTAAAACTAAAATTAAATTTATAAAAAGTTAAAATTATGAAAGAAACATCGATTTTTTTGGTTTTACACATCTAATACTTTTATTACAAAATAGTATGTGCATTTTAAGGCAAATTCCGTCTAATCCGGACTTTCGTTTATCCGAGGCTCCTGTCCCATCTAGTCCGGATTAGCGGGACTCTAAAGTAATTTTAAATTCTGTAAAATCGTCATTAGTTCAGTAGTTTTAAAGGCATAATCCGCCAAAAATAGAGGAAAATTTGTTTTAAAATGATTTTAAAATTTATTCCAGCTTAAGAACATCTTGACATTTGTATTATCGTGGAATATTTTTGACGTTTAGAAAGTTTATTGATCCTTGTTAGCAACTCTTAAAACGGGTTAAGGAAGGATTATTTTCAAAATTTTGTAAAATTTTTTATTAGTCGGTTTGCGCCTGGCATAACAATTTTTGTGCCAAGTTGTCAGGCAATCTTGTACACACATTCCTTGGTAGTTTCTGAAATCATTTACAGTGGTATCAAACAAATAGAATATGGATTTCTTATTAAGAAACTAATAACTCAAATCCAATACAGTAGAACCTCGGTAATTCGAGCCCCGGTATTTCGAGGTTCCGTGTAATTCGAGCTGGTCTTAAGAAAATTAAAATTTTCCATAAAACTAGAATAAAATCCCGTTTTTATACGGTATCCGTATGTAAGTTTTACACACTTTCGAATGTGTTACATTTTGAGATTTCTTTCAATTTTTCCAGGTACAAAAATGCAGGTAAAACTGTCCCACTTAGGGTTTTCGTTCATAATACACAGAAATAGCCTTGGCTTCAGATTGCTAATGCATTTCTATTACAGACTGAACAGGCTGATGGTACCTGTACGTACAGTAGCCTACTGTAGTGTAGTGAGCCCACCTGTGTCACATTAATTTTAGAGTGGTATGTAATATTGTTTATTTATTTATCTTTTAAACCATTATTGTGCTCATTAAACATTTATTTATAATTTACCCTTTGATTTAGTGATATTTCCGTATAATCCGATTTTTTTTGTAATTCGAGGTAGCCTCAGCCCCAATTAGCTCGAATTATCGGGGTTCTACTGTATATGAAGTTATTTACAGGGCTGTAGTGAACTTACGACGGGACCTATCTGGAAAATTGTTGGACAACCAACTTTACTTTCTACTAACTTCATATATTAAAATAAAACATTCCTATACCTATTATTAATATATAGCTTCAAAGTTTTTTTTTTTTGTGGAGTGTGGATAATACAGTGGCAAGAATGTGCAATGTTTCAGTATTGTTTCTTTAAAAATATATTATTCTATAGTGGAGTATAGTCTCAAGAAACTAGGCCTTGTCAGGTAGTTTATATAAAGCTGCATACAGCAAAAAAACTAACAAAGGTGTCACGTCTTCACACATTGGTACTTTATTCCAAACGAAAGATTTGTGGTTAACATTACTGTGATTACATAATAGGCAGCAACGGGTGCATATCATTCACGTTACACATTTCACAGATCACTGAGAACAGTGTTATTGTAATATTCCTACTAAGCGATATTATTAATTGGATAATTTGCACTTACATTGTAACGCTCATTATTGTGTGTGATATTTAATTGGAACCATTTGACTGAAAAATCATCTAGTTTGATTTAAATATGATACCATCGTCTCTTCAACTTCACAAAGTGTGCGTAACTATCCCTTGCATACTTACATGTAAAGTGATGAATGTAATCAGAAGCTTACCTGTAATAAAAAAGGACAGAATTAAAATTACAGCAAATTAGAATTTTAAAACTTGTTAAAAAGGACCACTGAATAATTAGTTATATATCTCATAAACACTCGTATTTGTATTTTAACAGAAAGTGATGGGTGAAATCTCTAACCTGTACTGGTGTTTTACCTAGATTCATTTTCAGCACACGTTTTTCTCCTAAAAAATTTATACACTAAACAAAAATTAATTCATAAGTTTAATTCTTATGACTCATTCCACTTGCGGCCAATGAAATCCAATGATAAAAATACCACGTCGGAGGCATTTTGGTGGTTTTATCGTATACGTAGAATTTGTTAAATGTTTTGTTGCTATCCTAGCATTTAGACCTATTAAATATATTAAAACTGGTTTCTGGAGTACGCGTAATTCAACTGATTCATCCTAAACATGCAAAACTATCGAATTGCTTTGAATTAAAGGCATGGTGGACGTGCAAATGCATAAGTAATTCCATGTATTTATTTAGTTTCTTTGTTTTAATTAAGTATTTATTTCCTACTATTCGTGAATGGCCTCTACCTCGAGAATATGATTTTCCCTAGCTATAGTTAGTTACTCGTAAATTATTTTTAGTTGTGATTTATGTTTTTAAAATCTGAGCATGTTTTCAAATTCTATCGAACAAATTGTAATATATATTATATTGAATGATAAAAATTAGTTTAATTTCCGCAAGGGTTATAAGGGTTTATTTGCAAAATCAACTTTGTATGGACTACGATTGATCATTTCATATGTCTAAGAATTATGGTACAAGATCGTTGCCGCTGCTTATTTTCTGATAATGATAACTTTGTGACTGTTTTTGACAACTAAGTCCATGGACTTCCACTTTAGCCAGCCTGATAAAGCACCCGCAGAAAGGTTGTTATAACGTATTTCTGATGTATTAATGTTGTATTGCCTTTGTGTTTGAAACTTGTTAAAAGGGAGTACTTTGTGCTTGGAATAGTAGTGATACGCTAGTGATACGTGATAGTGATACGTGGATTTTTCTAAATCCAAAAATCTACGAGTTAATATATATATTTTTTGTTACTTTCCTTCGATCGAAAACGTTAAAGATGAAGTCAGTGCGCTGTTGTTCCATTAAGTTTATCTTTGTCATATAGTGGTATACTCTACTTTCTTCTGGATCACATTTTTAAAGCAGAATTTAGTATGCATTCTTCCTTTCTTGCCGGAGGCTGAATACAGTAGGCCTACTACGAATGGAAACTCGATGTTTGACGTCGGAAGACGATAATTTATTAAGCTACGGAAATTTTGAATAACTCAAGTAAAGCAACATACTAGTGAAGAGGCACCGATTATGGTAATCTAGCTACAATTACTTGTCTGCTATACCACCAAAGTAAGTTTTCTTAAGAGAAGCATCTGCTTTGTCTTGTTTTAGTGTCAATATGTCAGTGATGCCTACCGTATTATAGGGCGGACCCGCCTTGTATATTTCAATTAAACAAAACTGGTTCAGACAAGAAGGCGTACGGTCTATTTCTTAAAAAGACAACACCTCCTTCAAGATGTACCGTTTACACGTAAACCCACATCTGTCCCATTTACCTGGTGGCAACAAGAATCAATGTATATGTGGGAAGTGATCCGCCAGACCAACCGCAAGAATTCCATCCAAACTTAGGCTTTAGTAGTTAAAACAAGTTTTAAGTTGAATCATTTGTTACCATGAATATAACTGTAGTGCTCACGCAATTATTATGTCTGCAATGTTTCGTATATTTTACACAACTAGCTCCGTATCGTTGGTCTTGAAATGAGAGCTCTTCCTTGTGTACGTAAGTTTTAATAGCCAGTATTTTACGTATTGGTTAATTGCTTATATTAAAGTACGATAATAAAAAGCAAATGATACTGACAACCTAAATCAAAAGATGCTGCACCTATCATCCATCCCATTACAGTGGGGAATTAACTGTAATTAATAATAAAATAAACAATTGACAATTTTCCTTCGTGGTTAGCATTGCTGATAATGGATATGCAAGGCCCGGGTTCGATCCCGGTACATCCTCAGATTTTTCTCAGATGGGGAGATCGGGTGCAATCAACCGGCTCCGATTATGAAGATTAGCATTACAATTTTCTCCTATGATATTCTCGTTGTTACCTTTGTTTCAAATTATGATTGCAATTTAACAATGAAATTGAATATCCTCGGAAACATGTGTTTTAACGCATTCTCCTAAATGTGAAGAGAAACTTATATTTATTATATATATACTTATATATATTTCCAATTCGAACTATACCGTTACTGAAATGTGATAATGTTAGATTTTTTCACTCTGAAGTTCTATCTTCTGATTTCCAATATATTTCTTCTTACATCTAAATCTATATATTGCTGCTCTCTAGTAGGTATAATAACCTTAGAATCATATTTCTTCAGGATATCTAATTTAGGCGACCTTGTTTTCTTTGGATGGAATCAGTTTTATAAATTAACTGATGTTCGAAGCCTGTATTGAAATCTTCATTTAGTTTATTATGAAATTAGACTTTTATTTGGAATGACTATGTTGAAACAGTATGAAACCGGACATTTCCTCATACGAACCGGCCTTTTTCCCCTATATTATATTAAATTCCTCAACTTCAAACATCAATAACTCAATAAATAAAATAATGACAATAAAACAAATTATACCAATAGAAAGAGAGAAACACCCCCTTCAATTTCATATACTACACTAAACTTTTAATTAACCCCTTTAATCATTTTAATCGGACATTATAATTAACTTCCATAGTTTTAATCCGACAGACTTGAGACTTAGATCATTCGATTCAGCTAAAATCAGCCCACAAAATGGAAATAGTATTAACTCTGATAGCCTTCAGCTATCACAGTTATTATCACAGATATATTTAGTAGGAGGAGACTTCCTGTATGACAGACATTCTGACGACTAGGTCGAGATGTCACATAAAATTAATGACCCAACGAACATTAACGCATTTTAACCGAAGAAAGATTCAAACAAGCTAGCAGAAAACCAAGATCTCCTCCAATTAAGTAAAACCCTAGGTTGAAACCATCCAATAGCAACAATTCACCCCTCCACCTACCCAGGATATATTATCAAAGAGCCCCGAAGTCACAGCATCTTTTTGGATCAGGAGACAGACGACGAACCTACGACACTAAGACAGAGCCTTCAGCTAACTTTTATAACATGGACTAAACTACAATATTCTATAAATATTCAACTTCAAAGATATCGAATCCGCGCATTATAAATAGATCAATTTAGTATAATATAACATCGCCGCGCGTCAGTATTAACCTACGGAAGTAGAGATTGTATAAGTGATTTTTGTTAAAGTAATTAAACTTAAAACGTACCCGGTGCATAACTAGTAAAGTTGCCCGCGAGATAAAAAGGAAGTATTAATAATCCGCGCCATATAAATAGAATCGACGGAATAATTATAGTGAAGAAGCGCGTAAGAAGTGAATATTATCATAGTCTTAGACATTGCAACAACAACTTATAATTACTACGACATCACCCCTTTGGACTTACATCATCTTATGAAAAGACTCAATAATACAACTTTTACCTTTCAGAACAAACCTTTTTATTTAGAATATAGATAGAAATTGAAAAGATCACAAACATTTTATTTCACCTAATTCATCCTGATTTGCCTATTCGTTCCCTCGGACAATTTCTCTAGCCACCGACCCGTTATTAAGAATCTCGTGCATAAATCTATCAACTGAGTTACTAGCCGGCAATAACCCCTTTTCGACAACCAGAATCGCCCAACACCAGTACTCCCCGGTAGGACGGTGGTATAAATGATCTCCCAACTTGGCGACAACTAACCCGAATTAAAGTACAGCTATAAAATGGCACCCAACTCTTTTAAATCAACTAAAGAACTGCTATAAAATGGCGCCCAACGTGATTGCTTGAATTTGAAATTCCCGAGGAACGAGTAACAAAAACACTTTAAATTTTCGATATAGTAAAACCTCAGAAACAAACACAAATTAAAACAGTTTCAAATCAGTGTTAAAAAAAAATTTAAATTAGAATCAGTGCAACATCATCTGGATTACCACAACATCAAAGCCCTCCAACTGGATATTCACCTACATCAATTACCCTCAACAACAGGATCTTCAACAACTGGACCCCGGATCAACCCCCAACAGCTGGACACCTGTAGCAACAAAAGGGTATCGTTATCCAAACTTATAGGTCGAATCCGGAATTTTGCTTCTATTATTAAAGTAAAATCTTAA
Organism: Ectobius pallidus; assembly: GCA_964059195.1. Lineage (NCBI taxonomy): Eukaryota > Metazoa > Arthropoda > Insecta > Blattodea > Ectobiidae > Ectobius > Ectobius pallidus. Next base: position 100,836,072 of record CAXKWD010000009.1, read on the forward strand.
GCAATTTTTATTCAATTTGCATTGCAATTTTGTCATTTAATTTTTGTTAATTTTTATTTTAATTTTCAAATTTTTATTAATTAAGTAACTTAAATTAATTTTTCAAATTTTTATGAGATTGAGAAGCCACAAAAAGTTTCATACCATGAAGCAAAATTCAGGAACTCGGACATTATATTCAGATTCGAATACTCCTAACAGTGAAAGTGAAAATCCACCAACTTGTACAGAAAATAACCATGTGAACCCACATGAACAAGAAAGTGATCTTGCGGTCAGTTCCACGCCTCTTACAGACGACACACCGGACCCAATAAGCTCTCCCTCAGAGAATAACAATACGCAACCTGCTGCTACACCGAACACTATAAATCTTTCACAAGACACGCTAAACCCTAATACTGAATTTTTACTACAGTTACAAGCCATGATCGCAGGAATCTCAAACCAGCTGTCTTCACAAATCACGGAGCTAGCTACCCAAAACTCCACTTTAAATGATAAAATGAATTCTATGAACACAACAATCAATTCACAGAACACGACACTGAAAGATGAATTAATCTCCACAGTAAACACCACACTTAATAATCAGAACCAAGAACTAAGAAATGAAATGAATACCAACATGGCTACTGTGAACACAACACTTAAAGATAAAATAACAACACTGAATACACAATTAAGAACAGACATGACACAACAAACCTCAGAATTTAAGTCTTTAATCAACGAACACAGAACTCACGTTACTGCGGAGTTGCAAAATATGGACTCCCGTGTAACTGCACAAATAGCCAACACCGAACAAGTGATCACCAGCCAGGTGGACTCCGTTCGATCACAGGTTGGTACTATAGAAAGAAACACAGTGAATAACTCCACGAGGTTAATTTCCCTCCAGTCCGAAATTGACAGGCTCCAACAAAAAGTCCGTGAACAGGAAACCATTATTGACCAATCAAGGGAAAATGCAATAATGCCCCATGTCTGTAATGCCCCCTCCACCTCAGCCTCTACATCATCAACCTTACCTGATCCAGTGCCAAATGTACCCGAAATACCAGAACCCTCTGTACCTATGCAAAGAATGAACAATGGTTTGGACCAGCGAGTTGCCAGTTCTAGCCGCGAGTCCCCACAAATTCCCATTAACAATTTTTCATTAAATAATTCTGACTTTCCGCTTCCTTGCTTTGAAGAGACAATTAAAACTAACCCAGTAAGATACTTAAAAGATCTCAAGACATATTTCACTCTACGAGGTGTCCCTGAACATTTGAAACTAATTTTCGTGGCGCAATCGCTAAAAGGAACAGCAGCTCGATGGTTACAAGTGATCAACCCAGATAATCAGCTGTCCATTAGTCAGTTCGAGGAAATGTTTTTATCAGAGTTCTGGGGCGAAACAGATCAACTTCGTTTGAGAGCGAGAATATTTCACGGGAAATATGATAGAAGCCAAGGACAATCGTATCTCGAGTACTTTATCTCATTATGCGAGAGTAGGCAATTACTCAAGCCTGAGATAAAGGAGATAGATTTCCTTAATGCCCTTCACTCACACTTCCCTTCAATGGTACGAAATTGCCTCATAATTGCCTCTCCCCAGTCCACCACTGACATGTTAAAATTATTGAAATCCATGCAGGATACTTCCTACCAATCTAACAAACAAAACGCCCCCATAGTGTCTGCAAATCAAATGCACAGAAAGAATATCAACTTAGTGCAAACCGCCCTTAACCACACTCCTTTTGAAAACGGGTTGCGATCACCCAACCCTTCTAAATCACCTGACAACACTGAAAATAGACAATATGATGGTAAAAACAACAATGAGTTTCGACACCCTGACTATTATTGGCCACAAACTGAATTTTCGAAAAATTCTAGGAGTAATTGGAGAACCAGAGGTTATCGTTTCCGTCCCTATGGCAATGGCAGATATAACAATAGCTACCGAGGACAGTATAGGCATAACTATGATGGTTATCGACCACACTGGTTCAACCGAACCCAATACAACCAAGGCTACTTCAGACCTTACTATAGAGGTAGAAACAATTACAGGTACGCCCATAGTAATAATAATCAATACACAAGAAACAACTCATATGACCATGCTAGAAATAGACCCAACAACAATGACCAGGACAATCAGGAACAAAGAACGCAGTCTCCCACTCCCACCGTGACTTTACACGAGTGAGGGGTCAACACACTCTTCCTGTGGTAACCCTTGCAACCCTTTCAAAAAAAAAAAAAAAAATAAAAATAATAATAATAAAAAAAAAAAAAATCTAAATTTCAATTTGACGACTTTATTTGGCTACCGTTCAGAACGAGTTGCAGGAACTACAAATACCACCTTCTAGCCCACCAGGTGAAGCTAATAAGCAAAGCACGTTAGCTACTTACAACGGAATTATATATAAATTCTGTGGCAAAGAAAATCCCGCTTGGAGAACTTACATCCCCCAATCTCTTGAAACTGATATTATAGCAAGCTATCACGAAAACCTTGCGCATAGTGGAACCGAAAAAATGATCGATTCTATTAGTGAGCATTTCTACATAAAACAACTTGGACGTAAGATTAGAATTTACATAAGAAATTGTCACCTATGCCAAGTAGGAAAGAGTAAGAACACAGCATATGAAGTGTCTGTAAATTCTATTGAAGCCACCAAGCCCAACCAATTAATATGCGGGGATATTTTAGGTCCTTTAGTCCGAAGTAACTTTGGCTGCCAATTCATACTTATTTTTGTGGATACTTTCTCCAAACTTGTAGCACTGTACCCTATACGGGACTTATCTACTAGAATCTGCCTAAAGAAAGTAGAAGAATATGTCGACACATTTGGCAACGTCGAATTTTGTTTAACTGACAATGCTAGTATATTCTCAAGCCCAAAGTGGAACTCAGGACTCTCTAAACTCAATATAAAGACCCTACACTGCTCTTCATATAATCCCTCTGCCAATATCTCTGAGAGATATATCAGACAAGTGATTTCCTATCTAAGATTGCTAACTCACCGACAGCACAAAAATTGGTATAAATACTTAAAGCCCATCCAAGCCATACTTAACGAAACAAAACATCACGTTACGAAGGAAATTCCCTTAGAAGTAGTAACACATTGTAAAGTGAACCCTCTTTTCAAGAACACCCCCCCTGTGTTACCGACCTGCAATAAATCAGACTTGGACATATGCAATGCTATCCTTAAACGCCTACAGAGCAAGTGGTCGAAAAGGAGACGACAACCCAGACGCCCTCGTCCTAGGTGGGATCCTTTGCCGGGAGATTATGTATTGCTTAAATCACATATAATTTCAAGTGCATTACACAATCGCCAGAAGAAATTCAGTCTCCTTTATTCTGGACCATTTCAGGTAAAAGCAAAATTTAGTACTGATACCTATCAACTCACCCATATAGAGAATCCAAAGAAAATTCTCGGCAAGTATAGAAAACATTTGTTAAAGCCCTATCATGTAATGGCTAGCAAGCCTTAGCCTGGTATTTGGATTGGAAGAAAAAGGAAGTGTAAATATAAGATGACCGGATCTGAAAAAGGATTGAATTGGACTGACTATGTAAAGTAATTAGAGTGATTCCTACTTCACAAATTAATGTTTTACCTGACATCTAAGGATGAATGTACAATTTACGGTTGAGTGACTATAGTCTTTAATTAATTTGCTGAAAGACAATTCTCCGATACGAGACTTATTATATCAAATATGATGAGTATTCGCAGCAAATTAATCCACTACAAATACAAGTGCACTGTATTATTTTTGTAGTGATCTCAATGTGTAAATAGATAATTTTAAGTTATAAGGCTACCTCCCCTCTAAATTCAATGCTGAAGAGATAAAACATTCATTTGACCAAAGGAATCACACTATTATTTGACCTAATGATTAATTAGACACAACCATTTTCGGCACATTTTAATTTTATTTATTGGAATAGTATATAACATAATATGGACAAAATTTTAAATAAAAAAAAAAATAAATAAAATAAATTATTTTACATACAAAAGTATGGACAGCACATATTATCAACCCTTTCCCGAAAATTAACCAAGTAAAGTTATTTTAGAAGTGAAGAAAATATGGTAAGATTGAATAATGAATATGCTAAGAATATTGAAAAAGTGTATGCAAACAAGGTAAGATATTAATAAATTACGTATATGAGAAAAGTATTAAAAAAAATGTGATGGAAAAGAATAAAATATGAAAGTTAAGCAAAGAATAATAAAGTGTACCGTATAAAATTACGATGAAAATATGTAGCGACGAAATATGTGACATAAGTGAATGAAATACGATAATAAGTGAGATAAAGATTGATATTGAAAGAAATGAATAAGTTGATAGAAAAACATAAAGAATATCGAGAGTAATGGAAGGTAACATAGCAAAAAGTACTTAAAAGGTGAAATTGGAATAGGAGTATAATATGTGAAATCTGGATATAATTTAAGAGTTATTTAAGACCATAATAAGGAAAGGAAGGCGTACCCCAACGTTTCACTTCAATTATGCATCAGCATCAAAATTCAGAAGAATGAAGATAAAATTAATAAGACTAGGTTATGAACACAAACTTTAATCATAGTGTGTATTTTATTGATAAGATATAATGAATATTTTTATGATTTACTAGTGTAACAGAAGGACAACGGACTGAATACAATATGTACGACGAATAATAAGAAGACAGACTACGTTAAGGTAAAATAGTATTGTAAGATTGCATTTTATTGTTTATGAATTTATGTATGTGTATGTATAATTAACTAAAGAGTCAAGGTGATGTAAGGACACTAATTATGGAGAAAAACGTATCAAACAAAGATAATTAATTAAGAAATAATATCACGAAATTATTTCAAAACAAATTTAAAAACCGAAATTAAAACAAGACATAGGACTATTTAGGACTTTGAAAACGGGTATTATAATGACTGTAAAATCTCGCTCGTATTATTCTTGATCACCCTAATATATCGCGTGATTTTCCACTCATTATGCGATCATATGAAACCGGACATTTCCTCATACGAACCGGCCTTTTTCCCCTATATTATATTAAATTCCTCAACTTCAAACATCAATAACTCAATAAATAAAATAATGACAATAAAACAAATTATACCAATAGAAAGAGAGAAACACCCCCTTCAATTTCATATACTACACTAAACTTTTAATTAACCCCTTTAATCATTTTAATCGGACATTATAATTAACTTCCATAGTTTTAATCCGACAGACTTGAGACTTAGATCATTCGATTCAGCTAAAATCAGCCCACAAAATGGAAATAGTATTAACTCTGATAGCCTTCAGCTATCACAGTTATTATCACAGATATATTTAGTAGGAGGAGACTTCCTGTATGACAGACATTCTGACGACTAGGTCGAGATGTCACATAAAATTAATGACCCAACGAACATTAACGCATTTTAACCGAAGAAAGATTCAAACAAGCTAGCAGAAAACCAAGATCTCCTCCAATTAAGTAAAACCCTAGGTTGAAACCATCCAATAGCAACAATTCACCCCTCCACCTACCCAGGATATATTATCAAAGAGCCCCGAAGTCACAGCATCTTTTTGGATCAGGAGACAGACGACGAACCTACGACACTAAGACAGAGCCTTCAGCTAACTTTTATAACATGGACTAAACTACAATATTCTATAAATATTCAACTTCAAAGATATCGAATCCGCGCATTATAAATAGATCAATTTAGTATAATATAACATCGCCGCGCGTCAGTATTAACCTACGGAAGTAGAGATTGTATAAGTGATTTTTGTTAAAGTAATTAAACTTAAAACGTACCCGGTGCATAACTAGTAAAGTTGCCCGCGAGATAAAAAGGAAGTATTAATAATCCGCGCCATATAAATAGAATCGACGGAATAATTATAGTGAAGAAGCGCGTAAGAAGTGAATATTATCATAGTCTTAGACATTGCAACAACAACTTATAATTACTACGACATCACCCCTTTGGACTTACATCATCTTATGAAAAGACTCAATAATACAACTTTTACCTTTCAGAACAAACCTTTTTATTTAGAATATAGATAGAAATTGAAAAGATCACAAACATTTTATTTCACCTAATTCATCCTGATTTGCCTATTCGTTCCCTCGGACAATTTCTCTAGCCACCGACCCGTTATTAAGAATCTCGTGCATAAATCTATCAACTGAGTTACTAGCCGGCAATAACCCCTTTTCGACAACCAGAATCGCCCAACACCAGTACTCCCCGGTAGGACGGTGGTATAAATGATCTCCCAACTTGGCGACAACTAACCCGAATTAAAGTACAGCTATAAAATGGCACCCAACTCTTTTAAATCAACTAAAGAACTGCTATAAGTATTAACTCAAAAGTTATAGTTTGGGGTTGGTTCCACGGTGCATGACTGCATCCAGTGTGGAGAACTAGCTTTCGAGTATGAATAGTTGACTCATTTGAGGTTCATTAACTCCCAGCTATAGTTATACGGTTTATTGCATAATATGTAGGGAATCTATTAGCGTATGTATAATTCAGAAGCTGTGAATAGTTATTGTGTACTATTAAGCTAGTTGTTTTTCCTTTTGCAGTTCTCTTACTTGTTTCCGTGTTCCTTATAGAAGGTTTTGTTTTGTCAGTGTTTAGTTATTTATGACTAACGGGAAGTAGAGAAGATTGTATATAAAAACATGTAACGTAACGAATAACGAGAAAGCACTCTGATTTTATGTTCCTTAAAACTAAATTACTAATGTTGGCGTTCTTTAATTAAAAGAGACAACATTTTTGACATGTTTTCAATTTATGAAGTCATTATTTTATTATGATATCATTTAGTGCCCGTTTAGCAATTTTCCATCTAATGTGGAGGTCGGAGGATATCCACAGGTTATTTGCTATTTTCTCTTATATTTACAATTTCTGTTTCCGGAATGCAATTAAAGTGGTAAGCACTTAGGCCTACTTACGCCTCAGAAATAAGGATTTCCTTCACGCAAAGATGAAGATAAAAGTCATGTTCAAGGGTTTTTTTTATGGGTTATGAGTTGATATTAGAACTCGCTGAACTTGTAATCGAAGATACGGGAGATAATTAGTAAATCAACTTCGCTGAAAATGTTCAAAGTAATTGTCAAACGGAGTGTCCTAATAAGAATTCATTATATAATAGAAATTATAATCTCTTCATTCTACTTTTAAAATACAGAATTTCAATATCTGCTTTCACAAATTATAATTACCCATTTCTTATTTCTGATGTCCGTGCCTATTCTAAACACCTGCTTGGTAATAAGGCGATTGTATTTGGAGGAAGCAATATTAATTTAGCCTGAAAGATTATGAAAGATTATTTAAGCTTTAATAACCCTACTATCCTCCCGTTTTCCTTGAAACCAAATTTTTTTCCTGGTACGTTTCATTAGTTAATGTACAACTTTTAATCATATTACTTATTCTTGATTATTTATTTGAACTCAGAGTAAGACATAAATTCGCATTGGGACGAATGTATTTTTTTAAATAAGTGATAGTACTTTACTATCTTCACAAACCGTCTACAGTTCAGATTGGGATCATAGCTGAATATGTTTTGTTTTAGATGAGACGTTTAAAATAAGTTATTTTTATGGTCTAAGCGCTTTATTTCGAAAATCACGTTTCACTTTAGTAATCATAGCATTTATGTCAATTTTAATACGTTTCCTTTTAACGGAGCGTACATTAATAATTAAAAAAACAGAGAGAAGATGACATATTTTAATTGATTGACTCAACAAAAAAGAAAACTATTGAATGAACATTATTTAAAGCTTATTGATATAGAGTAATAATAATTTGTTTTATCTGTCATAAATTCACTCTATGTATTGCGTATTTCTTCATCCTTAATTAACTAATTACACTCTACTCATATTGTGAAGTAAAATAATTATGTTGTACGATGTCTTTTAATTAAACAGTAAAAGCGCTAATTACTTCAATCTTTAATTTCATTACGTACAAAAGTGTTAATTAGCCAACGGGTTAATTTTTTCCACAATGACATATGCCCATTAGTTCGTATGATATATCCAAATAATTACGAAGGAGTAAGTATAAAATACTTGTACGTTGCTCTTTATCCGAGTTTACTCGTATTTCTAAGTAGAAAGGTCATTCGAACTATTTGCTGACCATTAATTATATGTACAGTGCATTCCACTTTAGGAAGGGTTGAAGGGTGAGAAACTTTGAACATTTGGCTTAGTTCTTCCAGGGAATTCGGAATTAGGGTAATGGTGAAGAAGTGACGGGACTTGAACAGATGCTATGCAGTTTCCCAAAGCCTTGTTACACGACCACTTATCACTCTGTGAGGACAGGGCAAGTCTCAAACTTGGGTAACTGGCAGTCTGTTTAATTCTGGTTGCTACAACTGTAATGCTGACCGAGGGACATCCTTATCCACTGCAATCCTTTAAGAACGGGACCTAATGCTAGGGTGGCGGTGTAGGCGACGTGATGCGGTGGATTGAGCATATTTCCTGTTCTACATTCATGGTGGAATGGTGGAATTACGTACAGAGCTAAGATTCACTTACGGCCACAATTACCTAAAGTTTTAATTATTCCTATTTCTGCTGTTATAATTGAACTTAATTTAATTCTGGTTTTTGTTCTGGATGAAGTTGTTGGTGACATGTGTTGATGTATATCAAAATATATAACGTGTGCAGACTTTTTTTTTTAAATCCTCAAATGAAACGGTTGGGCTATTACGAGTAAATAATTAAGACGTTTTATAGTATTGCTTTTAAGCAAACTTCACATGGAATCGGTAAAGATATTGTTTTACTTTTAAAATATGCACCTAAATAAGTCATTGTGTAATAATAATAATAATAAACATACATGGCTATACTTTACGTGTAACAGTTTATAAATGTCAGATAAAGTAGCGTTATATCTAAATACAAATTGATCCATCTTCAGGGTTCTTTATTTTTCAATATCTAATTGTAGCTAGAATTATTCTAAAACGAATTTCTTCAAGTTAGATCAGTTCAGTGTTAATATGATTTAATGTGATTCTAATGTATGTTTAATATTTTATATAACGTGTACAATTAATGTGCTCAGTTTCTTGGCTCATTCTATAGCTACTATCTGAAAGTTTATGACAGTAATGTATAAAATAATAATATTAATAATAGTGTTAATTTCACTTAAATATCGGGTCTGCTTAACATTTTTTAAATATTTAACCTAGCCATTTCTATGCCCAAATCTCGTTCTGATCTTGAAGTTAAAGAGCAAAATATGTAAAATCTAGAAAATGTATTAAAAAAAGTGCCTAAACTGTCGAACTCAAACAGGTATCATACAATTGTATTTTAACAATAATTGATATTTACTTGTAATGTTAGTATGTATGTAAAAGAAAAATACTATCCAACAGGGAAAAAATTCTAACTGTATAGGCTATTCGTAATATCAACTCATAGCATTTGTATTTAATAAATCACAACTTTAAAGTTATTGAAATGTGTGATATTTCAATTAAAACTTTTTACTGATATTTCATTTCGGTTTCGTATTATTTATATTTTAACAAGACAATTTATTTAAATTTTTGGTGCATGTGTTGTTATAAACTATTATTATTTATTACTGTTATTATTTATTAATGATATAGCCTAAATATTATTCTTCAAATTCTTTTCGATATTACATGCTTTCCACAAAGTCGTACGAGACATTCAAACCACATGTAAACCAAACATTGTTTATGGGACAGTAAAAGTTCTCAAGGACATGCCTTTGTGCATAATTTTTAATCTTTTTGTTGTATGTTTGTCAATAGCTCTCAGCGATTTAGCTCCCACGGAAATGACTTTAAATGTCCGAACAAATTGAGCTTATGAAGTTCAGACGTGAATGGTGGTTTTCGGTTAACTGTTGTGGTTATTTGCGTCTGTGGAGAAGTTAAAACAGCAAGAAAAGTCAAGTAGAGTGGATGGAAGATGCTTCTTTTTGCAATAAATTCTTTCCGCGGTTTTGAACATGGGAGATGTTTAATAGACATTCTGATTGTTATGGAACGCAGCCCATTGTATTCGCAAAAGCTGTTGTCATAAAGATTAAAAAGATGACCGCATTCGTAGATGTGGACGCTGAAAATGTGGTGTACAAAGAAGGAAAGTTACGAAGCATCTCCATCATTTGTTTCGTTCCATATTTGGAATCTAAATTCTATCCGAATGGTACCATATCAGAATCCTGTTCCGGTTACCCTCAACCTTTTCCAAATATAATCCTTCAAATGCGTCTCTTGTCTATTACTTTACGATACGATACCATAGGCCTACCATATTCACTATGCCATACCAAGTATATATATATATATATATATATATATATATATATATATATATATATATATATATAGGGTGGTAATGAATAACACCGAAATATTTTACCTGTATATAGAGAGGACATAGACAAGCAACTTTTATTAGGAGATTTTTGCTCATCGTGCAAAAAGTAGCATGCAATACTCGTACCGTAAGCGCATAACGGATCTCGGAAAATCTTTCCTCTTTCCTCGATCCGTATGCACCGCTTACGGCACTTGTATCGCAATATACTATAAAAATAAATGGTAAGAAAAGGCAATGTTGGTGAAACTAGTTTAATGGATTCTTGAATCGCTTTGCAAAAACAGTGCCCATACATGCACAAGCAGCCTTAGAATGTGCTGCCATAAGACAATGAAAAAAGGTGTGATTTTGGAAATTCTTGTTTTACAGAACAGATTCGGATATTAAAGGCTCTTCAATATTTACACTGTCGGTGAACTAAGTAAAACATATTTTCATAGGTCATGTACATGTAAATATCTAGGAAATGGTTAGTTTTCTATTGTATTTATATATGTACTGGTATAGGCTAGGCCTATATATACTTAAAAAAAATTATAATCTTGCACATTAAACGTATCAGTAAGCTGATGGAATTGTTCATTATCATCTGGCAATTGCTGTAATTACTACTTTTTAAAATCAATTATCCAGGTTATCAGTACCACTTAAAATTGACGTATAAAGACAACCAATTTGTTGGCGTCATATCGCAAATAAGATTGTAACCGCGCGTGAATTAACTCAGGAAGAACTTAATCTTACACCAGTTAGATAATTAATCATTAAGCCACTTTCATAGTGATCATGGTATGATTATAAAGCCTAGAAACTCTGCATGATAGATCCGATATAATGTTCTATTCCCTCTCTTAACCGAGATTTAAGATTACGTAAAAGCTTGGCGTAATATCATGATAAAATCATCGTACGGATATATAGATCATTAATTAAATGTAAGTTTGTAATTAACTTATTCTTCGCTTCATTGCACATCTATTATAACATATGCCACTTATTTCTTGTTTAGACCATTATCACACTTTCTAGCGTCCTTTGTACATATAAAAAACCTCTTTGCAAGTGAGTGTTTTAAATTAAAACCTGAACTACTGTAAAACTGGTCCTCATATTTCCTCTAACTGACCACTGCGTAATAGCCTAAGAAGCCGGTGCTTTTCCCTCTTGCACATCAACCTGTGTGTATGTGTGTGTTAAAGGTTGTTGACCACATGAAGACAACAGAAGAAAACTCGTAGGTCAGGAAGTTTAAGCCTGTCTGCATGTAACAGTTGGTACTATAGGCTATTTATCGCTGGTTATTTCAGCAGACAGGACATGGGACACCAGTGTTCGGTTAATGAGAGACCAATGTTGAATCTCATAGGTACCCATTCCAGGAGAATAATGTGGTTCATCTGCATATTTTGTTCCCGACCTGAAGGTGCTCCACTCATAGGTTATGTCGTTTTATGTAGGAGTAAGCTACATATACGTTTCAGTGAATCATTTTCGTTTATCCTAGATAAATTTTGAATTGTCTTATAATAATAATATTAATAATAAAGTTAAACTGAAGTAAAAAGTGTTATTTCCCACTTGTTTTATTAATCTTTTAAACGTACCGATATTACTTTCTGACGTTATGTAGGCCTACTTATTTTTAGATTAGCAGGTGACCGCTGCTTCGTTCATGTTTATTAATTACAACGATAGATAACTTTTAAATAATGTATTTAATAGCGACATAATTAAAACATGTATAAATATAAAAATTGACATCGATTTTACGTAATTTTCATTTTTTTTTATTTTAGTGTTTTGTTTATTTCATAGTCAAGTACACTAATTATGAAAGGTTTGAATATAATTTTTCACGTGTTTTACATTAACACGCCATCTGAAAGAGCACATGCATGAGTTACATCATTTTATTTTTATCTTCATTGTTTAGCATAACGGGATGGTGGTAATACAAATCAATAGTAAAGCAATACAATATTGTACAAGAACAAACTAATTTTTCCTGTTTGAGCTTCTGGATAAACTACGTATATTAAGTGTCTTTCCATTTGAATCAAAGATGTGTGGATTGTTTGAATTTCTAATAATTGAAATTATTCTTTAACAACCCAGGCGACCGTGCGAGAAGCACTGTTTTCGAAGACAGAGTCATACAAATTTGATTGTCCTTCTCGACTTGTGATGATGAATGCTCTATTTCCGTGATGATCTGTTTCCGTAATGCTTTCTTTCTCAGTTGCTGTGGCAACAGAGGTAGGCCATGTGCGACTAATTTCGCTATGGAAAAGTATTAACGAAATCTTGTGCGTCAATAGCCCTAAAAATCACTTTTTTTTTTTTTTTTTTTTCGTTCATAACACGCAAATGAAAGCGAAAATTAAAAATCCAGCTACGAGGTGCATTCGGACCTCCTTCAAGTCCATCTATACCTTACTGTGGCTTGGATCTAAAAGGGCCAACGTCAATTTCTGCCACAAATGAGATATGTGCATTATTGAGCTCGGCTAGTCTTTAACTTTCGTATCCTGAAAGTGCCAATGTCTGTTGCTATTAATGGACATAATACAGACATCTTAGAGGCCAATGTCGGAAGTTCTCAGCAAAAAAAATGTTACTTCTGTAAAGGGTTCAAAGTCAGTTATCTTAAAAGCAAGTTTTATTACATTGGCCCTTTTAGAACCAAACCACAGGTATAAAAAAGTGTAAAACATTTCAGATCTCTGTGTGTCGTCGATTTGACTGGTCATCGGTCACAATCAAACCTGCAGATAAACGGATAGATAATCCTTCCTCTTGTTATATAGATTATTCACAGAATTACTACGATGAGAATTGTTCATAATGTGTCTTTCGTTCATATCGCATTACAGTCGAGCTTTTTCCCTGGAGGCCTGGTTTTCTGAGGGGTTTACTACTGGGTAATGAGCAATCATAAACAGACAGTTTTACTGGCACTTTACTTTTAGCGTACTTAACGTCGTTTTAGGTGTTGAGATATCCTGACGAGTCATGGAGTTCTCATAAAATTCTTGACAAGAACTTTACAAATATGACCCTTTTTCTCTCCCACTGATTCTATAGTTACTGACTACAGTATTCCCATACCCCGATTTCTCAGGTCAACACTATGACAGTCTACTTAATTTTTCTTCTATTATTCTGTAAAATGAACTCTCGAATAATGTTAGTGAAATTTCAAACTCTCTATTCATTTTTACGAAAATTTTGTTTAGATTAATCTGTCAACAAATTTAAGCCCTGGATCTCCTGAACATGTCCTTAGTCTCTGTGGTTATTTAAGAAGGTTGTGAACTACGGTCAGCCCTCGATATAATGCCCCTCTTTACAGTGCCACCCTCGCACTATGCCAATAAATGCAAGTGAACGGATCTTCTCCCATATAAAATACATAAGAAACCTCGTTACTGTGCCAATTCATTTAGTGCCAGTGAATATAAGACACAGTTTTTACAAAATACAGCTTGCAGTGATATTTTTCAGTTGCAGAAGTCTTTTAAAACCAGAGTGAATGTTAGGAAGATTACTGTATTGTACTGCATTTCCAAGAAGTGAGTGTTCCCCTGCCACTAACTGTAAATGTAGTGCGGTGGAATGAGGAAGCTACGTTAAAAAGTCGGAGAGACAGCCTGCGTGAGGGTGGTGCAGGTAGAAAGAGTCTTTCATACAATGAGACATACCAAACTTTCACTTCATTACGCTTACGCTGCAGTTACCATTATTCACTTACATGAACCTACATGACTTTCTACCCCTTTGTGTACCGTAGCACTGGACATTAGAATTAGAATTAGAATTAGCCCGTTTCATCCCTAAAGGGCAAGGGCCTCTTGACTGGCAAGGTGACTGTTTCGGCAATCCCGCTTAGCCACTGCGGGAAAGATCCGCATTCCTCTTATGTTGCTTCTGTCAGTCGCCTCCATTCCCTTCGATCTTTGGCCTTCGTAGACCAGTTTGTCCCAAAGTGAAGCTTAGGTCTTCTGCCCATAGTAAATTAATACTGCACTGTATTATGTCAGTTTTATTTTAAAAATTAAATTTCGTTTTAGTGCTACCCTCGCTTTGTGTCACTAAAAGTTACAGAACGGATGGTGGCATTATGTCGAGGGTTGACTGTACTACTGTGTGCCCAAACGTTGCCCTGCAGGAGTTCATTTGTAGCCTATACCTGTATCTACAGGCTGTCGCATTTGCACACTCATAAATGCCGTTTGCCTAGGTGGGATGGAACTCGCGTTTCTGAGAAGAAAGCTAGTGCCTAACCAACTGTTCTACAGATTTCTGTATATTTGGTGGTGTGATGTTTACTACGATTCGAACCCAAGCTTACATGAGCTATGACTTATACTTTAATTGTTTCATTATGCGATAAAATAATCCCAGTATTTCCTTTACTTCCACAAACGAAATTAAGCAGATAGTTTTTATATATGTAGATAGTTTGTTTCTATGCAGAAGTAGCGTTTCAAAAAGGTCATAGATTTTCGTAATATGAAGAATTTTGGTGTAAAAAAATGTTATTCCATACATTTAGTAATTTTGTTGTTGTATTAGATGATCCGTCCAAATATACTGTAACTTTTTACAACATAGTTGTATTTTTTTTTTCGAATAGGAGTTGTATGTGTTGCAAGCCTTTTTAATCGAAAGTGGAGCCCCTTAGATGAAGTAAGGCAGTTGAACTTCAAAGCAGAACATTTTAAAATTCCAGGCATTAGTTTCTGTACCTATTGTGAAGATATATTTTATACTATAACAGGCTTTGAATATGCGAGCTTCTTTCCAAGTTTACATCCGCACAGAAGGAGATGGCATATTATTTCAACTATATTGACAACTTTACTAGAAGTCGTAATCCGTTATGTCACTGACTGGCTGGGGATTCGCTTTGAATTTCAATGCCTTGCGTCCGTGCATTACAGGTCTTACACACATAACTTTCAATATAAATTACAGTAGGGACGATCAATATGCTCGAGCCGTACGCCTTAACGGGATCAGAACGTATCTTGCCTACCTAATATTATATATTTGCGATATTGCTATGACACAATCGTTCAAAAGGGGATATTCTTCCCCCAATTCCTTTGTACAGTTGTGAGAAAATTATCTATATTTCCAATTGACTTTCCCTCTGAACGAAGATTCATGAGTTACAAGGGACTGTAAACGTTTTTTGAAAGGAAAATAGATGTGAGTATAGCAGGAAGAACATCGGAGAGCGTTCCTTGCACTGCTAAGTTTACCGTAAAACTATCTAAGAAATGCCTTCATTCAATAAGCTACTTACCAGTAAAATAAACGCGTTTGCTGCTGGAGACATCGTTAACATTAAAGTAAACACTTGAGCAGTTATAATTTTCACTTTATGTTATTAAGTATTCTGATTCGTCAAAAGGTTGGACTCACTGGTTGGACTTCAGCAAATTATCATTTTTTAAAGAAGCCAAACTTTTAAATGAAATTATTACAGATCATTTTCCTAGAACGCAAAGATGCTACAGATGAGAATACAATTCATGCAATTTTTAAAAATCAGATTCTTCTCAAGGCTGAGTGCACCCCGTTCCAAACCTCCTTCCGTCAGAAAAGTTCAGGGAGGTTCCAGGGATCAAACCCGGGTCTGCTGATCTGAAGTCAGCTACGCCTATCACTGGGCCACTCAGACGATCCCACTTCCCCCAATAGCTAATGAATAAATGATTAAACGATCACTGACCATACATAATAACGTGCTGGTTCTAAAATCGGAATTTTTCAATAATGAAGTAACGAAGTGGCAAGAATTGGAGCACGAGTTAGCATCTCGATAACGGCAGTTTGCAGCGATTGACAGTTAACCCGACCGTCAAGCAGCCGAGCAAATTGGTGCTAACTCTCGAGTAATAAACATAACCGGTAACTATGCACATAATATTTTTATTTACCATCCCGAGAATCAACGTGTGAGTTTTAACATCATTAATAGATTCCCAAGAGAAAAAGAGAGAGAGAGATGAATATATTAAATTTGATGGTTACAGCATACGAATAAAGTATGAAATGTTAATCACGTAAGACATTTTTTGTGCTAGCCGTTAAGAAGGTCATATGAATTTAAGATGGCATTAAATTTGTAGCACATTTGGATCAATGTATTGTTTATTTTGTATTAGGCCTACATTGCATTATGAAAGAAAATTAGAACGGCCGGGAAAGTACATTCTTAGCTCTACAATAGACTACATAGTTGCACTCCCTCATACATTACTTGAGATGATTGAAATGATTTCAGTTGCATGCAAAAATTCTTTAACATTTTCACATACATTTTCTGAAAATTGTATTTTTAGATCCAGGTGACCTCAAAACTTTTATTGATGCTGAAAACTCGACATCGGATTGTAAGGTCGAACGCCCTTTCAATTGCGTAATATTGAAATTGGTTTTATTATTTATTTTGTAATTTTATTTTACAATATAATCAAACGGGTGAGTAAAAAATGAAAAGATAACTTTCCAAAAAATGGATTAATTAAACTGAAATAGCCATTTTGTTTATATATATATATATATATATAAAGTTATTTCATACAGGGTTCGCTGCTCAGTAATGGGTGAAATTCATTATTTTTTCCCTCAGTAAATGAATTGCTCTAACCTCGTAATCTGACATTCTCTTTATTGACTACTTCTACCAGTTGCATAGTCTACTATTTTCATAATTAATCAAACTATTACAGTTACAGGTAATTGTCGTTACTAAATGTCAAATGAAATGCCGTTTCTGTAATAATTTCCATAAATATCAATATTTCTGAGTGATAATTTTTTTATATCTATTTGTTATTACAATAATTTTTTAACATTATTAGTTTATTAAAACATTTTTAATGTAAAAGAAACTGTAAAAATACTCTTCATGGATTTTTAAAATACTTATAGGCCTACTGTAGATATTCCAAAGAAAAAAGAATCACTCAAACATATTGACATTTGTGGAAATTATTACGGAAACGGCATTTCAGTGCACAAAACGTGGATGCAATTTTGTAACGATTATGAATTAACCTTAACTGTAACAGTTTAATTAATTCTGAAGATATTGCTATTGTAGAAATAATCAATAAATAGCAACTCATTGCTGAGACAAAAAATAATGAATTGCACCTATTTCGCAGTACCCAAATCTGTATGTCCACCCTTAATCTATCCAATGAGTGTAAATCCGGGAATATAGCAGTCTCATAAAATTTAAAAGACTAGCATTGAAATTTTAGCTGAGTGGAAGAAGGATAAAATTCCAGGCTTAATTAACCTGCTTCAGCATTTTATCAATGAAAAGTACATTCTCAGCTATTCACCAGTTCTGCCCAATCCGAGGACATAGTTTTCTGCCATATAACTGAACATTTTTAGTCATTAGACGACAAGTTCGCATTGGATCGTTTTTACTCTCCAAATCAGTATGATGCTATCATTTGAAATGCTAGGAAACTCAACTCATTGGATGAATAGATTCATTTTACGGTTATCACTGTTAATGTGTCTATATGGTATGGTGTCGAAAGGAAAAACGATAAAGCGTATAAAAACATTCATGACCAAATAAAAATATAGCTAAGCCTAATATCTTCGTATTTAAAAAAAAAAATTAAGTGTGGAAAAGGATAATATTTAAGTACATTTATTAATTATTATTAACAAATAAATATTTGACTTTGAGATTGTTTGAGTGAACACTCGAGTGAATGACTAGATCTACAATTGCCTAATATTAATTCCAATAGAACCTTTAGTTTTTCTATAAATTTATTTGCTTTCCCAGAAACTAGGGAAATTGGAATGTTATCCTTAATCCACTCACCCTATCTGTTAATCTGCGACTGTATCGATCGTGCTTTTTCAGTAATATCAATAACATTCGTTACCATTACCTATAATAATAACTTTAAACAATTAGGTCGTTTTGTAAAGACGTCATCTTTCTGGCGTTCATCAGCACATGCTTCCTTTGAGCCGTATTGGTTTATATAAGATGATTGAAGTATAGAGGGATAGTTTTTGTCTCTTATATCAATCGGAACGCAGTTATTGCATTCTATTCCGCTTGGGACAGTAAGAAGGGATGCTCTTGTGAACAGTTCTCACAGTGAAATCATTACATCACATTGTTCAAGAACAACGGACTTAAATTATTTCTCACAGCGAGCAAGTTCATGTTCTCCGACCTCCTAGCTGTATCAAGAGGGTAATTTCGCACGTAATGACTTGATGGGTAATGACAACAGCTATATTCCGTTACATCTCCACTATATTGACTCAATTTTATATGTTAGTAAGGCAGGTCCTCAGTTCATTCATCATACTGCCTAATTTATTCATGTTAAACCTGGAAGTATAAAAATCTAAAAGCATAGGCTATTTTATAATATTCAGATTATTCGCTTTATTAATTTGAGATATAACATTTACCTCTATTTCCTATGGAGAACTTTCTCCTATTCAGTCCCCGCCTCGTGCTATCTGTAAAAGAAAATAAGTAATCAGTAATGAATGATAGATTGAAATTACGAGCTTTCATGTATTCGAATCTCAACATGGCTAATATATTCTTAGATCAACTCTATGGTTCTTCGGCCTGATAGAAAGAAAAGGATAATTGTGGAAGTCACCTTGAACACTACCCCCCTCCCCCAAATATTCCATTTATGACTGAAACTGATGTCTGGAGTAGCTTACTTCATCAAATGTGGTACTCAGACATCTTGCCTTTACGATTTTACAAAATAATCTTCTTTAATCGCTTGTGTGTGTATATATACATATTTAAAATTTATATGCATTTCTTGTTTTTTAAAGTGAAATATCACCATCCTCTCGTTTCAGTGAATTGGTTTTAGTTGTAATACCTTATTAATGTACCTAGGTAGTGTAATGTAAATGGCTAGGTCTGTTCGTATTTAAATCTGTGATAATTGAAGCATTTACTTTTATAAGGGTCTAAGTGCCAAAATCATGATTGTGTAGGTGTAGGCCCACAGAAAGACGTGCCGGAGATAGACCCAGCGCTATATAACGTGACTTTCCCTGGACCTTGGACCCTTCTGAAATGCATTGATCTGGGTACATAGATCCATTAAAAATTATAAGCTGAAAATTCATAATTTTGGCACTTAGACCCTTGTAAAAGTAAACGCTTCAATTATAGATAGCTTTGTTTAAAATATTTAATTTTGTTTACAGACTATCGATAATCAGATAGGGCCTAATAGCATGAATGGTAATAAGTATACAGTAGCTTCCAAACCAAAATTTTATTGTGTCAGTGAAAGATTTGATTTAAGTGTACCTTAAATAAATGAAACAGGGGACGAACAGCAAAAAAGCATTGGATAAGATAAGATGTTGTCGTTTGGGATAAAAATATCTAACTGCTTTTGTTCCTAACTCAATTACAGTTTTTGTGCCAGTATAAGTGTATATTCACTAAAGGCCTGAATCCATCCTACCATTATTCTGTACTTTCAGGGGGAAAAACTGAATGGGTGACTAGGCACTCTTGGAAAGTTAAACGCTTGCTCTTTTTACGAGAGTGTGCATTCCATGATAGAGTAGGAAGATCTTCTTAATGTCGTGTTTTCTTCGTTTTATTCCAAGTTATATTTGATTTTTATAGAAAAGAAAAGCCCGTTCTAATTTCTTTCTGCCTTTCCTGGCAGGATCACGTATTGCACGGTATTGTACAGAGGATATGTTACGCATAGCTGGCGATATTGACGGACGTCACCACTTCTTCCGCGTTCCCAACCATCGCCTTCATGACTATAGACAAGATACCGTTCCTTGTGGACAATGCTGCACTCGATCTACTTTATTAAGACGACGTTCCTTTTCAAGAGATTAGGTGATGTACGTTACACTGTCCTTCTTTGGGATGTAACGTTTTCTTACTCCATATGTTTATAAGACAGTATACTGCCTCTACAGTTTATTCTCTGTGTTATACTTCCTAATGAGTGAATATTTATTGCCTTTTCACCACTTAATTTGAATTTAAGGTGAGAAAACTCCCATATTATCAAACGATAGGGCTTATATATAAGGTTTAATTTAGTAAGCGTGCGTTGAATTTCAGGTTAGTAAATTACATTTCAGAAAAAATGGTACTGTAATTGTATTTCAGAATTGTCATATTTCAAGTTATTAACATGTATTTCTGTAGGCGTCCTCCTTCTGTATTTTTCAGGATCAGTTGTATTTCAGAATGTAGTAATTTGTATGCATTTATACAGGCATGCTAATTATAGCATTGATGGATCCAGACACAAGGGTCAGTGGGTTAAACATCTGGAATAGAGATTTCTAATCTGCTCTGATAAAATCGACAATTTCAACTAGAATTTGCACTTGCTCAAATAAAGTTGATCAGTTGAACTGCAAGTAGGCAGCGCTTGCACAAATATAATTAATGTTCTGAACTAGAAATAATATTTGTTGAAATAAAGTTGACGATCTGAGCTACAAAAAAAGACATTTCACTTGCTCGTATAAACTATACTGGCTCCAATAAAACTGACATTCCGAGATACAAATGATCTACCCATCCTCAGATAATATTAACAATCTGAGAAGCTACAAATAATAACACCTCTGTAAAATTGGCGGTTTTAAGTGCAATTGCTCAGTCAAAACTGACGATTTAAAGTTACAAATGTCGCTTCCTCAAATAAAATTGATGAATTGAACTAAAAATAACACCTCTTGAAGTAAACTGATGTAGCTTATAATCTAAGCACCAAATAATACTTAGTCAAATACAATTGATAATCCGAACTAAAAATGTGAGGCAACACAGATTTTTACAATAATCTCTTACAAGCCTAATAAGAGCGTTGCTGAAGTTATTGGTAATTGTTAAAATAATTTATAAATTAAGAGATCGTAATAAATAATGAGTAGGCCTACACATAGTGTAATTCCGAATATAAATATGTATTTTTTTATAGTTTACATTTAGGATTGTGAAAAGCTTTGTTCGTATTAATTTATTGTAATAAAGATGTATAATGTTAGGTTTATGAAGAGAAATAGTTATTTCAATACCGCAAAGCTATGTGTAATGGGAAGTATTTATTTTCTTAACACTGTAACCATAAGGAATGAAAATTTCACACTATTTTGCGAAGCAGGTTTATAAAACACTCATTCGGTCAAACAATTGAAAATCAAGTTGTCTTTTATTTCTATAGTCTCTCATTATTCGCCTAAATTGGTAATACTCCACACAAAACGGAGGGTTATTTAATCCAAGTAACCTTAGTGAACTTAGACTTTTGTCCAGATCTTTACACTCATACGAACCAAGGAAGGTTCAAATATCCCGTTAGAGTAAATGAGAATCTTGGGTAACAATGGGGATTTGACACATGGTAAAAAAAAAGTGCGCTTCCTTAATTCTCTCTTGCGTATTAATTTTTTAGAAACAAAAATAGACGGTCTGCACGTTGTAAGTTTTTCTCACACGTTACAACCTTTCTGAACTACTTAATAAAAACTTACAGTGTCAGAGTTTTTTCATTATAAATTTAATTTTCGGATTCATAACAAAATTCTTACTACGATATCAATTTTCAATATTCCTGACGGTAACCCATAAAAACAACTTTTCGGCGCATTTGTTCTATTGCTCCATTCCCCGTTCTTGTATGTCCTAAATCAGCGTTTCTCAACCTTTTTGAACCCGAGGACCTCTAAAATATCTAAAAAAAAATTGGCGGCCCCCTAATTTTACATCCCATTTTTAAAAGAAGACCTATATTCTTAACATTTGGGGTATTAATTTATTATAGGTCGTTGTAACGAAATATGTGAAAACATTTTACTTCTTTACTTTCCACTTGATTTACGATATTTTTTTTAAATTATGTCTGCGGATCATCTTCACCATCGTCACGGACCACCAGTGCTCCGCGGACCATAGGTTGATTAACGCTGTCCTAAATCATTGGGGAAATGTGTGCGGAGCTAGCTTTTCGCTTCTGCAATAATAGAACTACCGTATGTATTTTCTTTATGTTCAGTCATCAGTCTAGCGATGGCCGTGTCTCCGATCCAGTATTCACCTGATAGAATGACGGAAACCCCGTGAAAACCTCACTCGAATCGGCTACTACGAGAGTTCACCCGTAGCGGCCCGAGCACTACTTTGGGCATTTGCCCATTTTGTGGTCGGTTTTCCCCCCGGGAGCTTGAGCATTCTCCTAGAGTGTGTCTACTAGCCTCAATTTTGGCTTTTGTAGACATCGTCTATTTGTGTACAAAAGTTAGATAAATGATTTTTCCGCAACTTACATGATCATTAGGCCTATATTAAGTCACGAATCGCATACTGAAACTGAGGTAAAGTTTTCTTCCGGTTTACATACCTGCATCCAATGAAGCATATAAACCAGAAACGCATACCTTAAGACACAGATATTGATATGCGATATTATAAATTGCGTCATATAAATCTCTCTCAGACGTAAATACAGAGTGGACAATCCAGATACTGGAACATGGAAGACCCTCCCTCTGGCATAGAAAGATGTTCATAGGAATGCGCATAACTCGACAAAACCTTTATTAAAGTGGTAATTGAACCGTGTTGTGTCTTGTTGCCGCTGGCTACGTTCAAGGAGACTGAATAGTGTGGTGCCTCTTTCTACCACAAGTACGCTAGGGTGCCTCAGCGGAGAAGAAATAACAGTTGTGGCTGCTTATCAGATTTGGTGATTTTTCCGTCTTTTTTTATTGTTATGTTAGGACGATTATACAGAGCCTGCAGTCGGAATGAAAGTATTTTTTTCTTCTTTATCGAACATATTTTCAAGGGAAAAGTATGTTTTCTGGGAAGTCCGTAAACCGCTTACAGTGGTTTTTTGGTGGGAATTCGAACATCTGAGGAAGATCAATTGCATCAACGTTCAAGTCCTTATGATAGAAAAATGGACTTGAAGATAGCATGAGCAAGCTAGGTACCCATTTTATTTTGTTTCTCTTTTTACTTTGTGAAGTGCATCACACATTTGAATCGTAAAAATAGTTTGTATGCCTATAAACTTACTGCTAATTTATAAAAATCAGTATGAAGTCTTTTATACAGTAGAGCATGTTCAATTAAAAATTAAAATGAGTCAAACATTAAAAACACTTCTTGCTCCACTTACATTATTTATGTAGAGTGGAGCAATAAGTGTTTTTAATGTTTGACTCATTTTAATTTTTAATTTACTGCTAATTTATTTTGGCTCGTTTCAGAAGTTCAGCTATAGCTTGCAATGTTTGTATTAGGTAGAAGTTACTTTCCAAAGGATTAATTATTTATATTATCATTTTTCTTATATGATTATTAATACCATTTTACAATTATTACATATTACATTATAGTTATATTATATTATATTACATTACATTATATATTATATTATTAAACTAATACAAATAGTGGGACTTATTCTGGTGATAGTCTATAGGCCAGGCTTCACAAATAATCCCCTATCTTTTTCTTAAGTATATTTATTTCTCTACCCATACCATAGGTACCATAGATTGGGGAAATTTTGCGTCTGGCCCTAAAAGTAGGTGTCTCGTTTTGAGTTTCTCGGGTTCTAAAAATAACATATTTTCATAAATATGACGGTACGTGCATGAACAACAAACTCAAGAATAAAAAGATCGTATTTACACGAAATGTTATATTTTGATTAGACATCGGCTGGAGATGTGACGCGAACATTGGCGACGATTTTCTCTTACTTCTACTAGTACTTCATATGAAATTTCACTTTTTGGCGATTTCCTCGAAAACAGTTCCTACTATTATCTTTAAATTTTGTACATGTGGTGCATATTATGCGAGCTTAAGGTTTTATTTGAATAAAAAAATGTATCAATGATTATCTGAGTCACAGAT
Source organism: Ectobius pallidus (assembly GCA_964059195.1). Taxonomy (NCBI): domain Eukaryota; kingdom Metazoa; phylum Arthropoda; class Insecta; order Blattodea; family Ectobiidae; genus Ectobius; species Ectobius pallidus. The sequence continues at coordinate 100,860,527 of CAXKWD010000009.1, forward strand.
TTTATCTAAAAGATTATCATAGTTATAATTGCCAGTCATCGTTCGCACAAACTTATGCTTTGGCACTTGTGTGTGTTCAACAATACACCTTTGCATGAGGCTGAGACAACTGAAAATATCCTTCCTGCAATGGAAACTCTTATTCTAAATAAGAATATGATGTGAGAATATTATATTGCCCATACTTATGTGAGCATAACACATCAGATTTTTGTAAGAAAACTACGAAAAACTCTATTTTCATTTTGAAGCGTGATAATACGAGTAAGAGGAAGTCGTTTACCTGATTCGTGTCATATCCCCAGAAAAGTTCAAATTAAAACGTGAAAATTCATGTTGATACGATTTTTTTATTTCGGTCTTTATTGTTCACAGACAAGCAGGCACAACTTAAAACACGAAAAGTTTTCTGCATGTACAGACACCTAGAATAATAAAGGGCAATAAAGAGTTTTCGTTTAAAAAACAGAAGCATAATTTAAATGCAATATATTATGAATATACTACAATAATTACTTAATGCCTTACTCATCTTTCTGCTTCAAGTTCATTATACAGTTAGTGCCTTCGGGCTTATGAGTTATGGGCACTGAGACAAACATATAGGCAGCTGTACCAGTTCAATGCCTGAGTACATGCTTTTACTTGCTTTTGCCAGTAAATTTTATTTTTTAGGGTAGAATTCACATTCAAATGATATTGGTTTTTTTCGGTCTTGAGTTGATTTTTTTTAAAATAGAGTGAGGATTTAGAATTTTAAACGAGTATTTTATGTCTTAAAATATTTTGTTCTCCATTATTACTATTATTATTATTATTATTATTATTATTATTATTATTATTATTATCATCATCATAATCATCATCATACTCATCATCATCATCGTAGCCTAAGGAAATCATAAGTTACAGTAAGTTAACAAACAAGTAAAGATGTTTTGGAGATGACTTTAAAATGTGTATTAAAACGCTTTGTTGGTTGTGCCCTTCTAAATTCAAGGACGAAGATACACAAACCTATGTTTTCCGTCATTAAATGCATTGTAAAAATGAGTGTTTACTTTTGACTGTTCTCAAATTGTTTATAGCTAAGTACCGTCTCTCTCATCTGAATCGTACCGTTTTTAAATCACGAAAAATACATTCCGTAAAAACTACTTTACTCGTCCAACGGTAAAAGAGCCATGTTTGGTTATTATAATGTTGTGTAAAATAATGGCGTTATAATATGAATACTTACATTTTATGTTATGATGTAACATATTACAGATGGTATGTCGTAGTGTCACGTTGCTCTTGCAATGATAACTGTACAGTGCAATATACTTATGGAGAAGTTGGAATGGGGACAAGTATGTATCTTGCGCTGTAGTCTACATTGGAAAGAATCAGGTATCACTTCACGTACGATATCGAAATAAGAATATGCTGTCGAAACGTGACTTTCCTGTCATACCTTAGCTGTTGAGATTTGAGTAATGTTGCCAGCTGTTTTCGAAGTGTGGTAATACATATTGGTTTCCATCTCGTTTTTAACTTTGTTTTAAACAGTTATTGTAAATGTTCTTGTTTACACTGCTTTTACTGTTTAAGTTTATCATATTAGATTTTGTTTCTACCGAAACTTCTATCCTGTAATATTTTCGCCTAACCTAGCATCTAAGACATTTAAATTTGCAGTTGGATACTGAATTATTGTCATATTTTAAAGAAATAACTTATTTTAGGCAGAATTAAACTCTGTGATTAAGATGAAAATGATTATGATCTTTAATCACAGATGGAAATATTATAAAGTACAACAATCCTATATTTGGGCCTTATAGGGTGACGGTAACCTCAGAATTAACGTATTAATAGTCGTTGAGGTAATGTTGCAGATTTTCCGAAAAATTGTCTTGGGGAAGAAAATTCCGATTTAAAAAAAATAAATTGTCTGCATTAAAACATGGATATTTGTTGTATATACTATTTAATCTGTTTTAATGTTTTGACAAGTGATATGTTGTAGAAAAACGATTAAAGGTACTAAGTCATAGACCATATCCATATTAGCCTATGCATATGGCCATGTACAAAATAAATACTTACTCTACTCTACTACTTCCAGCACTGCTCAGATAATGTCATGTCCCTATTGATATTTCAAAATAATGCAGTTATGTTTTTACGTTATCCATAAATTTATCAAGGTGGGAATGTAAAAATGAGCTATAATAATGGTGTTAGTTTCATTCATATAAAACTGCAATTTTAAGGAACAATTTCAAGTAGTATGATTTTTAATATAATAACCATAAATTCCCACTTGTATATCTCTAATGTAATTCATATTTCGTAGCATCCGGAGCGTAGAACAGTACAACGGAAAGGGTTATCAAAACAGGAGATAGAATGTATTTAGAAGATTTTAAGAAAATGTATAGAAAGTAGGGATATTTTAACATTAATTAAATTAGAAATGTTGGAAATGATTAGTTTTTACTTTCTTTATTTTTCTTTCTTCCTTTTTTCTACCTTTCTCTTAATATTTTATTATTTTTCATTTCCTTTTTATTTTTACTTTCACTCTTTATTTGCTTATTTATTTAGCTATATGTTATTTATTAGATTTATTTATTATTACACTACTTTTTATTTCTTGCTGTCTTTCATTCTATTTTCTTCCCTGTCTCGTTGATTTTTATCCCGCTATTTAAGATTAAGTTTAAATTGCCATGTTCTCTTGAGCTCCTATAAGTTCAGTCTTATCAGAAAATCATACTATAAGAAATGATGCGATTTCTGCACTCAATTCCATATTATTTTATTCACAAAAGTAAGTACAGGTTTTGCCGGGCTTGTATTTCCACGCCCAGTAAGCTGAATAAAGCTCACTGAAGCATATGATAGTTAAAGACAAACATGCCAAAAGTAAGCTGGAGATAAGTTATTGCGAAAATGGCCGGTAGCTTGAAGGTGGTAGATAAAGGAGGCTGGAAGAAGTGGAGGCGTGGAAACCTGAACGGCACGTGTTATCCATAAGACATAGCGAGATAAAAGTGTTGCATAGTAGCTGAATGGGTCACGAGGAACACTAGACTGTTTTACGTACCGTTATGACGGCCTAGTTATGTATGCTACATTACATTCAAATGATAGAGCATTTTTTGAACTAGTGGTGAAGCAAAAAGAGATTGAAATGAGTGCAAAATTGGATAGTGTAATCGTAAATGCTATTGATAATACTACTATTTCCTGAAGCAACTTATAATTTACTTCGGCGATAACTTGGATTTTTTATGGCATAAAGAATCTCATCTGTAAATTTTAATTTTTTTACATTAATTATACATGATAATTCCTAATCATATATTGTATTCATTAATAGATTGTATAGTATCTAATTCAAAATAAAGCTATTATTTATTTATTTATTTATTTATTTATTTAGAAACAAAATTACAAATTACAAATTATTAAATACTAATACTTGAGCATTGTTGATTTGCAGTGTTGCAACATATTACCAGTTGCATCTTCAAATTCTTAAAGAGGAATCTTTTTCAGTTCTCAGTTAAAATAGCCTTGTATATTGAGAACCTCCTTTCAATGTCACAACTCACAAGACGTTATGAGGGCATATTTGAACAATCATTTTGCTGCACTCTGATTGTGGGTCGTCTTCATCCAAAACAGCTTTAACACTGCTTGAAATGTCCCAGATTTTGCACATTGTTGAAAATCTGGAATACTTTTTTTATTTTCAGAATATCAACCATTCAACGCTTCTGAATACAAGATTGTGTCAAATGAACGGATATATGACCTTAAATCCCGAAAATATAGCCTACACAATATGACCAAACTGTGAAAGTGGCCTAAATTTTCAAATACGTACATGACATGTAAAGTATATCTGAAACTAATCAGAAACGTTCTTACGACCTTTCAACGAAATTAAAGAAAGAAAAAAATGTGACATGTCTTAAACATCCGTACCCTACTGATGATTAATATTAGACATTCATAATGACTTCTGAAAAATCAAGGTATTTTATAGAATATCTTCCACGTAATCTGTATTAATGACAGGTATTTTTATGACCTAGATAAAAGGAAATTATATCACTGCACATTGAAATATTATCCAAAAAGGTAGTGGCCTAGAGAAAATCTCTTGAGACAGGATCTGCCTATAAGTTCTACTAACTCTCTTATACTGTGTAGTTAAAATTTAACGAAACGTGTTAATAAATAAATTAAATAAGGACAAAATTCTTAAATAAGTGGTTTAATTAACCTATTAATGTGAATTAAAGTAATAACTTTATGTAAATTAACTGTTGGAAAAAATAAATACTGAATACAAACCGTGAAGAAAAAATTACTTGAATGGATATTGGACAAGAATCATAATTTAATATTGCCTATAGCAGTACGGCAAAAAATTCACATGAATCAATTATGTCTGAAGAAACTTATATGAATATGTACTTTAGAAATGTTATTCTGTTTCAAATTGTCATATATTGTCATTACGACTCAGTAGGATATCAGAAGTACATACATATGTACGTAGCAGGTTGGAATTTAATAGCTTCAACTGGCAAGTGCACTATTAAAATACAATGATGAAATATATTATTGTACGTGGGGTCAAGCTGTATTGCAGGTCATAAACTTACATTTCTTGCGTCTGTTCTATGGTAGTGACACTGAGAGCCACCAACCATCTGGCAAACCTGTCGCTCTCCTCTTGAGAAGGTTACTCATGCAACGTGCATTTAACATTAAAGATATGGAATATAACTTTCAAAACTGACTTTGTGTGCTCCGCAAATAACACTGGGGAACACAGATTCCAGTACTCATGATGTTGGATTCTTTTAAGGATATTTTAATGTCGTAGATTATGAAAATTGCATTTGTTTTTGCCGACCAGGTCTGCTTCTCACTAAATGACCTTCGAAGGTACATCTCGAGAAGCCGTAGAACTGAAAAATACGCATTTCTTTCACTAAAGCACAATGCCCTTTTATTAAAACTGCACAAGTTAGCCTATATTAGTACTTCGCTTTATCTTTCATTATTTTTATATTATATCCTGTTGCCCCTATACCTTGTCTTGTAGCCATAAAATATTACGCTTTCCGGTTTGGTGGAATTTTATTGAAAATGACATAAGATACAGCTATGTTCATAATAAAATCATGTCCAAAAATATAATAAAACTAATATATTATAATAATGAAAAGTGATTACCCATGCATGCCGAAATAATTGTTTTGTGATGTACAGGTCATCAAAGTTCCTTTACTCTCACGAACAACATACACTTTAATAAGGCAGCTTATAAACCCAATAGCAATGTTAAGTGATAGTAAATTTAGGTTGGTCAAAGAAGGCTATGAAGATGTGACAGTGTGCCGCCCTGGTGTATTGACATAAGAACACGCAGTTGCGATGAAATGAAAGTGATAAAACGATAAAACTGTACGATATGCACTTTATGCTTGGATGCAATTATTATACTGGATTGGTCACTGTTTCATGACCACTAAAAGAATCCATAACCTTATAATACCGAATATTATACCTGAATCGGTTAATTTTACGGCCCAATAGTCCGTTACTAGTATTGTCGTTCTCGTAGTCATTTTTGTGTGAATGAATGGCTGTTTCAACATTGGAGGATCTTTGTAATAAAAGGACAGATGTGCTGTAAATCAGATACACATTTTCCATTTTTCACAAATAGTAACTTTACGAGATATTAAAACTGACCAATTAATTTGTTTTTGCACTCCTTAGCTAGTAAGTGGTACTTACGAACGTTGTTTACATGGGTCGTAAGTTGACATTCCCACACAGTCTTGTTGCTAAGGACGGTTGCGATGAGGTTAAATTACTTACGGTCCAAGCGCTACGTCATAATTCATTACGATACACTTCATAATACAAGCCTTTATGGGCACGGCCCCCAGGACAAATATTCGGTTCCCATAACAACAAACACATGCGAATCACTTTCTGAAATAAACATCTATTTTCAAGAATGTATTTACATAATATTTTCAGGTAATATCACAATTAATATAATTAAATTGATATAAATTATCATCGTGCAAAAAATAGCATGCAACACACGGGCCGTAAAGGCATTTACGGGTCTCGAAAACTTAAAAACCCTCGGCTGCGCCTCGAATTTTCAATCTGTTTCCTCGACCCGTAAACGTGCCTTACGGCACTTGTATCGCAATATACTATATGATTACGCTTCGGGTGCTGTCTGTGATAGAAAAGGAATATAGCAAAATGATTTCAAAGTGCTGAGTTACGTTAAGAATACAAAAATAATTGAAAGTGAGAGTTTATTTCATGGCCTTCACAGAACGCACAAAACGTGTTAATAGAAAGATGAGACAAGATGTGAAAGGTTCCTTTTATAAGCCCGGTCTGCTGGTAACCTAAATTTCATTAAACTGTGACCATGTTGAGGATGCAAAAAAATGCATGCAAAGTGACTGACATAGCTAGATTTGTCCTTTCTTGTCATTTTAAGTGAAGATGACCTACTTATGTCAGCTGACAACTGACGTAAAGTATTCACGAAAGTGCACTCTTAACGATAGTTGGGTTGCACTTTTTGTAGTGCAATATAATGGTTCTAACAGACTTCCTACAAATATGATTTGCTGAGTTGCTGCTATAATTTTACTGTATGCATTGCACTGTTCAGCAGATTTTTGTTGTTGTCGAGAATCGATCCCTTCACTTTGTGATGAAAGCACTCGCAGTCTTCAATAACCACATTATTAATTTGTTTACTTGAGTGACTTCCCATATTCGAACGTTATTATACAGATATATGTAAAATGTGTACTATTCTTCCTGCCACGGTTGATATCCCTGGCCCTATATACACAATATAACGTTTAGAAGTCATGAGTATCCATTAGCCAATACGCATGTTCTGGGTTTAAGGGTTTGAACTTTATTGCAGAAATACACTATCACTTACTATCACTCACCAGCCTGAACAAGTCTATCTAACGTCCATGGCGTTTAGTATAGAAATATGCGAGGTAATTATATGCTCAGTAACTAGCGATTCTTCGTCCTGTATTAACCACTTTTGTTATCTTTCGATGACTTCAGCAGTGGACCTTTTGTCGGCATAGCATCACAGTCGACGCATCTATTGTATGGCCATTCATGACCATAATGGTTCATCACCTCTTTAATCGGTGTATATGCGCGATCTTTTCCTTGGCCGTGAACATGACTGCAAAATGTTGCGATATAATTACCAGATGCATGCAGGGTCACGACATGGGCTTAAATGATCTTCAGCCCTAAGATTATAGGCAGGAACTAATATATTTGAGTGTCGTTATAAAGTATAATTTAATTATTACTGAAAGCCCATAAAAGAAGCTTTTAAATCTCTTTAATATTATAAATAATAAGCCTTGCCATTGGGGGCCTTTCATAATATACTATAAATTATTTTAAGTGTTCATCATTAGAGAGAGCTTTCCCTGGAAATAATTATTTTAAAATAATAATAATAATTTTCATAATAATCTGCCCTTCAGGGAACAAGTAACGAGTTTCAATTACACTAGGGGGTAAATATGTCTTATATTCCATTTTCTCTTAATGGTAACGATAATAATACAAGATAAGTTGGTCTTTTCAAGGTCTGGATTTATTACTCATTGTAATGACAACCAGACTTACCTTTGTGTAAATTAAGCTAGTGTGTAAAATAGAAATTTGTTCATTTATTGTTAGTGCCTAAGGTAAGCTTCTAAGCCTCAAATTCTTGAAGTAAACAGGTTATCTCTTTGTGCACTGACAATAATTTTACAAGACGAAAAATAAATATACCGTGACCGTGGAAAACCTAGTGAAAATGAATTAGACCTATATCTCAGAAACTAATAGCCCACATTTATTGTTCAAAGGTTTCACATTCATATAGAGACACTAAACATTTTCGTTTACTCTATTCAATGTCAATATGAGCGTCATTTTTGTGCGGATTACATACAGTCTCTTGCCACACGCGTCAGAGCATCTCTGGAGTCACAAGTTCTATCGCTTCAATATTTCGGCGTCGTAAATCTGCCTATTCTGTCACTGGTATTATCGCCTCACTCATAACGTTGACGGGCGGCTCGCTTTGTTCTCATATTACAATGCTTGTTGTTACTGTAAAAGGTTTTCTCAAAAGAAACCGCTGACTGAATTCGTGTTGCCAATTCTCTCATTGCTCAATGACATTGCCACGTAAGTGTTTTGCTGAATCTACATCTTCCCGCTCTGTTTACTAACACTGTGCGGTGTGGCAACTACTCCAAGCGGCGGCGACTTCTTTGATGTTAACTGTCAACGAATTGAGCGCGGCGATAATACATGATGAGACACTCGATTCTTGACTAATCCCCACTAAAGTATGTCAAGTCCGACAGACTTGGTGACCATGGTGAACTGTACTTGCTTTTGATTTTGATTTGTTTCAATGTTTGTTTGTTTTGGGGATCAAGAATTACATGCATTGTCCTTGTTATAGATTTCGCCAAAGTTTTCTGTTTTTAATATTTTTACTTAAGATGCTATGGACACTTTACCTCATGCGGTCATGTTGCAACTTACATGCTAAGTTACTTATAAAAGCACCGTGTATCATTGATTGAATTAAGAAACATTAGAATTAAGTTAATTAATTTTTGTAGTTTTTTAGTCCATTGTATACGTCCATCCGGGCCGAGATAATAAATTATTCCAGTTGTAATCGTATTTCGCAACATGTTTTGTAAATTTTTCGTGTATTCACATTAAAAAAAAAACTTGGTAAAGATGAACGAATCTAATGACAGCTGAAACTGCTGATATGGACACCAGAAGTATTCTCATATTACTATGGTAACTCTTTCTTTGAAGTAGAGACCTTGAAACGTAATTCCCACTGAAACACCATATTACTTGTATTTTATTATATTTTCATTTGATATGCCCTTTTTTCTGGCCCATGTTTTCGATGGTTGTCTTGTTACAGAAATATGTTCATATAACTGTCTCCTGTTAAGAAGAAGAAAGACTTTGCACCCGTAGAGAATAGCATTTCACAATGAGCCGGCATTCCTTTCTAGTGCTGTTGTTATTCTGACATACAATTTAGCAGCTATTTTTAACTGTTGTAACATGTTAATGGGCTTGCAATATAATTATATGGTTGTTAGATCCTTGCGGCTAGCCATGTTTTGGCTTTCGGTAGCTGCTGCAGACCTCAGTGGGTAATCATCCCACTCCGATCTGCGGCCATTTGAATAGTGTGAGACTGATCAAAGCATGACCATATGTGGAAGGTTTTTGCCTTCAGCCACATAATATGTTATACAATATCGTCTTGTCCAGCTTATTGTAGGAGCCGTGTTTTAATATGAAGCCACTTTACCCCTGCGCTCGTAAATTTTATCGTAATAACCTCAGACATCAACTGAGGAAGACTTACTCTTAATTCAAATTGCATAATCAGGTTCCGTATAACCTTTACCCCTTATACATGCTTATACTTCATGTACGCAAGCCGATTTAAAAATTATGAATAGCCTATATTCTGCAATATGTTAAAGTTTGTTGCTACTGCCAAGGTAAGCAGCTATGGGAGTAGTTATGACGCAAACATGTTCTTATGTTACTCTTGTGTTTTTAGCCTCAGTATTATGTTGTATGAGACCCTATCACTTCTAGGCTTCTTTACAGTAATAATTGTTGTTTATATTATAGTGAAATTATATAGTATTTTATGTTCATTTTTAGTCCGTATTAAGCCAGAAGTAAACTAAACTAAATTAAACTCCATGGCGCTACATCCCTTTACGGGACCACTGCGTCATCTACCATAAGCAGATGGCAGAATTGGGGGGGCATGCGGTCAGCATTCCGACCACGATGGCCGTTATTGATGGCTTACTGAACCGGAGCCGCTACTTTATCAGGTAGCTCCTCAGTTTGTATCACGAGGCTGAGTGCATCCCGTTCCAGACATCTCTACCTCAGAAAAATTAACTAAGGAGTTTTAATTTAGTATTAAAGTAATTATAGGCTATGTAATTTACCTATAATATTCATTATGCTAATTTAGACATATGTATTATTATTATTATTATTATTATTATTATTATTATTATTATTATTATTATTTTGTCGGCTTAGTGGTTGATGCCAAGGAAACGAAATCCTTCCCTGTAAACAAAATTTTGTAGAATGTTCGAACTTACTTAAATAACATAGTGACAGTTACTTGACGTGGGTTAATCAGTATTTTGAGAAGCACTTCTGTAATATTTAATTTCTTACCGCGCTGAGTTCCGTGCATCAATACTGTAGTTTATGATTTCCAATTCTATAATTTTTTATACCATTTCAATCTACTTACGCTATTTTATGCTTTTTTATTTCCTTTTGTCTTATGTGGCAACACCTTATATTAGTTGTGGGGAGGAGTTCTATATCTCACAAATGCTAATAATAATAATAATAATAATTATAATAATAATAATAATAATAATAAACCTTATCTTGGCTTGTGTACGGCGGTCTAAGTAATAAACGGTATGATTTCTATGATTAGAGGTCCAGAGGTCAAAACAATTCTGACATTAATTTACAGAATGCCGAATCTTTCCTTCTTGTGATACATAAAATAAACCTTAACTTGTCTTCGATTCCAGGTTAAGCTATAGGTAATGGTTAACCACCAGGAGACCGGCTTGCCAACCCTACAATCAGTTGTAGAAATTCGTAACTTAAAATAGTAGATTCTTCTCCATTGTACGTGATACTGTGTAGTTAAGTAGGCTACACCTTGAATAGTGAGACACCATTTTTTCAAATCTTGTGGTATGATAAATTTATTGAAATTTTCCACGTTTTATACTCAGTATGCGTAGTTTTGATCGATTATTCGTTCAGCTTTTCATAAGACAGACACACACGTACATGCGGAGATATTTTTCTAAATTCTGGAGACATATGCTGCATTTCTGATGAAAATTATAAAGAATTTCAATATCAAATAATAGTGGAAAGAAAGCATAATAAAGTTCATGGTTTGTCATTATTGTGTGAAGTTTTTATTTTAATTTTTTTTTAATACAAATAAAACTTAAATTGATTAAAATGTATAATTTTTTTGTATTGACGCTAGCTTCTGTAGTTCTCATGGTATGACGTTCGACTTATAATATAGCCTACTTCAAATTACCATATAAATCGAATAACTGCTTCCACTGTGTTATAAAGTGGTATAAAATTAGATATATTTAAGTACGCTAGTAAATTTCCGATTTAAGGTGCAGACGACGTATCATGCCTTTCCATTCATTACATGGAACTCGAGTCAGTTATCTGGGTGGTAGGGATGGAGAGGTACCTTAAACTTGACCTCTGCCATGGAAAGTACTGGCTATTACGTGACTGTATCATGCATGTTACGTGTGTTCTTGCGTACCTTACTTATCGGTACGCGGAAGCTAAATATTTTTATGACCACTTTGTTTATTACAGTGATGAGTTCAATCCTGAATTCCAGTTACAAAAGAGAAAAGTAATATATCGACTAGATTTTATAGCTTTCTTCTTCTGTGATGTTCTAAGAAAGCAGTAACTTGAGCGCTTTGTTACGATTCTTGTATGTACAGTTACAATATAACTGAAGTGGAGATAGTCTGATCAATGAAACTCCGATTCACAATGCTTATCGATCGATTTAATCAATTTTGATGAATCGCTTATTGTTACCGCTGTGAGGAACGTTATACTTGACTCTCATTCATGATAATATAGATCATAATTATAATTATGATAATTAATAAGTGTGAAAATATTGATATTAATAATAATAGTAGTAATAATAATAATAGCCTAATAGTAATAATAATAATGCATATTGTGTCAGGCATATTATACTACTGCTATTACAAGTAACATGCACGAAGGGTTTCTTACAAAAACAGCACTTGTCCATTTTCTGTAATTTTTTAGGAGACAGGAAAAACCTTCTAGCAATTCACAGTTTTCAGATAGTTAAATTTTCTCAGATCATTCCCTAACTAGGCTATCAAAGCTATATTTTAATCTATAAATTGTTTATTCCTGATTGATTATGAACAAGGTTTACTGCAGTAAATAAGACCATGGATGGACGTGAGCTGTTTTTGTAAGTAAACTATGGAACGATAAGTCTTTTTTAAGTGCAATAACTTTCTTTACGTTAATTTGTAATGTTACAACATAACTGAGTAAGTAAAATTAAGGAATTTTGCTTCCTATACTTTTTGCCTAGTTCTTAGTTCATGATTCTTCACCATTGCTATTATCTGATTCATCGGTATTAGCATTGTCTAAGTAACTTCGTCGAAAATATTCGTCCCTTCTCTGTCAATAAGGGATACAGACGTTGCAAGCCAGTTCAGTGATTTTGTATCTGCAGATAGTAAGTTATTTTAGAATGTATGGTAGCCCAAGAAACTTCAGGCATACTTTTTTTAAAACAGTATTAGGCTTCTAAATATACACCAGACGTTACCATTCATTTACCACATACATAATTTTGTTCCTACAGTTAATGATGTATGACTTCATTAAGGAGTGGCGAGAGGCAATTCTATTGTAGACTGCTTATTGAATGCTGAATTTAAATGGGAAAGATAACTTTTTTTTTCATGAAGTAACCTTGCATTGTACTTGGCACGTGGTCTTACAGGAGAATTTTGGGCACGGAGTCAGTGTAACAGTATGAAGATCAAGGGTGCGTGTGATGACTACGAGGCACGCCCAATATTTCATTGTGGTTTAAATGACATTCGCTACTGTATACTTCACAGATGAAATAACTGGTTTACCGCGCTTTTCTGTAACACCATGCGAACAATAACTGTTAATCTTGAAAACCTCACTGACTTACTAACCATATAACCAGCGAATTGTAAGTTTCAGTGTCACTCAAAATTAATGTTCGTGTTGGTATAGCGGGATTCTTAGCGTTGTAAACTAAACACTTTTACTGTTCCTGACAGTAATTTGCTGAAGGTGTACAGAAATAATTCGCTGCAAATCAGCATTCTGTCAAGTAAAAGAAATTAATGTGAATCTGCTGCAAGAAAGATGCTTTACCGGTACTCTTAATAATCCCGCAACTAGAAAAACAATTATTTATTTAAAATCGCGGATTTTACAGAGAGTGAATGTCTTCGAGATTAAGAAATCGGTGTGCATGATTTTTTAACATTTGTTTCCCAACATGTATTTAAAATAAAAGCGACATGGAAAATCCTCATGAAAGTTGTTCCAGATACACATACGTACTTTGCATGTGTGTCTGTTGCTATGAAATGCAGTGAGTGATCTAGACTTAACAAAGGGTTGAAAAAAAAAACATGAATTCAAGCAAGATGAAAAAAATATTTAAAGTCAAATTTCAGTGAGATATTGTAGTTTTTAACTTAGTGTGGACAAGTCTTCGTGTTATATTCCCGTGTTCTTTAGTTGCAAGTTGTCATCCTTTCATTAAGTTACTCATATTGAACTTTTAAGGAGGTTTATGCCACAGTTCCATTTTACCAAGGTCCTTAAGATTTCCTAAATCTTTTAAAGTTGTAAGTTCAATACTATAACGGAGGTCATCCCGCGGTTCAGGCAATGGTAAGTCTGACTTGCAATTGGAGAGTATGGCAGATTTAGGTTAGAATTGCTATCCCTCTAAAATCCTAGATGAGGTGTTTTGCGGGAGGTCCTTTCCTTAACCGTTCAGACAAATTTCGGCTATTTCTCTGGTTTTGGGATCTCGGAATCATATACCGATATTTCATACGTAGGTCTATCTTTCATTCGCTCCACTCGTGGCGGGAAATTGTCGCGACTATCATTTTATAGTATAGGACCACATTTTCGTGCCAACGTCCTTTGTAGAACCCTGAAGAATATTGTAACTGACATTGAGATTAAGTTTTCAAAATCTGCATATAACCACTATTCTCATCCCTTGCTCGATAAGTGGTGAAATGGCAAATGAAGGATTCAATATAGAGAAGCGCCCAATAAAATAAAATACAGTAATACAGTGTTATAAGTAGTGAAGGGTGGTACATCTTTACAATATTGTGAATTCCACGAAGCCCCTACCGTGGTTCAGATTTCATTAATTATTATTATTGTTTCGAACAACTGGTTAATATTACCGGTCGTCACATCGCAATCCCATTTACCTTTAGAGCTTCTATAAGCTTTCGGATAAGGTAACTTACATATTGTAAAACTGAATTACTCTAAGTGCCAGGTATGGAGTAAGAACTATTCTATAAGCATAATTTTAGGTTCATCCTCAAAGTAGTACCACAGTATATTAATACTTATACTGTGGTAGTACTCTGTCGCCCATAGAGATAATTCTTCCAAGGAGCAGCAGCAGAAGAAGAGCTTAGGGAATTCGCATTGTCTCCCACGGAGAAGTTGAGGCGCACTTGTTTTTGCAAGTAAGATTCGCCACTATTAAGTAGTCATTGCCCCTTAACGGTGCTCCATCTCAAGGTGAGATGTATCGACATATGACTATAAGAAATAAGATAATAGTGTTCGAAGTTCTTCCTAGTCATTAACCCATTTCAACGATTTTTATTTGGCATAGGCCTACCGAACACACCATAACAGAGGATCTTGCCTAGTTTTTACAGCTTTTTATTACTCTTTAGATGTCATCATTGTTGATACATATCCTTTTTTTCTAATTTGTAATGGTTGGTGTGTCAATGGCTGATGCCACCATTGCTTTCTTAATAATACATCATTTATAGGCTAATGAACGTAGAAGACAGTTTACATTTGTTAATCTTTTCTTCACATTAATTGTATAATTGTTTACATATGGAGGCAATGCTGAAACTTTAGTCTTACATGGTGTAAGTTTTACAGATTCTTTAATGGGCAAACAGTTTTCTGTCGATATGGCATTGATTGCGAGTACTTCGTACGTATGTAGGCTTACTGTAATCGTAGTCCATGTAATGAATTGCCTTTCTACTGATTTATTAACTAGATTTAGATGTTTTTGTTTGGCTTAGGGTAATTGAATATATATATACTATAGTCGTAACTAACTGTGTATTTGCTGATTTTTTTTGTCATATTACGTCAGTAGTCCATCGTTGCCGAATGTCATCATTGCTTTCTTAATAAGTTATTAACCATAGACTTGAAATCTACTGAACATAGAAGGAATGTTTGATCTCTCAAGTCTTTACACAACTTTTTAAAATTTATTCACTCGGTTCTTGGCATTAATTGCAGAATTATTTATTAAGTCAGTGTTGGAATTCTTATGCATGCTTTCTTGGCTATTTTTAGTTTTATAGACTAATTAAAAGGCTACGTAAGTTGTCTGGTCTGACAGCATGGAAATGATTCCAGGTTGTTCTATGGGATTTATGGAACTCACGACAGGGTGTGAATGTATTTTTCTCACGCTTAATTTTATGGCTGTAGTGCTATTAGCTTAGAATGCCGTGCGCAGTCAATCGGTAATGCAATACACCATAAATCCTGCGTGAAATGAATCTACTCTTCCACGAGTTCCTTAGCAGGAGAATGCATTTAGTCTACATTAATAGAGAATCGTTTCCTCTTTGTCTATCGCAATAATGGGAAGCTTCCAATCGGATTCAGAAATAATTTGTACACATATTGATGGTAATCCTAATGGGATACTTCCTCAACTACATTGTCTCTTCTTCAAGCACTTCACTAGTCAGACATTGTTGGCAATAGCCTTTCTTTATTTTAACTGTACTTGTCGTCTTAGGTGATGGTACAAGGTAACCACGAAAAAGACGGACGAAAGAAAAATTGGAAAATAATTTTAAATGTTAGACTAATAGACTAAATATTTTTTCTTCCTTGATCTTCCATGGTCTGCTGACGGTATTGTTTTCATTAAATGAAATTTTGTGCACTGGCTGTCCATTTATTTTTACTATCTCTGCTCGTACCATAGACGTAGTCTTCTGCGGGTCACATTGAAAGATCACACGGTCAGCGAATAGCTTTCTAAATACTTTAATTGCACTCAGGAAACGTATCAGGAACACTCGTCTTCTGTAGGTAAATTGTATCGACTCTGAAATTGTATTGTATTATTTTTTTAATCCTCTGAGTAAATATATTTGACACATTTCTCCCTCCCTGCGGGTTTATCTGCAAGCAGCATGTGGTAACTCGAAATAGAAAAATCACAAGATAGCAAAATGTTACACATGAGTTCCTTGTCTTCAGGGATGTGACACAAAGCACACTGACGATTTTATCTTACTCTTAAAGCCACCTTACAAGAGGAAAAATTTGAATTTCCCAATTTTCTTGAAAATGCTTCCCAAGATTCCATGTAAGTTTTCTAAACTAACTGAAAGTACAAAGACTTAAATTTGTCATTTGGAACATTTTTTCGTAGATTCTCATAGCTATAAGATGGTCACCTTTTCATAGACCTCAAGCTTCGAGGCCTGATTTCCAAACAATGCAGCTTCTCATGGGGGTGAAACATCCGAAGGAATCAGCCACGTAGAGCATGTAGCACTAAGAAGAAAGCAAATCACGGACAGGGAAAGTCACGTGAGTGTAATATCTCACGAGACTACAGACGTATAGACTACAGGGTCTGTTCGATAAGATGTGGGCTTAGATAGTAACTTTTATTCGACAGGTTGAGGATCACTGACCTAGATGATGAGATTTGTATTTGCAACACATCAGTATGATTTGAGTCGTGCCAATGTCCAACATAGACGTGATGCATTGCAAAACAAATATTTCGCATGGGTGACCGGCAACCGAGACAATGTGGGTAGGTTTGCTCACAACTTCGCAATTACTGTGCATTACTGTGCCACGAAATGACTAAAGTAAACTTGATTCCTCGCTTCTGCTCACCAGAACGAGTCCACAGTTAGAATCACAACTTCTGATAAATATTCATAAACAACTGTACCACCCCGTTATACCAACACAGGCATCGCTGCAAGAATTTAATCGGAAGCCACACCGCGTAAGACTCATCATAATTAATTATCTTGTTATATAATTGCACCGCGTTTGCTGAAAAAGAGAATACAATTTCATCTCGCTAAGGTTAGTTAACTCCATGGCGCTACATTCCTTGAGGGAATAGACCGACCCGACCTCTGCGTCATATACCATAATCCATAGACAAATTGATAGGTATTGGTGAAACTCCGAAAGACCTCGTTCATTTGCTAGTTGAATATTAAGATATTTACTCAACTTTTTTTTTTAAATATAAACCTTGATTATTTAGATGGAGATTCAATTGTTGAATGTTTTTATCTGAGCCTGAATCAAAAGTCGTTGGTTCACTCGGTCATGGGAGATGGAGTTCTGGATTTGTCTTTAAGTTTTCCGGAGTGACTTCTGAGATTTTCAGGCCCGTTCGAGATTTTTCAACACAGAATAGTCGTCGAAGAATAAATACTATTTTTACTCTTTTAGTTAAAACTAGTGTTTGTTTGCAGGCCGTCAAAACTTAAGGATAACATTGTAGGAAAAATTATAATTTGTTTGCGAGCCGCCAAAAATTAAACCAAAATTGAAGACCACTGAGCTAGGGCTTGTTCTATGTTAGTCTGTTCTTCGTGTGCGAAAGTGTAACTGAATTCACATGGCTGAATGGGGTCGTAAGTTAATGGCAGAAAATGGTTTTGCTATCACTATCATAGATAGACTGACATTGAATTGAGCTGCTTACAGTGTGAAAGTTAAGGCACCGGAAAGTGCATTGTTATGTTTGCCTTCAGGTGAAACAGCCTTGACCTTAGATCAGCAGACTGTATTGCGTGTATGCAAATGTTATATGTATAAAAATAATTTTCCTCACTATACAATGCACATTAACGCTTCTGCAGGCAGTTCGAAGGGGAATCCCCGTTCATCGCCCTTGGCGCCTGGACACGTTCCATGAGAATCCACCTGCTAATTCAGACCTGCCATCTTCTAACAGGTTTGCTTGCCAATTGCAGTGTACAACCATGGGAATTACGTGAATCTTCAGTGACATAACCTTGGTTTTTACGAAATGTTATCTTTATATCCAACACCGGTAATCCTTACATGCTTTTGAGAAACGCAGTATGCTATGAAGACAGTTCCTCTTGAAATGTGTAGTCTTGTACAAAGGTCAGTGCCATCTTAAGCAAAAGTAAACTGAGGAACTTACAGAACAGTAAATTATGATTTTGTAAGTTTATAAAACGTTTAATCCCAAAAGGGAAGATTGATAATGTGGAAGTCTTAAACAGCAAGTTCCCTCGGCTTCGCCGGCGATTATTTACTGAACTGCTAAATGTTTTATTTAAATAATTCATTTAATAAAAATTAAAACATATTTATTGATATTTACATAGTTTTTACTTAAATTGCATGAATTACATAATTTTATTCTTAATTATTTTGTTTTAGGTAATAAATGTAAAATAATTAAACGAATAGAACCTATGTTGTGCTTCCGTAAGGCCATAAAAATTCGAAATCAAACGATTAAAACATACCACAGACTTACCCAAATCATGCATGAACAATTAAGACGATTGATAATTAAAAGGCTAAAATCCCTCTTTTGATGTGCATTTTACTATTAAAGTGCGATGCCCGGGGAAAACACGATCTCACATTAGAGTTCCTAGCCCCCCCCCCCCCAAAAAAAAAAATCCGGATAGTAGTGAATTTCGTCCAAATAATTCAATGCTCTTTTTTCCCCAGTTGCTAAGGCAAACTGAGCAAAGCTACCTTCAATTAGTTTCACAATTGAATAACTTACTGCATTGTTAATGGGTGGTGTTGGATGTACACGGAAACACGAGTTCAAATATTATATTAGATATTAATCGTGTGTTATAATATTCACAAATGATTATGGTTGTCTCTTCTCAATAGGTATTTTTTTACATTATTACCTTTTTAATTTTAAATTAGATTCTTCTCTGCTGCCATAGTTGACATGCATATAGGCAATCTTATTTTCAAAATATTAAGATAATTGATATAAAATTATTGTCTTTTATAGACTGACTTTGACAGTATTTTCTGGTAACCCTTGGACAGAGCAGCTGTGATCATTATGATTATTTTCTCTCTAAAAATTTTGAAAAGTGCGAAGTCTCACCTTTGCGTTTAGTTATAATTATCTCAAACAGCCTTGAAACCATGCAACTACTAATTTGTATAACATGTTAACTTGCAGAACAGGTCTGAATTTTTCTCAGTAGCCAGTCTTTTTAAAGGTGATGTTTCTAGCACCATAGCGTGATTATATTTTTCAAATTGCCCGGAGATGTTCAGTTAGTGGCTACTGAATGTTTACTATAATTACTAATTGAGTTATTAGGATCGTATTAAACAGTTGCACACTTTCGGGAGTTGCAATATAGGTGGTCCACAGCATGCGATAGGGTAAAACCGTTATATTAAACGTAGGGTATATTTCGTTCACCTTTAGAGGAGCCAATAGAGAGGAAATGCAAATGTCCGCTAGTGTGACATTAATCGTTTGAAACTCAGTAGAATTTTATTACGACGTTAATTACAAAGCAGATTGCCATTTTTAGATATAAGCACACCTTGTCACTATAGGCTAATGTAAATAGAGTTTCGTTAATGGACTTAGGAAATATGTGAGGTGGGCTTATATGAATATGCGTATCAATTTGAAGCAGTTAACTCAAACCATATGACTTCAACGAATATGGCGTTTGTTAACTGTACAACTGTACGATCTAGCTCTATAACTTTCTCTTATTTTGGTACACGTATGGGCCTACTTACTTCGTTCCTAGAGTTACATATTGTTGTTTTTAATATCCATTAAACTATCGAGCTATATACAGATTTCTATTTTTCAGTTTTTATTTTTTGCCCGTAGAAAAAAGAGGCATCTGGTAATCGTGGATATTGGTTATGTAGAGATTCTAATAGATTAGCCTCGATCTGAAGATCTCACAAAACTTGGTTCGGGTAGATCGCCACATGTTTTTTACTACTTAGTTGATCCGGTCCCCACACCTTGTCGTTTTGGCGAGAGGTAATTGTTGTTGTTGTTGTTATTATTATTATTACGAATATTATTTATTATTATTATTGGCTGCGCAGTACTAATATATTGAAAACAACGAAGGATTTAAAATTGTTATGTAAATTCTTCGTTGTGGTACACAGGAGTTTTAAATTATATAGTGCTTTTTTTTTTTTTTTTTTTTTTTAAGATTATCTCTATTGTGAAATAGATTGATTTTCTACCCTATGGATGGAACTTGCACATTTTCTTCCATATTTTGTTCAACATTGAATAAGTTACTGCACTGCAATGGACTCGTTCAGCTTTGCCAACCTGATGCAGAGCCACTATACAAGAATAAGCCAAGTTATGATAGAGAAAAAAACTATTTCAAATATAATTTTTATTTATTTGGTGCAGGCAGTGAGTGAACAAAATTTGAAGAAAATCGTTAGGGCAGTTAAAAAAAACGAATAATGATAACAACTTGTTTCATGTTATATCCCCGAAAGATCCTGAACCCAAATATAAAATGTTATTCTGATATGAATATTTGTTTTCAAGCTATGTTCTTCGATTGCTTAGTTCACATGTCTGCAATTCTATGGGTTTCAGTAAATCTGTTTAAATAGGGCCTACCTAATTATCACGAATATTATTATTATTATTATTACGGTACGGTAGGGAATGCACCTAGCACATTTTGTCCCTGCAGAAAATATATTAAGCTTCTGTTTTTTCACTTGTCACATTTGTATAGAGTGAAGATGTGCCTCAGGAGACTCTAAATTTGCGCTTAATAAGTTTCATGTGTGCGCTGAGTCATCGACGTACATACATCCCTACTTACATGCATACATACATAGATACATACACCCACACATAGGCAGCACGCAGATGCACACATACATGTATGATTCTGAAAATATTATTTTTGACTCGGAAGACTTGTATAAGAGATTTTTTAGGTTCGCACACAAAATTTCTTACGTTGCTACGAATCAGGTTGCGATTTTAAGAATTGGAGTGCGATTTGACCAATATAAAGAATTTTGATATTTGTGTAAATGCAAGAGAACGTAAGTCCATCTCGAACTTATTTTATGGTTTTCTTTTTTACGGAGACTTAACGTAATGACTAATTGCAAAGTGAAACTTATTTTGTAGAGTCTTCTGAAATACATAACGCTAGGTAGGCCTATGTCGTATTAAGAAAATTGCTGGAAGATTTGTCCGTACAAGAATGTTTTGATTTGTTAATGTAGATTTGAATAATAAAATTTAAATAAGGATTTTATTAGCTTTAAGAACGAGACCTTCATGACATGCTGCAATGTGAGCATTATGCCACTTAACTCATACATTTTACCTGAACATTAATTTTAATTTAATTGAAACTTTTCTCCTTAATTCAATTTAAATTGTTTCTGCTAGTGTACTTCATGTTATGTAACGTTTTTAAAATGATTGTATTTTTTTACCATTGCTCTGTTTCGCTGAATGTGTAATTTATCTTAGAGTGAAATGGATGTGGTGTTACAACTTAAGGAAACTTGATCAGAAAATAATACAAAACAATATTATAGTTAGCTAAGCACTGGACTCCAAGATTGAAGATACATGAGAAAGAGTTACTAGAACCATCGCCGAATATTTTTTTCTCGTAAATTTAAGTCAACCTTTTTCTCTGCTGCTGTTTTATGGACCTCTTGGTCATTCAATTGATTTCGTTAAATATGTCGTCCCATATTTTGGAAAATGAACTATACCTGATTATAAGCGTTTTTAGTATTTCGTGAAGTGTTTGAAAAGTCCTGATGGGCTCATTTCGAACTAATGAACGTGAAGAAGGTAACGCAAGAAATGTTAAGCCGGGGTAGTCTACCAAAACTGTCTTGTGTTTTTTCCTTACATTCTGCCTGATACAGTATTGGGCATTTCGAAATATGCGGTATAGTTACGCGGATGTACCCATGCATAAACCATTACATTTATCTTGCAACATGAGAATTGGTAGAAAAACGCCGGAGAACTTGTCAGTACTGTAGTTCATTTACTTCTAGCAACCAACCGGACCCAGTTTTCGTTACGGTTCTTAAATTTCATCGAATTATCGTTATTTAATGAGGTCGTTATCTGGCTGTTTAATGAGGAATTCAACTTGTTATAATATGATCGATCACATTTTTATGCTCGTAACTTTTAGTTTCACCACATAAATTTCTTTTATTTTTCTATATTTGTTATTTATAATTTATTGTAAGTGTAAAAGGAAATAAAGTATGTTCGTCGTATTCTATATGTAAAGTAAATTTCTTACTTCGTAAACCTAATTGATATTGGAGGTTGAGACACCCGAACTGAAGCTCATAAAATGATCAGACATACAGATTTTACCACAACGATTGATCTATACTGAAGACTGAGATGACTTCAGAGCCGAAGTATCACTGAAAGGATTGGACAAAATTAGGGACGGAACTGAGCTCTTCCAGTTTGTAGCACAGTTCCTAAAAAGTTACATCATTGCGTACTCTGTTTACCACATAGTCTAGTATCTGTAAATTTCTATTAATAAGTGCCAGATTGGTATGTTATGAGTTTGTGAGGTGGAGAGAAATGTCTGCCCGTCTGTACGCGCGATAACTCTAATACGCTCTATTGGATGTTTATGAAACTTGGTATACGCGCTTATAACATCCATGGGACGAAGCCTATTGATTTTGGACCAAATAAGTTGACTGGTACCGGTGTAATGCCCAATTTAGTGCGTATTTTATGGCAATATATTAGACAGAATTTATCAAATACAAATCAGTTCTCATAACAACATATTGTTTTACAGTGATCATTTACGGCTTTAGAAGTTGCAATACAGTTAGCTTTGACAAATAACACTGTATACAGCCACATATTCTTATCAAACTTTAGACCTTTGTTCTTCCCTGGGCCCTGTTTAATGAATCGATCTGGAGCTTAACTAGGAAATCGATTACAAAAATAAGTTACTTTCTGCTTATCATAATTGCAATTATAACTGATTAAACATAAATATTCTGGCACTTTATTACATCAGCTTACGTGATTTTATTTAATTTTATTTTGGGCACGCGATTCTTTTGTATTTATTTTAAATAAAATGTTAATCCTTGATTTCAGGCTCTTATTGGATTGCGGTTCTTGACAGTTTTGTACTTTATGTGCATTTGTTATCTTTAAGAAAGTGCCCTGGATTAAAACATTTTTTTTGAAGAGAATATATATATATATAGAATGATATGTTTTCAATCAGGTTTACTTAACACACTAATTCCGCCAATATTAACCTATAACTGCATAATTTAAAGTTATAATAAATCTAATATACGGTTCGTGCCTTATCGCGCATTCATGTCTCCAACTTTCCCACTTGGTGTATTCGCTTGTTTGACCGTGACATTGACAGCTCTTGCTTTAGTGAAAAGCGTTGAACTTGAAACTCGATACTCGAAGCGCCAAAGAAACATTCAAAACGCGTTTAGGTAATGCATCGGAAGTAACACATAAAATGTGCACTTAAAGAAATGACATAATTCATTCCTACTAAGAAGGGGTGAGAATGATATAATATTAATTAATTACACATTTCAAAGAATTCAAAAGATTTGAAAAATTGTAACATTTGTAACCTACGATATTTCTTACCCTTAACTTTAATAATATACAGTAATCCTGCTGCCGTCGAAATCCTAGGATGATATATTTTATTATACTCAAAGGCAACGATAGAATACTTACAAACCTTTTGAACTCTTTAGATTTATAACGCAATCAAGATTTTTTGCAACAAGATTATGCTAATAAAAATTATACCATCAACCTTGAGTACTTTACAAAATAAATCATTTTACATTAAAATTACATATTTTTACAGAATTTATTTCTTTTGATATGTTATCTTATTTCTGTTTTATTTTCGTAATCTTCGATTTTCTTATATTTCCGCCCAGATTTTTTTATAACTTCGGATTTTGAAAGCTTATTTTCAGTTGTGCTTTTTGGTATATATATATATTTTTTTAATTTTAAACATTAAAAAGGGAATCATTCTGAAAACATATAAGCTATTGAATCGGAAAAGGAAATAGTAACGAGAATTGATAACGATAACTTCATTTTTAAACCGATATCTTAATAACTTTTCACTCTTCCACATCAGAAATAGAATTTTTTAATATACCATTTGCTATTTTCGATTTACTTAAATTATAGTTGTATTTTTTAATGGTTTAATATTTTTTATCAGAAACCCTTTAATTTAGAGTTCTGTATTTTCTGATTTTTAATCTTATTTCCTCAAATTTAACATTTTATTTTATTTTCTCGGAGCAAATTCTTTTATATCTTACAATTTTGAATATATTAGTCATTAGTCTATTTGTTTTTTACACCTTAAGAATAGGAACCACTTAATGAATTCTTCAGTTATTTGATCATTCTAAGAAACTGTAACGAAAATCCATTGAACGTGGTTGTAACTTCTTCGTTTTTCACTTTTTCATACATCCACTGCCTGATGAACGGGTGTATGATTTATATATTCCTCAATTGATATTGATTATAGTCCATTAGCATGTTGAAAACATGTTTCTAAAAGCCGGCAATTCGATTTGCACTTCCGCATGTTAACTTTCATTCCGGGCGACCTTGGTGTAAAAGAGCAACGTACCTGTTGGTCCTTGACGGAGACTTGGGGGATGCTGACTTGTTTCTCTCTTCCTTCTTCCTTCCTTGAGCAAGAATGATATCGGCCCTTCTTGAGCTTCCTCCACAAGCGAACACTATATAGTCGATGGCCGGTGAAGATGAAGATGATGAGTGCCCTTGGCCTTCCAGTGCTCACCTTCACAACCAACACACTAATGCTGAAAGCGAATCCCGAGCAGCCACTTTTCCTGTCTTGAGGTCTCCGCACTCGAAGAAGAAGCAGCACCAGAGATTGAGGAGGGGGCAAAACAGGTGGAATGAGAAGTGGGGAAAAGAGGAGAACCTCTGATGGAGGTGTATACCATGGATGACGAACGAAGACTCTGGTTGGCTATTGCACTGCCATAATCAAGTTTTGGTCTCTTTAAAGTCATCTATATCATTCTTTTGTGTTTTGCTATTGTTTTCTCATTATTTTCCTGCTGTTTCTTTTCTGTTGACTCATTTTTATCGATATGGTAATTTTGCAGGCTTACAAGGCTTACTTCAATTAATGGAATTTAATTCGTTGATGTATTTGTGTACTGGTTAATATTCATCTGAGGGTGCATTAATTGTGATGTTATAATTTATTTTTGATTTTATTATTAAGTATTTGAATACTGCATTATGTATTTTTATGCAAGCGATAAAACAACAGCTGTGTGTACACTGAGAGAATAAAACGTTGATCATTCTTATTGTCTTGGTAAATCTTGGAGCTTGCAGAAGTTTAATGCAAATTAGATATGTCATTTTCATCTATTCTATGGTAGTCTTAGTATTTAGCAGAAATTTTGAATGCGTCTTCTCTTTCGTTTTATATTTCCATCGCTTGTATAGACATGCATCTTATGAGAACAGATTACCTCTGTTGGGATAGTTATTTATTGTAACTATAAATGGAATTTAATTTGTTGTTTTTCTGCATGGAATGTAAACAGCTTTTAATTATCAGATAAATAAAATATAAGTAATTCATATTTATATATTAAAATTTGAAGTAGCCTACTTATTGTGAACAGGAAAACCTATTTTTCAAGTGAAAGCAGAAAAGTCTTCATAGCGAGTCAAAATATTGACACACTTGGTGTTCAGAGTGCTAACTTATAGTCAAGGTAATATGTTAGATACATTTTTCTGGCCTAAAAAACAGCCTGAAGTTTACTAATTAGTGATCTATCAATTACTTTTCATAGCATTGGTAGTGAGTCATTTCTCTTTGAGTTAGAATATGTAAACATGTTTTACTTAATGCACCACGCCAGCTTCTTGGAATAAAGTGTTAGAAATTTCGCACGTGGGTAAATACAGATGGTTTACCTTTTTGAGTTCGTAAAGAAATTCCTGGCTATTCATTTGTCACGAACTCAGAAATGGTGATGTTTCAAAGGTAAAATTCCATTACTAGTAGTCCTGTCATATTTAAACAGCATGGTACTAGAATTAGCATAAAAATAGCGAGCATTTATAACGCTTCAGTTCTCTTGAGAGCGTGTTTAAGCACTCCGCAAACAGAGTCCAGCTTTTCAAGTATGTCATATGAATGCCACCCTGGTCTGCTCTTGACGGACATTCTGTGCCGTTATCCGTTCAAATGTTCTATACTTCCGGATCAATTTTTCAATTTGCAGTTCGCCATGTTATACATATTATGGTACTCAAAATTTAAAGGAAAGAAATTGCATTATTTATATTTTAACAATCAACTTGGCTTTCAGAGGTTTATTGGCTAGCATCCTCATGATAAACCCAAGTTCACAAGTTAAAATCTCGTTAATAGTATATATAGCATAATTTCTTTAGGCCTACACTATAATAACTATGATTTCAGTCCATATTCTTAGTCTTGTCGTCTCACAGTGATTTCGAAAGATTTAGGAAATTAACGTAATGGTCTCCTTTGAATTTGAATCTTAAGAATATCTTCAGAGAAATAGCCCTACTGCATATAATGTAGTTATGTAGACTGAGTCTGCCAATTCTGAAGAGGAACGTTTTCTGCCCAAAATGGAAAGGCTTATGAAACCAATTACGTTCCACTACCCCGAAGAAGTGGAAGAAGTAGAAACAGTTTCTGCCTTCACTTTATATATGTGTGTATATATGTGTCTGCATATACATATATATATATATATATATATATATGTATATACACACACAAATGAGTATGTTTTCATCCAAACGAATTATTATATGTAAATGTTATTATTTATTCTATGATTACAAGAAAAGTCACACTGAAAGGTAGCTAGGCCTATGCATTTAATTTCCACACTGCTGTGAAATTAGATTACAACTTCTGTTACCAGCACTCCAGCATAGAAGTGAACCGCAATACCGTATGCAACAAAATGCATTCCAAAGAAAAGTTATATTCATTTTATGGCTGAAATGTACAAAGATGCTGGCTTTGTGGTTACATAAAACTGGAATACGATAAACAATATCGTGTTGAGTACGGGCTTTAAAAATATTATTCTAGACTTCTAGAGCAAATGGTAAAAGATAAATAGCCTATAAAAGTCCCCGAACCGAAGCGATATGTTTTATGTGAGTTTTCTTTATGCATGATGTATGTTATCATATGTGCCGTATGCCTTGATTAACAAATGTACCGGTAGGCCTGCAGCTTTTTACTGGTTGTGGAGATATGCCAAAGTATGTCGATCACTAAAGACAACATTTAAAGAATATTTTATTTTTTCAGTAAAAAGAAAATAATTGTATTCACTCGTTAAATAAATATGAAAGCAAAGGAAAATTTTCCCTAAATAGTCCTAGGCAGGCCAGGAGGGTTGTGTGAACTTGAGATTCTCGGATTTGCACAGAGTTGTTAAGCCTACTTGAAAGCAATAATGTTATCAGTCATTCGCAGAAGGGTTGTAGATCTTGAGGTTGAAAAATCTTCATTACGAGGCCTCTGGAGAGAATTATCTTTTATATCTAGTCAGAAAACACCGTCTGAAATAATCTAGACTATTTTAAAAGAATGTGATGTGAAACTCTTATGAATTTGCTTACCCTAACCATGGACTATGGAATGGGCTGGAATGGGCATTTCGGATGTCTAATTTTCATGGAAACCTGTTTGATATTAAAAGAAGGCAATACCATTTTTTATGGAAGAAATAACTAGCCTACGAGGTGTGATAAAAAAATACGTGAATAATTTTATTACAAACAAATTAATAAGTTTACATAGAATTTGAATTAATCTCTTTCAAGGTACTGTCCTTGGCTAGCGATACACTTGTCCCAACGTTGAATCCATGACTGGAAGCATTTCTGGAAGGCTTCTTTCGGAAGGGCTTTCAGCTGCTGTGTCGTGGCCATCTCCATGCCGGGAATGGTGTCAAAACGTTTTCCTTTTAGCACGCTTTTTATTTTTTGGGAAGAGCCAGAAGTCACAGGGTGCTAAATCTGGTGAGTAAGGCGGAATTGGAGAGACAGGAATACTTTTTCCGGCCAGAAACTCGCGAATCAGTAGCGACGTTTGGCACGGCCCGTTGTCATGATAGAAGGAAGTCACTGGTCCATTTTCTGGTATCTTTCTTAGATGTTCAGGTCTTCGGTAAAATCTCTAATAGTCATTCGCCTGTTTGAACGAACAAGTGCTGCCATTTTTGCACGTTTTCTTCTGTTTTTGAAGTCGATGGACGTCCCGACCGTTGTCGTCTTGAACCGACTCATTTCCGCTTTTAAATCGCTCATACCACTTGTAAACAGTCTTCAGTTACCACTTCATCGCCATACACCGATTCCAACAATTCATGAGCTTCTTTTGTACGATTGTTGGACAGTTGTTGAAACTATTCTGCTGCCACTTATTGAAGAAATACAACATTACTTTCTCCCATAAATTTAACCTTGTAGAACGGGAAATAAATTTTCTATGACAGTTTAAAGTGTGTAGGCTATGCATTTTTTTGAAGCACTCTGTAGATTAAGAATCTAAACTCAATATACAGTACATCGTATTAGAATGTAGAGTGTAGACTAACCCATCTTCATCTGCAGATGTAGAATCAAAACAAAAACATTGAACTGTGAATTTCTTGGAACCTCGCCAAATATGCCGCTATTTGCATTACGAGATATAAATAGAGAAATAAAAGCATAATATTTTACTGTTTTTTTCTAGTGGTTTTTTTTTTTTTTTTTTTTGTTTGTTAAGATTATTTGCTAACGATTATGAATGTAGTAATCGTGTACAAGACTAAGTTCTTAGAAATGGCAGATGCATGAATAAGTGATGTTCCCAGTTACAACTGATAAGAGAGCAGTGTTTATTGTGCGCATTGCTTCAGCTCAACTGGCGAGTAATGCTGTGGTTTCGGTCACTGACCCATGCACCTCGCTGATGAAGATGCTTCCTTTGCGCCTTTGCGATACCACCCTTCATGCATTTACACCATTCCAGCTCGTTACTTGACCAACCAAGAAACGTCCTTATTTAAGTGAAAACGAAGCCTTTTGGGGTACGCCGTAGCGTAGGGGTTGAGGCGCAGTGCTACAAACCGGAAGGTCGCGGGTTCGATTCCCGATGAGGTCGTTGGAGTCTTTCGATTGGCCTAGGTGGCACTAGGGCCCTGGGGTCAACGCAGCCTCTTACAGAAATTAGTATCAGGAGCAGTCCTGGGGGTAAAGGTGGCCGATGCGTAAGACTGACAACCTTACGATCTTCACGTGCCGAATGTCCTAAATCTGGGAGCCTCAACCTCCTGGAACCCTCTGGGCCTCCATGGACTGTATAGGGATCACTTTACCTTTTTTACGAAGCCTTTTACATTCATCACGCGAAGGGGGTTTTTTTTATTACTGAGGGACCAATGCATTATTCATTTTGTTCGAATTGGATATGTCTCTCTACCTGTCCATGAAAGAATTTATTATACTGTTTTCATGAGTTTAGCGCGATTTTGTGCGATTATGTGTTTATAATAGTGTACACATGTGTTAATTGCCAGTTTTGTAGTTTTATTAAATTCAGTTTAATGTCTATTGTGCACCCAGGAAAAGTAACTTACCCCATTTTGCCCCTGCAGAAACTACAGTAAGCTTCTGCTTTTTTCACATTTGTACAGAGTAAAGAAATGCATCAAAAGCTTCAGAATTTGCAATTAACACATTTTACCCCTCATGTGTGCACTATATATATATATATTATAGTGTGAGTAAAAGTTTAGTAGAGGAAACCAGCCAAATATGGGCCCCTTTTTTTAAGTTGCTGATATTTCCGGTTCATAATTTTTTCAAGACTTTATAAAGCACCAAATGTATTCAATAGCATTTATTATAGATGATGAGACCAAAAAAAGAGTTTTTGTTACACAGTAATTGCAAATATAATAGATTATTTAAATAGTAAGAGGGGCCCATATTAGGAAGGTATATGTCCTATTATGGGCCCCTACAAAAAATTATTAAAAATTAAGACACAATATTGCTAATGCTTTCTTTAGCCATTCGGGCATTTCTGACAAATGAAATTCACTTGGACTGAATTTTGTGTACAGTCAGAATGGATCTATTTCACTTACTTGGGTTTACAATGGATGACCTTCCTAATATGGGCCCCTGGCCCATAAAAGGCAGGTATAATGTACAGCGGTCATCCATTTTTCTACAAGCAACTTGAGTCTAAAATCTTTATGTATCATAATGTTTCTATACCTCAGTTACAGCTTCTTAAGAAATACTAACTTAAATATTAATATATCTTACCTCTGATGAATAATATGGAGTGACGTCAAACGCTGCAAAAACTTCAAAACCAACGAAATTAAAAATGATGTTGTGTGAGCTCTCGCGGTAGGTTCTCACACAGACTAAACACACCGTGACACTGTTTGAGTCGTGTTGAAGGATATCTGACTTGAATTTGAAGATGGCAATACGAATCACGCCGAATATCATAGGGGCCCATATTAAGCCGGGGCCCATATTTGGCAGGTTTACTCTACAGAACTTCAAGAAATTAAAACTAGCACAATATCCACGAGAAAAATTAAATAATATGTATCCTATTTTGGACGAACACAAAGTTCAGTAATTTTTTTCTTCCTGGCAGTGGTGAATCGCGTGATAGGGGAAGGGCATTGAGAGGTTGGAGTTGAATTCAGAGAGACAAGCCAACTTTCCCCTCCCGGCAGTCATGACCGCCGGGGCTGTTTATCTTAGTCAGAGCGATGTGACTCCCTTGAAAACTGGCATACGAATGAAACATCACCCCTCCAAATGACGATATAAATACAGCAGTACAACGTCCAGACTACTGAGCCTCTTTCTGAGCAGCTTCAGACAGAAGAAAAAATTGTGTTAATCAATTATAATTCCTTACAGGCCTATATTTCTTTCATTTGATTCAATGTGGTAGTGAGTTAAAAATAAGGAATTATTTCATGTAGCATGAACGAATCTTGCTCAGTTTCTTTTACTGAACGGCTGTTTTCAATCGTGCAGTTACGGGCACAATAAAGCAAATCGCGCTGGAGGGAACCGCGGTTCACAGCTAATCCAATAACCTTCATCTGTAGAATATCTACGCATAAGGTATTTCAGTTTTATAAGATTACCGTCGGAATTGCCTTATTCTGAACTTTCTTTCATGCTTATGCTTACATTTTAACTGGGTTTGCCTTAATGAAACAGCCTTGCTGCCTAGTGTTTTAACGCCATCATTAAGTCGGAGTTGGTTGTCATCAGTGAAGATTTTTTTACTCCGTTGGCATCGTTTATTCTCCCTCTTTGTATGTGGGCGTTAACTAGCCTAAGTGACAACATTGGTTTGTTGCCAGTCGAATATCTTGGAAAGAACTTATTTGTAAGCAGTGATAGTGCAATTCTGTAAATAGAGCAGCTCCACTATATAAGCTTCACTGAACTTCTCTATTCGATTATGATAACTGATTATTATTATTATTATTATTATTATTATTATTGTTATTTTCATTATTATTGTTAGTCATTACTATTCACTATCGTCATTATTATCACGTTGTCATCATTGTTTTCGTTGTGAGCTCTAGTTCCTTTATGTAAGCAGGTATCGATAATTTGTAC
Organism: Ectobius pallidus; assembly: GCA_964059195.1. Lineage (NCBI taxonomy): Eukaryota > Metazoa > Arthropoda > Insecta > Blattodea > Ectobiidae > Ectobius > Ectobius pallidus. Next base: position 100,892,421 of record CAXKWD010000009.1, read on the forward strand.
TTAGAATTGTTAGCAGTAATAATATTATTATTTATAATAACTATAAGAAAAAGTGGTAATTGTATGTTTGCAATTTTTTTGGGTACTTTTTTGTTCTCGAGTTGATAGAATACATTTAATTTACGATCAGCCAATGAACTTCCTTAGTCATTCTCAAAGCCATGTCATTACTTCCAGTTCAATTTTGTAATACGATTGTAATTTCTAGACAAGCATGAAATTAATAGTTCTTTCATTCTCTGTGCTGTCTTATGCCGGCAAGTGCGGCGCTTGCCTCAAGCGTCGGGTTCCATTCAAGATTAACATATTTTGTTATATTTTTGTTAGGAATACGAATTCTTGTTTTTATGTCGATAAATTTCACTAAATGACTTTTTTTTTTATTAACGTTTTATAAAAAAAATATACATATATACGGATAAATAATATAAATTATACATGTTATTAGTATAATTAGTATAATATATATTATTATATATATATGTATGTACACACACACACACACACTAGCTTAAAAGGCCCAGCATCGCCTATGTGATATTGTCTTTAAGTTCTATGTGAATATTATTTATGGGGAAACTTGAAAAATAAAGTGTATACTAAGTCAATTTCCCATACATTAAAAGAACTTAAAGACAATATCACAAGAGAAATTAACTCTATCTCGGAAGCTGAACTTATGCGCGTGAAAGAAAATTTCCTAAAAAGGTGCCATTATTGTGTGGATGTAAGAGGAGAACATTTCCAACATCTCTTGTGATGAGGTACGTGGTTATTTTCATTGTAATTTTAACTGTAAATGTGAGAACCTGAATCATTACACCGATCGTGGCTTTATTTGAGTAGATATTTCACCCAAACGCTCGGGAGTTGGAGCTGTGCCCGCCGCGACGCAGAAACCCGTAACATTGGCCAACTCTTGCGTGGGACTCACTGTAATAGGGATAGTGTAATTTTCATATACCACTATAATATACCATATATTATATTATAGTTTGCAGTTATGTACAGTTAGTTCACTTGGCCTTTACGTTCATGTGTGGTAAAACTTTCATTACAGCCATTTAGTATATGTGACTTTTGGGAATACCACAGCTGCATCCTTTCAGAATTGTGTTACAGATGGACTAGTCGTTTTTCTGGGTATGTAACTTGTGAACATTATCTCCGTGCGGTTGTTGAAGTAAAAAATATACGCTTTTGATTGAATTGGAAATCAGCAATCTTGTAATTTGGAACAAATCTTGCACGGTCACAAAAAATAAAGTCTTTTATGATTAAAAAATCTTGCCTCATTATGGGTCCCTGTGCTCATTCTTCTTTTCTTTGTAATGTTTCAACATCTTGTTAAGATTACCTGAGATGATAACTATTTTCATTTCTAGTATTTCCTTCGGCATCCCTGTGTCTGGAAATTGCAGTCATTTGTAACAGTTTGCAATAGCCTAGTTGTTTAATCTCAGAAGATATTTCCGTTTAAATTTTGTGGGAGGTCTCGCGTTTTAGAAGGTTCTTGTTGTAGTCTGCAAGGGTAGGCTGAAAAGACGATTTTTTTAAATCTTAATTACTGTTTCTGATGCTTATGTATAATGATAAAATGGTTGCTGTCATCAGCGTATAATATAATTATGCGGCACTGTTTGCCAGATGTGCAAGATGTTCGCGACCAAGGAATTGCAAGAATGGAGCCTCCTCCTTCAGTTAGGGTGTCTCAATAGTAGTCCTTCATCATTTTGACGTTTCCTTGAAAGAAACCAGGCATGTTATTTACTGTGTGCAAAATAAATCACTATGTTCGGGAGTGGAAATACTTAAGATTAGTTTCTTACCTTTGGAAGAACTTGAGAAAGAGCTCCCATGACCTTCTCAATGTCGTTCGCAAAATTGATGTGGTCTTCTAAACACCCTAGGGAATATTTCCCCTAAAAAGGTATCAAAGAGTATTTTTTTCTGCCTGCGCTATAATTTAGTTAGCTATTTTTAGCATAAGATGTCACGCAGACCAATACCTACAACTCTGCAGCGGTCAGGGCACATTAGTGAGCCTGGGAGCAGATAAGAATTATTTAAAAGACTGCTTTAATTTTCCCGAGGAAAGTAATCGAATTGCAGAGAACTGTAGTTATTCTTCGACCTCGGGAGTTATTTCAGTTGCATCCTTTAATATTATCATTTGTTTGGCATATTTGTAATTCTATTATTCTTATGAAAGAAGATAAAAATTACAGAATTTTTCTGTTGAATTGAATGGAAATTCGTGTAGATAGTACCTCAGATCAACTTTGATGATAAGTAAATAATAAATATGTTTCTAGACTTGAACTAAAGAACGTTTTCCAAAGTCTTTTTAACTGCAATTTCAGTCAAGTGATTGTAGGTCGCAAGCAACAGATATGACATTTTTAGATCAATTATAGCAATTAACAAGACAAGAGAGCTTAAAGAAATGTTTCTTATAAAGCTTCATATAGGAATTATAACAATTAGAAAATATCGTAGCCTAGTGATGAGAACAATTGGTTAGACCATGTATAGAGATTGATATAAGCAGGTTACCCGAAAACTAGACTGAAGGTAGTAGTGATGAAATGTACAGTGTCAACATTTAAAATGTACCTTGAACCATATGCATATTAGCCATGTACGAAATTAGTCTACTGATTATATTGTAGGACATTGCCCAGTATGTATATACTGCATTACATTTCTTACTATGGGCCTAATTTCCATAATTGCAAAACTTATCACTTGGAAGCAATGCACAAAGCATAGACATTGCTCGAGTAAAAGAGCAATTCACCAAATTAACCATTGTTTCACAAAACTGAATTAAACTATAAATGTAATTTTGGAATAAAATTCTTTAATCTACTTCCCTTTGGTGTAGTGTCTGAAAATGCTAAAATATTTTAAATTATTTGAAAACAGTAACCACTACTGACGAATTTGTGAATGCAAGTAAACATTATTTCAATGTTTTATCGGTAATATTGTGATAATGCCTTTTCAGCTGTATGCGTTGATTACTGGCCGAATTCTAAGCTTTATCTTTAACGCATTTTATCCAGTATTACGTAAATTATAATTTATTTACTGATTGAGTTAGTAAGAAAGTGGTGGCTTGATTAAAATATTTCTGGACGATGAGGTCTGAGAAGTAAACGGAGACGTCTACCATATGCCGGGATGTGTAGTTTTCAAGCTATTTCGCATTTTAATTTCATGGTTGTCACAGATTTACGAAAGAAAGACTAGCATTACCTGGTTCGATAGCATTCTCACTTACTGAATGATTAAGATAATGTACAGTTTGGAATATAACGTAATTATAGCCTATACTTATAGGTTATTATACCTGTGATTTTGAGATTGTTTACCTAAGGCAAAATTAATTTCTGCGATTGAGGAAGTCATCATACCACAGTGAGGTTCTAGTTTCAGTTATGGATTTTAAGAAAAATTATACTTATGATAGATTTAATACACTTAGTTTAACAATAGATAGTTTTATTTTAGTTAGGAAAACAAATCATATAGGATAAAATATATTAATTATATATGGAATATTTATAAACATATTTATAGCCTACTGATTATGAAAATGATAATAACACAATTCTATACGTACAATTATAATTATGTCGGTGAGAAAAGTAGTAAAAATTACTCCAGTGGTAATAATAATATTGTAACGATGGTGATGCTAATAATAATAATAATGATAATTATTACAAAAACTACTCTACTAACAGGAAATTCTCAATTGTAAGCGTATGTAAATTAGGGTAATAGCCTCAAACTAAAAGGCGAATTGATTAGGAGTTATCTATCTTTCATTATATTGCATTAGGGTTAAATATTGGATAATAAAAATATGTAGGTAGCCCTATGTAATAATTATAATTTTATTATTAAACCTTTCTTTCATTTATTCACACCAGTAGATCTGTGGTTTTATAAAAATTATAAAATTCAGTATTACAAAATCCTTATAGCCTATTAGCAAATTAAAGGAACCTGCACCTAATCAAATATCGCACTGTATCAGACATGTCCAGCATTATATTTTCTTTCGGTGACCTATTTTCGCGGAAGCATCAAAGTTTAAACGTAGTCTCGCTTGACTTTCCTTGATCTATTTTTTCTCTTTATTTTCTTAATATTACTTTCTTTGAACATGGTGCCACTGGAACCGTCGTCGTTGACAGAGCTGTATTCACTGTTGCTTTCTTCTTTTTCAATTTCTTCTTCCTCCTCTTCCATCTCCACCTCGTCCACTTCTCCTATCCCTTCTCTTTGCCTCCTCCATCTTTCTTCACAATTAAAATGTAGAAAATTATGATTGGCCTATACCTAATTTAGATTTCAATAAACTGTACAAAGCATTCTGGTAGTAAAAGGTAACAAAATTAGCAATAAATACAGTATTGTGTTTATTTTTTCGTTATATTAACTTATGGATGCGGAACATGGACAATCGGAAAAGCAGAAGCCAAGAAACTAGAAGCAGCAGAAATGTGGATATGGAGAAGACGAACAAAGACGAGTTGGGTGGATAGGAAAACAAATGAAGAAGTGCTTAATGAAGTGATGAAAGAGAGATCCCTTCTGAATTCAATTAAGAGTAGAAGAGCAAAATTAGTGGGTCATACATTTCGGCACAATGATCTACTCACCAACATTTTTGAAGGGAAAGTACTTGGGAAGAAAACAAGAGGACGTCCTAGAAATTCATTTGTTAAAAACATGATCAAGGATATGGACGTGCTGTCATATGAAAATTTGAAGAGAACAGCGATGAAGAGGAAGACATGGCTGCTACAACAAGGCATTGCCTTTAGATCCTGATCCTGATGATGATGATGAAGATGATGATATTGTTTTAAGTTCTCTTTTTTCGAAAAAAAAACCGTGGTCTATACGTTATGGGATGCTAATCACTTTTAGGCAAGTAGGAAATGCTTTTAAATTATTACCTAAGTTAAACCATTATTAGAGAGAGCAATAGTAGGCGAGAGCAAGGATAAAGACAACACAAATAGCGTAAACCTTTCCTAGTTTTAATAATGTTGACTGTCCGGGTGGCGCCGTGTCATCATGTCTAAAACCGACGTTTCGGCCCTCATGTTGTGGCCTTCTTCTGGGTTTACTGAACTATGAGCATCAGTTAATAATCAGTTAATAATCTTGACTGTCCGGGTGGCGCCGTGTCATCATGTCTAAAACCGACGTTTCGGCCCTCTTGTTGTGGCCTTCTTCTGGGTTTACTGAACTATGAACATCAGTTCAATAAACCCAGAAGAAGGCCACAACATGAGGGCCGAAACGTCGGTTTTAGACATGATGACACGGCGCCACCCGGACAGTCAAGATTATTATTGTTCATTTATGGCCGGTTTCTATAAACTCACGAATTACCTATGGGTAAATTACCCAATGGACATAATTTACACAAGAATAACACCACACAAACACAAATAATTTAAAGATGGCAATCACATACACTTGTGACGAGTTTCTAGATAAATGTCCTCTGGGTAAATATGAAAACGACAGAAGAAATGTTCCTACAAACTCAGGCTAGATCTTTCCGAGGTAAATCGTCGGGTTAATTTATCCTTTCATGGATGACTGGATAAAATTTAACCTATTTGCAGGATCAATAACAATGAGAATCAAAGCCTTCTGAATTAAATTAACTGTACAACTCCAAGGCCTTGCTCATTATATCATTGTGGTTGAAATGGGACTAATTTATCCATGGATAATTTACCCATAGGTAATTCACAAGTTTGTAGAAACCGGGCATTAGCCGTGGAAGACTACGAGAACAACACTTTCCTAGTTTTCTTACCCCAACATGGACGTTATGTCAATCTGAAAAGATCCAGCTCTGTCTTAACTATCTAATTCTTGCAACTCATAACAATGGAATTACAATTTTAGATAATATTGACATAGGAAACTCTTGGATTTCTGCTAACGCGCCTGAGTTACAAGTGACAGCTCGTGAAATTTAGAGGAACCGGTTTACAGAATAAATTGTACAGCTTCCTATTATCACTGCACATCTCGCTCTTGTTGCATATTGTTTACATCACATCGCTTAATCTCACTCAAGCTATGCCAACCACTGCGTTTCCATTGTCTTCTCCAAACTACAGTGTGTACCTTTTAAAAGTCTTGCTGTGAAGTAAATAAATTACTCCGGAAATGAAATTTGAAAATATGGTGAAAATTAGATCACTTGTTTGTTCTTCCAAATAGATAAACTAGTTTAAAATCCTTCGATTGCTTCTTTCTACAATAGGTTCAATAACGCTTTAAAGTTATTAGATTATTCATCTGGAATTGCTTCTTCTTTTTTAAGAACGGGCCCGATAAAAGTAAAGAAAAAATAGTATGGCGTAACCGTCTGTTCCGGATCATATTAAGAATTAGCTCATAAACATCCTAATGACAAGGGTCTCCTGATATAGACAGGATGATTAACTAATGAGAATAAGACGGACTAAGCCATCCCGAGAATACAAAAATTAATCTACGATAACTCTAAGAAATTGTAATAAGTTTCTTACATAGGCCTAAACATAGGCTTTTATGCCTTGCCTTGCAAATGATGCGATTTTGAATGATGCCGAGACAAACTGAATGCGCACAACTGCAATACTGCCATTTACTGTAGGCTGGCGTTTAAGAAGAGAAGGGGAAGTTATGTATTTCACATCATTTTTTCCTTCTTTCTTTCGTCTTCAAGTGGTTGTGTCTAGGAACGGGAACTGTAAAGTTCTTTCATTCCTCCGACTTGATACCATGGGATCTTTAGCCCCATCATGTCAGCAGAATTTAATTTGACGTTTCCTGTATATAATGAAGGAGGTATAGCTTCGGGTAACTCTTGTATTGTGTTTGCTTAAAACTAATTTACGATAGGTATCAGGCATGGTGTGGCTGTTGTTTACAGACGGTTTCTTTCTCATAGGGGCACGCCGTAGCTGCGCTACAAACCGGAAGGTCAGGGGTTCGATCCTCGATGAGCTCGTTGGAGTTTTTCAACTGGCCTAATCCTTCTGATGGAACTATGACTCTGGTGTCGACTCAGCCTCCAGCAGAAATTAATACCAGGAGCAATCCTGAGGGCAAAGGCGGCCGGTGCGTAAGGCTGACAACCTTACCACCTTCATGTGGCGAATGTCTAAAATCTGGGAGCCTCAACCTCCTGGAACCCTCTGGGCCTCCATGACCTGTATAGGGAATTCTTTACTTTACTTGATCTTTTTCAGAACATGTACGTTCTTTTAAATGTCTTTATTTCTACTTAGAAGAGCAATGATATTACGGTAGTACCGGTAGTTGTCTCTTCATGAATGCTTTGCTGAATAGAGCTTACTGTTTCAGCAGGAATGTTAATGAACATACTGAAGAAGTATACAAAATATTAAATTTATAGGCGCAGTGATATAGGACAGATAGCAAGCACTGTGAAATTCCCTTTGCAAATGTTAATTTCGCGAAAAAAGCTTAACGTACATCATCCTCCTCTGAGCACGGTCTAGGCCTAGGCTGCCTGATGAACCCCATCTCCACCTCAGACCGTAAGTCACATATTTTCTGTAGACTCTTTCTGTTATACGATTATCCAGAGACGCCGTCACAAATCGGCATTCCCTGTGGACTGATATATTCACTAAAGATGGCTTCCGTTGTGAACTGCTTTTTAAGGTTATTGAATATCTCAAAAATCATACGTATAACACAGACGAGATTTACGATTTATGTATAGATTCAAATTTATTACTTTGCCTTGTAATATTGTCCTGCAGTTGTAATAAGAAAAAATAATACGTGGAATATACATTGAATTTAGTATGATCAAATTCCATTTTGTTAAGCAGTGATTATATAATTATGTGTTTTACAAAAGCATACTTTTAATCTGAAGTTGATGTATTATTTAGCAAGCATTTCGTGCATATGAGCGGCGTCATACACACAATATATTTCGGTTTGGATGTTATAAAACTGGCGTGAAAGACGTTATTCACGATTATATTGCCATATAAGGTCTACCGGTTCAGAGAGTGGCGACCCACCAAGAGTTGCAGAGTTGTAATTCAATCTTAATAAACATTTGGCACGAATGACATATGGGGCGAATATTACATCTCTGGTTTAACTCCAGAGGAATGCAAGTGGTAGCCATTTTACGGATTGATGATTTATTCCAAGAGCTGTTTTGCAAGACATATTATACTAGGAAATTTCCACCAATGCTCCTGAACTTATCCCTCTAGAATAGACTGAAAATAAATTAATAATACAGTGAGTCCCGCTAATTCGGACTACATGGGACCGGACCCTTTCAGGATTAAATGGAATGTGCCTTAAAATACACGTACTGTACCGTAATACAAGTTTTAGGTCGGTAAAACTTTATAAATTTCTGTTCTTTCTTCATAAATATAACTTTTTCTACAAATTAATTTTAGTTTTAATATTGCTGCATACATAGACCTAAGTTTTTAACCTACGTACTAATGTAGGATTAACAAAACAAAACTTCTTTGTGATTAAAATCCAACATTTATGTTTTAAATCCCGTCCGCATTAACCACATATCTGGACGAGCGGGCCCGGAGTAGTGGAACTTTGTAATAATAATAATAATAATAATAATAATAATAATGCTGCTGATGATGATGATGATGATGATGAAAATAATAATAATAGGACCATTCTCGAGATGCTTGTCTCAATGATTCCATTTTTAGAATGTTTGTTTAAAGCTGACTACACTTGTATCATCTTACTTAGATACCTTTCTTATCTATCTTAAGGCATATTAATCGGTCTTTAAAACGAGACTAATACCTTGGCCATGCGTTTAAATATTTGTTTTGAATTAAAGTGGATAGTAAGAGCGACAAAATAAATAATAATATAGTAATAAAGCTAAAGCAATTATTGCTTGTTTAATATAGTATTGGTTTGATGGTATTAGTAGTTTATTTTTGTTATTATTGAATTTGTAATAATTTTGACTTATTATTATGATAATTTCATTTGCAATTTCTGAAACAAGTCTTCACTTTTTGAGCCCAGACACAGAATTGGATTTCGGTCTAGGCTAGAAATCCCACTATCTAGTTGAGGTTTGTCTAGGTATTTCCCTCAACTATTGAGATTAATCAGAGTTCATCAATTGAGCGCAAGAGAAAATTTTACCAGAACTGAATGCATCAATTGAGCGCGGCGGTCAATTTTGAAATTCATCAATTGAGCACAACGCTCACTTTTGCACCAGCCGTACCTGTTTCCCTTCCCATTTTGTAGAGACTTAGGACTCTCTGTACATTGACAGGCATGGTTAAAAATACTGTATCGTATCCATTTCGGATACGTCCGTACCGTTAAGTTTGTACTTGTCATAATTTATCTCGGTTACTTTCTTGGATAATAGTAGGACACTCTCTTAGGAAACAAATTCTAGTATTATTTCCACGTCGATATTTATCAAGTAACTCTTCTATATACTGCTTCCTCCTTTTATATGTGGGATTGGATCTAACTATATTACCGTTGTCATTCATTTTAATATATGTGCTAGTTTATAATCGCGCTCAATTGATGCATTCCAAAACTAACCACCGCGCTCAATTGATGTACACCCAAAACTGACCTGGCGCTCAATTTATGCATTTTTAATCAGTTTGCGCTCAATTGATGTACACCCGAGATTAATATCATATAGGTATCAGATTTATCTACAATCAGATTAAAATCAATATAATGGGCCAGCATGTAAATAAACCGCCGTAGGTATCGAAAAACAGTAACAAATGCTTCCCAAAAACGTAACCATTCTTGATAAAGGGGCACTTGTCGGCAGGTTATTCTGAAAAATGTTTTTATCTGTCACTTCAGTGTCTGGTCTTAGAATTTTTATGACGACATATGAAGTAATTAAGATTGAATATGAGATTACTTTGAAGGATATGTATTCTTGTCTTTTAACTGTTCCTTCAGAACTGGTATAGTACGACCCACTCCTACTTTTTTATGTTTTTCAACCCGGAGTCTGTACAAGCGGTTTAAAATCTCTACCTGGAATTTATAGCCTTAATTTGTGAAGACAGCAAATATTATCAGAAGACACCTCGGCTTAACTTCTCTTCTAACGTCACATCAACAGATTATAGCCGCCATCAGTTTTTTGACGTCCTGACATAGACGTGTCACTAGGGTGGCCAAACAAGTTTTTCCTTACAAGAATATTATTCTTACTTTAGAGCTCTGGGCTTTTGTAGTTTTTCCGCCTGCCACTTGAGCGCGCTGCTCTCCACATTCAGGTATTGTCAACTTCCGGTTTCTTCATTCTTGTGTGTTTTCAATATGAGTTCGGGACGGTTCGCCAATTTTACAGTGAAGGAGTTAAAAAGGATGTTATCCGAAGATGGTGTAACAAATATTTCATAGTTAACAAAGCAAGAGTTGATTGCAAGGTGAGAAATCAAAGCTACCTGTCTTCTGAAACGTTCGCTAACTGTTCTAATATGGTGCAATATGCCTGCGGTTTCAAATATGTTTGTATACTGTTGCACGATTTATTTTCATTTTTTTTTTTTTTTCAAATAAGCATGAACTTTTTCGTATCATAACTTATTGAACACACAGTCTAATATACGACGCTGTTTGTTTTGGTTGCAGGTTGCTCAGGCGAGAGAAAAGTCCGGATAGGAACTTTGCCTTATTCGAAGTTGAGGTTATAGAATCAGAAAGTACCCACGACTTTCCTTCGACAAATTTCTTCAAGATAAATTCATTCAAGAAAGAACGGTTTAAACTTTTTGACGAAGACTCCATAACCACTTGGTTCGAAAAGCGTAGGGCAGGCAGCAGTATGAAAGCTGGCCGGACTCTAGCAATTAGAAAATTCATCAAGTTCAAGTTAGTGAATAAGAAGCATTATGCACAAGTACAGGCACAGATGTTACTGACTGATATTCACAGGTGTGACTTTGTTATTTGGACTAAGAAGGGCATCATTATTCAACACACAAAATTTAACAAAGCATTTTCTGAGGGGCTACTTCATAATGTAAATGTTTATTATCAAACAGTATTTTTGCCTCTTCTGCAAAATACCAATAAAAATTATTAGTTGTAGAGTTGCTATTGTCTTTTCATTTGTTTTAAATAAAATAGCTGAACCACCATGCTTTTTATGACTACGACAAAAATAAGAGGCTACTTTAAAATTTTGAGTGTTTGACAAATTTATATTTTCTGGGCTCAGCCAGTGTTCAGCCATCCCAATTTCCTCCAAATTATTGTCTGATGACATAATACATAACATATCTGATTTACCTAGAAAACCTTGAATGTTAAGAAACATGACATTTACAGAATTAGTGTTGTAATCAGGGCCCGGATTCTGATGACCTAAAATTGTTTAAAAATTGACCTATAAAATGACCCTAAATTTTAAAGAAAATGACTTAATAATTGTAAAAAATGACCTAAAAACTGATATTTTATTCATAAAAAATTATTATTGTACACACAAAGTATTGTACATATAATAGTAAGTAACTGTAATGTTGTGACTGTTCTTTTCTCACGGAAATTTATACTGGCATTGAGGCACTGGGGAGTCAAAATTCGGCACATCCTTTTGTGGTCTGCCGGATTATATTGTTGTTTATTGAGGGTAAACAGTAGTTTGCACTCTCAAATCCAAGCAGCTGGCAGATTCTGGTGCCAAGTCAATCTAATAACAATAGTAATATAATACAAAATTTTGGCGTTTCTTTGATTCTCATTTCCGACTGAGACATGTCAACACTTTAACGCCGAATTTTTCCTTCTTGCATTAAACAAACACTTCAAAGAAACACTAGCAACGAAAAAATTTAATACACTCAATGTAAATACATGAAAATTACTAAATATGGAAGCAAATGACACGGAAATGACAAAATAATGACCTAAAACTGAAATAAATGCCCTAAAAATATAAAATTGCATAAAATGACAAAAAATGACCTAGTAAAAATGCATTTCTATAATCTAGAGGCCATGATTAGGATTTATCCACAAGTTGGCAATGTCTATGCAGCATCAATAAAAAAGGTGACATGTCATTAGAATCCGGGCCCTGGTTATAATTAACTACCTATAGGCCTATTAGGATTACATTTTTCTTTAACAGGTTTTGATCTACTTGTTACAAGAGTTTCTATTACAGGCATACAACAAATCTGGACATTTTCAGATACATTTAAGCTATCCTTAGGCCTAGGCCCACATTCTACTCTATCGAGCCCGGACCCATGTTTTCCTAAAAATTTGTATGTAGTTTGTTTTTTACTGAATTACAATACAGAGTGACCATTTTATCGGTTACGGGATAAATTTCGATTGACATTGACATTCTTAAATGCCAAAATAAATGACCAAATAAATTGGCAAGAAAAATTACACTGAAAAGATGAAATACTAATTTAACATGGAAATGAAACTTGATTATGAGCCTAAACGAGGTTAAGTTGGTCAGGTATACTTATTATTTCATAGGCTTATATATTTTTCTCAACATCGACTATATCAAAAATTTCTTAATCACTGTAAAAAAAACATGAAATACTCGCCAAAACTGCTCAAAGGAACATTAAAATCATCATCTGTGAAGTGACAGCTGTAAACACGAGAATACTGGGAAGGTGTTTTTCCATGGCGTAATTTTACCATCCATTCTTGAAAAACAGCCCTTTCTTTTGGAAAACTAAGTCCTAAATTTTTGTTTGCAACGGCTGAAAAGCCGAAAACATAGCAGTTAATCGGCATAATTATTTCCAAAACAAGACACAAGCACAGAACTGTATTGTAAACACAGGCTTCTGAGATAACCGGAAGTGGATAATACCTCATTCTCGGCGGCCATCTTAAAAGCGCAGAGCTCTATAGGCCTATTGTAACTAATTGCAGCTTTTTCCTCTCAAAAGTCTATCTTAAGAGGTGAAGAAAAATGAATAATAGGGATGGGTCGATACCAGATTTTCTCGATACTCGATACCGATACATGATTATTTCCTCGATACTTCGATACTTCGATACCGTCAACATTTCCAGTTTCAATAAATAGGTACATTAAAAATTAAAAGTTGAGAGAACTGCGTAATACCAACTAAATTAATTCAGTGTGCATATTTAATGAGACAAAATTTAATATCAGTAGCCTATAATTATTTCTAAAATCTACATTAAAACTAAAATTAGTTTTTGAAAGATTCCACTTACAAGTTTTTGTTTGGGGTTTAGACAGTCAGTTTGCTTGTTGGTTGTTGGTTGTTATTGAAACGTTTGACAGGAAACGAAACAATTAAGAATCTCTTCTGTTTGGATTTTAAAAGTCGGAAAGTCTTTATTTATGACTAGGCAAAAGTCACAGAGTGGTTTTCTCCATTTCAAGGAGGAATAGAAGTATTTACTATATTTAGTAGACTACTAAAATTAGAAAGAGATACAGCATTTCCTTAAATTGCAGAATTACCAAAGTATCGAAAAAGTACCAAGCGAGTTTTCTGAAGTATCGCTCGATGCCGATACCATGCAAGTATCGAGAGTATCGAGGTATCGAAAGTATCGAGGACCCATCCCTAATGAATAATATGTTATATAATTCTTAAGCTTTCATAGCCAGAATCTTCAATAACAGACATATTTTTCGGGATATAGGCCGTGTCATTTTCAGCTCTTATCAGATTAGTAGCTTCTGCGACAAATCAGAACAGACAGAAATGAACCATTACATTTTTATATAAGTATTTGATATGATTGATTTTTTACGTAGTGATTCTCGTCTTGCCTTCCTGTTCTGAAAATTATTTAAACTGCAGAATAGGAGAAATCATTAATCTGTTTCACTCCTTTGTGATCTCTTATGCTGGAACGGATTCTTATTGAAGATTTCGCACAAGTTACTGTTAAACAGAAACGTGCCAGATTTAACCTAATTTGCGATTTGTCTTGGTCTGTGTGTGTTCTCCAGGATCCACTGTGATAATCTGATCTTGTTACTAGGTGCAAAGGAAATTGCTCTGGACGTGGAAAATCCTGTGGGACGATTAACTCAGCATGATCATTAAACTGAACTCATGTGTAATTTCTTAAACAAGTGTCTAATAACATTCAGAATTTTGATGTGGCGAAAAAGCAATTAAAACTTCAGGTTGAGTTAGTCTTATGTGTATAATAAAGAGAACACATAAAGGGAACTCTCTTTTCTCAAATTCCTTAAAAGTTGTTGCTGTTATTGTCATTATTATTATGTGCCAGAATGGTACTTTATGAGATTGTGTGGGGGACGGAAAATGTCTGTCCGTCTGCCCATGTGTCTGTACGCGCGATAACTCAGATACGCTTTATCGGATTTTCATGAAACTTGGTATATGCATTTATAACGTCCATGGGAAGAAACCTACTGATATTGGACAAAATCGGTTGACCGGTACCAGAGTAATGCCCAATTTAGTGCCTATTTTATGATACTATATTTGAAAGAATTTATCAAATGCAAATCAGTTCTCAAGACAACATATTGTTTTACAGTGTTCATATACGGCTTTGAAAATTGCAATGGAAGTAGCTTTGACAAATAATAATAATCACATATTCCTTCTCATATTCTTATCAAGAAATTTGTTCTTCCATAAGCCCTGCTTAATGAATCGATCTGGAGCTAACTCAGAAATCGATTAAAAATAACTTATTATCTGCATATCATAATTGCAATTATGGCACATTGTTACATCACTTTACCTGATTTTATTAAGTGCCAGTATGGTACTTTATGAGATTGTGTGGTGGACGAAAAAATGTCTGTCCGTCTGTCTGTCTGTCCGTCTGTCTGTCCGTGTGTCTGTACGCACCATAACTCATGAAACTTGGATTTTCATGAAACTTGGAAAACACATTTATAATGTCCATGGGAAGAACCCTATTGATATTGAACCAAATCGGTTCACCGGTACCGGTATAATGCCCAATTTAGTGCCTATTTTAATAGATTATATTAGAAAGGCACCATAGCTCAAATACGCTGTATCCGATTGCCACGAAACTTGGTATACCCATTTATGACGCCCATGAAAAGTGCCCTATTGAATTTGAACCTAATCTGTTGACCGGTACCGAAGTAAAACCCAAGTTAGTGTATATTTTAAAGGCGCAATAATTCGAATACGCTTTTTCGATTTTTATGAAACTTCGTACACGCATTTATAATATCCATGGAAAGACGTCTATTGATATTCGACCAAATCGGTTGGCCAGTACCAGAATAATGCCCAATTTAGTGCATTTTATGTTAATATATAAGAAGTCGCGATAACTCAGATATGCTTTATTGGATTTTCTTGAAACTTTGTATACCCATTTATAATGTACATGGGAAGACGTCTACTGATATTGGACCAAATCGGTAGACCGGTACCGTAGTAAAACCCAATTTAGTGTCTATTTTAAAGACGCGGCAACTCAAATACGCTTTACCGGATTTTTATGAAACTTGGTATACACATTTATAATGTCCATGGGAAGACGTCTATTGATACTGGATAAAATCGGTTGACCTGTTTCGGAGTTAAGCTCAATTTAGTGCCTATTTTATGGTAATATACGTATTCGAAAGAATTTATTTTAAAAAATGAAAATCAGTTATCTTGACAACATAACCTTTTGTTTTACTGGGATTTCTAAGGCTTTGGCAATTAAAATACAGTTAGCTATGACAACACTCTTGCTTTAAATGCGCTTATCCCATAACTGACCCAGGTGGCTGAGATGGTAACGTCTTGGCGTCACATTCTGGAGTTCCATGGCTGAAATCCCGAAACCGGCCAATTTGACTTTTTTTTTGTATTCTGCATATCATAACTGATTAAACAAAACATACTGGCACTTTGTTATATCAGTTTACCTGATTTTATTATTGTTGCTGTTGCTATCCCTATGATATGTATGATATGTATGATATGTATGTATGTATATTTGTATATATATATGTGTGTGTGTGTGACTTTCGTTATTGTGTCCTTGTTCTTATATTACTACTTAGGCTGTGTATTGTAGTGCAACTGAGATAAATACAGATTTTCTTATAATTTTTTTTATTATGTGATCTTTCTTATCAAATCCTAGATTTGAAATTCAAAATAACAACAAATAAGCTCTTTTCGAGAAAAATATATTTTGAAGAAGTTAATAAAATCAGATAGACTGATAACAAAGTGCCAGAATACTTCTGTTTAATCAGTGATAATCTCAATTATGAAATGCAGAAAATAAGTTATTTTTGTTATCGATTTCCGAGTTAAGCTCCAGATCGGTTCATTAAGCAGGGCTTACGGAAGAACAAAATTTGATAAGCATATGTGAAGGAATTTGTGGGTAGTGTTATTTGTCAATTCCAATTTCCAAAGTCGTATATGAACACTGTAAAACAATATGTTATCATGAGAACTGATTTCCATTTGATAAATTCTTTCTAATATATTACCATAAAATAGACACTAAATTGGGCACTACTCCGGTACCAGTCAACCGATTTGTCCCAATATCAATATGCTTCGTTCCATGGACGTTATAAATGAGCATACCAAGTTTCTTGAAAATCCGATAAAACTGATTCGAGTAATCGCGCATACAGACACACGGATAGACGGACAGACATTTTCCCGTCTACCGTGGAATCTCATAAAGTACCATTCTGGCACTTAAAAAAATAAGTATTTGTTTACGGTACAGTAAATGTACAGTAAATATAGGTCCAAATGAACCCCTTCTCATATGTTAGGCACTAGCCTACAACTGAAGGAAATGTATTCGCGCCTGAATTTTTATGTCAACTTTTGATCACAAACATAGGCCTACGCTTTAAGGTTCATTAAAATAAAAAAAAAAAATACCACCGCATATGAAGAACATAGCTCGAAAACGAAAATCCACATCAAAGAATATTTTTATATTTGAATTCGATTTTTCCAGGTTATAGCAAAGTATATGGATGAGTTGCACTTTCTCCTATTATCACTTCTCTTTACAAATTCGTATTTTTCTCCCTCGATTTTCTCTAAAATAACTATAACAGCAACTTTATTTTTTATTGTTGCAGTCAACATTAACTGTCTGAATTGTGAGGTCTACAACTTCGGATTCGTCAAGTTATCTAAAGGATAACTAAATAACTATCTGTTTCTTCTTTAATGGCCGGTTTCTATAAACTCGCGAATTACCTATGGGTAAATTATCCAATGGACATAATTTAAACAAGAATAACATCATACAAACACAAATAATTTAAAGATAGCAATCACATACACTTGTGGTGAGTTTCTAGATAAATGTCCTGTGGGTAAATATGAAAATGACAGAAAAAATGTTCCTACAAACTCGGGCTAGATCTTTCCAAGGGTAAATCATCGTGTTAATTTATCCTTTCATGGATGGCTGGATAAAATTTAACCTCTCGTAGGATCAATAATAATTTAAACAATGAGAATCAAAGCCTTCTGAATTAAATTAACTGTACAACTCCAAGGCCTTGCTCATGATATCATTGTGGGTGATTAGGTACTAATTTGTCCATGGATAATTTACCCATAGTTAATTCACAAGTTTGAGAAACCGGGCATAAATCAGTCTCTTTATATCTTACGTCTCGCTCCGTGAATATCACGTCTGCGCTGAGGAGACACAACGCTCCATGCCGGGTGTGAAATTGCTAAGTCCATGCTTAGGGTAGACATAGATATATTTCCCATCATTTTCCCCCTTGTTGTTCTGGTTTATTTATGAAATTATTATAGTTGCAGAGTTTTGCTTTGATATCCGCACTTTGAAGGTTATCCAGTCTATTGAAAAAGAAAATGTTGGAAATGTGAATTGTTAATTTCAATCGGAGGCAATACAACAAGGTCTTAACAAAGTATACTGACTTCATGAGAATTTTTTTTTCAGAGAATGGCTTAACTCTTCCTAATACCGTTATGACTAGGGGGCGGATTTCTATGACATGTCATATTTTTCCTCTTTGCATTATTTCAGGTTTCCGACTAATTTAAACCCGATTCATAGCATCCTGGTGAAAATGAAACGGCTTTTATTGTGCATATAACTGCATATTTAGGAAATTTTCAACTTTTGTAGCATATTTAGTACGAATATTTTAATAAAATGAATTATAATGAAACTTAAACAAGTATACACAATGTGTAAGTGGTAAAGTCATATTTTAAATTTTCTTGGTCATATTTTAATGTTTTTTAGGTCTTAAATGCATGCATATATCCTATTTTTAGGTCATAGAAATCCGCCCCAATAGTTATGACATTTTTCATTAGTGGATAACAGAATTGTTGGTTTAGTCATTTTGATAAGAAGGTTATTTTTTATTATTTTAAAAGTCCAGAATAACCTAAAGTTTAATAACTCTGTAAAATTTTATGGCGTTTGGGTGCATGGAAAGGTGTTGCTGACGCCATATTTATATTACCGTGCACTTTAAACTGCTATTGCATGCAAACTTAATCGCACGTTTTATCAGTTTCAATTTTCATGGTATTTACTCAAATTCAAGGTCTGTCTTCTCCCAGAAAAATAGAGATAATGCTCTGAAATGTTTTCACAATGCACTTCAGAATAGGTGCAATAGGTACTAATCAAATTTATTGAAAAAAAAAACATTAAGACTTAAATATCCTTCAGTAATTTTGAAACATCAAAGAATGTTACATAACAAATATGGTCCATATTTGAATGTTTTTCATATTCAATTTTTATTTTTTTAAATCAGTTTAATTAATTAATATTTCAGAATCAAAGTAAGGTATAAGCTGAAATTTTAAACTGTGATTTCTGTTAAGGTTTTAGTTAAGAGTGTCAAATTTGAAGTTTATAGGACAAATAGTTTATTAAAATCAGTCTCAACACTTCGGTTAGAGTACGATTACTTCCACAAAGTCTCTGGGTTTTTACGTATATACCTTAGGAGCGAGTGTCCCCTAGTTCCTGCCTAGGGGAGGTAGCTGCACCCTGATTGACTCAGCTCTTCTATCCCACTCCACGTGTTGTCTGTCTCTGTCTCGCTGCGGCTTTATCCTTCCACTCAACTATTATAGTATTTTCTACGACTGGCAAAGTGCTGCATGATCTTCACTCTGTGCTCAACAGTAGCTCACTGATCTTACGCGCAAGCTGGTAACGAGACGTAACGAGAAGTTTGCTGGCAGGGTTAGTCTTCAAGGCCAGAGACTTTGTGGAAGTAATCGTACTCTATCTTTTAAGTATCCGAAGACAATTGGAGTGTGTTTAGTTAGAAGCTGTATTACGTATGTATGAATAATATCTTTTGTTAATTCTGTATGTAGAATGATGTTTCAAATTCTTATATTCTTTATGTGAGAATGCAAGAAAACATTCTCATTCTTTGAGTAAGGTGTATTTTTTTATCTATATGCTAGTTGAGGTAATGTATGCGTAAGTCGCAATACAAATGTACGAAAGACATTCTTTTTATTGAGATAGTTACGGACACTGCTTTTTATTTTCGCAATGTGACTAAGTTAGGAATTTTAATAAACGGGGTCTATAACCTGGATATATGAGCTCTCAAAGATTATGTCACTTCTAAACCTGATTAAAGTAACTTATGTTTGCTTAATTGAGAAATTTACAAAGGAGTAAATTCCTATAGCATGAGTCGAGGGAAATAAAGAAGACTTTTTTATTGTAATATCCCATTGTGAGTGCGATCTCATCCATACTTTATGACACTAAAAAAATAAGAAAAGGAAAGGAAAGGAAACTTAGCTCTCTATCTTAGTTTCATCTTGCCAAGTTCATCTTCGGTATTAGAGCTACTTCTTAGTGAGCATAATATCGAAGACGACTGTTTGGGAATAGTCCGACTCTGTATGTTACATGTCAATAAAAGAAATCAGGCCCAACAAAATTTCAACACACCACATTTTACAGTGGAGTGGTAAGATGTTTATGTATAAGTGAGCTCCTGTTGACCAACCTCAGAAACAGGAGAGAAAATGTTGTATCGGCTAATAAAAGCGCAATCATACGCTAACATATCCCACTCTATTGGAAATCGTAGTTAATTTTTTTTTTTTATTTTCCACTTCATCAGAAATTGTAAGTTTCTTGAATCGAATTGTACCTTGTTAGATGTGTATTATTTATTGGGCTATTTGGATCCAACATATTCCGAAGAGGAAACACGTTACATAGCACACTGGCTGTGGAACGACGTAATGTGTTGCGAAAGGCCTACTCATGTACTATCACGTTCTTAACAACATATGACACTTTTGAAACCACTATAACTTACCGCATTAATTTGTAAAATAAAACTAGAAAAAGAAGAATTTGTGCGTAACTATAATTGTAGATGTGATAGTTAACTTAAAGAAATTTTCTTATAATTGTTGTAACAATTGAAATATTAGTTCTTCAAATATTAGGAACTATAAATTATAATTGTAAATATTCGTTGCCTTAGCCGTTGATGTGGCCAGTGTTATCAACAGTTGCGTCCTATGATAGGCCTATTGTTTGTTACTTTTTTCTTTTAACTCTACCCAAAACATGTACCATAAAAATTCACTTCTTGTTCATTTAAGATTCTGTATATGTCCTACAATTTTTTAGACATTAAATTATTAAAACACAAATTCTGGCCTTCTTTTCATACATTAAATTATTAAAATACAGTACATAAATATACGTAAATTATTAAAACACTTAATTACTCAAAGTAGGACTACACATATAGAGAGGTGTCCAATCACAGATCTAGTTCATATAGGCCTATTATTCATATCAGATTACTCTTTACACGAGTGTCCAACATAATTTCTTCAAGTAGTAAATTAATATACTTTAAAAAGGCAGTACTATAACTTATCTTGATGTATTAAAATTATTACATTAATGATTACTCACACATATAGCACACTATTCTTGAATTATGTCTTCTTGTCTGTCTTTGAACGCTGTTGTGCATTAGTTGGGACTCTTCTTCTTTTCGTATCATTTCGACTCTTTTTCAACCCTACACCCATAATAAGAGGAATTAGTAATGTAAATAGTGTAATATGTCATTGTTGTACAAATAATAACATTAACCTTAGTAGTTTAGTCCTTTCGTTACGCCATGGCATAGTTAGCTTAGGATGTTCTAAATAAAAACATATATATATATATATATATATACCCATACTATATAAAAATCTAGTGAAAAGTAATCTTTATAAGATACAATTCATAAAATTATTGCTGTTACATTCCTTGCTTGATAATTTTGCTTCTAAATAATTTTTCGATTACCAAATCTTAATTCAGTAAGGATATACGCAGTAAAATAATTATATTGGTTAATACTTTGTATTATTTATGTGTTTTTTTTTATTTCTGTGCTGCAGTTCTAACCTAAAAATACCAATGCTTAGTTCCAGTTAACTAGTACGGAAACCAACTTTGAGATTTAAGAAACGAAGTTTATTGCTACTTTTTTAACCCTAATATTGCCAAAGCCTAGTTGCGATTAACTAGGTCAGAAACTCCCTTTGGGATTCAAGAAATAAAATTTATTAATTACATTGCTACATGCCAACGGAAACAAGTTGGAATTTAATGCGACCAATTTCTATATTTGTTCCTTAGAGTTATTTCCGAAATGATTAGCTTAACTTATACTGAATTCTTTTCCAGGCGTTCGGGACACATGATGTATGGTCGCTGGCATTTGCCAACTTCGAAGTAAATTCCTTTCAATTAGAAATACATATATTTCTCCCCTCTATTTTAGAGCTTTTTCTTATTTATCAAAAACATATATTTCATTTCATGTGACACTGAAATCATTTATTTTTAGAAACAAGCTCTGTTACAAATTTTTGGGGTTTGTTAGCGTCTAAGTTAAACTGTTTAATTTTTTTATAATTTTGATATAGATTCTCTTGTCCCTGTCATTAATCTCAGCACTGTAAACGAGTCTAAGTGATGTAGTCTGTATGACCGTGATTTTCTGCGCCCAAGGTCGCGGGTTTGATCCCGACCTAGGTCGATGACATTGTGTGTGCATAAATGTAACAGGTTCACGTCTGTAAATTTACAGGCATAAAAAATACTCCTGCATGAAAAAATTTTGCCAAACCGGGAGCGGTCACAGACCAAAGTTGCAGTATGCCTCCGTCTTTAAGTAAGCTTAATTACAAAACCAATTAACCTAGTACTGCCATCAAGTCTAGGTGATATTTCCGAGTAAAATGTGAAATTGCAAGTACATGGTTATCGAATTTTCGTTGTACACATTATCTGCTTGCTTTGGTAATTCTTCATAACAGAATCTGTAATAACCAGGAAAAAGTATGACTAACTTTATTTCTACAAATCGAACTATTTAGACGTTTAAAAGTGGTTACCCAAAATGAGGACGTGTTTATTATTTCCTTTACTTGTATTGTAGCGCTACAATCTCCATATTTGTTGGATGTATTCATTACAATTTTTTTTCTTTTTTTGCAGGTGAGTAAGGATGCAAATATATTGTCAGTCCACGTTTGCAGTTTTCGTAAGTACTGAAGAAACATTCTTTCAATTTTTCGTTTTGTAGCTTCACGGAGTTTGGTTATTTATCTATGAGGATGAGTAAATTAGATGTTCACTCAGTGGACAGGTATTCCTTAACATATTCTGATCAAACTTTCCCATGAAACCATGTTATAAAACGCAACAGTTTCGGAAATATGGTCAATTAGTCTATCTCCATCTGACACTTTGTTTTATCGGGGTACCTGATTTTATTTATTTATCAGGAAGAGTAAATGAGCGGATGTTCATTCAGTGAAAACTGCAATACATGAATGCTTACTGTTATGGTTTATTAATCTCTACTTTTATGACACTAAATTTGATTAAGATTGAATTTCTTTTTGCGTTCCCTTAGTATAAGATGTGTATGCATCTCTGGCTGTAAAAGTTATGCGATTAAGAAGCTCATTACTGCGATAGCTTTGTAGGAAATTGAAAGTATAGTTAGTTTTCTTATAGAGTAATGAACTAATAAACATTTTCAATAAATTATCTTATTGCTTTCCTTCACAGGAAATTTAAATCCTAATTATATCGTACAGTGTAGCTAAACTCATTTTACTTCTCTCATGTACTTAGTAGTCTATAAAAAAAAGTATTGTGATCGTGACAAAAAATCGAAATCGAGATAGCACCAGGGAAACATGTCTCACGACATCTGAAAACCGAAAATAGTACATTATGCAACGAGCCTATAATGAGATTTATTAAGATACGAGTAATTCCTCTGTTCTGGAATATTATACAGTAATATTATACAGTAGAGTCCCGAAAACTCGGTCTAATGCAGTGGTTGCCAAAGTGGGGTCCGCGATGGTTTTTCAGGGGGTGCGCAGGCGGTTTAAGAAGAAATAGGATATCCCGTAATTTTGAAGTGCTTAACTGTGTTCGCCACAACTTATCTATGTGAAACATCATTCTCCCACCTCACGTACTTGAAATCAAAGTTGAGAAATAAGCATGAAGTTCAAAGTGACTTAATATTGAAATTATCAGACATTAAACCTAACATTGCAGAGCTAATTAATCAAAAGCAGCTTCACTGTTCACATTAAGAAGTAAACTCTGTTACCATTGATATTGTTATTTTGTCTATTGAATTTAATACATTTGAATCAAAGTATTTATTTAGATTTTTATTTCAAAACCCAGAGGGGGTCCGCGAAATTTTAATTTGTTTCAAGGGGTCCGCGGACTGAAAAGTTTGGGAACCACTGGTCTAATGTGGTCCGATGGGTGGCCGAGTGTGTGAAAATCCCGGGTTATAGGGAAAGGTTTTAAAAAAGAGTGTTTCCTCAGAAAATACAGTACTTGTATGTATTGGTTGCTTGAGAATACATAAGGCATAAAGCTGTCTATAATGAAGATTAACTAGCCGACTTTGCAAAACCTGGCTACATTTTTTTGAAAAGATATGCGTAATATCCCTTTGTTTTCCCCAATGAATTCCGTGCGCGGGTATTTTTCGCCCTGCCGGGGTGTGGCCGAGTTATCCGGACTGCCGGGTTATCGAGTGCCAAGTTTTCGGGATTCTACTGTACACCATGCCTTGTTTCGTTAGGAAAATTGTCACGGTACCTGATGAGAGGCCATAGAAGAATTGACTTAACTAGAATGCCGATAACGAGTTGTAAATGGCTATACATTACATGGTAGTCTTGAGAAAAACCTATAATGATAGACATTTTTTTCAGTTCATCCACAGAAGATCATTATTCTTACAAACTCTACTCATAACAGAAGATCCAACTTTATCTCCTCATACAAAATAATTTTATTTCCCAATTCTATGCATAATGCTAATTTTTTCTAACGACATTTTCCTTGTAATTTTGTATTTGTATTCCAGTCTTGGAAGTCCTAGTAGAGAGGAAGGGAATGTGTGATTACCTAATCTCTACCAGGCTAAGTGAATATATTACCATGCTTAGCCTATTATAATAATTATTAGTAGTAGTATATATATTCTCCTGTCCTTCCTTACGCAGCGAGTCAGTAATCACTGCTGACCTTAGTAATAAAGCAATGACTGTAAAATCTGTAGATTATGTAGGTCTAATTCGGGAATGACAAGAAAGAACGTCTTGATATATAGCCCTGTAATTACATTTTTATTCACTGTTTTCGTGACTTATTATTGATGTTGGTATTACTGCTACTTAATGATTACTGAATATACCAAAAGAGATTACGAATTAACAATAATTGTGGACTCATTCTCTTAACTCCTACTAATTAGAATTGCCTTAATTCGTATGCTGCAAGATAAACTTCAGCATTGTTGTCCCCTCGTACAAGGAGTTCATAAAGGAAAGTTAACAAGGAGTAATCAAACACAGCTGGGGTTAATGACCAATTTGAATAACAGCCTAAACATAATAGCGTTTTATAAGGTTAGTTTTAGAGGGCGAGGATCCGGTGGTCCGGAACGCTGCATCCCTCTGTTTCTTATGTTGTTATTAAGCCAAATTTACGTGATGCCTAATCAAGTGGGGTCATCTGAGAACGCATCCCTAGCGCCCGACCGCTGCAAATTGCTGTATAATTCCGCTTACACAGAATAACTAATACTTTCGTGCTTCAAGATTAGGAATACCATATTGCATACAGCGTCTTCGCAAGTATGATTACATGTGTGAAAGAATTTACTTCGCTTTACACGTAACATTCGCTGCAGAAAAAAAATTACTTGTCGGTGTAAGATGAACGTAAATTGTATCGACATGGTGTTTTCTTTTAAGAATGAGTGAAAACTAAAACGCCGGAAAATATTATCCGTGAAGGAAGGAAGAATGAAACGAGCACACAATTAAAGAAAGAAGAGAGGAAAGTAAGCAAGAAGGAAGAAATGACTAAAGAAAGAATGGATTGATGAATTTTCGACCCCGAAATTCGAAATTAATTTTTAAATATATATATAGACTTTTGAGGACCCCTTAATCCAAAAATACATTTTCTTTTAAAAACATATACATATATGTGTGTGTGTGTTTGTGAACTGCCTAGCTTCAGAACGAAAAGTCGTATGAAAATAAAACTTTATATTTGGGTTAGGTATCTTCTGGGGATGTGACACGATGATTGGCGACTACTTTCTCTTACTTTTCATGTCATTTTACATTAAAAAAATTTAACTCTTTGCAATTTTCTCAAAATCGGCTCTCACGATTTTGTTTAAATTTTATGAATTGAGTAGCTTATACTAAGAGCTAAAACTTTTATTTGATTTTTTTTTTCACAAAAATTACCTAAAGGATAGTTATAAGCCACCCACTGCCTTATCTATTGAACAATAAAGTTTTGCATCAGGTTACAACTGAATACGCGCTCTTTCCAATTCGGTTTGAAATGAGAAAGGTACATTGCCCATGCTTACGGTAAAGTAAGTTACGTGATTTTACTTGGGTTGTGTATCTTTAGGGATGCGATGCGATCTACTAACGACGTTCTCATTTTTCAAACACACGAAGATAATGTGTCTTCGTTTCTACAATCAATTTACAGGAAGAGAGTGTCATATATAATAGGCTATATTAAACTAATAAGCAAAACTTTCATTTGGGCCGAGGAATTAATGTGTTGAACGTCGGATTTATATAGTAGTAGAGCCAATTGAAACTGAAATAAAGAAAAATAAAAGCAGAGACGGAAATATAGAATAAATATTTAACACAAAAGATTAAATAAAACATTTAGTGTTCTTTGAAGAGGAATTTATTTCTCATATAAAATGACGTAAATAGGCCTAAGTACTGAAAATATAACTTATTTTTAAAAGGACGTAAAGGAATGAATATATGAAGAAGAACCTAATGGAATTTATAATTGTTCAGGAAAGAAAGAGGAAGAAGACCGAAGAACTAGAATGCAGAGAATAATATTGTAAATCTAGAAATAATAATAAAAATACATATACCAGAAAAAGGTACGAAGTACAAGCTGAATAAGTAAATATGAGTGAGTGAACTTCATTAAAGGAGAATAATGAGAGAAGAATGAATAATTAACCGAACAAATGAAATATTAACCTCAACTACCATGGAGAAGAATGTTGTACGCTATAATATAAAATGAACATAAATTATATCTGAGTGTGGCGTTCCTTTCCAAAGCAAATAGAAAAAGAAAATGCAATGAAAAAATAATGGTACCAGGATGTGTAGAAGAAGTAATGAAACATGGGCAAAATAAGAGAAAGAGCAAAAAGGGAAAATGTAAAAAAGGAATACATAAGTTATGTAACAAAATGGATATTAGTAACAGAAAAATGAGAGAAAAGTATAAAACAGAAGAAAAACAAGGTAAGAAGAGACATTATAGTCCTAAGTGAATGCCAGCATTAAAGTGTATTAAAAAAGATGTCGACTAAATTACTTGTACTATTAAGTTTGCGAATCTTTTCTCTCATAGGTTGTAAGATTTCACAGTTTCATATAACTTTATTGTTTAGTTTATAGTGAACTACAAGCCTTAACATACTTCATTGTAAAGTAAGGACTTCGAAGATGTAATAATAATAGTAATAATAATAATAATAACAATAACAATAACAATAATAAATAAATAAATAAATAGGATAAGAAACCGAACTGAAAATAAGAGAAAGTTTTATGTACCGTAGTCCCACATGGAGACTTCGTTGCTCGACGTTGGCAGAGGTTTTTCCACTTGTATTGAATTAGTATTTACTAAGACGGTGGATTGTGTGTGAATTACACGAAAGGAAGGTTGAATAGTATAATGAGAAGAAAAAAGAAAGATTTGAAGGTATTTTGATGTACTTGATCAGATGTACCAGACTAAGAAGATATTAATCACAAAACTTGCGTCAAAATCAGATCTTAGAGAAAATAACATTGCCGTAAAGCAGGAGACCTACATTAAATAAAGAATGTAAGGCCCATACTGTGTATACCCGAGACAGAAAATGGATTTATGGGCACGTGGGAGGACTTTCAGACATTTGTAAATTGGAAGTATTAAAAAAAAAACATGGAACCATTCAAGATGAAGAGATGAAGACACATCTGAGCTTCATCTTACATCTAGTTATTTAATCACTCTGGATCGCCTAGCCATTAGAAGTGTGTGGATGAAATATAATATTGTTCTTCATATTGCATGTTGTTTCAAGATTAGCCTATTTAATATTATGGTTGCTGTTTAACATAATTTTTAGTTTTCTGAATTAGCCTTTTTTGCCTATTACAAACATGTTCTCTTCGATTGTATAATATTAATTTTTTTAATTAATACAACTCTACGATTCTTAATACTAGTGTCTGACTATGAAGGATAAATTACTTGCCAGGTTTCTATTCTACATTTTATAATTATTACATCAAGGGGTTCATTTTAGACTCCTAAAATATGGCTCTCCCAGAACTTTATTCAAGATTCATAGCATCGACTAGGCTAAAATGTAAACAAGGGAAACCAAAAGCAAACTATATTGTTTGTAGATTTATAACTAGCGAATTTATCAAAGGCAAATAAACAACAATATAATATGAATAGAGTTACATGGCTTTAAAGGGAACAAAATGAGTGTACAGAGAATTTTTTGTGACAAAAAGAAACTTTCAGATTTAAAAATAACCATTCATAGCCAAAGCCTAAATTATTATGATTATTATTAGAAACTGAAGCAACGAATTGTTAAAAATATTTACTGCATAACAGTTGGCCTCGAAGTAGATTACTATAAAACATGTAAGTTCTGTAGAAAAACCAAATACATTTTAGGCACTTTAAATTAAGGATTTCGATCTTTATTAGTTAAGAATCGGATTATGCTTATTTATTTACTAAAGATAGAATTTTGTGAAATATCTAATGATAACTGACCAGATAATTCGTAAATAAAGATTCCTGTGTGCAATATTATTCACATAATTTGTCTTCCCTAAACGTGGTCTTGATATTTTCTCAGTGAACATTTAGGCCAAAAATCACCAGAGAGCAGAAGTGCACATTCTTTTGTCTTTCTCTGACCAATATTAGAGCTAGGACTTTTCAGTTAGGTCGAGAAGGTAGCTTAAGCATTTGATATACTTTATAAAATAAACAAAAAAGTCTTAGTGAAAGCTGTTAATTTTAAACAAAATCGTTAAACCGCAGAATATTTATAGTCAGAGTGATAGAATTTTATTATTAGACTATAGAATTTTTTGTACCATTTTCCTTTCTATATTACGCTGTTCACAAGAGCATAGTAATGCCTTTATTTTTCTGTCTAAAGTAATTAATGTTCTTTTTTTGATCACGAGGCCTGAAATAATTGATTTCTGACGAAAACTCGATATTGGGTTTCAGGGTTAAGTCATGTTATAAAAAGCTATCTTCCCAACTACTGTACCGTTTTTACTTACAACATTCCAATCCTGTTTCTAGTTATAATAAGATGTTTCCTGTTGCCTTGTCGATTCCAATTGAACTTAAGCCCGCCAGATATGTTAAAGAACTTGATACATACAAATATTTATGCTACAAATCTTTTTTAGTACAGGCATTTATATACTTCGGGACATCTACTCCCATTAATAATAAAAAATACACATTGATGATCAGAAATATTATACCCTGTACTGGATATTTACAAAGTCAACACCTTTAATAACACCCCAAACGACTTTTGAATTCTTTGTATTCTATTAAATTACGGAACTTCTGAGAACGGACAACATTGTTTGTTACATGATACCATCAATTTTATAACATTTTATTGCAATATTATGTATGGCTTGGCGTATTCATACCTGAGCTTAAGATCGCGCTTCGGGGGTAACATTATATCTGAGTGGTTTATGGTGTTGAAATCTTGCTATTCCAAGTAGTCATTCCTAGAAGATGTGAATAGTAAACGGCTTCCTTTTCCTGTATTATCTCTATGTATTCTCCGCGTATTCTTATGAATATGATTTTTGCATTATCTTGGAACCATTTTCTTAAACTACATTTGTTCATTGCTATTTTTATTATAAAATGCATTTCTTCGGTATGCGAAATGTTTATTGTTGTCGAGGTTTCATTGAATTCAATTTTTATTTCTTCTTTCATTGGCAGTTAATCGAGTAATTCACATAAATATGTGCATAGCTCCATAATTTATTTATTTTCCATTTTAATTTCAGTCTTCTGGGTATTTTGTTTCTGTTTGTATATAGAATGAATAATCAATTTTTTTCTTTAAAAATTGTAGGGTTTACAGAGGAGCAAAACTTTATATATTTTTTAAATTGTCAAAAATATCTCATTCATATTTCTTGAAGTGGTCCTTTTGTAATGTAAAGGTTAATGTAAGCACTCGAGAGGTTGCTGTAATCTCAAAAATAAAATATGCTATGCGTTTTTAGGCGCAAGAATCGCCTGTAGAGAATAATAATTGACCCTCACCTTGTGCTCATCATTTAAAGGAGGGTTTTCTTGTGAACTCTACATAATTTTCATAGTAAACAGATTCAGTAATACATACAGGGTTGGATCGTAACCAAAAATTGTCATACAAAGAAACCATTCTCACAATAGGTTTATTATGGTTCCACTATAAAGTCATGATGCTTAAAAACTTACTCATTAACAATTATGTCTTTGAATTTGTCGGACTATCTGGTTACTTAAATAAAAGGAAAACTTTTTCAGTGCACACTATAAACCACAGATAGCATAGTGCTAGTAAGCATAAAGCAGTCAGTAATAAAAAATCGTAAGGATCTCAACTAAGTTTTGTTTGGGTGAAACAGAGTCATTTTCGACCACATAGTTTCCTCTACAATCTGTGGAAGTTTGAATTATTATTTATAAATACATGGAGGATCAGAGCGGAATATATATATATATTTTTGAAATTATGCGCGAGGTATTAGAATGGGGTTTGCAACACTGTTCTCAAAGGCGAAAGTGGCCTTAAAACTTCAGTTGAGTTGGATCACTTCAACGGTGAACTGAATTTCATTCTGTGTGCAGAGGTTTTATCAAAACAGTTATTTTATAACTGATTCGTCGTAGACGTATTGTAACAATGAATGAAGATTGATATCATAGGATGATCGAAGGGTACTTTGATCCCGCACTTCAGAACCTAAGGATTACATAAACCGGCTCCCTAGAAGTTTTGTATCAATACCCTATTTTTTATGGAGAGTCTTCAAGAGTTGAGTCTACAATATACCCTCAACAAATCTGCAACAATAAAAGAACAACATGCAAGCGGAAATTGGACCAATTCCTGAGCATATGTTACAACGGGTTATTGGACATCTTAAGTTCACACTTGGAAGAGTGCCAGGATGTGATTTTTCATGCATGAGTTTCCAGAGTCTATATTTTCAGTATATTTCATTAAAACATTTGCATAATTACAATTATGGAGTTATCACTTTTTAAAAATTCATTTTTTTCTGAGTTTCTCTGTATAAATATTTAAAAATATTTCCATTAGTGTATTGTAATTTTGTTGATTTTTCGGACTTAGCAACTAAAGTTAATTGATTACTCTTTGTCCAGTTTGCTGCCAGTATTTTCAAAAAGACATTACAAATAAACAATAATTTATCTCTCATTCTGTCGGCCCATCTACTTACCTATGTGTTGACAGCAATTATTCTATACTTTATCTCTCATTTCCATTTTAGGACTCTGAACCTGAATAAACTAATTTACAATAATTCATATTATGTCCTTTCATTTACGCTAACTATCTTTCGCAGAACTGTGTGGTGTAGTTACAATGACTTAAAGTTTCTTAGTAACAGTGGAAAATCGCGGATTTGTCAGTCTTTTTCATGGACAGATTGTTACTTGTTAACTCATTGTCAGTGTCTGAAATGAATAGAAATTCCACGAGGATTTGTGATCTTGTCTTATTCTTCGGGAAGTCGAACCGACGACTGCAGAAGTTCATTATCTGTACTTTAATTACTATGGATAACCTTTGTTCCAGTATTATAACGCCTATTATGTTTCACGGCTAAGGTTAGATTGGACGTAAAATGTTAAATTGGGTTTTCAACTGTATTTTCCAGGCAACATATTGAACTAAATTCCTATTTGGTTAATGCGATGTTTTCATTATCCCAGCAAATTAGAAAATAACTTAAGCAATTAAAAACGAAAGTATCGTGCTTTAAATAACTTTTTCTGGTGTGTTCAGGTGGCATATTTCACCAAATTCACTGCCACAAGGACCGTATAGAAGATTAGTTTGATACACTTTTCTGAGCTGGGAAACCGCATCGTGGAACATCACCTTTACGCAGTATAATTTATTTATATTGTTATATATATTTTCTATACAGGGGAAGTATAAAAATGGAACTAGTTTACATATTATTTGTGAACACACTATTTATGATAGAAAAACGTGAGAAGCAACAATAGATAGAGAAACTCTCAAATTTTACATTAGTAGTTATTCTAATTGCTGCAGCATTCATATGCCAGTCAGGGGCGATATTGCTTCAAAAGCACAAACATGTCGAGCAACGTAACAACTACATATTCCAACAACATGAGGTACCACACATTGACACAATCAAGTCAGGCGTTATTTCAGTGAACATCTGCCTCGCCACTGGACTGACCGAATGACTGCTTATTAGCATTTCTTAATTGGCCATCCAGGTCACCTGACCTTACACGCTGTTATTTTTTTCTGTCGGGGTAAATGTGCCACCTCTGCCAAAAAATCTTCCAGAGCTATGACAACTCATGTTTACTTCCATATAGTTCATAAATATGAACATGCTAGTCCGAGTATGGTAAGATCTTGATTGTCACATGGACATATGCCATTTGATACGAGGATCCCTTTTCGAATGTTTGTGAATCTTTGTAATGTACGTAAACTTGGAGAGTTTTTCTATCCGATGTTGCCTTATACATTTTGCTATAGTTAATGTCTTCACAAATAATATGCATACTATTTCCATTCTTTTATACTTGCCCTGTATAAGCATATAATTATTTATCTCAATACCATCGCTGGCGTCAACTAATGAACGCACTTAGATAATATAAGATTATATTTTGTGAAATGGTGAATATGTCTCTTCATTTGTTATAAGAAATTCAAAACTTTCGTACATTAGAAATAATTAACATACATGTATGAAAATTGGTATGTAAGCCCACCATACAGTGTCAGATTTTGCACTGTAAATGTGTTAAGAATCATCATGTGTTGTATTGCAGAGTTCGACCAATAAAATTATGAAATACCTTAATCTCTGCTTCTTCTATTTTGTCTAGGCCTTTCGGTTAGATTGAACCATTATCAGGGCATCCTATTTTGCAAATTTATATTTAAAAAGATTAAAACCGTTTCACTAATTATGTAATTTTAAATTAAAGACACTAAAACTTAAAATGTTCTTAAAAATCAGTAAAATTCACTTCATCTTTCTTCTATGTAGTGTGGACATAACAATACGCCCTGATGATGGTTTCGTGTAACCGAAAGCCTAGGCAAAATGAAATGATTTGAGATTTTATTGTAAATGTGTATCAGGTTGAATAAATATCGCATCGAGTCTTCACACGAGTATCGAGATGCGCTCAAAGCGTTTAGTTATGTGAAATTTGGAGATACGCTGAAATAGCAATCACTGTCACTGAGGCCAACGAACCATTGACAACCAAAAGAAATAACTGCAAAAAAAGCCACAAGAGTACAAGACTTGGTGCAATACCACGACTCAAGGTGATATCCTCCAATGGACCACTTAAACTGCGAGTGCTAACGGTTCCGTTTGCAAGTAGCAAAAAATACGATAAACAAATCAGGAGACGACCTTGGTGAGACATTGTAGAAAGGCCATTTAGCTTGGTGACACTGTGTAGCAAGTTGTGAACACTCTCTGTTCATCCTTAATTACAACTTCATACTCCTAAGTTCAGACGTAGTTACAGTCTTCCGAAATTGTAATGTTCCAGTTTGTAGATTTGATGTGTGATATTTGTGAAATTTTGTTTTCACTGATTTTTGACGTTTTAAAATAGGCCTACCGTTCTTCTAAACATCTATCGTCTTTGTTTACTTGTGTTGTTGAATTTTTCCGCTTCTTTCAGAATGATACCATAAAGCTGCTTCAAGGAAATTCTCCTTTTGCTTAAGAACAAGATCTCCATCAGATGAAAATAGTAAATTGTGCGGTAATCTTATCACTAACTTTTCTTTTATCCCATTAATTATTAGATTATTTTCCCTGGTTTATCCTTATATTCTTTACTTACTGTTTATTCCATTATTATGAATTAAAGTGTTAATGTAATACAGTGTTTTTTATAAACACACATGAAATGTCCAAAAAATAAATTATCATTCAAATTTAAAAGAACGAGATTAAATAACACTGTAAATAGTGTATGATAAAGATAATTTTTATTTTATTGGACAGTTTGTCTCATATTTGCGATTGCCAATATGACAGAATAATAGATGTAATTATCTGGGGTTCAAAGTAAAAATGTTCAACTATCAATAATGAATAAAAATCCAAACACTTAAAAATAGTAATCAAAAGTATATTGTATTATTATTTTAATTTCTTCCACATAAAGGCAGTTTTTCGCGATTGAAAAGGTTGAAGGCAGTTAGGAAAATACATAAACAATGCAATTACACTATAGAAATATTATATGTTTTGAAAGAATCAGGTGATTTAAAGTCAAAACATTGATTTTAAGTAGGCCTATGGTGAAAATTAATTTTTCCTGCCTGTCTTTTCGTATGCTGGCTGCCTTTCCTGAAATTTACATAGGCCTTCATTCAATTTGCAACCCATATTCCTATTCCACAGATTGCGTTCAAGTGTAGGCCTACAACTGAAGGCATAGTGAGTCAACATGCAATAAAATACTTCTTTGCGACACATTTTTACAAGTCAAAACTGCAGTGTCACGGATCCTGTGGATATGTGGTAGGCCTATTTAATATTTCCGTTTTCTGCAGGTGTTCTTTTAGTTACATTAAAGTGAAGTCTGAGCTGGTATAATTAATGAATAATTATTAAAACTTATGATAGATCACCAAATGTAGGGACCACAGGATATAGTTAAGAGAGTTTGATGATAGACTGTGTAGTGGGAAGTTAATAACTCGATAAGATCATAACATATAAATCTGTCTTGTACGAGGTCAATGGTTTAATTATTTTATTAATTACACCTACATCACAATAACTTTCCAGGATCACATAACCTTAAGGAAGGCGACAGAAGAATCTTCACTGCTTGCATGTTTTGTTCTCATCACATTGTTGAAGAATTTTAATTGAATGTAGAGATAAAATAACCTTTCTTCACTAAAATTTTCACTTTATTATGTCATTGGCTTTGCCGAGAAGTCATTAACTTTAACTCAGCGGTCTTTTAACCAGCAGTTTTACTCATTTTCACCCACTCACCGCCAAATAGGGTGCCATTTGTAATAGTACGCCTATGGACATGAACATAAGAGGGAATTACGTAATGCATTTTTGTAATAACCAAAAACTTTAAATCGTCGGTCATTATCACCAGTTCTTGGCCCTTACCACTACCATCCTCGGACTTCCACTGTTACCAACAGTTCCTTCACTTGCACTTCTGTCATCCTCTTTCTCAACATTTACTTATTGATGCATTCCTCAGTAGCGTTTCGTTTAATATCGGTCTGTCAGAAGAATATACATTGTTGCCTCTAATGCTATGTATAGAAATTCCACTGCCATTGTTGCATATAGTTAAGAGAGTGAAAAGAAAATAAGTGTGGTTCTGAATTCCCAAGTTCTTGAGTGCAAGTGTGCTGGTTGATTAGTTAGTTATGATTCTGTCTCAAATTCCAGTTAAGAAGTCTCGTTTTATTTGAACATAATCTGATTTTCAACACAATTCATTGGTACTGTGTATGAGGGATGTGTTTAATTTTATTTTGAAATTCGAAATCGAGTTTTGTGAGATTATGTTAAAATATTCGATGAGATTGAAAACACTACTTTTGAATAAATGCAAGGGCTCTCTTTATTAATGAACTTCATTTTCGTACGGGGTAGTAATAATAAAAAAGTATTGCAAATTGCAATGTAATGTAAAGTATTTTAACATCTTATTTATATAAAGTAATACACTCTCTTTTCCCTCTCTCCTTCTCATTCTCTTTATTTTTTTTCTCTGTGCGTGTTTGTATGTGTGTCAAACAAGATGATACACAAATTTTGATGATTTGATCCTACTTGGATAAAACTCATTATTCGTTATATTCCCGAAAGTAGCTCCATCGATTTTGTTTAAGCTACATTTTAATCATTAGCAGTTTATATTGGGATTCATAATGCTTTTTTAAAACATAGTTTTCTTACAAATTGTACGAAGTTAGGCTTATAGTTCTAACCACCAGAACGGAAACTTAATTTCGTTTCACAAGTAACTCTGCCAATGTGTGGTATTTGAGGCTGTGAAATATGTAATAATACTAAGCGGCTATTGAGTCTGCTGTAGATTTACGAGGTGAGAATAATCGCTGTGTCCATGCTTAATATAGAAAGTACAGTGTTCTTAAATTTTCCTTTTTCTTAATCAGCACCCACCTTCGCTGTTTGCCCATTTGTTGATGTGCTGACTCCTGACCAACGTCATAAAAATATCTTACAGAAATGTTATTATGGTATTATATTCCTTTTCCCTGCTACTTGAAATAATTCTTTTAAAAAAGGTAAAAGATTAGTAGAATAATGCTTTATTTAAAATACGAAGATATTTATTCTCGTATTACGATTGTTAATCATGGAAACTAGCTATTCACCCGGAATTTTCCTCACCAAATTTATACTTAAAGCTCACTGATGATTTAACTTCATGATTGCTTGTATTAATATATAAATTCACATCTGACAAACAGAAAGGATTGTTAGTTCCATTGTCTTATGTTGGCACCCGAATAAGTTCTTTTTGGAAAAAAAAATACATAAATGTACACATCTTTTGACAAGACTATACTAGTGAACATTTTTGTATACAGCGACTTTTCAGTAAACAACTTGTACCAGACCGTGAAAAATCTATTATTATTCTGTATCACGGTATGAAATATGGTGCGTACATTAACTGGACATATGGATTCACTTGGTAGATGGATTAATACCTATAATTTTCAAAATTACTGTAATTGAGGACTCTAAAATCACTCAGTCGTTCGATGAAAACAGACGGTCAGGTACGAATGATCTCTTCCGTTTCGCAAGATTAGGTTGAAGTGAACCAGTAAACATAACAATTCCGCACAAAATACGAAAATGTGCTAATCTTCAAGTTGTGATTAAAAGTTGTGGGTATACTATCGCTTTCATCTTAGTCACATCAGAAGAATGCCGCAAATCATCAAAGTATTTCTCGAAAATTCTCACCAGTCCATAAAGCCAGTGGTCCACAAAGCCTTTTTTCTTCCCTTCTATCGTTTTTATCAATTTCTCTTCCATTTCCTGACGTAATGGTATGGCGTACACTTATGTTTAATCACCATTGAAACTACGAGCTAGCTTACCGAGGTCTCGAGTTCGAGCCCATGGCCTTTTAATGTGATTTGGTTTTTCATGGTTTTTCCAATAACGAAGGCAGTCTTACCATGACTAATCTTCGCTATTTACCAACCAGTATATCATAATCGTTATAAACTGAGCATCATATAAAATGAACAGAAGATCCTATTTCCTTATAGGCCTACTGACAAGGCGTTAGACAGTCGCCTACTAAAGGACCTTAAACAGCATTAAACAACCAGAAATTTGTATAGGGGGTTTTCTCGTTCGGGGTAAAAAGTGTAAACTTAATCGGTTTCAAGGACAAACAAGCTCGATCATTGACTTGGGTAATAATACTTCTTTATTGATAAAATAATTACGTAATACGTACCTTTATCCTTAACTTCTTTTACTACTCCTACGCTTTTCGGTTAGATGAAACCATCATGCTTGCAGAATCACATTTAATCTCACTCTGCAAGTCTTAAAAATGTGTATTGAAAAACTGGTTTATATTAAATCCATTTTAATCCATTTTAATCCATATTAATGAATATTATATTGCCAATTTTAATTTTATTCTCTAATGTGTTACGTTTTTATTCAAGAATGCACACCACCTGGACACGTTTGCTACGGTCTATACAGTCTCGCCCTTACATGCCACACATGTCCCTGTGAATTTCATTGGGGTTATGTCCATTAGCCTTTAAAACTACTACGCAAGGCTTTTCACAAGTGGACGACAGTAACATGCACGCCATCTTTTTTCTACTATATTAATTATTTCTTATATCAGCATATATATTCTAAATAAGGCACATTGCCGAATTATGTATTGCCATTTTTAAATAATAATAATAATAATAAAGCTAATTAACGGTACCTTGAATTGCTAGTTAAGTGGTCTTCTCTCTCAGTACGGACAAAATTCATGATTTTATTCTCTCTAGATTTAAAAAAGAAAAAAACTGTCAAAGCAAGTTTTCTCCTTGTGTAGTTAGGCCGTTCTTATTTGCATTGCTCTACATATCTAGCAACGTTTCTAATCTATAAAGAGCAAAGCGGCATTATTCATGTATTGCCAATTATAATTAGAAGGGATGGTGTAAATCCAAATTATGGCGAGAAGTTTTTACTATGGGATTTTCCCTCATAAACTTCTATGTGGTAGCTATTTAAATTTAGGCTATTTGGACCAAAAATCGTTCCTCAGGTATTTTTTCGTAATTTTAATTTTCTGTTTAGCATCACTGCCAAACATAATTTTCAATTAGTTTCATGCTGGGTTACACATTTTCGGGTTAAAATATTTCCATTGGTTTTTATTCCTACCGTTAGGCCTAACCTTTTTACCAGTTTTAGTCATTCTTCAAAAGGATATGACGTTTCTATAGGCTTGTTAATGTTTATATTGAATATCAATTATTTCGATCTCTCTTTCATAAATTCACTTTTCCTGGTCTTTCCGTTAGACAGCTGTCGTTACAAACTTCAATAAAGTAAAACAATGCTTTGGTTTTAAGTTTACAATCTTCACATGTGCGATGTTAGTGGTTAATGACCCCGCTTTAAGCGATTCGATTTTTTAATTTTATGAAATCATGTAACTACGTGCTTCATTATATTTTATAACATTTTCTTCCTCACTAATAAAAACATAAATCTCATTTTATATGTGGCATTAATTATGCCCTACCCATTGATAATTACTAAAAGGGCCGCTCATGCATTACAGTGCAAAGATTATGATACTCATTAGTTACTTTAGTGGGGCTTGCCCATGGGTGGTATGTGTGTTGCACTCCAATTATTACTACTACTCTCACGTGAATACAACGCGAAATCGGCTTTGTCCTTTATGGAAAAACAATTAAATTTATGTTTTGTCATCTCCCACTTAACGTTCGATGTTCTTGCTATATACCCTCGTTAATTATTAAGCCTTTATATTTCCATTGCTCAACCAAGAAAGTAGAAGTTGGCTAAACTCTTGTGTTGTCTAAAACCGTAAGTAGTTGTTCAATTCCATATGAAAGTAATTTACTGCCATAAGCAGGCCTTGGACATAAAATCAATTGAATGGGTTTTAATTATCCATAGGTTGCTGTTTATAAAGATGGAGAGATAATAATACCAGATGTAGTTGTGTTACTATGAAGTTTTTCTTCTTCGGTGGAGAAAGAAAAACTAGGCCTACAGTAGTTCGCTCTGCGACAAATAATTCTGCATGGTGTAATTTACCAAATACTTTTACAGTGAAACACCCAGGTATTTATTCATGTACAAAATATGAAGTCGTCTCTCTGGGGTTTATTTTCGGAAGGTTTAATCTGATATGAGTGGCTAGTATTTAAAAGTTATAGGTGAGAAGGTCATAAATAAAACACGGGAAGGAATTAATTTAGTTTATTAACTGAACCAAAAGAAATTACAACTGCTGGAGTTAAGCACTGTTCAAGTTTAGGTCCAAGACTATTCAATTCATTTATTAGCAATCATTCTGAATTAACTGGCTTAAGCAACAAACAATTAAGTCTAAAATTATAAATTTTATATTTCATTTTCTTTCTTACTTGTCATTACCACAACATTTTCAATATTAAACTTTAAAATATAGATATAATTGCCTTGTCATTTCTTAAAATCTGTTTAACAAAAATAAAATTATATATTATTGTATTTATTCTTACATTTCTATTGTTGTAAATATAACATGTTCTGTCCTCACTGTAAACTCATACTTTTCTATGTTTTGTAAGTCAATTTTTTGTATTACTGTAAATAATTATTTTAGTGTAAGTTACTTTATTGTAATGAACTGAACCGCCCCCGAGCACAAGCTTGGCTTCTTGGGTGGCGTTCGAAATCACGTTTGTATATATTTTATATTGTAACTAGCTTGAAAAGCCCGGCGTCGCCCGGGTTTTTAGTTTGTAATTTGAAATTAACTTGATGAAGGACTTTTTATTTTCAAACTCTGGCCATGGTAGATGACGCAGCGTCGGGTGGTGGGCCAAATCCCTCCAGGGATGTAGCGTCAAAAAAACCCTGCATTGTGAGTTCCGTTAAAATTGTTCAAAGTTTTCTTATTTAGGCCTACATTCTTATCCCTCTTCCGTCCACCTAAGTAAAATATCAAATCTCTGCGTCCCATAACATTATAAACAAATGAATCCATCAGGGCGGGCTTGCAAAATCAAAATGATTGACAATTCTATGTGTTATGTTGCAAAAATCGCGTTTCTCTTATTTCCAAGTTGTTATGACAAAAAAGCAAGACCTCCTGCAATTAATTTCACAATTGATATGTAATAGCGAAAACTGTTGCTTCGATAGCGCAAAAAATCACGTTTTCTGGCAGCTTTTCACTCATAACTTGCAAACGAAACCTAAAATAAAATTCCGGCTTCTAGGTGCATTCGGCCAGTCTTCAGTCCGCTGGCATTGTTTAAAATTTCAGATTTCTGCGTGTGGTATAGGCTATAGGCTAGGCATCGCGCACAGACAGACACTTCCTTTTACTACATACATATATCTACAAGAAAATTGTGTTTATATAGGCCTATGGATTTTACTGGTTTGAAAGAACAAGATGACATGAAATTTGACCGTTTCGTAACTAAAAGAAGAAAAAAAAATCTAGATATGAGGTATATAAACTCCGAAACGAATTACAACTTGTAGACTAGTTATCTTTACCATTTATTCATCCTGGAAGGTAAGAAATTTCTTTCAAATATTGCAATCGATCATTAGGCCATGAAGTGACGGATCTATAAAAAGTATAAAATGATGATATCCCGTTAATGTATCATTACAGAGACATGGAAGTGGAGAGACACGTACAGTATTGGTGCGAATGTTGAGGTTTGGTTCCGGTAGTTTGATTGACTGCCTGGACTCTGGGTCTCAACCGTTCATCCATTACAGATATTATCTGACTGCAAGCAAACATCCATATTTCAGAAACCACAGGGGCCGTGTGTTATGGGATGATATTTGTAGTGCAATTAGTAATTTCAAACACCAATATAGCTTATAGAAACTGCAGATAGACTTTTCCTTATGTGCGTACGTGTGTGTGTGTTTATGAGCTGAAAGACCTTACAGCAAATGCCGTTATCTGTAGACCTATAACAGGCCCTCTTTAACTCTCTAGAGTGACATTACATTTGGCTTATTGTTACATGTGGCATATATATATATATACGTACATACATACATACATTACAGTTACAGATGACTAGTACTACATGCCTAGGTTTATCTTAGTTTACATGATTTGTGTCTTATTCCTATTACTATACAAGTATATATGTAAGTATATTCCTATATGTTCATAAAAGATACTAAGACAGCGTTCCATATTGTTAATAATTACCTTACTTCTTTTTCCTATAACTACTATGTACATAATATTGTGTATACTACTTATTTATGCCAGTTTGTTTTTCGCTATTCTAGCTGGTCTAAGTCTATAGGTCTACTGTTTGCAACTTTGGTAAGATATTTAATGTACTTAGTCCCTAGTTTGTCCTTTTGTACTGGCCACACCTCTCCACACTTATTAACCAGTTGAAAAAAATACATATATACATACATACATACATATATACATTATATAAGCTCTCTCTTCCCTTTTTCTACACTC
The DNA here is from genome assembly GCA_964059195.1 of Ectobius pallidus. Classification (NCBI taxonomy): domain Eukaryota; kingdom Metazoa; phylum Arthropoda; class Insecta; order Blattodea; family Ectobiidae; genus Ectobius; species Ectobius pallidus. The sequence goes on from CAXKWD010000009.1 coordinate 100,934,232, forward strand.
GTTTCCCTGAGGCAGACCGCAGAGATGTCAGCGACAGAAAGCTTGGATGCAATATAACCTTTTACTCGGCTTATAGCCTGTGAAACCATCATTAGTATTGAAAATTATATCGTTAACCAGACATTTATTTCATGGTACAAAACAGGTCAAGCAGTAGACCTAGACACTGCAGATACACCAGTTTAAATAATATAGATGTTATGCTGTATAAATGTCACGAAGTGATTGGTTGATCCTATTTCGCCTTCGTTGGGACATAACAGGATCTGGAGGCATATGATAAGCATGCCGACTTCGGTGGCCTTGGTTATCTGAGATAAACCGCCATTTCTTGATCGAGTTGCTTCTTGTTTGCTCATACGAGGTGCACTCGGCCATTAGTGCAGAAATTCTAGACTTTCCATCTCAGAAAATCCGATGAGACACTAGTTACTAAACCCGGGCCTATCCTAACAACTAGACCACCACGGGTGGTCCACAATGAAAAAATGTTCCGAAATTAATATTAAGTGTCCCTAAACAGACACTCCTTCTTGTCCGACGTATAATAAGACAAATGTCGAATTATTCTATCTAGAATGTTTTGTAATGGTTCTCTCTGAATCTTCTTGTAATGCACATAAAAAACGCGATTCTTAACGAACTTTGGAAAGTTAGTAGATTGTGACCCTTCATTGAGAAGTATATGAGACCGCAAGAAGTACTGACCGACTGAAGTATTTTTCGTGGTTGAAAGAACAGTGGTTTTACTTCAAGTAATGGATGGGAGGGAATGACCAAACGGGCATTTACCACATTAAGGCCTGTGGAGTTCATTGCATGTGGTTTTCACCTAAGTGTGAAAGAAGGTGTACCTTTCAATTGTGTTAACATCACATCCTGTTTGTCTGTCTTGATAACTATGACGATAGTTCTTTATAAAAAAATTAATCTTACGAATAAACTAGACTAGATTATCAAATTTGATATTTTTGTGTTTTTTTTAATTGAGAGAGCTTAACCATAAATGTTGTAGAATACTTTTCTTTTTTAAAATTCAGGCTTGTTCAAGAAAATATAGTAATCTACATTTAAGCATAATATTTTCTTTATTAGTAATATCATTACTATGATTGTTGTTAATATTATTATTTTAATATTATTAAAATACTATTATTACTTCTGATACTTATTAATGCTTGCATTAACGGCATATAGGTCACATCACGTGTTTAGAATGTTTGCGTGTACCAGTAGTTTCTTATAATAATTCATTCGTGTTCATCTGTTTCTATTGTAGGCCTGGAAGTATTCTTTTCTGATATTCAGTTTAAACTATTATAATATCCTGTGACAGCGGCGATGAGTTATGGAATATACAAACAGGTCCTTTTATTACGGCGTTTGCCTTTGGCAATGAGGAAACAATGAAATACTCAAGTCAATTTGACTAGACACGAGGTTTGATTTGAACCCAGGACCTCTTGCCTATAAACCTATACCACCTCGCTCTGATTGGTTTTGGTGTGTTCATTACGACTGAGGTATACTGTACTGCATTTCACAACAATTAGTTGATTATAGTTTTCTTGTTACTATCTGAAACGGAAGAATATCATTCATATTTCAATTAATGTTTGTTCTGAAATTCTGCATTTAAGTTATATTTATTTCGTTTTTATCTTGATATCTATTAATTTTATAAAGAATTGTATTTAACAGAAATGCTCATTTTAATTTTCTCTACAAATTTACTGTGCTAGTTTTTCATGTATCGCCTCTACTATAATGAAGATGACCTAGAAAAATTTAAAATAGGTATGAGTAAAGTAGTACCTCTAATCATTTTTACAGAAAAAACTTATACGGTCATTTTATTAGTCATATAGGCCTATAGAAGTACTGAGTTTTTTTTAAATTTCTATTAAAATCGTTAGTCTTTTTTAAAATTAAATTTAACAAAAAAATTAAATGTAAAGTCCCCTTAATATTTCAATTTAAAAAATACAAATTCAGGGAAATTCGATAAAAATCCGAAAAAAGTCCTTAATTCAAAAAATTAAGCAAATACCATAAACCGCTTACCTGCTGTGCTTGTCCACAGACAGACGAACAGTCGTCATTCCAAAAACACTTTATTCGGTTTCTAAGCATTGTGAAACATATTTTCCCGGTATTATCTCTATTTCTATTTTTGTCACGATCACAGTACTTTCTCTATACTAAGTAGGCTATAGGCCTATGCGAAAAAGTAACAGGGTTATCAACCAACATATTATAAGCTGGCACTGTTAATCCAGGAACTTACATTTTTCTTCACTCGTAAGGCCAGCAATTAATCAAGGAGTGAAAGTAAATTTTAACATATTTATATAACTACAGGAATATGAGTTTTTGTTATAGACTATTCGAGTTCGGAAACTTTTTTGGAACTTTTATTTTAATTGATTAGATTAAAACATCTAAAAATGCATTAGATTATTGTATTGCGAGTACTTACTTACCTATTTAGGCTAATGTTCTCGGATTGCTAGCCAGGTGAGCGATTGGAAGAGCTCCTATGTTTCGGAGGAACACGCTTCCTCCATCTTCAGATAGGGTGAAGTGTCGAGTGGACTCACCACTTGCTTACTTCGTCCTTAATCCTCTTTGTATCTGGATTCAGATAGCAGGCTTATGGATCAATCTGTATCACAATGCAGTGCCAACACGTTTAAAACAGCTAAAAGAGCAAAGGTTAACTCCCACTCCATGAATGCAAATTAATATCCGGTTCCCGAAATTTCCTGTATGAGAATTGCAGCGAAGTTTTAAATGTGGCTAGTTCTAAATAATATACCTGGGTTTATATAGGTTAGGCAACTGCAATCTATATAGTCAACTAACAAAACACAACTTTTCAAATTTAATGTATAATATTAGTTTCCAAATCACAATGTTCTAACAATACAAAGACATAAGACAAAATACTTGTAAGTTGACGAAGACAACAGATATCTCCGTTAATTTAAAAGTTTCATCACAGTATAAGTATTTCAGCTTCAAAGATACTTGAAGATGGAACGTTTCACCACGATACATATCTCAGTGTTCTTCCTAAGTCAGAGATTCCTTGATGTTTGCAAAGTAATTCGAAAACCTCTGGCAACTCTTTCTTCCCTATGTTTATGAACGAGTGCTGATCACATATAGTTACACGTTTTCCATACAGTCGTATTGAGATGTTCACCACCACGATCTCGTGTAGCCCATTTGAAGAAAAACGTTCCAATAAAAACGTTTTCAGAAGATCGATACTCTCAAAATCGTTGACTGATTCATTGAGCACTGTGACTTTCTTCAGGTTTGGAAAGCAGTGAAGAAAAGCTAGGTTTGGTAGTAGGGTTGTTAAGCTTGTAACTGATCTTAAATCAGCCAGGTCATTTTCTTTACATTCGGAAAATCTGAGATGTTTCAGATTAGGGCAGTGTGTTTGAATGAACGACAGTTCAATGTTCAATACGTTGTTTGTCCTCAGAACATTCAGTTGGTGACCGGTCTCTTTTAAGAACGGTTTCAGTATTGCAAATGAAATTTTAAATGTACTCATTAAACTGAAACTAGTCAATCCTTTTAAAACTTGTAGAGTACTTAAGTTGGACAAAATTATTTCTTGCTTTGGTGCTCGAATATCTAGCCCTGAAAGTTGAGGTAAGCAGTCAATAATTGTATCTATCGTTCTAGAACCTCGAATGTCTATTCCCAGAAACTTGAGATATTCAATATTCTTGAACTTACTGAACATTCCTCCCACTTTTGCTCTCGTTTTGAAACCATAGAGAAGCAACGTACTCTGATATATTCCAGTCCGTCTTATATCAAGGTGACACAAGTAAGGAAATGCAAGTATGTGGTCTATCGATGCCTCAGAAAGCTCGGATGAACATCTTAAGTCCAGAAGTCTTAAACGCTGGCAGGTTACACTGAGTACCTGAATCACCTTTCGGTAGCAACGTCACACGTGAAATGTTGTAGATTTTCAAGCATAGGAACGTTTATCCATTTATGACCTAAAATAGTTAACTGTCTCAGAGCGTGAGTTCTCCGAAGCACTTTCTTGAAGTATGCCATTTCAAAGTACGAAGAATAGATTTTTGTACCGGTACCTGGTTGTAACTGACTATTGCTAAGTGAAGACACTGCTGGATGAGTAAGTGCGAAGGCTAAATTAACTGCCATTTCATGCAACATTAATCGATAAGCTTTGTTTCTGGAGTCGTAATGTTTCGATAATGTATCTGTCAGGTGTGATATGGTTTTTAAATTTATTTTATTCATCTCGTTTGCCAAGCATGGTGGTAAGTATTGTTCAATTTGTGCTCCCACGAGTTTGCATATGGGATCTACATACTGGCGATATGTCGAATGTTGCATTTTGTCGTTTATTAACACTGCTAGAGACATAAATATATATTCTATGTATTTCCCATAAGCTTCCATAGACAGAATTTCCAAACTGTGCATATTCATCTTCATTCTGTGAAAAAATAAATATTTCATGGATATCATGAATGCAAAAATGGAGATCATAACCATAATAATTATTTACATTTTTACATTTGTAACACGGGTTACAATATTACTAGAAACAGACTCACTACAGGAAAATTTATAAGTATTCAACAAGTAATAAACATTGTAGATAAGCTTCGGAGTTCACTAAATGAAACTAACTTTAAAATATAATTGACTGTTTTAATTAGTTGAAATAGGCCTGTAGTTATTCTTAAAAAAATGTTTAAAATCATATTCCTATCGTTGAGCTCGATCAGTGCCTTTTTTCTTAACTTAGGATATTTATTTGTGCCTAGACCTTTCGGTTTCACTACACCATCAGACATCTTGTTTTGTTGAGTCAGTAAATAGTGTTTTGTTGAGTCAATAAATAGTGTTTCGTTGAGCCTCTATTTAAACAACACGTCCTATGTATAGTGAAACCGAAAGGCTTATTGTTGTGATGAGTCGCTTTTGAAGAAGTGACTGAACAAAACAAGATTTTGTTTCTGGTGAAACAAAACTATAAAAAAATTCTATTACTTAGCATTGCTTATATTAATTGCTTTGAAAAAAAAAGTCATATCAGGACTCCTTGTATTGTGATTGTCACTTGTTAAAGACATTTTTCCAAGAACTGCCTTTACCTGCTGCCACTCTAATCCTCTTCGACCTGGCAATCAGTGAATAGAAAGGTAATTACCCATGTTCACACTTATCTGCAGTCCAGTACAATTTTGCCAAATCCGTACCACATCACGTTTACTTCACCTGAGAAGTGGTGAATGACAGCGGCAACACTGGGAAAATCAACGCGACTACAAGAGCACCTGTTCTTTGTAGGTGCAGGTTTTAAGATTAGGGAACAATGCTTTTATATTCTTTTGTAGATGGACGATGTTTGGGACGAGATCTTCTCAAAATAGCACGAACAGTATCCAATGGAAAAAAGCTTTCAAAGCTCCATTTTCGCACATTTAAATTATTGTTATCTATTTGTAAATTTAACTACTAGTAAATTAATTTGCTCTACGCGTCTGTTTTTTCTAACCTGGAGCTCTGTTTAATCGGGATATGCCACAAGTTACTGAATTATCAATTTATTTGAGTTATTCTGTTCGGTTGTATTAAATATAAATCAAAATTAGTTTTCAATTAAAATTTTAACAGGTATTTTGTATTTTTAATACTTGCGTGGTCTAATCATTAGCGTTGCTGACTACAGATTTGCAGGGTTCGATCTCCGGTGCCGCCTCCGGATTTTTTCTCGGATTTGTTTGGAAAGGGGTGCAGTTTACGTCATGAAGACATCTGAGGAGCTATTTGATAAAGAAGTAGCGGGTAGTTGAATGTGCGTCGGATTGTAGTCGGTGTCTCAGAAGGACATAGCACCAGGGAGTTAAGTTAGCTAGTTTATTTGTTTGTATGTATGTTTTAAATTATAATATAGTATAGACTGTTTATTTGTTTAAACTCTTTTACTTTAGATTGACCTCCAAAGTAAAAAATAAAAAATACAATGAGGCGAAGTCAGAATATATTATACACAATTCCACAGAATATTTTTCCATTGAACATTGCCTTACCGAGTGCTGCATTCAGGCCCATTCGTGGAATGTAGCGCTGCAAAATTACAAGTCCCTAGTTCGATTGCCTTCTTTACATTATAGGTATTTGTAATTGTATTGCTGTATCTTTTCGCATCGCTGTGTAAAGGACTTGTGTTTGTGAGTTGTTAAGTAGAATCTAATCTGCCTAGTAGATGTGATTTGCATTGCTATTTCTGAGGTAAGGGAATGATAGGAATAAGATGACGGTGAATAAATCCGAGGTCCTAGCGCAAAGAAATTATCCGAAATTTGTCTTAAAAGTTGAAGGGAATATCTCCAGAGAAAACCAACTAATTCTGAATGAGAGGGATTCAAACCTACACAATCTTTACTCCGTTCGTAATCTGTGCCCTGCATCCTCTTGCTACTCCTCCATCCATGTGAGCAATGGGGTTAATTGAACCCCGTCTATCAAAATCTTGTCACACTGGGAAAAGGACATAATGTAAAAGATCCCATGTTAGAAAAAAGTGTAAATAGAATGGGTTCCTTCTTCTGTGAGTTTATTGTCGTTTCCCAGGGGACAAAATATAAAGGTTAAGTGAATTATTTATTTTTTCTCTGGACATTTTAAAATATAAAAAAGATCTTACTGCACATAATAAATTATCACTAATTAACTGGTAGAAACTTAAAACAGGCTATTTTAATGAAAGAAATTTTTAGATTTTTCCACTCCTGAACTCATAAATGTCTCCTTTTCCGTGACATTCCTTTTTATAGTCCTTGTTTTTCTCGATTAAGTGAACTCATTAGAATAACCTCTTTCTAGACGTGAGGAAAGTTATAAATATTAAGTTTCTTTTAAAATTTACTCCACTGTTTAACTACCAACATTACAAACAAAAACGGATAATAACAAAAAGTCACTATACTCGTATAGATTTTAAATCCTAAGATTAAGTAAGTATGAAAGTACTTTTCAAATTACAGCGTGGTATAGTGCAGTTACTCATTGGATGGCCAGTCGGCTTCAAAGGTTTCGGTGTTTCTTTATGTTAATTGATCTGACAGGTCTTGGGCTTCCGCTATCCAAAACAAAAGCAACGTTGCAAAATTATCTCATTGTTATCACTGACCTCAGTTCTTCCTTCGCTTTATTCAATTCACACGTGTTACTGTTTACTGTAACTTGATCTTGCAACTATGCATTTCACTCCACGCGGAGTAGACGAGTAGCTGTCAAAATCGCCACAAAGAACGCCACAAAGAACGTGGGTTGAGCTGTCGGCAAACTTTTCCTCCTGACGAAAGGAAGCCGCCTGGGTATGCAATGAGTAACTGGACTATATAAAACATGGACACCTTATCCATAACCATTTCAAAATACTGGGACTCATTTTACCGTATCAGTTTCAAACTAATGAAACACAACTTGCAGAGCTCGTGTGCGACAACTTGTGATTAATTTTCGGACACAAATGGAGTAGCCTGGATTGAGATGTACCACGGAATGACAGTATTAACTTTTTCACTGTAGCTAAAAACCTGATTCAATTAATGACGAATTTATAAATATTTATAATCAGCTCCTAGATTTTATTTTGTGATAGATGTAGAAGTTGAGTATTGTACAGATTGTAAGTTTGTACTTATAAAGGAAAGTAATTATTTATCATTATACTATTTGCATATATTCACCATACTTACAGCGCTTCAGAAATAATGCTCGACAGATTAAACCAGCGTGATTTATTTTGAAATCCTGTCTCCAATGATATATTTTGGGGGATTTTTCGCAATGACCTTATTGTTTTGAAATCATGGGCCAGATTTTGTTCCTGAAAAAATTCGAACTCCGATGATATATTTCGGGACTTCGACGGAATTTACGCCTATTATTGTTATTAATATTTTCATGATTATTGACAAAAGTAAATTATTTACACAAATGCTGTGATTGTTTACTTTATTTTTACAATAAACAATCATTTTGACTGGAATTATCAGGCACTGGGACTGAGTTAAACAGATCTAAATTTTTTATCTGAATGAGATTAAATTTGTAACAAATATAAAAGTAGCTACTGGTACAGTACAATACTAGGGATGAGATTTTCTGAGTTACGTGTTCTTAATTATGTAAACCTACACCAAATTTAAAATGTTCCAGCCGTATGAATGCACATATATTTTAATAGATAGGCCTATTCCGACTAGGGATGATTAACTTGGCATACTCAAATTAAAATTTTAACGTACTTGAACTTATATTATAAAATAATATATGTTAATAACTTTTAAAGTTTTCTTTTGTAGTAGTAATTTTTAAAAATATTTTCAACGTGAACAATTGCTCTCTCCTGTGAATGTAGTCTTAAACCAGAGAAAACTATATTGAAGGCCGTATATAGCCTGCGGGCCGCCAGTTGGACAATTGGAAATGGATACAGTAAAATTATTGAACCTGTCATTTTGTAGTTAAATTTTCTTTGCTGAATTTATAGCATAGAAGAATATTTCCATACACAGCATAGCGTAATTTGTTTTTCTGTGCTCCCCATAGAAGTACATTATTTCGAAAAATTCGTTCCTGTCTTGACGTTTCATGCCACCCTAAGTACGAAACCACCGTCCGTTAAATTTTGTTGTTGTATATATATATATCTTTACACGCTAGCGGCCGTAATTTTGAATACATTTGAACCAAATTCTATTCTGTTATTTCTAGGCCCAATAGTTCGGACAAGTTAGTTAATAAGTAAAATTGGCCCAAGGGGGGGGGGTCGGGGTCGGGGGTTGAAATTTTGAAAAATTTATATCCCTACCCCTATGAAGTATAGAGGGAAACTTTGTTTGAATAAATTAGAGTATTCCCAAATGAGTTCACAGTGACACCTACGATTAGGGGGTTTTGGGGGTACAAGTGGGGGTGGGGGATGGAAATTCGAAATTTTTGAAACCACCTCTTGTGGGGTAGAGTGGGAAAAGCTCTTGATGAGTACTCTACAAATCAATAACTAGTTTCTCGATAGCTCTCACATAAGGCGAGATTTGAATGTTTGAAAAAGTGCTCTTTCCTCTTTTTGCAGTTATTATTGCGGGTTTAACATGCCAAGGCTAAAGAAGAAGAATGCTGCGCACGACAAAAAATTAAACCAAAAGCACTTCGAAATCTACCTCAGCCTGTAGGCCTGTCTAAAGGGATTATTATACTTACTACCACCCCACCACCATTACTACTACTACCGCTGCTGCTGCTACTACTAGCTCTATTATTATTATTATTACTACTACTATTTTGGTTTTTATTACTACAAGTGTTATCATTAATATTAATAAGTTTATAATATTAAATAGTAAAAAATATAGGCCTACTGTATTTAAAATCTTTAAAATTCTTACCAGCCTACATTGATAAACTTACTCTCTTGATTTTCCTTCAGACTATAGGAAGAACTGAGAGAAAACATTCAACTAACACACTCAATGCTAGGAAACTTGATAAGTGCACAGAAACATCCTCAGACAGTAAATATTATCTTCATTCTCAGTCGTTTTCTGTTGACAAAATTCATAGATACTGGGTATGACCTTCGCCGCTACTCATTGAACTTTCTCTTATTGCCCCTCAAATAAACTCATTTCCATTATAATTGGAGGGCGTACAAGTACACATGTATTCTGAAGTAATTTGAACTGATCTTACAATTTTATCGAATGCGTAAATTCGTGACAAAGTTTAAACTTGCAAAATATACCATTTTAAGGCTACTCTGAGGTGGTCGAAAATAGCATTTTATATTTTTAGCGAAAAAAAAATCTTTAATCTTCCTGAACCTGAACAAGAATGTAGCCTAGGCCTATATACTTTTATAGTGTTTCGCAGTAGGCCTATTTTTCCCACCTAAAAGTACATTTCAATGGAATTTTGCTTCATAGAAAATATTTCAACTGATCGACAAGAACCGCATTCACCATATACAAACAGCTGCCCAGGGAAGTAGAAATGAATCTAGGAACAAGAAAGTGCAATATGAGGGGAAGGAGGAGGCAAAGAATAAAGATGATTAATGATTTTGATCCTGGAATGCATTGATGCAAGTCAGAAAATGTTTATCTTTTAAACACAAATATCTCAAAATTAAATGTACGGGTAGGAGGAAAAATAGCGGACCGACACTTGTAGCTGATTTCAGAGCCTTGTGATACGTAAATTAATGTAAGAGATGTAACGGAAACGTTTGTTTTCGCCAAGCAATGCAAATTACGTGAAATTATTTCTCAATTCAAGCAATTTAGCGGCTGTAGAACAAATTTCAATACATTCCCTGCTATCCTGTGAATGCCGCTAGGCATGCGCAGTGGCTCATATCGGCAACTTAGATATTTTAGTCGGTCCGCTTTTTTTCCCCCTACCTGTACATATACGTTTGTATTCTCGTTTCAGAATGTATTAGGGCCTATAGAGTGCTGAAATTTTGCACACTCCTTTACTTATGGTAGAGAAGAACTAGGTAATCTAGTAGCTTATTTATATTGATATCATATTTATTATAAGATTTAGGGAAATTGTGTTGTAAATTTTACAGTTTAGTGAAAAGACCAGTCAGGGTACTTTGTTTCCTTAAGTCAACGGAGTGAGTTGTCCGAGACAGTTAACAGTACACTCGGCAGATCGCGGTTTCTATTATCATAGGCAGCCAATTTGAGTAATTTTTTCAAAGGTTTCCTTATTCGCAAATACCAAGAGTAAAAGGCTTGGTGAAGCACAGTACACCCGGAACCTTCAAACCCAGCACCTCCATCTTCAAGCTAAGTGACCCTCAAGCCTCTACAAGGACTAATATTGTAGTCAGTAATCGGTTTCTTTGGTCCCATACATGCATCAAATCACTGGTAAGAATCTTTGTTTTTTATTGGATTCAGTGGGGTCTGTGCTCATGCTAATCAAAGGAATTTGAATAGAGACATGGATTTGTGTGAGTGGGCCACCTTCCAATTCAGGGATAACTTAGTGTCCCGGGTACCGTTCCTGCCAGGGGCGTATTCAGAGGGGGGGCTGAGGGGGCTACAGCCCCCCGAAACGTTAAGTAATGCTAATATGTTGCACATAAGAACATTTTAATTTGACAAATAGGTCTAGTAGACAGTTTAATTGCACATCCTGACAAAATTCAGCCTAACATCGAATTTTTACCTGAAATTTGTGAAATATGCTCCGGAAAAATGAGGTATGCTCTATTATTTAAGTAAATTTAATACTGTACTAGACGTTCTGTTGTTGGCTGAATTACATCACGAATTTTAAAAGATAGTATAAGTCTTATGAATTACATAATAAAAATTAAAATAAAACAAGGTTAAGTTATTGCAATAAATTTTAGTAAATTGAAAAATAATGAATATAACGTTGCTTTAATATTATATAATCGGTTACAAAAAATATAGTCTATTTACTATCAACAAATTTTATAGTCGGTTTCCAAAACATTCACTTAGCCAAATAGTTTTTTTTTTTTTTTTTTTTTTTTAAATTAACAGAGACATGCACAATATTTGACATCTCTCATAATATGCTGTTATAAATGTGTCAAATTGGTTAAATATGCACAAATATTTTAATATTGAGCAAATATCATTGCAAAACTAACAAAATATGCCAAATTAAACCATCAATTCCTTAATATTTCTTTGATACCTTATAATAATTTGCATTATTAAAAATATGATTTTCATAAATTTCCGGGCCCTAGTGATAACAGTGTTAGACTTGTATAGCCCCTCCCGAAAAAAATATCTTGGATACGTCCCTGGTTCCTGCTATGTCGGTAGAGCATGGAAATTGTCTCATCCCTAACCCTTTCCTTATTTCACGTAATTTAATAGAGCCGGCATGTTAGGTACTCCTGAATTCTCTTTCTATTCCAAATCCCAAGGCAAGATTAGAGTTAACTCCTTTATTTTAGAATAAATAACATTGATACCTGATACCAGCCACTCAACAATGTTTATTTTATCTTTCGACAGTCTTCTGTCATCTTCCCTGCATCTTCTTATATTGGCGTAAACGTATTGTTATTTAAAAATTAAAACGGCATTGTTTTGTATTGTTGCCAATGTAATAAAATTATAATTATAAGGATTTAAAAAGTTTTGTTAAAACACTAGCACTGCCATACCTTCCAGCTTCATTATTATTCTTATTCTTCTTGCGACTTCAACCATTGTTTTTTGTGTAACTTTTCATCTTTTTAATTACTCTGGATATGAGTGAGACAGACTAGCTTGTTAACTTTAGGGCCGGTTCTGGAGCGGGCAATACCTACCTGTCCCACTGTCTAAAACATTTTTTGAGTCAGGAATCTGTCGTCTTGCCCAAATATCTAATAGTGTACTGGAACTTGCATAAATGTCAATTTTTGAATTCTGCGTTAGTCCGCAACTGGCTATGCACCAAACCAAACTGTGTACCAATGAAGACACTCCATGCCATTTGTCGCCCGCTTTAATAGTACTAACGGTCCGCTGCTGACTTGTACATCTAAGTCGTAAAGTTAAAGCCTAATTGGATATTTACTTACCTTGACTCATTGCCTATGTTTCATCCTATATCATATTCATTACAAAAATTTTAAATTCATAGATGCATAAACACATTAACAATATAAAATAGGTGAATATAAATAATTACTTGCTCTACTGGTTGGCTATATACACTTCAGACTCCTGAACATCACTTCAGGTTTAACCTCGATGTTAAAAGAAGTATAAATAAAGCTGAATTAATTTAAAAAAAGCCTTACTAGAATACTGTTTTCCCCTCTTTGAAATGTTAAAAACCAAGTTCAGACCCATAAGAGACAGGTAATTTATTTGTTGGATGGAATAATGGATTAATTAAGGATACTACATAATACATAGGATTATCATATTACTGTCGAAGTTACTCACTGTTAGAATATGTCACCACAATTCGCCTAAGGGCGTTATAACAAGAATAGCGACAGCGTAGCCTTTAATAATCCGTCTAAATTTTATAACGTATAATCCTGAATGCAGGAAAATGTACTTGACCTAACACGAAACACAATAATATAGGCCTATATAAAATACTTTATTTATAGAAAACAGTTTTACAAAGTAGTTTGAAACTTAAAGTTTCTGTATTTTAATGCTCGTCGCCTCTAATCTTATTACAATAAAATGTACATTTCTAAAGTTTATTGAATTACAGTTTACACACATTTATTATGAAAATTTTAGTTTACCATTAGTGCATTTTTTCAGAATCAAATGGGAGCACACTTTTTTCATGTACATATCCATTTTCTCAAGAGCTTGCTTTGCATATCCGTGGAGGTAACATACGGTACAGTTCTGTCCCGTTTTAGGAATTGTTCTATCATTACTTGTTAAGCTGACGTGATTGGTTTAAGGGTTCATTTTGAATATACTTCAATTGACTGCGATTAATTATTCTTATATTTGACATGCATAAATATATAATGCATATTGTAGACTAGGTCTCAGATGAAACCATAAAAATTCAAAAGGAAGTGATTTCATAATTTTTTATCCCAAAACGCGTACCTTTTTCTTTTAAAGTTGTTAATGCCATCCTGTAGACAGATCGTTCGAAATACTCGAGGTAGTTCCTTTTTCCCAACATTTATGAAGGAATGGTCATTTGTTATTATTACATGCTGCTCGTCCTTCCAAAATGTATTGTTCCCTACACATATGCTCCTAAACGTGCCTTCGTATAAGGGAACTAATAAGCTGCTGATCATCTGACTAATGATTTCACTGTCTTTTGGCATGGTACCATGGATTACAACTTCTTCTACGCCATCAAAGCATGGAAGAAGATGTAAGGTTGATAAAGGCATTGTTAACCGCTCAATTGATGTTAATTTGATATTATTCTTACTAAATGCAGCCCGAGAGAAATGCAGACTCCTTAGATTAGGACAGTTAATCTGAATAAATGCCAAATCAACTCCGTTGACGTTGGAAAGGCACAAAAACTGCAGCTTGTCACCTAGTTCTTCGATAATATCTGCGACCATACTGAATTCCCCTAGATATTCATTGTGACAAGTAAAGTTATATAATTTTCTCATTTCTTTCAAAGGGGATAATGCAGAATTTTCATGTCGATAGGACACTCTTATTTGAAGCGTTTCGAGGAAAGGTAAACATCTTACAATTGTCTTTATGGTTTGAGGAGCATAGATATTTATGCCTAAAGCCTTTAGTTTTTGTGTTCTTTGTTGAACCCCATGCATAGAATGTAATTTCCAAGAATTCATTCTATTCATACCTTCCACGAGTGTATACAGTCCTGAATATGACATGTTGCAACCTCTAATATCCAAATAAGTTACATGATTAAATTTGAGTAATGAGTCAACAGATTCATTAGTTATACTACTTGATTCCCTCAGATCTAGTATTCTTATGTTTGGACAAGATACAGCCATATATTTAATAGTTTTGTCACACGCATGATCGCTTTTGAAGTGCAGCAGGTTATTAAGCGGAGGATGAGGTATTGGGATTTCGCTGTACATGATCAGCGTCTTTAAGGCATCGACTTTTTCGAGAATTCTTCTGAAGTATAAGAGTTGAAAAGTAGTATATTCTCTTCGAGTGTTGGTAAAAATATTTCTATTGGTAATGCAGTTTGTAGCTTTATGAGTAGCCGCTCCGGCTATCTGTAAAGCCAAATCGTGCATGGCCCAATTATGAAGCATATTTTCCTCCTTTTCTCTTAGCTCACAACTATCATCTTTCCAGAATCGTTCTACGTTATCCGCAATTGTCTTCAGGATTACATCAGTCACATTATTTGCCAGAGGATGTGGTACATAATAATGAATTTGCTTGTCTAAAATGTCACCAATGTGTTTGAACTCGCGGATGTAGAATTGTTCCCCTTCTGTACCCCATAAAGGAGGTATTAGGAACACCAGATTCTCGAATATTTTTTCCACGTATTTCCCAACCGCTTCTATCGCTAGATTTTCTAGGCGATTTACCAAGAAGACCCTACAAAACACAAGGAAAACCAATGTTATTATGCATTTTAATTCTTCATATTTTAAAATCTAAATAAGATGGTGTTATAAATGTAAGATGGTGTGATAATTGGATTCGTACATGAACATAGTTGGACGTGATTTAATTATATTAACGACAGATTTGTGATATCCAGATTTGCTGATTGTTGTGAGTAGCCTATGTAAAGTATGTCAAAGCAAAAGATCACAACCAAAGAAAGGGATAGTGACACGTCCAATTACACTAAAGGTTTTAATGTCCGGGGACAAGTTGACCTTATAGATTTAGCCTACAGTCGGTTCCAGACGGTAGTTTCAGATGGTTAATTTAAACATAGTAATACAATTTTCTTTCCATTCTAGTCGTGAAACTTTTTCTGCAAAATTGGCTGCAATCGGACTGCCTCCATTCTGTTTTCATTGAAGTAAAATTACAGAGCTGACATTTTGAATAAAGACAATTTTTTTTTCAATTTGATTAACACCAGTCCAGCTTTTTAGTAAGCCCAAAGGGCAACCAGTCAAATTGCAGAATGGATTTTAACTCTTCTAGTGTTTCATTTAATTTTATGTATATATTGTAAGTAGCCTACAAGGCCTAGATCTTGGTATATTTTTTAAAAATTGTATTACTGTATTAGAAACTTTGTTTACGCAAACAGTTAAAATTGATAATATATATTTAGTTCATATTTTTACCATCTTTGTTATGCATGTATGAACATTATTTTTAGGATAATAATACATTAAAATCCGAACTCAAGTTTGACGATTAAAACTCAAGTTATAATTTTTTTTACCGTCCTAGATTTATATTTTAAAAAGTGGCTATTCGTCATGACTTGAACACGTGGCAATTATTTTTAGCTTCGTATAATGGTACAAAACATACCGTGGGATTGAACTGTCTATAGTGTTTGGGAAAATCAACATAAGTTATATCTAAATCTCTGTTTAAATTCTCAAAACGTAATATAGAGAGTTTTCTCTATAACTCATAAAAATAATTTCTAAGGAGCAAATACATTGTAAAAAAATAATATTCTAGGAGTTCAAACTCATAATGAATTAATCCTAAATAACTTCAATCATCTTTATAAGGGATATGAGTGTTATGTCACACCTTTCCTCATTTTTTTTCTTCAACAGTGATCTGAAAATTATGCAACTGTTTTTTCCTCCAGTGCGGAAAAGTTATTCGAATTAAGATGAGTAGAGAGCATATAATTATTATGCAAAATTAACAAACGAACCTTTAATGTCTTCACTATCCCTCATATAATTTTGTTTTCGTGCTGACAACTCTATTTCATTGATATTTCATCCCAAACACGTGTGGCAACACCTTTCCCCCAAAACGTAAATAAATTAGTGTTCTGTTAGTGTTCTTGTTCCTTGTTTTGTCCTCATGACATTACTGCATAAACTTATGGCAACTAACTTTTATTCTAATTAGATACAAATAAAGTATCATTCAGAAAGACTACTTTGTCTTGCGGCTAATCACCATAATCGGTTCATATATGTTACACAGCAAGTAATGGTTCGAAGTAATGGAATTTAGACACCTTGTCTGCAGTAAATCTAAAATAGCATCATTTAACATCACATATTATATAATGAGATAGAAACCGTAACCCTTCGCTTATTTTAACAATAACTTTCTGTAAAGTTTATTTAGAAGCATGTGCACGGTAGTCAGGAATCATTCTTCACCAGGATGCGTATCGCAATTTTGTTTTTATGTTAGTAATTCTGTTTTGTTTACATATCTTTTTAAACGCACGTGGTAACTCCTTTAACCCTACATTTACAAAAAAATGACGGTCGGTTATTGTAACACGCTGGTTATCCATCCACATGAAAATACCACCTAAGTTCACGATCTTTAACTTCCCTTCATAGAAAGGTTTGAGTAAGGCCTTTCCCAGAAGATCAATACCCACTTTATCCTTGGGCAAATCACCAAATATTGAAATGTCTGTTACTCTGTCAAAACATGGCATAAGATCTATTGATGACACATACATTGTTATCTGTTTAACTGATGATATTTTCATGTTCTTCGTTGCACATGCATTGGAAAAGTGCAAGCTCTTCAAATTTGGACACCAGGCCCGTATTAAATCCAAATCAACACCGGCGATATTCATAAGGGCTAGGGATTGTATCTGTTCACCCAATTCTTCAATGACATCTTTAAAATTATTAAATGTTTGAAGAAAACTACTGTCGTAAGAAAAACTAATTAATTGTTTCATGTGCTTCAACGGTGAAAAGTTTATATCTTCGTTCGCAGTTGTCACTCGCATGTCGAGCTTGTACAAATAAGGCACGCAATTCACTATTGAGTTTATCATTTCGGAGTCTTCAATAGTCAATCCCAAGTACTTCAGTCTTGACTCTTCTCGGAGGAAGTCATTAGGCATTTCACAGTATTCCCATGAACTCTTTATTCCTAATAGCAGATTCCTTACTCCCGCAGTTGATATACTACAGTCTCTCACGTCTAAATGGCAGACCTTATTAAATTTGAGTATTGATTTGATAGCTTTGTCAGTCAACTGAATTGAATCCTTTATATCCAACATTCTTAAAATGGGGCTTGAAGCAGCCAGATGTTCCAGAACTTCATCCGTGACAACGTTACTACTAAAGTATTGCAGATTTTTAAATGATGGACAAGGCATCAGCATTGGACTAAAAACCATTAATGTCTTCAAATCAGGGACCGTTTGAAGAGCTAAATTGAGATACATTGTTTCGAAGGAAGAGCTTTTCCTGGTCATTTTCGCGTAGAGTCTATTGTTATTTATGCTTTTAGTAGCTCTATGAGTAGCCGCAGCAGCCAATTTAACCGCCGTTTTATTTAACATGTCATTGTAAACACTGTCCTTGATATTTTCACTGTTATTAAATAGTTTGTCCTTCATGAATTTCTCTTTGTTATCCGCTATTATCTTTAGATTGACGTTGGTCACTTGATTTGCTAGTGAATGTGGTACAGAATCAATCTGTTCTTTTAAAAACTCGCACATGTAATTTAAGTGGACGAAGTAGATATCTTTCCCCATAAAATTGGGAATGAGCAACACCAAAATCCCAAATATCTTTTCCACGTATTTTCCCAGTGCTTCTATGGCCAGAGTTTCTAGCCGGTTTGCGATCTTGTACCTACAAAACAAGGGAGAACGAAAATTAATATACATTCTAATGTGGTTACATTTTTACATAAAGATTTAAATCACAGCGATAAAATTATTTTCAACGGATCCCTGAATTAGCATATCATTGGAAAAATGATACACAGATTGGCTTGATTAATGTCCACCGCTGTGGCTCAGGGGATGCGTTCGCTCCTCTCACCCAGCGGAACCGGGTTCGATTCCTGATCGGGACAAGTTGCCTAGGTGAGGTTTTGTTCCGGGGTTTTCCCTCACCTGTGAGACAAATGTCAGATAACTTTAGGCCCTTGTGGTCCCCGGATACCATCTGGCCGTCATTATCATCTTCATCCCTATCCTCGCCTTGTTCGGAGTGAGTGTGTGAATGGTGTGTCTCGTCCTATGTGTTTGTGTTGTCTCGGAGGTGGCCCCGGAATTGGGCTGATCACTCGTCCGGGGAGGCCCTCCATGTCCTTGTCTGGTCAAAAAAGTATGTATGTGATCCAAAGTTAATCCCTCTCCCTACAGGTCGCGGCCCTGTAAGTCCCGGGCGGCTTGGGTCGCTTAAATCCTAAAAGGGAGAGGTAAAACTACGATAAAGAAGAAAGAAAGACTTGTTTAATTTGCACTTACTGCCTTTATATTATTTTTTTCTACAATCCATGATAAGTTCGCACCAAGATATACTTATGATTAGGGGCGGATTTCTATGACCTAAAAAATGTATGCATTTATGACCTAAAAAACATTAAAATATGACCAATAACATTTAAAATATGACTTTACCATTTACACATTGTGTATATTTTTTTAAGTTTCATTACAATTCATTTTATTAAAATATAATGTTAATTATTTAAAATATCTGTAAATTCTCAAAAAATATAATTTTAATTCAAAATTTACAAAATATGGTATGAAACTTCAAAATTTCTTTAATATGCACACAAATATGCAAAAAATATGACCTAAATATGCATATTCATACTAAATATGCTACAATAGTTTAAAATTTCCTAAATATGCAGTTATATACACAATAAAAGCCGTTCCATTTTCACCAGGATGCTTGGAATCGGGTTTTAAAATAGTCGGAAACCTGAAATAATCCAAAGGGGAAAAATATGACATGTCATAGAAATCCGCCCCCTACTTACGATCTTTTCACTGCACTAGAGGCTACGGCAAGTTCGGAATGTTCTTAGCAACGGCTATTCTTCGGGAAGATCGAGTAAATGGAAATTGCTAGTTCATATAGAATAAAATTTAGAAATAAAATATGGAGATGTAATACATGCTACACAAAATTAACTGAGGTATGTTTATATTTTACTTTGGCTTTAAAGAACTCATCTTTTCATCATGTTCCGCAGTTGCAAGGTGCAATGTTCTTGTAAATAATAACCATCACTGTCACGTTAAAAAAAAAAAAAGAGTGCGTGGAACGCCACGCGACAGAAAAACTTTATTTTATTTTTTCAATTTTTGATTATTGGATTTTTTTATTTTGCAATGTTGGACTTTTTTAATATATTGGGTTTTTGGACTTTATTAATTTTGGATTTTGGACTTTTAAATTTTGGATCTTTGAATTTTTAATTTTGGATTTTTTAAATTTTCGATCTTCAAACTGTTTCTTTTTTATTTTTTAAATTGTGATTTTTTATTTTTAAATTTTTTATTTTATTATTTATTAAATTTTTGATTTTTGGATGTTATAATTTTTAATTTTGTTTTTGTAAATTTTGGAAATTTGTATTTGTTAATTTTGGATTTTTAATTTTTTTAATTTTGGATTTTAGGATTTTTTAATTTTGGATCTTTGAATTTTGAATTTTGTATTTTTAAAATTTTGATTCTTTGAATTTTTTATTTTTTGGATTTTTTAATTTTGTATTTTATTTTTTTTTTAATTTTGGATTTTTAGATTTTTTCAATTTTGGTATTTTTTATTTTTTAATTTTTTATTTTTAAATTTTGGAATTTATTATTTATTAAATTTTGGATTTTTGGATGTTTTTATTTTTAATTTTGTTTTTTTAAATTTTGGAAATCTGTATTTTTTAATTTTTAATTTTGGATTTGCGCGTTGTTGAACCTCCGGGTTCCATAAAATAGATAATATACCTTTAGATTGCTTAGAAATTGTCTATTGTCATTGAGGAAGTAAGGTCTGAAAAATTTCCTTTGATTACTCCTAATCATTGAGTTGATTATTTTCTGTGCAGTCCGCACCGAAACAAGTAATTAATTTCGTTCGGTTTTGAGTGTGACTGATTTCGTGACGGTTTTAGTGTGACTGATTGTGACTGATTTCGTGACGGTTTTAGTGTGACTGATTTTCCCGATTTACCCTCTACCGCCACTAAAGAAGTTTTACTTCAAAAATTAGATTAAGATAAGCTCCCTTCGCATCAGTTTGATATTCGTAAGAGGTTACCTCTCTCGATTTGGCATCTTACTTTTATTTGTTGGTGAATGAAGGCACGGTCTTGACTTTCTTATACGAATGAAATTTTTTGTACACTTATAATTACTTATGAATTCCGTGAAAAAGTCTAAATATCGGTAGAAATTTGCAATAATATTGTTGTACTTTTCACAATATAAGTGACAAGGAAGAATTTTTCTTTACAATATTACTGAAGTTTCATGGAAACTTATAAATTTGACGAAAAGAGCAAAATTTTCAAAGATGTTGCTCTAAACTTATCTGAAGCGCTAGAGCGTAATTATTACTTTAGATACACGACTTCAGTGTTATGATTTGACTAATTTTTCTCCCCCACCACAATCACTTATGGAAGAACGGTTACAGCCCATTATATACTGCGCCTAATTGTGTTACGTGTCTACTTATGGAACGAGATGTGAAAAATCTTCTCCCTGGGTGATCGGTTATCCTCGTAATGTTAATGTTCACACATGTCTAGAGGTTCACTCTTGTAGGGGGAAATTTTTTCGTTTTTCACATTCTTTTTATTGTCTTTAACTTCAACAATTGGAGGGACTCGTTGATGACACATTGTGAAGAAAGCAAAGGAGACGCAAAGAAACATACACATGTCTGTTTTGTATTTAAGGCTGTATGGGGGGGAGTCAGTTTTGTTATTCTAAAGTGTTTGGGATGAGTAAATCAGGATTCTTACACAACTAAACGTAGGCTTATATAGCTTACCATATCATGTAAAACTGTGTCCCACAAGCCATCCGTCCAACATTTTCACTGTTCTGAAATTCACTAAGAGGTAAATCGATCTGAGGGATTGGGAGTAGGCCTATGAGTTTATCCCTACCAAGACGAAAGCTCAAGATAGCATGAGAAAAACAAATATGGGAACCGAATGCAGCCCACCCAAGTGGGATATTTCTAGTTGCCAAAAAATGAATTTTTTTATATGAGAAATCATGAATGAGCAGTAGAGGAATGAATGAGAAGTATAGAAGAAGAGGAATGTTGATTGAATGAAACTCCGGAAATGATTAACCTCGAGAAAATCCCGATTTGGTCCACTATCAATACGGCTTTCTGAGGTTCGAACTGGATCCACGTTCACTGTGCGACTAAAGCTGCCACAGAGGTGCTGGACTCCAATTTTACTATTCGGTTAATACATATTCATACTACAATCGGTGATAAAGGGCAAATACTTAAAGTATCTAATTACAAAGCTATTAAACACATTAAAATCAATATTCTCATTCACATCAACTTAATACTACCCATTGATTTAATTTTATTTAAAAAAAAACCTATGCTTTTCTTCCACTAATGTGTAGTTCGAACTGGTGACGAAAATGAAAGAAACGGTAGATATTTCCTAGCAGATAAATGCGTCGAATAATGATGGAAAAAAATGATCAAACATGTTCAAATTAGAAAATCCGAATATCATTCAGCCGTGTCTTACTTTTAAATTAAATTCTGTGCTACTTTGAGGTAGAAGTAAAGCATTCAAACAGAATTAGGCCTACTAAAGATAAAGTGTAAAATATCCCTTCAGAATTTCTAACACAAAAAAGTTACAGTCATCTTTGAGAAAAATTAGGAACTTCATTTACATGAGTTACGTCAGACTAGAAGTTCTAGTGATCATCCCACAAATCATAATTTTATTTACTTATTTATTATATTTGTTTTGCTTTTCTATACATCATGTAACATTTTACTTCCATATTATGTCCTTTTTTGGAGAACGACGTTCTCTCATTTCTTTTATGCAATTCTGCCTTAAATTCTTCATCAGGAAATAACCGATAAAACCTTTGGAGAAATGTTTAACCCGTCACGATGGATACTGAGCTTTATTTGTTCTTTGAAAAAGAAAGAGCTACTTCCATTTCCACATTTTTCCACTCTGGCTGTCCGCTGTATGCTATGCCTCAATGATGTGTACACTTTTATCATCTTTCAACCTTTGCACCTTTGAAACTTTGCACACCCAAATATTATTTCAATATCTACGTCTATACTAGTTTTATTCCATTGGAGTACATGGACATTAAAAAAAAAATCATTTTTGTAAATTCCATCTAAAGGCCTTATATCTGTCCAAAACAACTGTTTTTCTTTAAACCAAGAGCACTCAGCCGGCTAACTAACTAACACGCTTACTTCGGATAATTGAAAATAACACTTGTTTTATTGAAAATTTACATGTGACAAACAAGCGTATGCCGTAATTATTAACATGTAAATAATCATGGCTAGAACAGCGTAATTGAATCAACTACGAAAAGACAGTGGGTGCAGTATTACCATATGAAGTAAAGGCAGTACACTGGAAATGTTACACAATCTAATATTTTTGAAGCTGTAAACAAATTTACTACCACAATTTACTTGTAGATCTTCCTTACTACTGTAAACACCTTACGTGAAAATGAACCTAAATTTACTACTTTACATTTTGCTCTTCTTATGACTAGTAGGCTGTAACTGTTACACAGTAACTAGTAACTGTGCTGTTAAGTTTACTTGACTAAGCACTAAGGTTTTAATAGTTCTTTTTTTTTCATTTTATAGTGCTTCATTTTTCCTGTTGTACTAATGGTAATTTTTATTGCAGGAAAGTATATGCCTACTGCTGATCTTTTCTAGTACTCTATTAGTAGGCTTATTAAAACATGCAGACCATATCTTGAATTTTCATTCGTGGTATGATAGTGTACTCTCCAGAAATAACTTAGTATAAACTTCATATTAAAAAATAAAAGTTTTGGAAATTAAAGAATATATTAATAAAGTGCTATTTTGTACGTTACCTAAGGAATAGTAATTTCTATTATTAATAAAAAGGCAATAATTATAAAATTTCTTGAATTTGCTTTTAAGGGTGTACACGGGTCAGAAGTTCTGTCTTTCTTTAAGTCAAGCATTGTTTCCAACTAAATAAATACAATAAAATATTTAAAACAAAATAATTAAAATATATACAGATAATAATTTAATACTTACATGATTGTAGATTCTAGCGTCTACCAATAATAAGTCTGGATATCTAGGCCCAATTTCTGCGATACAACGGCAAGAAGTTGAAAACAAATTTCATATTTACGCAGATATTCTGAAACACAAAAAATGTACTTCTTAAGGATTTTGTGTTTTTTAAATTGAAATCTTAGAGTTTTAAATATATTTCCTTATATATGAGTAGATTATTTTAATTGCTTGGGTTGGGAAATAGAATAGTACCTTTAATATTAATAGCTTTTCTCCTAAGTAAGTACAAATTAGATTTTTAAAACACCACCTCTATTAACTATTCTTACAAAAACAAGTTTAGTGTAAAGACAAAAGGATCCGGCTGAACTTAAAATGTATTTTATAGCTCAACTTAAGGGGGAAAAGCTCCAAAGGAAAATACAATATAAATAGAGCAACTCGACTCCATTTTCTATTAGTACAGAAATTTTTTTCCTTTATCTTTCAGTCTTATGACCCCGTGTATGGTGTATGCATATGCCTATATACAGTCTATATAAACCACAGTATAAGGAAGCCAAAAAGCAAAAGTCGACAATGGGTACCATATTGATAATCTAATGAGTGTCATTATTGATAATATTATGTCTATTTACTTCCTTGCCCGTACCATAGGTACTATAGGTAGAGGAAGTAATGTGTCCGACCACCAATTTCGAAGTTGAGTTTTTAACATAAATAAACCTTTTCAGGTCCCCTGAATCCAAAAATATTATTTTCAGAAGCATGTCTGTGTGTAACTTATGTCTGAACAGACTAGCTCCAGAACGGAAAAGAAGTTAGTATAAAAACAATTTTTTTTTATTTGGGTTAGTACCTTGTGAGGATGTGGTACGAAAAATGGCGAGGACTTTATCTTATTTTAAGGAGACATTATCTGATTTTTAAGGGGACTTTACATGAAGAAAATTTCGTTTTTCGCTATTTTTTCGAAAACGGTTTTAACGGTGCTTATACTAAGTGCTAAAACTTTATTTCAAACATTTTTTCGCAAAAAATATCTAAAGGGTAGTTATAAGCAACCCACTGATGGTAAAAACTCAATCTTGCCTGGTGAACAATAAAGCTTTTCATCAGGTTGAAACAACTTAATACGTGCTCTTTGCAACATGGCCTCTTATTTTATACCACAGTGTGAAGTTATAAAGATGCATTGGCCATGCTTAGAGCATAGAAAGTTACGTGAGTGCATTATCAGATTTTATTTGGCTGTATGTCCTTCGGAAATGCGACGCGATGTGGTAACAACATTCTCTTCATTTTTACAACTAATTTACATGAAGAGAATATCATACATAATATATTATACTAAGAGGGACAAACTTTTATTTGGAAAGAGGAAGTTTTGTGAGTTTCACATAAGATTTTTTCCTGTATAATAATAAAAACACTTCAGTTGGCCACCAAGTTGTACGATTATGGAAATTTAGGGATTTCCCTCTTAGTACTGGACTTTGTATGAGACAGTATTTAATATAATATCCTTACACAACCATTATCTGACTTTGAATAATACAACAACATGAAGCAAATAATGTACATGGGCTATTTGTTTCCTTATCTATTCGTTCAACGTTTTACTCCCCAGAATGGACTTTGCATCAGCTCTGTAATGAACTGTAGGGCTCTTACGAAAATTAAACTTTATTCAAGATACTAACATTTCTTCGCCCTTTATAAGTTAATGGGCCTAAACCCGAAAATATTAGTATTGCTTATTCTCATGTCTCAGGTAATTTAAAATATTTACATTACAATAATGATAAGAAAAATATGTAATAGTGGCCATACAATTATTTCAATAGCGATTGTGATGTGTTGCACAACAATAGTGACAAGAATGTTATCAATATTTAATAACATAAAATGTTATTATTTAAATACAGGTAGTAATTTTAAGGAATAGTGAAAATTTCACCTACCTGAATTCAGTCTGTTTTCTCTCTGCGCTGAACATTCATGTTAATAATTTTATGTAGGATTATTGTGGACCTGTAAAAGATATGGTATTTTAATTTCTTCTAGAAACGTGACGAATTTTATTCACTTAGCCTACTGTAGAATGTGCTCATTGTTACATAGTATTAACTTACAAATATTCTGTATCGCATTCACCAAGTTCAGTATTGTAATGAAATAGGCCTTGTAAATGTTATGCACAATCGGAGTATTATCTACCATTTCTGGTTTCACATAATATAATAGAGATTCGTTGACCAATGCATGATATTGTGCAATTCAGTTAAGAATGTAAGTAAAATGTTTCAGCTTTAAATAGGATTTTAACTTTCATTTCTTGTTTGTCATATTCGAACTTCTCTCTTAAAGAAAACATCACAGAGTTCTTATTTTGTTATATATGAAGTACTCAAATATGCACGATTAAGAGCATAAAATATTCTAGTATTGTTAGATATTATCCATTCAGTGATATATCGTTCTGTTGGGTGGGGAATCTTATCTTCACACGTTGAACTTAAACTGAAAAACTAATTCTCAGATGTCAGAGCAGCATTGTTGTATCCAAACTGTCGGGGGTCAGGTTAAAAAAAAAAAAAAGAGGGGTAGATAACACTGAATGTTTTGGAAGTGCTAGGTGTATAATTATTTGATCAAGGGAAGAAGTTTCTTTACTCATACTAGAACAAAGGGAAGACCATCGCGACTAATAAACGTATTCGATTCTGGTATGGTCGATAAAATTTGACATAATTATATTGCAAGAGTAATATTTGTTTGTGTGGTCCAATTAATTTTATTGAAGACCAGATTTTTCCGTGAACATACCGAAGGTCAGTGTATATTTCAGGACTTTGAGGTTGTTGTTGTTGTTATTGTTATTATTATTATTATTATTATTATTATTATTATTATTATTATTATTATCATCATCATCTTCGAAATAGAATAAAACGTCACTATTTTAACACATTTTGCAACAAGCAATTATTTAAACATGAAAAGGGATTAAGTATTTAAAATTCCACATTTTAAAATCTGAATTTTATAAAATTTATAAAAATAGTAAATTATACCACAAATAAGAAGAAATACTAGAACGTGTAAGCATGGTTGGACTGATATTTCCGGAGTAATAAATTTTTCAGGGTTATAAAATATGTTTAACCCTTTAATTTGAGAGAATCAATTCCTCTCACAAGATACCCGTTTCGAAGTCCAAAGAAAACAATTTACACAGTGATTAGGTAATGGCATACTTTATTATAATATTAGATAAATTTTTATTCCTTATTTATATTAATTTTTAATTTAACAATATTTTTAAGTTTTTTACAACATAATATATAAGCCCAGCACCAGAGAAAAAAGGTTACATGTGCCTCGCGAGCCCCCGGTTGTATCGTACATCTCTAATTCAAGCTTATATTGTTATCACATTCAGATGTCGTATGGTATTTAATATTACACACCTTGATTAAGGGGATCTTTTATTTCTTATAATACTGTACATTCAACTGATATCAAGGATTAACTACTTACCTTTATAGCTGTTCAGTTCCCTCTTGTCGCAGCTGCAGTGGGATAGTTAGGCTACTGGTAGTTTTTCCTCCCCAGTAACTTGTCTTATAACTGCTATACAGATATGGTGGGCATTCCTCATTGCATAGCTCCCCAAAAATAAATATCTGTACTGTTACTGGTTTACTTACATACTGTATCTGTAAACATAATCTCCATGTACACTAGTGGCTTATTCTATTTGCAGAGTAGCCAATGTAGGCCTACCTCTTAAAATTGACCTTTAGATCGTACTGCTGCGAAGCCAGAAATGGTATACTGTATTGTTATCAGTTGTCACTTCCAGCGACTAAGTTTTGGGCCGTCATATCGTCGTAAAGTAAGAAAATGCAATTGACGATTGCACTTTCAGAAAAAACAACTTATGTTTACTTTTATACAACCATTTGCAGCCTAAAAGAAACACTGGTGAATATGCTACTTCTTGTGGCTGAGGGTGTATTTAACAAAAACATATTTAAATATTTGTTTTGAAATTGTAATTTTTTATTTCATGTAACTACGGAGTTATATTTTTAGCATTTAAAAAAATAAGTTAATGAATCTTACGAATGTATTGATTTTAAATGTGTTCCGCACAGAACATTTAGCAACTTTCATGTTGACACCTGAAGACAATGTACAAATGGAACTGATTTTCTTGAGATTCCTGTATAGAAAATGTTCGTTTACAAATAGGATTTAAGCAGGATTATTCACAATTCTCATTGTCATATTTCTTTACAATTGGCAGGTCCTTGCACTATTCAAAAAACACAATTAATTATACCATGGATACACCAAAGAGCTTGGAAGAACCGTTGCGCAGGTTAGCGCAGTTACAAAATATGTGGATTTGTTTTGTGATAGCGGCACGTTCTCATTCATCATGAAAATGTTACTTCAAGATTTCCACTTCTGTTAAATTCCTTCTATGTTACCTCTATTCTAAAGACGCGTTTTGTTGCGAATAACTTAGACACCATGCTGAGGAACGAAACTACAATACTCATAGGATCGGCAATGCGTATCCTTCATCTTGTAAAGTCTTTTGTTGAGTCGAAGAAAGTCAGCACATAATGAAGTAATCGTCGTCCTTTGTGCATTCTGCCATTAATAAAATAACAGCATTCCATGGCGGCATGATTGAATGTCATTGTGAATGTTGTACACTCTGTTTTGTATCGTAGGATTGTAACAGAAGCTGTGTAATTCGAATTTCACATGTGCTACATCAAAATATTTAGTGCCGTGGGTTGATTCATGTACCAAATTACAACTAGAAAACTACTGAATAAAGCAGTGTTTAAAATTGTCTAAGGATATGTTAGGGCCTACATCCAGACGGAGTATTTTGTAGAGATGTTTCGAAATTCCTTGGAAGGTCATTCGATGAAACCACTAATTCGTTTACGTTTGTATGCGCATCTATCTTAAACGTAGCCGGTGGCCGGTGTTGCATGTATAAATAATGCTTGCACCCCTTCATTTCCTTCATTGTGTTTTGACTGCACATCTCGTTGACACCGGCAGCATGAAAGAAACGAACAGTATTAGGTAAATAACTTTATAAGCAACTCATAAAATTGTTAATTAATTAAAAAGTTATTAATTAGTAGTAGCCTATTTAGATTTCGCTGCCGTACGCATTTGTACAATTCCCGGCTTGTTGATTTTTGTCCGCATTTCTTTCGTTTACCTGTAAATATAAGCTTACATAAGTTACTTAAAACTGTCGAATTTAAGCGCACATACAATGCCGTCGACCTGGACCAGAACTGAACCCGCGAACTTGGAAAAAGTAGGCCTATGCCTTAGCGACTGTTTCACACACACGCTGAGTTTCAACTAGTCATGGCCAGAACCGAATGATTTTAAGAATCGAGAAACCTGTTCTCGAGTAATATAAAGAATCGAATGATCATTCGAATGAAAAAGATCGGATGAAAGCAGAATTCGAATACTCGCGACGCGAGGTATGAGAATTTCAGTCGGTAGCCGAAAAGTGAGAACTGCTAAAAACTGACTCGATTGATAACTCAGATTGTTATGCGAATGTTCAGTGTGGCAATTTCATCGTGTTACAAGACCTAATGCTAATGGTTACTGCGATGGGTGTGTTACTTTCACGCAGCGTTGTGAGACATTGCGTTAATCTCATTATACTACTAGCATCCACAGAGTAAAGATCCATAAGATTAGTACACTGTCTCGTCTGGCCTGGGATCTTTCGTTAAGAGTCGGAAGTTTGGCAACACTGCGCGCATGGTAGTTGTGCGTTCACATATATGCCTTTCTTGCCTACAAAACGTATACCGCGTTAACAAAGGTAATCAAAGTGATAGGTTGCGCGGGCTGTCTGGTGTTATCGATAACTCGTCATATGTTTACACTTCTAGCATTAAATCATTCAAATACTTTTTATTCGATTGTTTACGTCTCGAGAACTTTCCAGAATCGAATAATCCCGATTTTTTCACTCGAGAACTTCCATTACTAATTTCCATAGCCCCCGGTTTTATGGAATATTTAAACGGAACTTTCTAATTTTCTCATATTCAATAACCACAGTACGCCATCTAATTATCTTGGCTTCTTCCTTGTTTCCTTGTTTCTTTTTTCTTTTTCCCTAAATACAAACAAACACCCATGACGAGGCGGGACTCGAACCCACAGTCTTTCACCGCGGTTCTAAGGCCTTTGTTACCGCGGCTAAGGAAACCGGTCAACTAAGCTAAAGTAAACACAGAACATATGTTTATCTCACTCTTATGCCATACGAGTAACGTGCTAGAGTGAGACAGGTGTACTCCTTTTTGTTTACCTGAGCTTTGTTCTTAGAGTGAAAACAGTTTAGAAATCTATATTTACGGTCCCTTGGTGGTAACCGACTAGTCAAATCTGTCCCAATTTTTTGTAAGGTTTTGACACTCTCAAATATTAATTTTAAATGGACCCTGTAGTTCCTCTATAGATTCAGTACAATTGTATAACTCTGACAATATATTTATCAAATTATGTATTATGATGCTTATCTGCTAGAAAGTCGGCTATATACTAATTGAACGGGTTGACTATAGAGAACTTCATTCGCTAATCTTTTATGAAAAGTATTGTTAGGTATTCTGTTGAAAAAAAAAACATACTTTCTTTAGGCGATTGTACCTCACATGTCAGAAATAAAATATATACTCTACCAGTGATTTAGTACCTTTTTCATAACTGACCTAATATGTCTTCTGGTCGGCATTCGTTGCGAAACGTGATATATGTGTTCGGTTCTTTTGTTATATCCACCTGACTTCTTTTAAGGTGCAAAAGGCAAGGTGGCTCTCAGAAATCTTTCAAAAGAAAAATACGGTATATTGCAAAGAATGTAGAGAAAATGATCAAAAACATACTGGGATTTTTTTTTCATCCTTTCATTGTGAGCTTTTTCGGAAATACAGTAAAACGTAATCAGCAGTATGCAGAGTTTAAAAATAGTTTTCAATAAATCTCTTGCTGAAAGAACATCCATGGCCATAGTACCTGTAGGTTGTCTATGCTCAAAGTTAAGAAAGAAATTCAGCAACTTTAACAAATAAATAACTTCCATTGCTCTGTAGGTTAACAGTATTTCATAAGGTTACGTCTCTATAAATTATGGTTGGATCAGTTTATGCCTATGTCTGACAATATTGTGCTTGATGGTTTTCAGCTCTCTGCCTAATGCGTGCATGCATAAGAAACACACGATTGAATTTCTGTACGAACTCCCTCCTTAAAATAAATAAGTAAATAAATTTAAAAAAAAAACTCCTTTAAAAAAGAGAAGAAAACTTTGTATTATAGGTACAATATTTCAAAAGTAGTAGGTCATTTAAAGACCGTTTGTGTAAAAAAAAATATATTTCAAAATATTTATTCCAAATAGGCCTACTATTAAGTGGAGATATACTTACGACTAACATAATGTAACATAATTGTAAAATAACTTACTACAATATTATGCGAAACTATAGAAATTAAGTATGTCATGGGCGTCATGGCTAATCTATACTAATTATAATTAAGTTATTTTTTATATTCTTAACTTACTTTTTAACCCCATAGAAATTGTTTAAATGTCGAGTTGTCAAGCCCTACGTAACACCAGCATTCTTAATTATTTGAGTTGTTCAATATGTAAGAACAATAAAATGGCTTTATAGCGCCAAAATGGCTCATCTGTCAGAATTGTTTCAGATAAAATAATGTTTCATTTTACCTTCACTATCATCCCCTAAACGTAAACACCCTGTATAAATGTTTAAGGTAAATTGTGAGAGCAAACTGAAAGTAATTTTGTCTATATTTCAAAATTTATATCATAAAATATTATAATAATAAAAGTAATAAAATATTTGAAGAAGTGAATATAGAAATGCTATAACTTTAGACTTAAATTGTTTCTTTTATTCCAGTTAATTCAGGATGGTTACTAATAAATTAAGTGAACAGTGCTTAACTCCAACAGTTGTAAATTTTTTGGTTCAGTTAATAAATTTAAGTGATTCCTTTGCGTTTTATATTCATGACCCTTTGACTTATATTTGTCACGATTTTTATAAATATAGCCCTAGGCCTATAGGACGTATTGTGTATTTGGTCTGAAGGCCTATTGAATACGTTAATTCAGAAAGTAATAATTTGGAAGAATATTCGAGAGGCTTTGACGAAGAAGTTTTTTATCCGTTTTTAAAGACAAATCAAAGGGACAATGGTCGTTTTTTTGCAACTCAGTACTTGACCCATCTTAAATGTTGAGCAGTTATTATGCCTAGATATTTCGCTTCTTTGGATTCACTTAAGGAGGACAGATACCGCATATTTAAAAAATTCACAAAATTAAAGAAAATTGAGGCATACCACCTCCTTTAAAACAGCAAGAGATGAAACACTTATAAATCCAACTTCCGTGGGATTATACATGTGTGGAAGCCGACTTTATGGTCCATGTTATGAACTTTGTATTTTGTTACACTGTTGTAGATACTCTTTATGTGAAGATACGGCGCCATCTGAATCGCTATCTTCACGTTCATCCGTCTGGATTGTCCTCTGCTGTCCACAAGCTGGGATATTCATACCTCTGATATCACCACTGTGACATTTTATGCTATTATATGACGTGCTTTTATCTGGTACTCTTATGAGCGACATTTCTGTATGTTGCAATTCTGTCGGCTAACTCGCTATAATCTTTGTTGGTTACACATCATCCGAGGTAGCAATCTTTGTCGATAACTTTAGGCCTATGAGGGGTGCGTTTCAGTTGATTTGCTTACGAATTTATATGTCGACTAGCTTAAAAGGCCCGGCGTGGAGGGAGACAGGTGCATTGCCCACGCTTTGGGTAAAGAAAATTACGTGAGTGCATTAAATCAGATTTAGACCGCTCGTTTTTCACCGCTGGGACCTGGGATCGAATCTCGGTGGATAAATGTGGAATCTTTGGTGGACAAAATGGGGTCGGGGCAGATTTCCTCTGGGTGCTCCTCTATCTCCTGCCATATATAATTCCACTCTTGCACCATTCATCATAATATGTCCATTTGTTTGCAATAAACGAATTCGTATTATTAATCACATTTATTTGGGTTGTGTATCCTTTGATGATGCTATTCGAAATATTCTCTTCATTTTTACAGCCAATTTTCATGAATAGAATATCATACTGGTATATTATACTGTGTACATCAGTTTTTACAATGATAACTTTGGTAGTTATTAACTGACAATATAGGGATCTCCATCTCAACCAGTGATAGGCCTTTAAACTGGCCATGGGCTTTTAAAAAGAGGGAGGAGAAGAAGCTATAACTGTATATATTTTGTGGGACTAAGAATAGCCGAGGTTGATGATCTTTTTCACTAGATGTTGAAACTATTCATTCTTTGGAAATATGATTTATTTCTTTATATTAGCACTATGCTATGACACTTACTGGAAGATGCTACTCTTTCAATTTGAAAGTGAATGACAGGCTATGATAAGTATGAAAATAGTTTCAGCGCCAAATATAAATCATGTAACTATGGAGTGGATGGTTTAAATTACATAGGAATTTTACCGTTACTCTGTCGCAATTGCTAAGAAATTGTACTGTGCTTCACCACATCTAGCACGTAAATTACACAATGGGCTTTGGTATCAGGCGCTCAGAGTATAATGCTGGTAATCTTTTGTAACTTAGTAGCTGATTACATTTACCGTTATTGCAGTTTTGTAGGAAATGAACGCATTTTAAATGCAAGTCCCATGTTAGGAAGAAGAAGACGCGGTTTGTGAATCAAAAATATACCTTAGCCGTACCTTCGGGCTTGTCATTAACTCACAAATAATTATACACGTTTCCAATATAAAGAAAGCAATGCTATTCTTACGTTGCTTTTTTTCCGTCTCGCATGCTGAATCATTCGTTAAAATTACCCATAGAACGTGAGCTAGGTGCAAAGTAACCATCAAGTAGAAGTATTCGGAAGTCTCATTGGTAAATTTGTCACGTTGCATCCCGTTTCAGTTTGAAAAGTGCTATTTGAAGGAGACTAAATAAAAATCAAGTGTGTGAAATATGTGGTTTTCCTCACATGCTTTATACAGAAACAACGTAAAACTTACATTACAAATTACGTGTAATTTGAAAATCTTCTGCCCAAGTCTTGGTCTACTGCCAAAAGATACAACAGAATAGCATAGTCTGAGTAATCTTTATAGTAAAAGCGCAAATGAGATTTAATTATGAAGAACCCAGGGGAAGACAAGAAACGTCACAGAGATATTCCTGACATCTGTTGGCATTTTAGGATATATTTCTTTTGGGAATAATAGAATTGGGAAAACCATAGAATGTTCTAGTCATATGAAAGTTGAAGTTTTGATACATTAAGGAAAGTATCAAGTCCGTGGCAAAAAAGTATAATACCGGCACTTTTACAAATGTGGTGGTATTTTTAAAAACAGATCTGAAGAATCAAATTTTAGAACTCTTTAAAATCTAAACAATGGTATGTGAGTGCATAAAGTAAAAAAATCTTAATCTCTAAACGTGTAGCTTTGTTTTTCTCGTCTTTTTTTGGTTTTTGTGACATTTTTCCCCTGAGGTCTTCTTACACTCCGCATTACTTATTACTTTTAAGTGTGAATAAATGATATGTAACTTATAATTCAAAGAAAAGAGTCATATATAAAAAGTACGTATTGTTGCCCATAATTTTTTACAAATTACTTTTCAAGATCGCCACAGATCATTTCGTGATTAAGCTAGCCAAGGTAACAGCTCTTCTAGCATTGAACTTACGAATTCCTCAGAAATAGGCTATTTTTGCCTAAAATATTGAATTATTGTGTGAAAACGTGGCGTAAAAATTTGTATTTCAGTACGGTAACTAATTCTCCTTCCCTTACTTCAACCTCTGCCGTTTGTAGGGACGTTTATGCTGCCATGTGCTCGGGCCTTACAGTACCGCGACCTATCGAAAGAGGGAATCACGTAATACTTTTTGACCAGAGAAATACATGGTTGGATAATCAGTCCAATGCCGAGGCCACCTCCGAGACAAGATGATCACTTAGGACGAGATACACCAGTCGCACACACACACTCATTCCGAACAAGGCGCTGATGTGAAGATGATAACCACGGCCAGATGTTGTCCGGGGACGACAAGGGCGACAAGAGCCTTAAAGTTACCCAGCGATGGATATCAGTAACTAATTCACTAGTTTGTTTATGATAGCAGCAGAAAGCTCGCGTTCTTTTTCCTGCCATCAACAACGTACGTCAAAGTAATTTTCAACCCTGGTTGATATACCAAATTTCAATGTGTTTTCTCGTCTCCGTCTAGGACTCTCTACTGAACTTCTACAGTAACATCTAGAGCAGTTTGGAAAGATTCTGAGAAAGATGCCCTCGCAAGTTTTAGATTCAAAAGGTGAACGAAAAACTGCATAAAACATTAGTCAATTCTTTCTATTAAAATATGCATTTTATCGACCGCAATGTCCGCAAGATGGGAATGAATGTTCTTATATTGTGTAGTATTTATAGCAGTACTAGGTCTATAATGTAACTAAGTGGTGTAAGACAATATTATTACCGTACAAATGCCTGAATACCGCTGATGGTATTTTCTCCTTTCTTATCAGATCTCTACTGCTTTGTGTACTTGATGAATACCTTACCTTTGCCTGGTTAGTTTGCTGAACTCAATAATTATGCCACAACCAACAATTTTAACCAATCAGGGTGGCAGAACAGGTAGGATCGCGGACTCGCGTTTGCGGGTTCAGATCCGTGGGACGGTCATTCCGAGAGGAGGTTTCCTGGTTCCCCCCCGCCCCCCTCACAGGCAAATGACGGATGGTAGACCTAAGGAAGTTGCTACATTGGATGCAGATTACTTACTTATCCATACTCAAAATATTGATAAGAAAAAGAAGTCCCAAACTTCGAAGTGTTGAAATAGCTATTCATGTTCATGTTCGGAATTAAATACCTTTTGTATTTGTATTTATTTTCTTACACTGCAAGTGGGCCATCAACCCGGTGGCAGTGGTGCAATAAATACCAGCCATACATACATATAAAAATGACACTACACATTAAATATCACATTAAATACATATACATTACACATTAAATAAATACCAGCCATACATATATACAAAAATGACACACTATACATACACTTACACATTGAATATCGCAACAGCTATCCACATACCTGATAATTAAAAGAAAAAAAATATATATATATATATTAGTATTGGTATTAGTTTTATATTATTATTATTGTTGTTAACATTTATTGTTATCAATAATGGGAAAAAACGTGCCTATTATCTTGCATGTAATTTTAAATAGGCTTTGCATAACTTTTTTCAGAGATAGCTCATACAGGCGGTAAATCTAATGATACCCAAGGAGATAAAAGCATGAACCATCAGACATAGGCTTGTTTCCCTACCCATCTGTGTATGTTGGCCTGTATGTTTTAAACTCCTTCATAAGATTTATTATATTACTACTGTATTATTGGGTATAGGGTATTATTAACGCTCCTTCTGCGTAACACTTTTCAAAGAAATAATAATAGTAATAATAGTATTAATAATAAAAATACTAATAATAATGAGTTACTAATTCTGCATTAGCTTTCACATTGTAGGGAGCATTCATTACGTAAATGGCAATAAATTTATAAGTATGTTATTTTTAGATAGTTCCACATTATGGACTTAGCCAATGGTTTATTTCCAAGCAGTTGTTTTCATTAGTGTATTTATGCGACAGTTTTATAGTTAAATTGAAGCTATCAAAATAAATTATTTCGGAATTTCCTGTATGGCGCCTCAATTGAGTAGTGGATACTTTGGTTTCGTTCGTCCTGCACATAATTGAACTGATGACTAAAGGAAGAGTCATCCATAAATAATGCATGTAATTGTCAAAAAAATACTGTGCAAACCTGTTGCAAATAAAACAATGTCTGGTTCACAAAAGCGTGACGATTTCCAAGAACGTTGCTGTTTCTACTTAGCAATTAGTTCATCTCTCAGACATCTTTATAGCCCTTATATACTTTTTTGCCTAGTCAGTAAAAATAATTCCTTGGAAAAGAGACCAAATTAATTTCAAATCATGTCTAGAAACCCATTTTCTTCATAACCTAACATAAAATGAACACGAGATGTGTCTACGATAGATTTTTATTTATTTATTTATTTATTTATTATTATTATTATTATTATTATTATTATTATTATTATTATTATTATTATTATTATTATTTCAATTCGAAGGGTTAAACATTAAAAGATAGCTTCAAATTACATTACTTTTAATATAAGAAATAGTGGGATAGGTCAGCTATTTAGCGTTGTTGTTACTTATTGTTGATTCCCACAAAGTCGAATCAGATAGGTTAGTTTTTATTGCATTCATTACTTTTGTATTAAGTGTTTTATGAATAAAGTTTATAAGTTTCCTCCCCAAATTAGAACTGTATGAGACTTAGGAAATCATAGATATGTCATAAATTTTTTTTATCTTAACAAATAAAAAAGCTAGAATATTATTATTTTCAAATAAAACAAATTATTGTGTTCGTCAGGTAGAATCCGTTGTTAGTTGCATTTTCTGAATATGATTATGACTACAAAATATTTACAAATTTCTTCACAACATAAAAAAAAAAAATAATAATAATGTACCAAGGCGAATGGGTCCCCAGTATATATTGGATTTACATTCTTCCATAGGGTCCACTCGTCTTGGTCGAGTTTACAATATTTCACAGTGTTAAGTTTTACAGTTATGTTTACACCATCGCACTAAATACCGACATTATTAACATCATCTGCAGCATTATCATCACCTTAATTAGTCATCACCACCATAGGCCTAATTGAAATTACCCATGTCAATATTTTTCTGTATTTATCGACCTGTTACTACTAGTATTTCTGTTTGGAGTTCTTCATAAAAATGTCATATCTCCCAATCATGTCTATGTTAGTTTTGTGGCACAATATTTATTTAACATCTAAATTTAATCTGGTCGTTATCAAGTTTCATCCAGTTCATTGTCAATTAATTTGATCAGGTCAAACTACTTTTGGGTATATATAATTTTTCTGATACTCTAATAGTAATGAAATTTTTCTGAAGAGTACAAAGTATTATGTTTCCTCCCACAGAGTGTTAGGCCCATGAGTGTACTATTCACTATAACGGAATCCTTTGCACCAAAGACCTTAGCAAAATATGATCATATTTAAATTATAGAAACTGGTTTATATAAATGTCTTTTATAAAAATTATTGGACCAAGATTTATGTGTCAACAAAGGGAGTTGATCTATTACATGAATTAATTGTTAATGTTTTTGCTGAATCAATAAAGTAAAGGAAGGAGTTTTAAAAAATCAGATACAATAGGAAGCATTTCTTGAACTTAGCCTACTTTAAAATAATTGAACTTAACAATCCAAACTAGCTTTTCTGGTATCACCTTTTGAACACACATGTTGAACGTAGTAGATT
Organism: Ectobius pallidus; assembly: GCA_964059195.1. NCBI lineage: Eukaryota > Metazoa > Arthropoda > Insecta > Blattodea > Ectobiidae > Ectobius > Ectobius pallidus. Next base: position 100,972,595 of record CAXKWD010000009.1, read on the forward strand.
GACTTGCTGTACCCTATATTGAGCATAAACTCATAAGTATTACACACATATGTTTATAATCTATTCTTTTATTACATTGACACGAAGTTACTGCTTCCTGCTTCATTTTCTGAAGCAGCGTTTTTCTGATACCGTGCGTATTTACACCTTCATGCTAAGTTATTAGAAGCATTAATGTCTTGATCTCGATTATAGATAACAAACTTGTGCTGAACGCTTCGAGAACTTGTCTCCATACTGGTTCTGCATTATAATATATCAGGCAACACTTAAGTGGAATGTAGGCGCCAAGCCAATAGATGTAGCACGTTTCATTTCAAATACTTGTGACTGATAATGCCGGAAATAATCGTTTTCTGTGTGGCCTGACAAGTATTGTTTCAATTTATCTTCTTGTAATAGACATAGTAGGTGTTGGCACGTCTTGTAAGGAACTTTAGAGCACCACTTTTGTCTTTAACACATGTGCTTTGAACTTTAGAATTGAGATATATTTCATTTGAGGTCAGTAGTAAGCCCCAAGGAATTTTTACTTCTCAGGCCTGTTCTTATCTGTATTGGATGCTATTCTTGTTCAGATAATAAAAGCGCCTTGGTACGCCGTAAATCCTACAGTGGGGTTAATGGCCATAGCTAGTACATAACCTAAACACACCCATATTCTGTAGTTAATGTGAAATTTTGTTTTTATTAGAGTAAATATATTATCTTGGAATATAAGAAAGCAGAAGATTGTTTGAAAATTCGAATTTGATTTTGCGTGTTTTGAGGTCGCCTAATTTAATTTGAAGCTAAGAATAATTTTTGTATTGAAAAGAGGCTTATGGATTTTTCATGACTGGGAATAATATAAATATATATTTCTAGAGTGATAGGGAAAAAGTGAATAAGTCAACATTCCAAAGTATCAGGAACGACAAAAAACAATTTATTTCCGCAGCATTGTTACACTATTTAGTTCAGTCCAACAGATGTTTTTACACAATATCTTATCCTGTGTAAACATATGTGGGTGGACTGATCTACATATTGTAAAAATGCTGTGAAAATAAATCGTTATTTGTCTATCCTAAAACTTTGGTATATTGACTTACTCGGTTTTCCCTATCACTCTAGATTTTTTATATTATGAAAATTAAGTAATGATTTTATCACAAAGAAATGTCATTTTATGATGAGAGAAAGCAGTATAAGGAATCATCGAATTTCGAAAGTTTAATTAGTAAGTTAAATAACAATAAGATTGTGGTTGAAATAATGGGAATTTGTTGACTGTTTCCTAAATGTGACAGCTTGTCCGGAGAGAGAATGCTGTGTCATATGTAGCTGAGTCAGGAAGAGAAGTTTATTTATGGATATATGTGAAATGAGATAATTTGTGGGGATAATATTTGAGTTTGACCACCTGCAATGTCTCGTGATCGCTGGTTATGGATCCACAGATCTGCATTATTGATAATTAATTTAATTTCTGTGCAGATGGTATTGCAGTATTGAATGGAATCTTTAAGTATTTTCTGTACAATGTTTTGAATTTCATATAGCTGAAGGCCTAAATTTCTTTATAGATTGTACGTAAATTTCGGCAACATACCTTGAGCATTAATAATTAAGCTCTGAACAATTCATAGGCCTATTTGGAAGAACAATATATCTTCCATCCAAAAAAGGGTACACGTGTTACCCTTTTCCATATTAACATTTGAAGCCTGATCGGTGTCCCTTTCGAAAAGAATGATTAGATCTAATTACGGACTGCAGTTTCGCATTCTATTGATGGCTAGGGTGTCAGTCCTCCGTTCAAACGCGTTGAATTTCTTCGTGTACTTCGAAGTGCATTGGCAATGGCAGATCTTACTTCAAAACCGCTACCAATGGTTTCTGCTTGTCAGTCCCTTGGGAGGGTAAAAGAGAAAGAAGGAAATCAGTACAATTCATTTCTAGGAAAATGCTATACGTTGGAATATAAATTCACTAAAAGATTTTCTTCGAATAGCTGGTATTTTATTTCATTAGCTACTATCTTGATATGGTATATTTTATAGTCGTATTTTATTTCAGTAATCAGTGGAAATGGGAAGGACTTGCGCTTCAGGTTTTAATGGATTATGTTGCAAAAATAAAAAAAGTTGTGTCATTCCGAACGTCCTTGAACTTAATATCCTTCTCTCTGAAGTTGATGTATGCGGTGATTATTTGTGCTATGCAAGTGCTTTATTCCCTATGTAATTAACACCCCAATTAAATATTTTTTGTTCAGTACCAGCAGGACTTTCCCATGAGCTCAAAAATTAATCTTCATTCAGCTACTTTTTAACTTGCTTACCTAGTTAAGATAATTGTTAATTAACCATGTTAGTAAGAAATTCTACATATTGATACTTATATAACTTGGCGAGTACAGTTTTTCAATTATAAGTTACTAGCATGTGCCCGCGGCTTCGCCCGCGATAATTATTTCAAAAATTAAAAATTAAGAGCATAATAGTTAAATCATTATATTTATTAACACCTAAATCACGTGGACTACATACCACGATTAGATGCGTCGCCTGGTAAAAGCGTCCTCAGATTCGAGTTCCTTGGTCCAGAAAACCCCTGTATAGTGAGTTTCGTCCAAATAAAACAATGTTTGACCATATTTAGGGCTTAAAACATTCAAGCGATCGCGAAAGTTTTATTTTCAAGGTATGACAAAAATAGCCAAAGCCAACTGTAATTGATTTGACATTGAAATGTATAACTGAAAACTTATGTTTTGAAAACGCACAAAATGCACGTTTTTTGCCCGTTTTTCACTCATAACTCACGAACGAAAACTAAAATTAAAATTCCGGCTTGGAGGTGCATTTTCCGACCCTTCAGCCCACCTATGTTTAAAATTTCAGATCTCTGCGTTCAGTAGATTTCGCTGGACATCGAGGACAATTCCTTTTATTAATACAGATAATATGAATTATAATGATACCTTCTCTAATTTGTCAAACATCCATTTCATTTAACCCAAACCCACCTGATACAACTGGCAACAATATGTTCTGTGAATTTGTTTGGATAATTCTGTGTAAAAAGGGGTTAAGTATTTTCAAAAACATTTAATTTTTGGCAGTTAAAATCAGAATTTTTCAAAATCCTTTCTTAGTGAGCACCTACATTATGAAACGAAGGTACTGTCAAAATTCCAAGTCTCTACCTGTTATAGTTTAGGCTGTACGTTGATTCCTGTCAGTCAGGACAAAGCCTTTTATATATAGAGAGAAGAGATTAAGTTAAGTGCCCTAAGGCAAACCTATACTTAAATATGAAAATTTTACATTTTTAACATGTTTTCGGATATCATCACAGGAAAAAGGAAGCAGAGGTTCCCATGTATAGGCCTAGGCCTATATTTAGGGAGTTATATCCTCAGGTGATGTTTACAATAATTGTGAAATATTACCATTACTAAAATGCAGTAATTCCGCCTTGTCAATTTTAAAGTCTTTAAAATGTTGAAATCAGGTATATTTCTACCAACGTGGCCAACCACAAGTTGGTAAATCCGCCTTGTCAATATTAAATCTTGAAAATGTTGAAATATACCTGATTTCAACATTTTAAAGACTTTAATATTGACAAGACGGAGTTAATGCATTTTAGTAATTGAAATAAATCAATATGGCTCTGTTTTAAGAACATTGAAATATTAGCATGTTGGGCATTTAGTTTTTAAATGCGTATTTTCCTAGTGTAAAATACAGTATACCTCATTTAATATGAAAAAAAAAATAGGCTTTAGGATGTTATATGTTGACCTTTTTTCTCATTTATTAACGCATGCTTTGGGTAAGGCATTATTGGCAACAAAATTTTCAAGCCTAGTATAGTAAATATAGATAAAACCATTTTGCATAACCTTTTTATTCTACATAAGGAGAATAAAAAATTGTTATATTTTGTATCTTGTATGAAACGTTCCGAAAGTTTTAATAATGTCTGTTTTGTTTGGAAATTCAAGAAGAAAAGGTGAAAAATGTGAGAGTGAGTTTTTTTAAATTTGAAGAGTCCACTGCAAAAGGGGGGAATGTCAACATTTTGTGAAAACTGAGATAATTGTGTATTATGATAGATAAAATGGAGTAGAATAACATAGCCTTAAATGCATTACAAAACAGATTATAGTCTCTCACAGACAGAAGTTTAAAGTTTGTGACTCCTACACAAGAAGGGGGAATGTCATAGGAAAACAGAGCAAGAAAGGGGAATGTCATGTGTTTGCTGTATTGCATTAGGCAACAGTATTCATACACTGCAGTAATTGACCATTCATTGTTGTGGCTTCAGTGATTAATGCCGACTTTTTCTTTGTCATGATATAATAATTAATAACATGGCACTCATTAACCAAAGATATCCAGCTGAATTGCCAGAATACTGGATAGCAGTATTTGAGAGTGCTCGCATGAAGCCATCTCCTTACCATGTCGTACATGTAGATCAAGCTATGCTAAGGAACTGGACATTGTACTTGACTCCAATGTTCAGCAAGACCTGTCCGATGGCAACAAGACCTATTACTGAAATTGTCTTTTCATTCAACCATCCTCGTCTGGTGGAGCCCAGATCTTCATGGAATGGACTATGGGAAACTTCAGTCATGGTTCCCATTAACAGCCCACTGACACAACAGAAGAATATTCAACTACAGAGTGGAGAGTTTGTGCTGCCTGATAAGCTTTATCAAGATAATAAGCATTGCACTTAAATTTTTGTGATTCCATGAATAGTTCATAAGCAGCGATAACATTACTTAAGCTTACAGTATTTCTGTTTAAGATTCATTACAAATTTCATGGGTAAAGTTCAGTGATTACAAGAACTCAAGCAGTTCTGTAGTCCTGAAGCAAGAGAATATCACAATGCACTACCTCATAGGAAGAAGCCTGAAAAATGAACATGTTGTAGAAGTTCAGTTACCTGAGATTCCCCCTTTTTGTAATTTATTTTTGTACATCAGTTAACAAACAAATTATTTTGATAATGAAGACGGAGTATGAAGTGCTTCATTTTGTTAAGAATCAATAAAGAAATGCGTGTTTGGTTATGTGAAAAAAAATGAACCACTTCTGTTTGTTTAGTATAGTGTGGTATGGTTTTAAAGTTTAAAATTCATTTTACGCAAAATGAAAAAAAAAAAGGGACATTCCCCCCTTTTGCAGTGGACTCTTCATTTATTTATTTAAGGTCGCTTTTTAACTGCCAGGGTCACCAGCGACCACAATAATTAATACATTTATATTGAACAAGTGCTACAAGAAGTGAAGTATGAAGAAAAACATATATGCAACTTTAAATTTAGTAAGAAGAACAACATATTAAACATAAAAAGGACTGGAAGTAATTTAGCAACTACTGACAAACTATGAATTGATTTGACATTATATGAATGATTTTAACTGTGACAGTTCCAAAAGTGAGATAACCTTAAGGCATCCTTCATCATTTTTAAATATATTGTATAAGTCTCCTTTGATATTTAACAGACGCCTTACTTGCAATAACCATGGACATTCCAGAATAAGATGGGAGGAAGTTACATCCCCATTACATTTCGGGCATGGATCCTTAATAGATTTCTTCATAAGATAGCCATGGCTAAGGTTGAAGTGGCCAATCCGCAGCCTGGTCAGCAGGACTTGTTGCCTTCTACAGAGGAGAGTATTCGGAATGGCTGGCTCAGTAAGTGATTTCCGGACGAGCTGCAGTTTTGAAGGAGTGGATCTCCATGCTTCATCCCAGTGCTCTGAGTGCTTATTTCAATAGCTTTGAGAATAGCCCAGGCTTCACATGGAAAGATGGAGAAGTAATCCGGTAAGCGATAGGAGTGAACACTTGAGGAAATGACTATGCCACATCCTGATCTTGAGTCTCGTTTTGAGCTATCAGTATATACTTTGAGATAATTCTCATACTCTTCAAGGAGTGACGAGATTATAGGCTATAACACTGATTTAGGCATAGTTGTAGTGCAAGGATTTGTGTAATCTTCGTATTAATAGAGAGAATAAAAGTCTCCCAAGGAGGAAGGGTATGGAGTCGCCTTGGGAGGATGTTAGCTTTTTCAATGTTAAATTCTGAGTTATAATCCAAGAGTCTTTCCCTTAATGGTTTTGGACAGTTTGGGCGAGAGTTATAAAGTTATGATTTTGAAACACCAAAGGCATAATTGTTGGTCGGATTAGAAGGAGAACAAAATGTTGAATATGAAAAGTTTAGACATAGTTGTTTACGTCGCAGGTCCAAGGGAAAAAGACCAGCTTCCACAAGTAGACTGCTACTTGGACTGGATCTGAAGGCTCCCAAACTTAGACGACTTGCAGTGTTGATAATTGGATCTAACGTTTGGAGAAGGCGTTTGCTTGCCGAACTGTATACTATTGCTCCATAATCCAGTTTGGACTGAATTAGAGCTCGATAGACGTTTATTAGACATGCTGATTCGGCACCCCACTTAATGGAAGTTAACGTTTTAATTATGTTCAGTCTAGATGCACATTCCGCTTTTAGTGAAGTAATCTGTTGTTTCCATGAGTGATTTTTATCGAACAGTACGCCTAGGATTTTGCAAGTATCTGATCTGTGCAACCTGTGGCCACCAATATTAAGGTTAACGTCTATTTGGTGGAGCTTTCTACTTCTAGAAAATACTATAAATTCAGATTTTGATTTGGATGTTTGCCCAGGAGTAGATTTTATCCAAAGAATTCTGAATAATATTAGCAGTAAGCTGAATGGTATTCCCATTGCAGAGAAGAGTGATATCGTCCGCAAAGAGGAATGCTTTTACTGGCTTCTCAATCAAACTGCTGACTTCATTAATAGCAATGAGGAATAGAAGCACACTTAGTACTGACCCTTGAGGCAGACCATTCACCATTTCCATAGGAGGAAATAGTTTATCTTGAATTCTCACTCTTAGATATCTGTGAGCTAAGAAGTTGATGATAAAAGCTAAAGTATTGCCTCTTATTTTTAATTCTGAAAGAATTTTTATTAGTCTAGGTTTGAAAATCATTTCATAAGTTTCTCAATGTCTAGAGAAATTGCAATTACGTGATGATTTAATACTAGTGCATCACATATTTCAGTGTCGATGTTGACTAGATGACACTTGTGGAACGAAAATACAGGAATGGCTACCCATTTTAACATCAGTAATGCAACGGAAAGTGCTATAGATTTAAGTTTTTTATCCAGCGATATTGCAGCTAATATATCCTGGTCTTCAGTTCATCATCTCTACGATAGTGATCACTATCCTTGGACCATAAATTTTTCTAATTCCCACCAATTTATGGAAGTCAAGACTTATCAAAAATGGATCCTTAATAAAGCAAACTGGTCTCTTTTTCAAAATGTTCTCAGCGTGAGTTTTTATATTAATGCATTAGGAGAGGAAGAATTGTCATTATAAAATATTTGAAGAGACATGATGTTTCATAATTGTATATAAAATAATTAATGAAGTAACTCCAAAACTGTTTAAAGTAATACCAGGAATTTTTTTTTTACATTTTGGAATGTTTGGTTTGAAGAATTTTTATTTTTCAGTGTAGGCTAAAATTAATTTTCGTGTTTTAGCTACGACGAACGGAAATGTGTAATTTACCACATAAAGTCACCTTTCCAAAGCTAATAATTTTTACGTGTTTTATTAGGTGTCAGGATGGTTCTTTATAAGATTGGGTGGTGGACGGGAAAATGTCTGTCCGTGTGTCTGTACGTGCGATAACTAAAATACGCTGAAACTTGGTATACATATTTAGAAGTCTGTTGATGTTGGACCAAATCGGTTGACCGTACCGGAGTAATGCCCAATTTAATGCCTATTTTATGGTAATATATTAGAAAGAATTTATTAAATGCAAATCAGTTCTCATGACAACATATTGTTTTACAGTGTTTATATACGGCTTTGGAAGCTTTGACAAATAACACTATCCACATATTCCTTTACATGTGCTTATCGAACTAGACCTTTGCTCTTCCGTAAGCCCTCTCTTAATGAATCGATCAGGAGCTTAACCCGGAAATCGATTAAAAAATGACTTATTTCTACATGTAATTGCCATTATCAATGATTCAACAAAAGCATTCTGGCACTCTGTTATATCAGTTTATCTGAATTTATGTGTTAAGCAAGACTTCGTAAATTTCTATTTACATGATGTTTTATTCAGTTCATGAATTTATTTTAAATAATATAGATTGAATTATTTTCATTCTATGTTCGTAATTTATGTAATATTTTATATGAAATGTATAGCGAAATAATGAATATAGACCTATTAATGTATTTTGCAATGTCTTTAGGTGCTAATTTCTGGGGATACAAAACATTGAATAAGTAAATCAATAAATAAGTTCATAACAAAACGGAAGAAAGAACATAATCGTTAAGAATGTTCATAACAGCATAACAAAGCATTGAGATAATATACCTATAATAAATATAAAAAAAAACATGTTTAAAGTAGGATACCAAACGAGGTGACATAATGACTTGTTACTTAGTTCTTTACTTCCTTTGTACTTTCCTTGTTTTATTAATGCCTCTTTCATTTTTATTTTCTTGTTACTTGACCTTTCGTGCTGTTTCTGTTTCTTCAATTATTTCAGACGAACCAGTAGAAAAGTTTGTCCCAAAGACTCTGGAAGACGATACAGCTTTGAATGAACTTCATCAGTTGCTTATCCTCAACTTTTTAATTATTAGTAATTCGAGGCATTTGATAAATTTGCATCTTTTTTATACCTCTATTGAACGATAGCTCGAATATACTACATAAATGTGTATAATGAATTAAGTGATTAAATAAGAGCAATTTTTAAGGCATTATTTTGCATTTTTCGTTTTCAATATAAATGTGTTATTATTGGGTTTTAGGTGTTTGGTATTTTTTCATTTTTTTTAAATAGTTTTCTATGATTTCAACATGCAGCCAATTGTTTCAGTGAAGTTACGGGGAAACATTTCCATATACAATACAAATCATTACTTTCAGGCAAAAGAAAATCATTTTAATTTGAGTCAATTCAGATTTTCTGAATTCATTTTAAATTTTACAGATCCATGTATCCCAGTATCAATGGCTTACATTATTAGCAAGAAAAGAGAGTGATTTTATAGCAAATTAAATATTATGCCCTATCGTTTATTAAATTGCTCTCTAAAATCAACACATAACTTCCAGAAAGCTAATTATCAATAATAAGGGATAATTTATTATTTTTTAAATATTTTAGGTAATGAAAGTATACTTTTATTTTTCATATTTTCTAGTTTTTATGCTTTGCCCTAGTCATTAGGGCACGCAATAGATTAGGGACCCAAGTTCTTCAAGAAGGGAGCCAGTGTAGAACGCCGGAGGGGGATTAGAAGCGGTGGCGACCACTAAACGCTAAGTGTGCGCTTAGACCCGACGACTTGCGGCGACCACTAGCAGCGAGAACAAGTTTCTCCCTCAGCTCGTGGCTGACGCGCGCGTCTGCAGCAGTCAAGTGTGCGGCTACCCCATTTAAACTCCATGTAAAAGACTTCCCGCTACTTATGGGCGCGGTGGCGACCATTAAACGCCAAGTGTGCGCCAGACCTTAAAGGATTGTATGTTGTGCTCGTTTGTGTTCCAATAGCACGTGAGGCTAGAAGAGGTTATAATATAATGTATTATGTCTTAATATCCTGCTCTAATAGATTTAAAAAAAAAAAATTCTATTAATTTTTTTCCTTCTTATTTATTTCATCGTTTACTTTGTTATGCTTACCGTTCTCGATTTCGCTTTTATTTTAATTCAGCTCTGTAATATTTTTGTCTTAGGCCCCTTGGCACTCCATTATTTCTAAGTGCAGATGATTAATCCTTAATTGCACTCTTTATCCATAAGATACAAACCAACTACTAGAAATATACAGAATGTTTGTAAAATTCAAATTTCAGAGGATCTATTCTTAATGGGATAATACAAATTATAATAAAATTTTTCGAATGGCACATCCGAATGAACAGTGCTTGTATACGAAGTACTGTATTACTTTCACAATAATACATAAAATATTAGATCAACGTTTCTCCCATAATAATAGTAAGAAGAAGAAGAAGAATAATAACAGAAGCAACTATGAGTAAAATTTCCCCCAATAATAATAATAATAATAATAATAATAATAAACTCGAGTGCATGGAAACTTTCCGATGCTCTTGGTTTCTTCTAGTGTTTTTCTTTATTTAATATTGGCAATGAATTTCATTCTCATTTGAGTTCCACACTAGCCCTGAGTGAACCAATTTCTTATTGGTTTGAGTTTAAGTCCGAGAAAATGTGATTGTATCCTTAGGAACGTGTTTTGACAACATTACACCTAATATCAAGTTTGAGAAATGCTGCACTAGATGCGTAAATAAAGAAGAAAATATTAGGCCTATATACATAAGTTATTCAAATGTAAGACTTAAAGTAGCTTACCTATCCTATATAAGTGAAAATTAAAGTGTATAAATGTATAGTATACTTAAGATATAATTTATATCACGTACTTAAATAATTTGATATTTACGTTTCAAAAATATTGGGAAATCTTACTCTTTTTTTCTTTCGGCTGTGTAAGCCGGGAGCCAAAAGTATTACTCATTTTGTTTTATCCAACCTACCTACCTTCCGTTCATGCTACCCAGTGTTGATTTCTTAATTTAGTAGAACTGTTACTTGATTATTATTCATAAAAATGAAAGGCCTGGAGGTGGTTTGTGTTCATGATTTTCCCATGTGAACAACAACAGAAATCAAAGCACACATCTTCTTTCCTAGATTAGTTCCGTTTGATATCTTTAAGCTGTAACATTTCATTATTCAGTATAGTCATATCTAAAAATAAAGTATGATATTTCGCCCGAAGTTATTTTAGGGGTTAGCAAACTTTATTAACAGTGTAATTTTGGAGTTGATTTAACAGGAACTGTGCACACGAGAGATCATTTTAATAACAACTACCTCAAGACACTGTGCCCATGAATGCGTCATTTTATCAGGCTATAGGGGCTGATTATGTGGCGCCACTTCAACTTTTATGGCTGTTATATATAGGCATAGAAAACTTACTAATAAAAGCAGTCGAAGAAATTATTTTCGTCTTTTCATAATGTAGAAATTAAATTAATTTTTTTTCATATTTTACATATTATGAAAACAGTGATAAATGTACGTATAAGTAACTTACGATACGTGGAAGCATATACTATATTTTTAGGATAGTAACTTGGAAAGAATGCACATAATAAAATTATATTGTTCTTCTTCATTCCATAAATTGCACATAGCCCCTAGGCTTACACATTTTTATAAATCTTCTCGGATTTTGCTAGAAAACAAATTCTTACTCACATTAAGGCATTCTCCAACATTTTGGCGGATGTGGAACTTGATTGCATTTAACTACTTCGCTCATTTCGCGAATTATTAAGTGCCAGAATGGCATTTTCTAAGGTTGTTTAGTGGACGGGAAAAATACTTGTCTGTCCGTCCGTCCGTAGGCCTATGTCTGTGCGCGCGATAACTGGAATAGGCCTATACTTCTTTTACGAGTTTCAAGTGAAATGTAAATAGTTAAAAACAACTTTTCTCCTGATTTCTGTGTTGAATCAAAAGGGCCTTGTTTGTTTTAGAAAACTCACAAAATCAGGCGGACCGCCCCACCCTAGAAACACCACTGCACTAAAGATTTCTCCATTTTATTTATGTAACCTTCAAATGGAAATTTTAGCACATCGATCTGGAGCGTAAATCGCAGATCGATTTCAAAAATACCAAAAGCCTTGTGGGCGTGATTGGTGCAGAATATGCCGATTTAACGAATTCATGCTTTATTTAGAACACAATGTAGAATTTTAGCAGCGAGATAGAAACATAAAACATAAATTTGCACAGTAACTTGATAATGGTAAGAAAATATTTTGTGTTTGTAGACAATATATATTAATTAAGATGAATTCCATTAAACAATAATCACCGATATTTTTTAAAAAGCTACAAATAGCAAAACGCGTAGGCGCAGGTTCTGATATTTCCCACGTGGGCCCAGAAGTCTTAAATGGAACTAAATATGTTGCAGTTGCTGACGTATAAGTGTTTAGACTTTGAATTATGACGCTTGGATGCCCGTTTTACAGAATCACGGTCATCTTATTTCTATTGGATCACTAGAATTGGATAATCTTTGAGTTATACGTTTCATTATGTTTCTGGTCTTCCGCTGTGGCGCTGTTTCTCAGCGAAGCATGGTGACAAACACAGATATAGAGGATATCTGTGGTGACAAACTATCCTTGTATATTGTCGCCGACACTCCCGACCGTACCAGATATTAAAAATGCGAGAATGCCCCTTGTACCAAATATTAAAACTGCGAGAATGCTCCTTGTACCAAATATTAAAAATTCGAGAGTGCCCCTTGTACCAAATATTAAAAATGCGAGAGTAAGTGCCTTGTACCCAGAGGTTTGCCTTGTACCCAGAGGTTTGCCTTGTACCCAGAGGTTTGCCTTGTACCCAGAGGTTTGCCTTGTACCCAACGGTTTGTCAGCCTGTTTATCCTCGAAGAATTCGCTAGATCGTGGTATAAAAGAAAGTGCTTCACTGATTATATATCTCATGCGACGATGCACCTTATATTTGGGTTTTTCCCGGGTTCGCTCCTCTCACGTAGCGGGCCCGGGTTCATTACTGGTGTGCCGTGATCCTTCGGGCTCTCCCAGTGAGGGACTGGAGGCGTGGCGCATGATCTCATTGAGGGTGTAACACTACACTACAGATACGAAGTTGCAGTTAATCACTTAGGCCTACCTGGACCCACATGATTTTCAACCCATTTGTGTAGCCTACTGTATGTAGCACTAGACATTTACTGTAATAAATTGATTTACTGTACAGTACAGTGAATTTTATTTTGTGCTGAAGTTCTTATTTTAAAAATTAAATTTCGTTTTAGTGCCACCCTCGCTTTGTGCCATTAAATTTTGTAGAACGGATGGTGGCATTGTATAGAGGGTTGACTGGTTTATTTATCAGGAAAATAATAATAAAAATCTATATTTATTAACACTGACACCGTGTTTGAATTACATAATTGTATTCTTAATTATATTTTTTACATAGTAAATACAAATAATTAAATACTAGGCATGCATTCATGATCTCCTTCTGTCCACCTATGTAAGAATATCAGAGCTCTGCAGGTCGTAATGTTATAAACAAAGAAGTCAAGTGAAGTGGGTTAAAAAATCGAAGCTATCAACAAATCGATATGTTATATTGGGGAGGGGGAAATATTTCAACGTTGCTCTTTTTCACCGTTGCTGAGGCAGCAGAGCCAAGACCCCATAAATTAATTTCACAATTGAATAGCGTCTACAAGGAAAAAATAGCTCAAATATTGTATTAGATTACACAGACCAACAGCCATTTTGGTGTCTTAGAATTTATACTTATTCTCGGGTATATTTAGGTCGCTGATGTCAAATGTGCCCTTAGTCTTGCCCTATCAGCTTTAGTTTTGTGAGATATGGTATTACCATTATGCATATTATTCCATTTTACGTTTGATATAAATAAAAAAACTGCGTATTTTTAGCTTCTAAATCATGTGAAGAAAAAGCAACACACTAACATTACATTAACATTACAATAACAATATAACATTGGGTCTTTCAAAAAAATTATATTATCACATATTGTACGGTCGTTTTGACTTAGGAGCTGTCAATTTGAGGGCCAAAAAGTAATGCTTATATAATATAGCTTTCGTTAAAATTCGTAGTTAAGTGTTCGTAAGAACGTAATAAAATTATGCCTTTATTTTGTTAGTCTGCACATACTTGTAAGAACTTGTTTAATTGTACCTCGCAGCCAGAAATTGGTATGTGCCGGAGGACTCGCCCAGGGTGGCATGACGCATGATTTGCTTGTAAGAGCGTAAGACCGGATGCGGTCCTAGACCTTTAAACATCACAACAACTGAATAGCCTTGATATAAAATATTATAAAAAAGAAGTGGTCGTCATCCATGGATATAGTATGCACATCCAGTCAACAAAGTGGAACGGCCTTCCAGTAAAAGTTCGTTACTCCGGAGTCACCGATGAAGAGAGTTCGTCCTTGTGGCATGTCCGTCCGGCCTTGCGCCTCTCCTCCCCTTCTCAAGAGCTTTTAAAAACCTGATTGTTTACGTTAGAACTTGAGGCATTTCTACAAGAAAAATGCTCTTAATATTTAATCCTTGTTCCTCTTGCATTGTAGGAGTGCCTATGTCGCAACCGTTTACTGCACTCCATAGCTAGGCGAAGAGTTATTTCCTTCTTTGGCAAATGATAGATAAAGAAAACCTTGTGTCTAAGTCTGCTGTTCTTGTTCTTCATGTTATATTTATCTATTATCTATTATATTTATTATTAGTACTACTAATAAGATACGATTTGTCCTTCAGAAGATGTTCCTTTGAGCTATAATTGTATAAATGAAATATTATTTGTATTTCAAGAAATTTATGTATTTCCGAAACCATTCCAAAATTGCCCTTTTTTCTCTAGGTATTTGGTATTTAATTAGTATGTTGTTAATTACATTTGGTGATAACTAATCTGTTTGTTTAAACTTCTTAAACGAAAACTAATGAATTAGGGTTATATTATTACTAAGGTGACCAACTTTTGAACATGAAAATAAGGGATATTGGGTCTGGGCAAGTTTTAGCGGAATTTTTAATTCGTAAATCCTGCATTAATTATTCGAATGGTTTACATTTAAATTATCAACATATTAATTTAATTTGTAGCAAATAAACCATTTAACATAAGTTGAAATATATTTATTATATATTTGTTGTGTGACAATACTGAATAAAATTGCAATATTTTATCTTTTTATTATTGGATTATACTTATTTTGTCTGACTAAAATTATTACTTAGTAAGTGATATTTACAGTTAATACAGGTGCTTCGGCAACTTTGATTTTCTTAGGTTAAACTTAGTTATATTATGAATAGATTACTACAGCAGCTTTCATTTTCTTATCTGGCTATGCAAACTGCAATAACTCTTCACAATTCACCAGTACCATCTGTTCTGGTTTAATTAACCGTAAACTTCTTTGATTTCTTTGATTTGTCCATTTATTGTTCATCGTTGAGCAAACTCCCTCAGTGTGGACATTTGAGCCTGGAATACTTAATGCAAAGGCTCAAATTTACCAAAACTGCCGTTATTAGTTTCATAGTGAATTTCGTGGCTATACGTACATACAATACTGAGAAATTAACGACAAAAAATTATTATGAAAAATAGGGGAGTATTTAAGGGAGCCGGGATTGAGGGAACTCGAATTCCTTGCGGATGATGGCAGCTACATAAAGACACAATTGAATTCCTTCCCGGGGGTTTCAAAGGTAGTTACTAAATTCCTTTCATGACAAAAACGAATTCTTTATCATTCTTACTGGAGGCAATAAAAACCTGAGTTAAATACAATTTACTTGAAATATAATTATTTCCAAAACGTGAAAACCTCACCTCACTCCACCGCCCGAGGCCCGGGCAAAATTTGCGGAATTGTGTTCACGATGAATCCCTTCCTAATGAGGGGTCGCTTATCATTAGCCAATCACAGAGTCAGTGTATTTAGAGAGTATACATTCTTCTGATGTGACACAGATGACCATTTTTACACCTGGGTCGAAAAAAAGAAACATAATATTGTAACACTAACACAATGAGTGTAACAATACGATACAAGACAGTGAACCGGAGAATCTGCAGAAAAAAAATAAAACTTGTTGATTCTAGGCCTTTATTGAGGGTTGCACATTGTTTACTAATCCCTACAGTTAGGAAACAGGGAAGAACGTTATCTGAGTAGCTCCAAGAAGTGAAACTTTTATGCTGTGGAAAGGGCTATAAGCTTTATTAAACTATAATAAAATTAAAAAATGTATAACTGATTTAAATGCACCAAATTTCGTCTCTTTAAGTCCTAAGTCGGCAAGGTGGGAAGGAAATTGTTAACATGAAAGTAATTCGGTTGTCTTTCCCAGCGGTCCTCTGAAGGAATTCGTGTAGGCCTAAGTTCCCTAATTACCCCGTACGTAATTAGAGTACCTTCGCGTTTGTCGCTTGAATTCAAAAACTCTGCCGGGATGATCCAGAAAGTAACCCTGAAATACGGGAGAATTGGTCACCATAATTATTATCTATCTGGTACACTTATAGGCCTGTTTTGAACCCCTGATAATTTTTTTTTATGCAGCGTATAGGTCTATGTACAGTCGATCAAATAAAAAACGTCGGGCGGTATTTGATTAAGTATCACGAACGAGCATATGCGCATGTACAGGAAGACTTAAGGTTAGGTTCACACACGCCTCTTGTCTCTCCATGTATTTTCTTGATTATTTAGTCAGTTTTGTTCCAAAACGAACATGTATAGAAGGCTGTGGCTATATGTCTCACATCCGCCATATTCTTGGTTGCAAATTCTTATAATATTAATAATTAATAAATTCGCAAGGAATATGATTATTCAAGGAGCATTTTTTAAAGATTTTATTTTATAATACCGGTACTTGCAGTGCAAAATCAATAACTTACGTTCAACTTCTGCCACCAATCTAGCATCGAAATACATAGCCGGCCAGATCCACGATTCCTATGAAAACTTCCGGTCGCATTATAGTGAAGTACCCACCTCTTTAAGAAATATGGAACCTTCTCGCTGCTTCAGAGGCCGAAAAATGCAGGTCAATTACAGCCCTAACTACACTTTCTCTCAAGCTAGCATTTGTATGTGGTGCGATGACAAAGCAGAATGAATTATGACAATACATTAAGTTGAATATCGTGTATTGCGCTTTCTGCGTTTTTCATTTTTCCCTCGTTGTTCATTTCTTCCCTCCTGTCGCATGGCCTCATAGGTTCCGAAAATGACCTGTATTTTATGTTTTTTTATAGGAAACTTGTGAACTATAGTAAACACAAATCAACTCTGAACATACGATAAGCCAATAGAATGCTACGCAACTTGCACTGTTGCAAGTTCACGACTCGCGACTCTGCAAACGTTCTCTGTCTAACAAAGAGTGAGAGAGAGAACACGCGTGCTTACTCACTGCTGCTCTGCGTCAAACATTCACACATTATTTTAAAGTATTTCGTCTTTGAAAAATCGCGAACAAAAGTAGCTTGAAATGTTGAAACCTATTACACGTAAGATACAACATGAATTATCTTAAAAGAAAGTGAAGAAAGGCTTACCTTATTGAGCTTTAGAAATAGGCCTACAAAGGGATAAATAAAACTTCTTCGTCTTCGTCCTCGTCCTCTTCACTTCCTTCACCACTCGTGTCACTATCTGTTTCACTGTCCCTAAGATTTATAATTATATTTTCAGCAGTGTCATCCCTGTGTATTACTTCGTGGCCCATTTCTATCGCTATCTGATCCAATTCATATTTTTTTCGCGAGTTTTATAAGGGGCAACACGGGCTAGCAATTCTGATATAGTTTCTGTGGGACTGTATGTTATGTTGTGTTCTTGAAGCCATTCCTGAATATCTCTCTCTCTCTCTCTAGATCTCTCTCTCTGGGTAACTTATTTAATAGCCTAGAATGATAGCTGGCGTTATCCATAATTATTATCCAACTCGCGTCCAGATAAAAAAAAGAAATATGTTCGTGAACCAATCTTTAAACCTGTCCGAAGTCATTTCTGTATGATAATCGGTGTTTTTACTTTTAGGATTGGAACGAAATACCCATTTACTTTCTGGTATAAACCCTGTTTTAGCTGAGCCTGCATGGCATATTATAAGCCTGCTACCTTTTCCTATTGGTACTTTAAGGCCGCCTCTTCCAGTCGGATCTTGCCATATGTCCCTCCTGGAGTGATTCTGGTTGACCCATGTTTCATCAAGATAAAATACGGGCCTCGTATCTCCCATCCCCCTAAGATTGTGAATTGTACGCAGAAATTTTTGTCTGGCTGCAACAATGTCGTCCCTTTCCAGTAGAAATTTCCGGCCATCATTGGTTCTCCTGTACTTAAATTCTAGGGATTTCAAAGTCATATACATGGAGGAGACAGAACCTTTATATTTTATTTTCTTTCGCATTAAAGAAACTAATTTTTTACCTGTGGGATATTCCCCCGTATCGTACAATTCAAATATTGTCCGGCGTAAAATACACTTTTGCAAACCGTCAAGATTTGCTTTGCGCTTTTTAACTGTGCGATGGTTTCCAGGAGATCTAAAACTGAGCCCACCCCCTACTTCAGTTGATTGTTTTCCCTCCTTAATAATATTAGTCACAGATTGTTCACTAATTTGACAAGCTTTAGCAGTTAATTCCGGTTATGAAAACCACCATTAACGGCCGTGAGTGTCGGCATGCTGACCACATGCCCCCAATCCTGCCATCTACCTGTGGTAGATGACGCAGCGGTCGGGTGGGAGGCCAAGTCTCTTCAGGGATGTAGCGCCACGGAGTTTAGTTTTTTTTGCAGTCAATTCCTTACAAAATTCGTATTATTATGCACTTCGTCGTCCGAAATAGTCTTAAAAACTATAAACACTGAAAACCATAGCCCTCGCCTGCTTACGCAAAACTTTGTTGGTATAAATTGCAGTGGCGGATCGTGGGTGTAGGAACAGGGTGTTGCACTATTGTACGGTAATTATAATTCCTTTATTGCAACCAATGGCCATAGTATGATGAATAGAGCTCTGATGGAATATGTGGCAGGGGAAACAGAAGTACCCCGAGAAAACCTGCCCCGACCCCATTTTGTCCACCACAAATTCCACATGGATCCACCAAGATTCGATCCCGGGTCCCAGCGGTGGAAGGCGAGCAATCTAACCACTCAGTCATGGGGGAGGGGGTGGTTTTACAGGAATTAAATACATAACCTGATAATATATAAATAGTCACTTTGCTCGTTCGGGGCTAAACCTTCAAACTCCCAATAGGGGCTCTGCCTCTCTGTGTGGTTCTAAGAAAAAGTTTTTTTTTTTTTTTTTTTTTTTTTTTTTTTTAACTGACACTTTATAGAAGAGATACATAAATTGCATTTAGACTGCCGTAGCCCATAATAACTACTTAGCCATACTAAACCTTAAAAAAATTCTATGGAACGACTTTAATATTTTTCTGGGGTAAACATTTAAAATTTAGAACATTCTGGAATTTTCTCGTCGGTTACACGCTAAAAGCTATAAGTCTGTCAAATTTCAGATTTCTAGCTCATGGGTAAGTGGTTAAACATTAGGTTGGGTTCGTTCCCCGGTACTTAATCGAATTTTTCTGAAGTAGGGAGGTCTGGAATGGGGTGTACTCAGCCTCCTGATACAAATTGAGGAGATACTTGGTTGAGAAGTAGGATGTCGGATAGTAGGCCTAGTCCCTCTAGGGATGTAGAGCCAAGGAGTTTAGTTTAGTGTCTAATAGATAGATGAAATTAGCAATATAGGTTTCGCCACAAAGTGACTGCATTGGCAATTAGCATCTGTGAGGGACTTCATAGTTCATAGCTCGCGCCCTAACTTGCTTGCAGACAGCAGCCGACACGACGTACTCTAGCGGTTGTTCGCAGAGTGAAAGCGACAACCAAAACCTTTAAACCCCGGGCGGGTTACCACCAAGTCAAGCCTCTCGCACCCGTTACTAGAGCTCTTTTCTAGTCTCGTGGCGCCTGTCCTATATGCCGTCCGGGGAGCGGGGAGCGGCAAACAAACCAATCCGGAGCGCTGTGAGAAGACAGTGAAAGAAAGAGACAGACGATACTTATACAATGTTGCCGTTGCAAGTGGCGGTGCGTTTAAAATCAAAATCCATGAAATAGGCCTATAGAAATTCATAATTATGAGGTTTATTCATTAGATTAATTGTAATTAATTGGCCTACCAGTGTATATATATTCGTTCATTTAATGGCACAGTTAGGTAACCGACGTTTTGCATAGTCATTTAAGGGTTGCACATGTCCGGCATATAAGTTATCGAAGCTATAACAAGTTATACAAACTTATATACTACAATTTCTGTAGTAGCATAGCATAGAAAAAATAAACATTCTGTCAACCTCTCCATTGTCATCTATTCATTTGACGGTGCATCCATCCGTACGGTAACATTTAAAGTACCGAATGTTGTGGTTATTTGTTAAGTATCCATGTTATATCTCAACACAGACATGATGTTAATATCGAGAAACGAGAATGAATTGTTGCCTAACAAATGAAGCAATGTACGTAAACAAATTTACAATTCAACATATTACCGCTAGGAAAAGAATTATGAGACATCTCTAGCCAGAATAATTATATTTGAAATTTATAAATCACATGTTACAACCGTCAATTTACAAGAATAGGATAAAACAGTGTATTTACGTGTATTTCCACAGGTATGAGAAATCCATTCTTAAAAAATACAGTAGGCCTACATTGACAAATTTCTCTACCTAAATCATGGGCATTACAAACATTTCGAATATTGTGATGTGGAAAAGAAGCCTTAAAAGTGTGACAAATACAGAAAAGATCCCAAACTTTTCACCAATTCACAATTTTGTGTAAACAAAATTATTCAGATCCACCTTTGTGGCGTAGCGGGCCCGGGTTCGAATCCTGGTCGGGACAAGTTACCTATGTGGGTTTTTTCCAAGGGTTTTCCTCACCCGTGAGACAAATGTCGGGTAACTTGAAGACTTTGTGGTCCCCGGGTATCATCTGACCGTCATTATCATCTTTTTCCTATCCTCGCCTTGTTCGAAGTGCATGTGTGTGTGAATTGTGTGTCTCGTCCTATGTGTTCGTGTTGTTGGGTTGATCACTCATCCGGGGAGGCCCTCCAAGTCCTTGTCTTGTCAGAAAGGTATGAATGTGTTTGTGATCCAAACTCTAATTCTCTCCCGAAGGTTGCAGCACTATAAGACCCGGGCGGCATGGGTCGCATAAATGAACCTACAATGGAGAGAGGTAAAAGCAAGGAAAATAATCTAAATAGGCCTAAATCTCACTGTTTTAAAATTTGATGCTAATTAGGGACATTGACGTCTGTCTGAAATAGTGTTCTTATAGGTGGAAACGACCTTTCAATGTCACATGTAATGAGGATAAATTCTAAGAAAGGAATCTTTTCTGAGGATCACAGGACGATCAATGACGCTTGCCTTAGAGTTGAGACGGTCAGTAAAACCTGTCATTGTGCGGTGATGTGGTCTTGTCAAAGGCTTATACAGTTTCTGGAATAATTCTGTGAAAACCCATTTAAAAGGTGCTTTTAGCTGTTGTTGTGGTGCACCACAAAAGTGAAAAATTTGTGTAATTACATAGAAATCTCGGCTGTAGTTATGCCTTTTGCATGCCTTGTACAGTAATTCCGAATGCAATTTATATTGTAAAAATATGAAATTTGCCGTTATCGTTGGTGTGGAAGCAAACTATTATATTTATAAAAGCATATTTAGTCCGAAAAGCCAACATTTAATAACAAAGAATATTGTCGGTTAAAAACTGGTTGTTTCCAAGCTCTCTGGCTTCGTACCGCGCCCAGTTCGATGAAATGCTATGTGTGCTTAAGTGGAACAGTTATAATTATGTCTAAAGATTTACAGGCATAGACTATTAGGTACGAATATTTTGGCAGAATGGAGACTATTAAAAATCTTAGCACTACACAAAATTCGTTAAATGACGAAAACACAACAAACAATTACAGCGAATTATTAGAAGCATCTGACAAAACAAGATTTACCTTACCTTACTCAAATATCCGCGGCAAAACACTCATCATCGCCATCAAGACAGTCTTGAGAAATTTCGTCGTCACTTGACTCCTCACTGTGGCTGTCGTCACGAAGATCTATGATGATCAGGTCCATTGCTGTATCCAACACCACATCTCTTGCGTAATCTTCATCTTGAATTCTTTCCGCATGTGACACGCAAGCCATCCAATCTTCTTTTGTGACTTTGTCCAGCTCCTCTTCCATTAAAACCTGGACGTCTGCTAATTTAAATGTTTTATTCCTTTTCCCCACAGCGCTTTTAACTTTTCCCCAAATAAGTTCAATGGGGTTGTACTGACAGTGATAAGGCGGCAGCCGAACAATGGTGTGACCCCTGTTGTCAGCAAGGGTATCTATTTCATACGACTTTGCCTTAGGCTTATATTCCTTCACGATGGACAACAGTTCGGGTCTGGTAAGAGTGGTGTCATGTGGAATATTCTTATCTGATAGCCATGTAATAATATCAGCTTTGCGGGAGTTTGTCGTCGGTATTCTTTCTAACTGAACCGAATGGTAGCTGGCATTGTCCATTACTATAACTGCATTGCTAATATTCTTCTGATCCAGTGTATCTAAAAACTTCATAAACCATTCTTTAAACACCACAGAGTTCATATCAGTATGGTAATCGTCAGATGTCGGTTTTGATTTTGGTCTGAAAACTAATTTACATTCCTGGAGAAAACCTGTGTGGCTGGATCCTACATGGCAGACAATAATTCGACCCCCTTTTCCTACGGGAATTTTTAAGCCCCCTGCATCATCATTGTCTTGCCAGATTTTCGTGGGTGCGTAATTTTGGTGAATATATGATTCGTCCAAATAAAATATATGGGGCGAAGGATCCTTTTTTCTTAGATTTTGCATTTTGCGCAAAAAAGTTACCCTAGATGTAACGATATCGGCTCTTTCCATCAGAAACCGTCTCCCATCGTTGCTCTTCTTATATTTAAAACCCATCGATTTCAATATTCTCCACAACGAAGAAACTCCCCATTGAAAGTTTATTTTTTCCTCCAAATCAATGCGTAGTTTGTTGAGAGTTGGATATTCACCCTTCACATAATAACTAAGAATAGTTCTTCTTATGACATCTTTGTCGAATCCGTCGATTGTCTTAATTACATTTCTCCTTTTAATTTTTTTGCGCGGCGATTCAAATGTCACGGAGCCCGACGATTCAAGACTGTCTTTGCTTTCCTTCACGATTCGTTGGACAGTTCGCCTACTGACTTGGCAAGCTTCCGACACTCTCTGTTGCACTTTATGTACATTTGTTAAGGGGGCATTATTTTCTGCTTCCCTTTGAAAATAATCATGCACATTATTGATAATCTTTCTGGCTTGACTACGGACTACAGAATTCTTGTTCGCCATTGAAAGATTTTTACACTACAATATTACAGTATATACAACACGACACAATATATACAATGTACACAATATATACAATATGATACACTATACACTATAAATAATAAAATACACTACGTTTAGATAATAAAACACGAGATAACTATTCAAAATAACGATAATCCTAAAAGGTGAAATGAGCTCTTTTTTTAATGCTGTACTGTATTGAACACACTGTAAGCAACAAAACTAACTGGCAACGCAGCAACTGAGAGAGCGAAGTGAACGTGAAAAATTCATCTTGCTACTGAGTAACTCTCAGAGCCACCGCTAGGTGATCGGTTGTGTGATTGGTCAGAGGTGTATTCCCCGCTCTCCACTTCCCCGGACGGCATGTAGGACAGGCGCCAGGAGACTAGAAAAGAGCTATAGCCGGCAAGAAGAGGCAGCAAGTCGTGGCTTTTCTAATGCAACAACCCCGCGCATTTAAATGTTTAAATGATTTAAACTTGTTAAATATCGCGTGAAGCGTGTTTATAGATAATAAAAACCTACCACAAGGACGATTTCGAAGTAGTTTAATAGTAGGCATATGCAGTACTATAATAAAAAAAATCAAAATATTCTTTACATTAAAAACTGGTCGTTGTGCAACACTGCAACATGATCAGAGGCCGCCACTGATAAATTGTTTCACCACTCGTACTAGGCTTGCTAAGGTGACATTACGGACACTGAATTCTCACAATAGAACACACACGAAACGCTCTTGATATAAACTGAAACTGCGTCTGTGTTTTATCTGTGGCTGGGTGGAAGTATATTATTGTGGAAGTGAGAGGGGTCTTGTTGTTGTTTATGTTAACAGATAGACAGAAACTTAATGTAATCCATCGATGGTGTTATTATTTTAGGGTAGAAATAAGAAAGGATCTCTTTGTTTGTATTAACATTTGCAGGATAAGCGCTATCTTCCGAACGGATCGTCCTACAGACATGATGTTTGGACAGTCGGCTTCCAAAAAAATACAGCTTTCTAATGGTGATAGCAGAAAATACCTATATGTAATAGATTTTGAGCGCGCAAAGAAATAAGTGAAGTACATCTCTTTAGCGAGGCAGCACGTTTCGTTAACTGTACAACACCGCAGCAACCTAATTCGCTTGTCACTTCGTCACGTGACTCTGCCTGCCCCGCCTCAGGTTCAGAGTTGTTCTGTGTTTACTCTAATGCGATAAAACTTTAATTTTAAGTGCATACGAGTCCCGACGTTTTTTATTTGACCGACTGTACATGGCCACTTTAGTAGGACTATTACTAATTAGATAGAGCTTTGCCTTTAGAGAAATATTTCACATTTTGACGTCTTGTTCATTTTTGAGGATTTTAATAATTTCGACACTTTTTGGACACACTGTATATCTAATCCAGGGATGTCGTGTGTACATATACATATATATATATATATATATATATATATATATATATATATACACACACACACACACCACTGATCGTGATGTTCTAATTGATGCAATAAAACAATTAGTTTTTATGAAAATTATATTTTTGTGTTTTTATCTTTTCAGGTGAGTACAAGTATGAGTACAGCTGATCTTATGGTTCGAAACCCGATGAGTGATGAGCAATTGCGTTATTAAAGTGAGTAGCTGCAATGTTCAATTTGGGAACACAGTTTCATCTTACGTCTCCTTTGACTTCCGAAATAATTCTTTTTCTGGTTGTTATCCAAATTTCCATTATTTATCGTTCAATGTATATTAATTATCTCAAAGTCATAAGTAACATTATTAACATATTATAAAGTTACAAATCTCACGTTTGCCAGTACTGAGTGAGTAGTTATCGTATTCAAGTTATTTCAAATTAGATTTATGACAACCGTTACCAACCCCAAGCTGCCCTCCGAGCTGGTGTCTACTCCTAGGATGCTGCTATTGCTTTAGGATGGTTCTTGGTTCAAGCGAATCCAACTCCAACTCGCCATCTGAGCTGCGTTTTCCTCTAGTAAAGTTCTACGGTCTGCTGTGGATATAGAAACAGTTTGTACTTTCCTATTAGAATACCTACTCATCTTAAGAATGGAAGGGAAGGACCTTCACCCTTACTGCACTTCTTGGTTCAAGCTAATCCAGCTCCAACCCGCCATCTTAAGCTGCGTTTTCCTCTAGTAAAGTTCTACGGTCTGCTGTGGATATAGACACAGATTGTACTTTCCTATTAGAATACCTACTCATCTTAAGAATGGAAGGGAAGGACCTTCACCCTTACTGCACTTCTTGGTTCAAGCGAATCCAGCTCCAACCCGCCATCTTGAGCTGCGTTTTCCTCTAGTAAAGTTCTACGGTCTGCTGTGGATATAGAAACAGTTTGTACTTTCCTATTAGAATACCTACTCATCTTAAGAATGGAAGGGAAGGACCTTCACCCTTACTGCACTTCTTAGTTCAAGCGAATCCAGCTCCAACCCGCCATCTTGAGCTGCGTTTTCCTCTAGTAAAGTTCTACGGTCTGCTGTGGATATAGAAACAGTTTGTACTTTCCTATTAGAATACCTACTCATACGTATAATCTCTCAACCACCCCAGGCTCCTAAGCTTGGAAAATAACTATTAGAGTGGCATGTTCCATATAATTACCATTAAGCCTGGCGCCTTCTTCAAACCCACCCATAGTAGCCCTGAGGAATTCAGTATGAAGACTATCTTATGTCATATTTCATTTGTCAACATCACATTTCTCAGTTGTTTAGTTTCGCATGAAGAAAATATAATTAAATCATTCTCAATGTAATCATAGTAGCATTCTTGAAAGAGCTGTCATGTGTGTTCTGGAAGGAGAAAGAAGTTTTCAACATCTGTCCAGCGTACCAGAGATTGCTCAACTCTGGAGCTCTGTAACATAATTTAATTCTGCTCATGTTGATCGAATTCTTGCTCAGGGCAAGGATGTTTGTCAGGGCCCTTGCTCACATTTCGTAATATGGGACGAATAGTGATTTTGTAGTCAGAAATTTCAACACACATTTCAAATTACAGTATATTAAAGTCTTCTTTTTATTGTTAAACACATTATCATCTTAATTAATCTGTCCCATACGAGAAAAGATTCGAATAGGGTTACACTAGAAGAATTTCAAAATAATCTCTTAGAAATTTATTACTTTTCTGCAAGTGTGGTTGTAAATCAAATTATTTCTGAAGCGTTTATATACTTGACATTTTTATTATTTTGTGGGTTGTATTCTTAATCAGTGTAAGATAAAGAACACGGATTGGATTACACTGATCGAGTTTAGATACGCCTTGCCTTTTAAAATAATAGCTGTGCAATATTGCAATATTGCAATATGAGGTTGATTCCTTTGTACACATATTGTATTATAAATTAAGTTCATCATTACTATTTATAACCTTCAGGAGTATATTTTATTGGTTTAGTTCTTTTAAACTTTACGTTGCTTGAATGATTTAGTTTGGGTATTGATTTTCAGATCTTACTTGTTATATACATAGCTGAAAGTTTACTTACAATTATGGCCCGGATGTTTGGCAAAATGCCTTTTCTGTTCGCAACCGCATAATATTTACTGCATACAAAACATATTGCACATTTAGGTAATTTCACTTTCCGTAATGCTCATCTACAGTGTGTCCCACGCAAGAGTTGGCCAATGACGCGGGTTCCTGCGGCGCGGCGGGCACAGCTCCAACTCCCGAGCGATCGGGTGAAATATCTACGCTAATGAAGCCGCGATCGGTGTTATGATTCAGGTTCTCACATTTACAGTTAAAATTACAATGAAAATAAACACGTACCTCATCACAAGAGATGTTGGAAATGTTCTCCTCTCGCATCCACACAACACTGACACCATTTTAGGAAATTTTCTTTCACGCACATAAGTTCAGCTTCCGAGACAGAGTTCATTTCTCTTATGATAGGCCTATGTGATGATTACATCATCTTGCAAAGACGCAAGGCGTCGGTTTTTAGCAAAATTCCCAGGTGTACGTCCTCCAAGCAGAGAAGCCGTGCGAAAACTTGTAGGCAAAATTCGGGAAACGGGTTCGATTCTCGATAGTAAACGAGGGACCAAGCGGCGCGTACTTACTGAACAGAAATTAGATCAAACCCACATACATTAGAAGAACTTAAAGACAATATCAGAAGAGAAATTAATTCTATCTCGGAAGCTGAACTTATGCGCGTGAAAGAAAATTTCTTAAAAAGGTTCCAGTGTTTTGTGGATGCAAGAGGAGGACATTTCCAACATCTCTTATGATGAGGTACGTGGTTATTTTCATTGTAATTCCAACTGTAAATGTGAGAACCTGAATCATAACACCGATCGCGGCTTCATTAGCGTAGATATTTCACCCGATCGCTCGGGAGTTGGAGCTGTGCCCGCCGCGCCGCAGGAACCCGCGTCATTGGCCAACTCTTGCGTGGGACACACTGTATTATTCATATAACTTGCCTTGCCTCGATTTAAATTGACCGTTGGAGAATAATGCCCTTGTACTCCGGCAATTCCTTTGACAAAGAAAAGACATCCCCCCCTTTGGTATTATTTCCTTTACACCATAGCCTATTGCTATAGATTTAATGATAACAATGTATAGCTTATTACAGTTAATGTGTTGAATTGTGTTATTATTAACACTGATTTTTGTTTTACTATATGTAATTATCTCCTGCAATAACAGGAGTACTTTCGCTCTGTTATGGTATGAAATAACCAGACAGACAAATCTAACTTGATGAAAATAGTGTAATCCTATGTTTCTGCAGAAGAGGATAGAAAACTCAATGTGAACTGATTCCCAGTTTATATAACTACTTGATACGGTAAACGGATTCAATTTGATTTGAATCCATTCTGGGAAGTGACTGGGATCAGCTGTGAGGAGAATATGAGTTATTCAAAATGTAATCCATCGATAAACCCAATAACTCTTTCGCCTCTTTAATAAAAATAATAATAATAATAATAATAATAATAGTAATAATAATAATAATAATAATAATAATAATAATAATAATAATAATAATAATAATAATAATAATAATAGTAATAATAATAAATTGGTGCCATTAAAATCCGCTGTAATAATTTCTTGTTTACGTAGCTAAGTGAGAAAATAAACTACATAATACATTGCGCATAAATTTCTTGAACCGTTAGTATTGCATTTCTTTAACTTCAAGAACATGAGTTCGGGTCTTTTTTCCTCCTTTATACTAAAACGTTGCTTGGAATAATTGTGAACGAAATCGCAATAAAGAGGAATTCTCGTAGAAAGAAAGAATTTTTTCTCACATTAATTCAGTAGAATCACATTAAGAACAAATCTCTCCTATTATATTGGATGCCAGTTTATGATGGACCAAGCTATAAATTTTACAGGCATTAGGTTATGTAAATTAACAGTTTATGTATAGTAAAATTTAAACCAAACACTTTTGTTGTGCTTTTACACTAACAATCAACGGGTTTATAAAAGATACCGGCACCCAATTACTGAATAAATAAAACTATTATTTTTTAACTTTATAGCGAACATGTCGATTCGTTTTATAGCCAGAAGACATCTAATTTCTTCAGAATTTGAAATACCAATTTGTACCACTGCTAGAAATTGCCACTCTCTTTCCGATCTTTTGGCTTTCTTGGTACCAGTGATAACATGACAGACTAGAGTATTTTTATAGTTACACTGAGGAAAAGTCACTTAATAAATTACTATATTTTGGATTAGAAAATGGAACGGAAAATACCAGTAAATTTAATTTAAAAATGCCTATTATTACATAGTAAACTATTTTCTGTCTACCCATCTGATATCATTATAACCCAGAATTATCGCTACAGAGGTGAAAACACAGTGTAAGTTATGTCCAGTAATCGTATATGATTCTGAAACATTTACCTTTAATGTTTGAATTTGACAATAGTTTAAAATTATTATTAGTATTGAGATCTCACGAAGTGTTAATGAGAAAAACGATGTGTAATTATATTCTGATTGCCCTAAACCCGATATAAACATATATGCCTAAGCCTAGACTTTTCTTTTATAATAAGGTAATGTATACGAGGAGTACAAGTCATATAAACCTTTTTTCGTTAGAACTACATGCTTACATAATGATACAGAAACCAGCAATGCCCACTCCTTCATGAGAAAATTGCCTTGTCATTAAACTGAAAGATACTCGTACATGAAATTTATGATGTTCCTGTTCATCAGTAACTACCCCGGATGTTGACAATTTGGTGCGAGATGTTGCAGAAATTACCATACATTTAAAAAAATAAAATACCTAATATTTTGAATTTTCACATTCAGCTTCCCTCAATAATTAGGATTGCTCTAAGACAAATCATACCTACTTTTAAAAAGCAAGTAATTACTAGGACCCGGTTTTAAAATATTTTGTTCCTTGCTAGCTACCCGTGATATTTTAACATAATTATCCGTTTCCTTGTCATGGCTAAGTAAGACCATAATGGATAGAGAGGTAAGACGTTAAAAACTAAAAATGGCTAGATCTGTTTCATAATTGAAATACGATAAAACCCAATCTTGTAAAACCTAAAAATTGTTAATATTAAAAGACTATACTTATCAAACTAGTAATATATAATTCTGTAATTTTCTCATTATGCACCTCATTGTCGCGGTAAAGGAAACCGTTAGTGAACCGAAATCTCTGGTTTCTTTAGAAGCCAATTAGAGCCTTTTTAAGCAGCTTACACTTTCATCTTATTCTTGCACAGCAAGATCCCGAAAGTAAAGTATTCTAAAAGTTGGTTGATTAATTGAGAAACGTTCTTGTTGAGTTTATGTGGTGAAATTGGAGTTCTAAAATAATTGTGTTCTTTTGAAAATGAAGCAAAATGTGTTCCTATAGTTTTATGGTTCAGAGCCATGGGATTCTAAGTAAAGATAAAAATCAGTATATTTTTCAGTGTGCTTATTGTATTGATTAAAGTGAAACGTAAAAAGTACTTGTCTTAAAATGGAAAAACAAACTAAAATAAAACTATTCTAATATGTTTAAAAAACTATTACAGGGTTTATAAACGTAAAAATCCGGCCCTATTATTAAGTAATAACTGTATTTATATCCTTCCATCGCCCATATACGGGTGCATTTAGTTATATACGGCACATCCATCCATCACCCATATAAGTGTAAGGTACCCTTTTTCGGGCCTGCGTAATGTCTCTTCTTTATTTACCGTCCTCCTCTCTTACCTCTGCCATGTTTGGTTGATAAATTCCAATACCTCTGTTGTAGAAAATAAGTTCACATTGCTTGAATGGAGTGAGTATTTTAAATAGACTAAAAATACAAAATGTCAAGAAGTTCTTTAAGGTAACTTATATTTTTAAGTAACAGTATGTCTACTATTCTTTGGTAAGTGAAACATAGTAGATGGAACTGATAATAAACGTGTTACGTTTCCTTCTACAGCTTTTCGAAAATCATAGCGTTCACTCTATAGCTACATGTATTAATAGCGTTGCTATTTAATAGTTACTGTTATAAACAGTCTTGTTATCGAATTTCACCTAGTTTTTACTAGTTACAGTAGCATTCTTCCAGTAGGTTCCTCACTGTGAGTTTTGAGTTGTTTCATAGATACTATTCACTAGGGCAAGGCATTTAATGACCATAACATAGTGAACAAATGCAAAAAAAAACGCATTTTTGACCTATAAATAGTGAAAAAATGACACAATATTTTAAAAAATGACCAATAAATTTTCCATTATTACTTATATTTAGTTTTTTAAAGTAATGAATTGCTAAAAGCAATTTAACGGATGACAGTGCGTTATTTATGAATTTACAAATAAAACACACTTTACTTGGACACCCTTATCGAAAAAAAAAAATCTTTCTGAACTGACATACCCATCAAATTTCCCCTAGCAAATATGTGCCATTTAAAAAGAAAGAAAAAATAATTTTTATTGCTAGAAGACAAACTGCTATGGTGTTTACAATAAACCTGAATTAAAACGAACAAAGAACACTTGGCGGAGATTCTCAAATAAAAAGATTGTCTGTTGTCTGAAAATAACGATTTGTACATGGAAAAGCTCCTCTCTCCCTCCACTGAAACATGATCTAAAATGCCGAAAATGACCTGAAAATGCAAGAAATGGCCTAAAGATTGCCCAAAATTACCTATTTCTTGAAAAATGCAAAATAAGGCAAAAAAATGCAAAACAAATTGCCCATATTTAATCAATTATTTCATGGTACACATTTATATATATTCGAGCTATCTTTTAGCCTTCGTATAAAAAAAAGATGCAAAATCATCAAATGCCTTGCTCTACTAATCACTTTCCAATACTCAAAAGTTCGTAAAAATCATCTAGAAGAAATTAGTGGGCCTATTTCCATACAAAGGGAATAAGAAGTGAAATGATTATCATTTGGAGTGAGATGCAATGCTTTCATAAAATATCAGTTACATCAGTTACATTTTAAATACTATTATAATGCAATCCAAAATTAGTTTTGAAGATTAGGAAATAAGGCATACTGTGTGAACAGAGGTGAAATCGCTACCGGTCATAAGACCGATCGCCGAGACAGTTGTTTTAGTTTTCTCGTTTTCCTCGTCCCCATTTGGCGAGTCAAACGTCGATATTTCGTCGGATCTCGTCGCTACTTTCATCTCTCGCCGAAGATTCTACTAACAGAATATCCTAATAAAATATAATTTCAGTATTAAAAATGCTGCCCCTTCTGTTCTACACATATTGACGTACAAAATTCTGGAACACACTTAATTTGGCCATGTAAATAGGCAACAGTAAGAACTTTAGGCTGTTATTTTCTGGACACAATCCTAACACTAATACTATTTTAAAGATATATGTCAGAAAAAAATATGAATTTTACCTAATACACTATCTCTATTTTTTACATGCATATGGTCCGTGGAAGGTTTGGTTAAACATAGAAATAGGAACCACAAACTAGCTTTAACACCAATACAAACATGTGTGATATTGCAACATAGTTTACAAACACGTTGACCAGTTTCCTTACGATCTTAGGATCTTCAATATCTAAATTAAAATAGTATTTTTTGTCCTCCTAGATTTAATTCTAACTTCCAATTTAATAACCTTCATTACCTTGAATATCTTACTTCATCAATAAAAGATATTTGTATACCTATTGCAGATTTAGATACCAAGTTCAAAAACGTGTGTTGTTACAGATGATGGGCGTATTATTAATGATTGGATAACAGATTAGCTATGTATACACTCTAATGCTGCTATGTTTGGAGATTGCATCAGCGTTTTTCCAAAACATTTATGTCCTTAGGAAGGATGGGATTGTTTTGCAACTTTATGAACTTGGTCGTTCAAGTGTGAAGTGCCTTCAGCATTCCAATTAACTCTCATCTGTAAGGAATAACTGAAGTATCTAGCTGTAATAGGCTTTGCTTTCGTATGCTATTTTAATGAGTACAGTTATTTATAAATTAATCCTTTTATCGCTACACCTTTGAAAGAAATTCAATTTCTCAAATAAACTGCAACCTGACATAAAACGGGCCACGAAACTGTAAAACGGATCTATAGTCCAGGCAACGAACGAAAAATAGAAAAAAAAAATCGTGTAGTTTTGAAATTTTGCAGAGTTGTCGGAGGGAGTGTCCTAAACAACATACTAAAAGTCCCCGAAAGTGGGGGGTGAGCGGGGGGCAGGGGGGCCCGCAGAAGGTCCCTATTTTAGGGTTATCGCTTATATCTAAACAATGGTGCATCGTAGAGGAAATGTTGCTATATACAAAATTCAAGCTGATAAAATTTCCTACAAGTTTGACTCTACACATTTCTTTCTATTCCCAATAGTTTTCGAGATATCCGCCAGCGAAAATAACGAATTTTCGAAAAAAGCTCTTTCGCCTCGCGCTTTTCGACACACTTTGCCTTCTAGCGCTTCAGCCCTTAGGTATACAGCAATGTTATCATAAAAGAAGTTGTAGGAAAATAAATTATCTTGAAAATGAGTAGTCATTTGTTACCTTGTCTTCAAATGTTCAAAAGTTATAACAATTTTAAGATTCGGTCAAATTTCGAGATTTCGAAAGAAAACCGTATATCGCACTTTCTCTATATTTAGGGGTTATATCTTTGTACATAAGCTGTACATTGTGTATTTACATCATGAAACAAGTGGAGAAACATCACACAACCATTAAAGTTGATATTATTAAAAATCCGATCACGGTACAAGCACAGTACATGTAATGGAAAATACATTATATTGCAGGCAAGAAAGGAAAAATAGGGACAAAAAAATCATGTAGTTTTGAAATTTGGCAGAGATGTGGGGGAAAGTGTCCTAAACAACATAGTAAAAGTCCCCATGGATAGGGGGTGAGCGGGGGGTGGGGGCACTTTTACCGGTAAATGTAATTTCCCTCAGTTTTCCCTAAATACACAAAAAACTATGGGTTCTAGCAAAAAACAGTTTATGCACAAAATTAAACTACATAAAAGTTCTTATAAAATTTATCTGAATGATATTTCTGTTGAATTAATAGTTCAGGAAATAGAAGGATATGAAGTATGACACAGTTCTGGAAATTCTGTTTTACATACGCCTGTATATTATATTTTTAACAAAAGAGAAGGCAGATGATAATTAAATTAGCAAGATGCCAAGCAAGCAAACTAGTTCTTAGAAAAATATACTTACTAATGGTTAATGTTACATATAAAACTCATTATCATTATTATTATTAATAATATTCTTCTTGTAAAGCTGAGACGTTTTATGTTTCGTTAAAATAATTACCGGTATTTTGAAAAATGGTAAGGAATTAGACAATTATATTTAAGGATTCTAAGAATAGCAGGCCTACCTATTACTTTAAATAAACGTTTACTTGTCTATGTGGCTCCTGAGAATATTTGCACATCATATTTTGTCACTGTGCAACTCGATGTGGTGGAAGATATGGATCCAGAAAAACTAGTATTAAATGCTCATCCGTTTGTGGAACCTGTCTTGATACAACAGTATACCATTAGAAGAAGAAGATGAATTTAAAATTGATGACGTCCAAGCAAAATAAGTTGTTTAGGCTCTCTTTAACTAATGTTATATATGTGTATAAATACTGAATGTTCGGTAGATAGAAAAATATAACCCTAACTTATCATACGATGTACAGTACTATGATTCCAGTATTGGAGACTGAAAAAAATAGACAACTAAACATTTATTTAAAGTACTATGTAAGCCTATTAGGTCTTATAATTTCTAAATATCAACAAATTCTAACTATTTACAATTTTTCCAAATGATATTTTAAGCGAAAAATAGAACGGCTAATAGGCCTGATTTATATTTCTTATAAAGTACACTCATACCATGTGATTTTCGTAAGCTTTAAAATAATAATAATAATAATAATAATAATAATAATAATAATAATAGTTATTATTATTATTATTGTTATTTTATGTGTGATGTTTACCTTTAGTACAAATATTATTCTAAGAACTAGTTTGCTTGCTTGACATCATGCTAATTTAATTAACTTCTGATCTTTTTTTTGTTAAAAAATATAATATATAGGTGTATGTAAAACAGAATTTCCAGAACTGTGTCATACTTCATATCCTTCTATTTCCTGAACTATTAATTCTACAGAAGTATCATTCAGATAAATTTTATAAGAACTTTTATATAGTTTAATTTTGTGCATAAACTGTTTTTTCCTAGAACCCATAGTTTTTTGTGTATTTAGGGAAAACTGAGGGAAATTACATTTACCGGTAAAAGTGCCCCCCACCCCCCGCTCACTCCCTATCCATGGGGACTTTTACTATGTTGTTTAGGACACTTTACCCCACATCTCTGCCAAATTTCAAAACTACATGAATTTTTTGTCCCTATTTTTCCTTTCTTGCCTGCAATATATTGTATTTTCCATTACATGTACTGCGCTTGTACCGTGATCGGATTTTTAATAATTTCAACTTTAATGGTTGTGTGATGTTTCTCCACTTGTTTCATGATGTAAATACACAATTTACAGCTTATGTAGAAAGATATAACCCCTAAATATAGAGAAAGTGCGATATACGGTTTTCTTTCGAAATCTCGAAATTTGACCGAATCTTAAAATTGTTATAACTTTTGAACATTTGAAGACAAAGTAACAAATGACTACTCATTTTCAAGATAATTTATTTTCCTACAACTTCTTTTATGATAACATTGCTGTATACCTAAGGGCTGAAGCGCTAGAAGGCAAAGTGTGTCGAAAAGCGCGAGGCGAAAGAGCTTTTTTCGAAAATTCGTTATTTTCGCTGGCGGATATCTCGAAAACTATTGGGAATAGAAAGAAATGTGTAGAGTCAAACTTGTAGGAAATTTTATCAGCTTGAATTTTGTATATAGCAACATTTCCTCTACGATGCACCATTGTTTAGATATAAGCGAAAAACCTAAAATAGGGACCTTCTGCGGGCCCCCCTGGCCCCCGCTCACCCCCCACCTTCGGGGACTTTTAGTATGTTGTTTAGGACACTCCCTCCGACAACTCTGCAAAATTTCAAAACTACACGATTTTTTTTTTCTATTTGGTGTTTTTCGACGTTTATTGACTGGACTACTATAAAGAGTTTGTGTATTAATAAGAAAATATTTAGGCCTGTTCAATGGCGGTTATAACCGCAATTTTTCTTTTAAGTTAAATAAATGATGTGGCTTGGTTCTAAAAGGGCCAATGTCAATTTCTTTCAAAAATGAGATCTATGCATTACTGAGCTCGGCTGGTCTATAAAAGTGCCAATGTATGTTGCTATTAATAGACATAATACAGAAATCTTAGAGGCCAATTTCGGAAGTTCTCAGCAAAAAATGTCACTTCTACAAAGGCTTCAAAGTCAGTTATCTCAAAAGCAACTTTTATGGCATTGGCCCTTTTAGAACCAAGCCACATTAGGTGATTCTTATGTTTTTTTTTCCGCTGATTCCATATCTGACCTATTTTTTTTCTATCATCCTCAGTTTCTTCACAATGTGACTTCGTTACAAACTAGAAAATTAGCGGAACTTACTATAAGAATGAAAACTAAATTAATGTTACAATATGTAAAAAAGTTTTTCTCTAAGCATAAAACATTTATCATATAGGTTATGTGTCCATTTCCTTTCCCTTTCCTTCTTAAAGCTTCTGGTATAGCTGTTTCTTCTGTGAGACGCTTGCTGAACTTCTCGGTGAAGTGACCAGCAGTAGTCTCGTATCATAAATGGTATTCCAGTTGCCCTGATAGGCCTACCTTCTTTCCAACATTTTGATATCTTGATAGAAACACTCACCTTATTCCTCAATCACATCCCCAAATTGTGAGGGGAAAAAATCAAGGCGACTGTTCAAAAAGCGAATCTTTAGGCTCAACGAAAATCCTATTTTAGGTAGATTTTCGAAGAAAAATCTACCTATTGCAATGGATACCACTTTATGATTTTCGAAAAATTCTTTCATATCTTTACGTTTCATGCTCCCCTAAGTACGAAACCACCGCCCGTTCAAAAAAAATTTTTGTGATATTTATATATATATTTATATATATATATATTTATATATATATATATATATATATATATATATATATATATATATATATATATATATATATATATCTTTACACGATAGCGGCCGTAATTTTGAAGATATTTGAACCAAATTTTATTATGTTATTTCTAGGCCCAATAGTTCGGACAAGTTCGTTAATGGGCAAAATTGGCCCAAGGGGGTGGTCGGGGGAGGGGGTTGAAATTTTAAAACATTTATATCTCGGCCCCTATGAAGTATAGAGGGAAACTTTGTTTGAATAAATTAGAGTACTCCCTATGGAGTTCACAGTGACACCAACAATTCGGGGGTTCGAGTGAGGGTGGGGGTGGGGGTGGGGGTGGGGGATGAAAATTCGAAACTTTTGAAACCACGTCTTGTGGGGTATCGTTGAAAAGCTCTTGATGAGTACTCTACAAATCAATAAATAGTTTCTTGATAGCTCTCATATGACGCGAGATTGTAATGTTTGAAAATAATAACACTTAAAAGAATTATTATAATATCATAATTTTGTCTTGTTTAGCGGCTTTGCTAATTTTATTCATTGTTGATCTTGCGCACGGCCTCCCAGAATATTATATCCTATTCTTGTTGTCGAAACAAATGATTGTAGGCTCTTCCTCTTTACCGAATTCAGTTCTTATTACTGCAGGTTTACCATGCCAAGGCTAAAGAAAAAGAGTGCTATGCAGCGACAATAAAATTAAACCAAAAGCACTTCGAAATCTACCTCCGCCTGTAGGCCTGCCTAAAGGGATTTTTTTTTTAACTTCTCCGGCATGTTAACAATAGAAATATATTGTGGGACCTTTTTGTTGCTAAAGAACATGGTAACAACCTGCTTGAGTGAAGCCAAACCTCCCTCTCACTGACTTTCATTTTTTGTTCAAAGTTTGTAGAGAACATGATTTTTTTTTTTTTGGATATCAGGTCCAACAAACACGCCATCTTTTAATTTTGCTTCTGATAAATGAGAAAAATTTTCTCACTGAGATACTGGAAACAATCCCCATCTTTGGGCAAGGCTTTCAAGAACTGTTTCATTAGCCCTAATTTATGTGTAGAGGTGGCAGTAGAATGTTTTCCTGATCCACGAGGTTCTTGCGCAGATCTTCTCTCAGATCTTATTTCTCGTAGGCAAGTTTATCATGGACCAATGATGATCCCGTGCCCTAATATCGTGTAACCACTGCTATCTTAATTTAAACCCGTTTTACTAATTTAAATAGTGTACAAAGTACCGTTGAATTTGCTACATATTTAATTTCCTTAAATATTTAGTTCTGAAATGTAAAATAAAAGGGTAAATGATACAGCTTTTTTATCATGTTTGGATACAGGAAACTAAAAACCATAAGAATAAGGCAAATTCATTCAAAAAGTTTTTCATTGTTGGCCTGTGAATTATTGTTCCCACCTATAAATATGTCCGGAAGAGTAAAATGTTATTTTTCGTTATAAGAAAATGAATATAGGCTGATAGATATTAACAATTTATAACAATATTTTCCTCTTTCCAGTTATTGTGTACTACATCACTGTGAGGTCACCTATAATATAATTGTTGTAGGCAGTTGTTTAATAAACCTATAATAATCTATTCAATTGTACCTGTAGTTTCTGAAATGTGACTATTTTTCTGAGTGGTCATAATAGAATAGTTACTTTATTGACGGTAATAGACCTACGAGTAGCAAGTTTAGAAACACGTGCTTAAAATCACATTTTAGCAATAATAATGAAGATATCGCTTATATTCGAATAATCACATTTTAGTAATAATAATGAACATATCGCTTATATTAGAATAATTAATATACATAACGCTGAAATCCTCAGGCAAATACTTTTATGCCTAAATTGGGCCCTACTGCTTACTAGTTAATAGTTGACTATCGCATTTTTTTTTCAGACGTACAAACTTCCCTGTAGGCAAAAAACCCAGATACATCAGGAGTATGAACGCATGTAAAATTATGCTCGACAGTAAATTATTATAATATTAGCATAGTGGAAGTTACTGAAACAGAAAGCCTTCTTTAAAATAAATTTATTGTTCCTATGAAAAGTCAGCTTGAGGCTTATAGTCCTAATTACTGTCCGTTTTAATTTTTTTTGTATCAGTATCTTACTTGTTTGTATGAACTTACTTTAAATGAATTGAATGATGTTATTACTATTAAAATTCTAATATAATTATTTATTTCTGTGATTGTTATAAGTCAATTACTAAAAAAATAGAATAGGTTATATTTCCTGTTTATTGTATCCGTAAAAACATAGGTATCTTCTTCTTGCTATAAAGAAGTATGAGGTGATAACTTAATGATGCAACCATACCTTAACTGAATTCCTACCTTACATGACATAATGTTTGCTTTTCCACGAGTAAAACCACATATAAGTAGTAGACCTAAAATTGAATACATTTTTCGTATGTGTACCTCACAGATAGGCCTACATAATTCCAGAACAAATTTTTCGTAAATAGGAAACCTCCAATGTGATGGAAAATGAGATTGTGCAGGATTATTATTTCCCAGACTGCATTATTCTTTAACTTTCCGGTATTAATCTCAACCCGTGAGAAATTTAATAAAGGAAGGAAGGAAGTAGTTTTGAAAAGTTACTCTGACATAAAACATCGGATAAAAATGAACATAAATTACGTTAATAACTTCGAAAACAAGTTCTAATTAATAAATTGTTTGAGAAATAGTTTTAATAAAGTCTTTAATACGGGCGGTCTCGCCGAAAGAAAGAGAAGTTGCTGGTAAACTGAAAGACTGCATTGTTTCGTAATGATATCAGAGGAGCTGATCTGCTCGCCAGTCGTTGTCCCTCCCGCAAGTTAAACAGATTTTTGAGTCAAAACCTACGTGATGTGAATACCGGAGCTCCTAAGTTCACTCCCCCGTCTCACAAGAAACACGCATGTTGCAGCACATGTCTTTCACATCATATTTCTCGGCGAATACTGTTACTGGTCCTGTAAGGATTCTGTTTCACTCTCACTGTTACTGCTACCACTTCTTATAATATTATATCAGTTGTGATTACCGGTATTGATTTGTCTTCTTTTGCCCATACCATAGGTACTATAGGTAGATGTATTTTTTCATGTATTTATTTTTTGTCGGTTTAACTTAAAAAGACATATCGCGACATTCATTATAATTAGGCCTATACAATTGATGATCTGTGCATTAAAACATTAAATATTTAGATTTATAGAATAGCATAAATTAAGCCAGTTGACTTGAAGAATTTTATCACCTTATGGCAATTAACTGGATCATCAAGGACATTCTCTTGGAGTCAGGAACTGTTGTCGTCAATTATATAGAGTAAAATCTTGTATGATGTGGTTAAGTATTGTGTTCGACCCGGAAATTCGAAGTTGAGTTTTTAACATAAATACACGTTTCGATGTTCTCTGAATCCAAAACTATTATTTTCCCAAACATGTCTGTGGGCCCGTGTTAACAGCTGTGTGTCTGTGAACAGCCTAGCGCCAGAACGATAAGTTATAGGTACCTTTTGGCGATGGGACACGAAGACTGGCGAAGACTTTCTCTCTCTCTCTCTCTCTCTCTCTCTCTCTCTCTCTCTCTCTCTCTCTCTCTCTCTCTCTCTGTCACTCACTGTTTCTTTTTTTTATTATTTTTTTACTGCCACTTTGCACGAAGAAAATTCCATTTTTCGCGATTTTCTCGAAAACGGCTCCTTGCGATTTTGTACATTAGGTGCTTATATTAGGCTAATAGGTAAATGAAAGATTTTTCGAAAAAATTCTCTTATAGTTAGTTATAAGCCACCCACTGTGTCTAGAAACACAGTTTTGCGTGCTGAACAAAAAAGCTTTGGATCAAGTTGAAACAACTGAATATGCGCAAAGATGCAATACGGCATCTTGTTCTATGTCAGAAGTGAAGTGAGAAAGGTGTGTTGCCTACGCTTAGGGTAAAGAAAGTTACGTGAGTGCATTATCAGATTTTATTTGGGTTATGTATCCTTCGTGGATGTGATGTGGTAACGACATTCTCTTCATTTTTACAACCAATTTAGGTACATGAAGAGAATATCATATAAGTTATAATAATAATAATAGTTTATTTAATCTGGAGAAGTTAAGACCGTAGGGTCTTTTCTTCCACTTCACCAGGGACTAATAGTAACTTACATTAATTATTACAATATAACATAATAAGTAACACAAAATACATTAAAAGAACACAACATAACACATGAAATGATTTAAGATACATTAAAATGACACACTGAATAATATGAAAGAATTTTAAGAAAATGATAAAAAAGAAATAATAATGTATTATACCAAGATAAACTTCATTCCTGATAATATTGATTTTATCATAATTGATTAATATGAAATAGCACCCCTAGTGCTGTTTATAATTAAAAGAGGATTTGAATAGTTCCGCCTTAAAGCCCTAATAAATGGTGGCATATATGTTGAGAGATTGTAAAGTATGAAGTTGAACTTTTATAATGTAATCCAGAATTATATTTGTTGGTCGTTAATCACAAACATTTACATTAGGCCTATCAAACTTTACGCATGTCAATCCTAGATGTCACCAACTACTAGTGCTTTAAGATAGAATTTTTCAAATCACCTTTTACACTCTCGGGCAAATCCGTCACTTATAGGCCTACAGTATTAAGAGATTTTTTGTATTGTATTTTACTGCTATATAAATCTAATACTCATAGGCCTATTACAAAGAGTAGGCCGAGGCTTAGTCCACATTTCGT
The DNA here is from genome assembly GCA_964059195.1 of Ectobius pallidus. Lineage (NCBI taxonomy): Eukaryota > Metazoa > Arthropoda > Insecta > Blattodea > Ectobiidae > Ectobius > Ectobius pallidus. Next base: position 101,014,269 of record CAXKWD010000009.1, read on the forward strand.
ACTGCTTGAATGAAACAGAATTTGTTCCCGTGTTCAGCTATCATTTATCTGATTCATTTGAAGATTGCTTGAAAAAATGTATAGCAATTTATGAATAACAGAAATAATATTTACAGCACAATTTTTTATTTACTGACTATATACAAGTGCTACATAGTAATGTAAGAAGACTTTCTGTAGGGATTTGATATTATTCTATGAAATTTTATTTTAATTTATCCAAAGTATGTTTTAAATAATAAGTAACTGACAGAATGCGAATGTAAACATTTACATTGGCGTGTACACATCTAACATGTACAAGAACAAGAACAAGAACAAGAGCAGCATATAAGGAAAATGTAAATAAGGCTTTCTTTAGGGATTTATTATTATTCTATGTAATTTTACTTTAATTTATTCTAAGTATCTTTGTTTTAAACAATGTATATATTATCATTATTCAACTTGAAATTATGGCATGTAATGCATGTAATATTACTCCGTAATGGGGCATGCTGTAATAATAAATTTAAAAAAAAGGTATTTTAATATTTTATTTATATAAAATAATGCTTTGTAAAGAGTATAAAGTTGCAAATTCCAAAACATTTTAATTTTAACTGTAGTCGTTTTATTTCTTGAACTCTGTTTTAATTTACGATGAAAGGCTCTGGTGGTCCGTTTATAATTTTTAGTAATCAGTTCAACTCTTTCTCGTTGGATTAGATGGTTACGTAAACTAGACACCTGTAAATCTTTCTTGAATGCTATGCTCGGGCATTCCACTACTAATAATTTTTTATTTTTCACTTTCTCCGAGCAAGGTCTTAAGTAGTACTACCTATGTAAAAATAGATACGTGTGAGGAGAAGGTGGCATTTACCTATACGAAATTGTTTACCATGGTATTGTAATGTGTAGGTAGAAGCATACCATTAAATTAGTTTGACGGTAGCTCGACATTGAATATAGCTTTGCTTCTAGTTTCATTTTAGTTTCTTGGAAAGTGCTATCCTTGAGAGTTACTACGTTATTCCTGAGAATGTTGAAATAATTCTATGCCTATATTTTGTAGTCGTTATCTGAACGTGTCGTGTTTTTTTAGGTGTTATATCTTCCTATACCTTCACAAACTGTATTATAGAGTAAGATCAAGGCAGTAACTAATAACTCATACCATATATTAAATTAATTTTTAAATCTCTGCAGTAATATTATAGCGGCACCCTTTCGTAGGTCTTGAGACCAAATGGTTAGATTTGAGCTGATAGTACGTTCATTGTGCTATGGTAAGGAAAGAAAGAAAGAAAAAAAAGTATTATTTTACTGTTTATATGTAATTGTTGTGCTATGCAACGCTGTATTATGCTGTGATGCGCTATGTTGTGCCTATGCCAATGCATATCTGAATGTATAAATTAAACCAAATTATATTACAACTTTCTATCGAAACGCATTGCATCCCTTAAAAATTCAAGAGTAAATTCATTTTTCAAGTGACTATTCCATTCACACGCCGCGTGTTTGATATTGGCCAGTAACGTTTAGCAATTCCTGGGATATGGACTAATCACGATCGATAATCTTATAAAGTGCTTTCTGTTAATAGTAGGATGCAATTTTATCTGATAAAACGTCAGCTCGTTACTGGAAATGTAGGCATCGGTGAACAGTGACTGTTACGTCACATGTTGCCATTGAACACAATAAAAACACGTAATTTTTTACAACACAACTTGTTTGGAAATTGAAATAAAACAATTAATTGATTAAAAACATAATTTTAATTAGGTGCAAGCCAGTTCGTGTGTTTTTATTCTGTTCTGCTGTTAGTTTAAACCTGAATTAGGTTAACTATGTCTTGTATTGGTAGCATTGATTACAACATCATGGTAACTCGAATCAATTCATTGATGGTTGATTCATGCCGCGATCTCCCAGCTGTTAGTTTTGTTTTATATAACAAAGTAGGAAAGTAATTATTATTTGTATAATCCGTTACATCTTTATTAATGGAACAGTCTTAATAAATCCAACGCGAGTTTACACAGTCGCGAATCTATCGATAAACTCGTAAACTCTCTTGGGATTACCTATGATAAAAATATATATACGCTTCGGTACCAGTGTTGCCAACTCCCAAAAAATTGTTCCGTTAAAACAGTGTTCAAAATCTGTTAAATTAAACGGATTAATTAATTAATGTTCGACTAGCCGAAAGCACTTTCAGCTCATGCATTTGATCATGACAGCGCTTAAAGCCTAAGAGCAATCTCCATTGCACAGTAGTAAGTTTCAACAATTTTAAGCCAATTTCAATCAGTGCAACACTTAGACACCCTATCTCGTTAGCCAGAGGTATTGTTGGTAATTTCATCACCCTCAAACATTGAAACTCAATAAAGAAAAGTTAAAATATCACATTGTAATAAATTTTTAAAATATTCCGTCAAAATCCACTAAAAAATCCGTTACCGGTCAAAACCATATTTTTCCCCGTTGAAAAGGTTAAAAATCCACCAAATTTAACGGGGATTACACTAAGTTGGCAACACTGCTCAGCACTGGCTATTAAGTAACAGAAAGTTGTATGATGACCACAGTATCCTGCTTTGTATTAGTATTCAAGGCTTCATGCAAAGGCCGCGCGCGTCGCACACAACTCTTCCCCTGGTATTAACACACACGCATGGGACTGGAGATATACGAGCATGCATCCCGCTATCGGTGGCGAACTTACGACACAGGCCGTCACTTGTATTACAGATACATGGGCACAGAAATTGCGACATCATTTGAAGCGTGTCCCTCTTATGATGCCGCCATAGCTACGTGAATGATGAACAGTGTCTTGCTTCCACAGTTTCCAGAACAGACTGACCTTCCCATTTCTCCGAGACACAATCTTGAATAATCGACTTGTTCTCTTGCGGATGTTAGGGTGCGTATACATTTGCGCTCTGTACGCGTGTCGACACGCGTACAGAGCGCAGATTGGGACGGCATTTGAGGTGTTCGTGTGACGACACGCGTGTCGACACGCAGACAGTTCGCCGCGATCCGTCTCCTGTCGGTTTTTTCGGCGAACACAAAGGATTTCCGTTTTCATATTGGGACGTGTTGCGCTCTGTCCGTGTGTCGACACGCGTGTCATTTTCCTCCTGCGCTCCGCTCAAGCATACATTTGTTAATCACAAGGTTCAATAATAATAATCATAGCCCGGATTCAGATGACCTAATATTGTTTGAAAAATGACCTATAAAATGGCCCTAAATTTTAAAGAAAATGATTTAATAATTATAAAAAAATGACCTAAAACTGATATTTTATTTATAAGAAATTATTATTGTACACACAAAGTTTTAGACTAATGTTTACATAATTGTAAAAACTGTAAATAACTATAATGGTGTGAATGTTCTTTTCTCACGGAAATTTATAGTGGCACTCAGGCAGTTTTACTGGCCAGTCAAACTTCGACATTTCCTTTTGCGGTCTGCCGGATTATATTACTGTTTATTGAGGGTAAACAGTAGTGTTTACTCTCAAATCCAAGCAGAGCCAAGTGAAAACATTAGTAATATAATGCAAAATTTTGGCATTCTTTGATTCTCATTTCCGACTGAGACATGACAACACTTTTCCTTCTTGCATTAAACAAACAATACTTCAAAGAGAGAATCGCTAGCGACGAAAAAAGTGAATACACTAAATGTAAATGCATGAAAATGACTAAATAAGGAAGCAAATGACACGAAAATGACAAAATAATGACTTAAAATTGAAATAAATGCCATAAAAATATAAAATTGCATAAAATGACAAAAAATGACCTAATAAAAATGTATTTCTATAATCTAGAGTCCATGATTAGCATTTATCTACAAGTTGGCAATGCCTATGCAGCATCAATAAAAAGATATGTCATTAGAATCCGGGCCCTGATATTAATAATCTTTCTTACTTACTTACTTACTTACTTACTCACTCACTCAATGACAATAGACAATTCCTCAGCAAGCTAATGGAATATTATCTATCTTATGGAACCCGCTTGCCTGAGTTCGACCATTCAACCCTATTCTGTGCTAACCCTTCTTCCCTTAAATCCATTTTAAGATTGTCCTCCCACTTATGTCTAGGCCTTCTGCGGGGTCTTTTCTCTTCGGGTCTCCCAGTCAATACTTTGAGATATGTAATAATAATAATAATAATAATAATAATATCAACAATAATAACAATAGTAATATCATTATTATTATTATTATTATTATTATTATTATTAATTTCATTATTATTATTGAGTTAAATTTTAATATAAAGATGTTGTGGGCCCTACTACTATATTAGGGTTACTGTCATGTTGATGGGCTGTGATATGATTTGATATGTTTTGAAGACATGATTGCTAGTATATGCTTGGTGGGTGAAAAATCACTGCTGGTGGTTCGCGGTATGTTCGTCGCTTTCCTATGGATAATTTCAACGAACTGTTCGCGTGTCGACACGCGGACAGAGCGGAACGCGAGAGGAGCGCAAATGTATACGCAGCTTTAGTTACTAAACTGTTCAGCTTTAGTTACCTTAACTTCCTTGTAATCTCTCTCTTAAAATATTGAGATTTAATTTTTTACGTACTGCAGAAAGTTGGAGGAAGTATTTAGGTCTATGTTCGACATCAATTTGATGTCGAGTTTTCAGCATTAATATATGTTTCGAGGTCCCTCAGTTCAAAAATACAATGGAGCTAATTTCTCATCTAAAATTTCCAAAAAAAGTTTAATTATTCATGCACAGTGCAACAATTGTCACCATAACATTAGATAATACTGAAATATTTGAACTAGTAGGTAACTATGTAAGTAACAATTTCAATTAATAAAAAAAGTTATACTTTCACAGAGTCAAGATAGCTGAGTCGATCATCGATAGGGTCGATAGCGTAGCTGTGGCGATTTAATCGGGCCGCTTTGTTTTAAACGTCATGGCGTAGCATTAGAACTTGTCGATGGGGGAGATTTTAGGATCCTCGGTTTATAATTATAAGTTAATGAATTACGATAATATAAATTTGTTCATCATAGCCTATTTTGAAAAGTTTACAATACTAGGGCACAGCATTGTTAAACTTTAAAACTCTTTTTTGTAAAAAAAAAAATCCTTATGGAAAAAAATATAGGCATAGGCCTGTAATTCGTAAGGATTAGGCCTACCCAGCCTTCTAAGTTCTATCGCACAAACTACGTGACTTCGGAAGGTTGATATAAATTGGTTATTAGTTACTTATTAGGATATTACTATTTCATAGGCGAAACATACGTACTGTAAGATTATAGCACAATGAGATTGAGACAGGTGCATTATTCTTTGGCTTTGACAGCTACCTAATGCATATTGCGGTTTTCAAAATAATTTGTTTTTATTTAATTGCAACCTGCAGATATGCAGTTCTTTCGGCGTTATCTTTTCATTCCAATTGAAAGAGAAAGAATGGGTTAACATTTGAACAGAATTAAACAGCTTAGAGGCATAATTACAAAAGAAATAAGTGCATTAGGCATTAGAGACTAGTATTCGGCTCCTTAGATTAGTGAGCATGCGTCGGTTTATTACTACAGACCACACTGTAATTGCACACAGAAGATTTTGTAATCAAGAAGCGCTAACATGTTTCCTGTTAACATCAGCAGTCGTCCGGTTTCATTTGGCATCAACAATAAAATTCTACAAGATGCCTATTACATATATTTCAGAGCAGCGTTTCTCAAAGGACCTCTAAAATGTATAAAAAAAAATTTACGGACCCGTAATTTTACATCTCATTTTTAAACGAAGGCCTATATTCTTAAAATTTGGGGTATTAATTATAGGTCTTTATAACGAAATATGTGAAAAATTTTACTTCTTTACTTTCCACTTGCTTTATGATAGGCTATTTTTTAATTATGTCTGAGGACTATCTGCACCATCTCCGCGGACCGTAGGTTGAGAAACGCTGTTTCAGAGGATTCGACTTCCTGCGTGACGCCGTAAATTCACATTTAATAATAATATTATCTCTAGAGAATAACAAAAACAGTACTTATGTCACGTATAATTGTGAACATTGTCAATTGTAATTTCATTCCTATGCAATATTAAACACTGACTGCTGCATGTCTTTCATTTGTATGAAGTGGAACCATTTTGTTTTTTTTTGCGTTTATAGTAGAACTAAACTGTTACGTGGAAAATTCAGCCAAGTAGAAGAATTTATCCTCACTATCATAAAATGCATACTTGCGATGAGGGATAGCTAATGGTAAACAAGATAACAATTTTAATGTTACAGTACTTAGCGGGATGGATATTCAATTTGCTGAAAGTAATAGCTCTGTGTTGTCAGTTGGAGACTAAAAGTAAATGCCTGCTGTGTCTTCTTACATCGAATGACAATAGTGTCATTCTTGAAAGGGAACCTTAACGAATTATTAAAAAGATAAGTTGTTATTTAAGATGCCTCGCTGTCAGTTTATCACCTGTGCTGTCCTCTCGTGAGAATTGTCCAAGCTTTCAGTCTGATTTATATGCTCATTGTGTATTCAGATACAGCTTCTGTAGCGACAGCTCCCGGATGTAACATTAGTATTGAATTTATTTTCAACTTGTATTACATTTTTGTAATTGGCATTCCCACCTATCGATGAGAGAAAATGTATCCCCCATTTTAGCAGGATAAAACGTAAATAACGCATGCCTGTGTAGCGTTCTTAGGAAACATTATTCGTCTTAAAGTAACAGTTTTTAATGTCTGGCAGAATTATTCTGGTTTCAAATCAGTTTTATGAAATTCAGTAGGTTTATTTATTTTTATATGTCATCTCAGATTTTCAGCTTTATTTAGGATTTAGACTGTATGATACAATAAGTAGTGATGAGCAAATGCAAGACCAAGACCAAGGCGGTCTTGGTCTTGGTCTTGGTATTGCGCTCTCAGTCTTGGTCTTGGTCTTGCATAGGTAACCCTGGTCTCGGTATTGGTCTCGGTCTTGCATCAGTGGTATTGGTCTTGGTCTCGGTCTTGCATACTCGGTCTTGGTCTTGTTGCAAGAGTCTTGCAGTCTTCTTTTACGCATCTTACATGATTTAAAGTTACACCGATTACATGTGTGTTATTGCTTGCGAAAGTAACGAAAGCTAATTGCTTTTAGTTGCAGCAAACAGTAATGTGATGTCACGCTGTTTGCCGAAACGTTCATGGTGATGTAAGCTAGAACAGTAAACTTTGAATGTAAATGTAAATATTCTGTTATCCTATTGCAGAACTTTAAACCCAAAATCCACGAGATGCTATACACTATTTGAGAGTGTAAAATTCTGAATATTATATTGTAAAGTTTTAAATTGAACGGCTGTGGAGACAAGAAGTAATATTAACAGGATGTGTATGAAATGTTTAAAAGACATCCGCATAAGAGAGAGGTTCTATCTGACCTGTTTAAAACTGTATAATATAGTAACAAAACATAACGGCATTGAAGCAGATGCTTTAGAAATTGTGCAATCTATAGAAAATCACACAATGTCCATTCGAAACCCAAACTCATAGGCTGCAATGAATAATATTTATCTTTTCATATACCCTAGTTCTAATTTATAACACATTGTGAAAAGATCATTTCTGCACTTTAAAGATTTCCGCTACCTCCCATAAATTACTTTCTACTTACTTTAAAGTTTCGGGCCTTCAATTAATTGGGTCATAAATAAATATAATTATTCTTCATGCAAGCAAATATTTCTAGACCAGGCATTTTCTACTTTTAGTATCTTTTCCCATTCGATAAGCATCCTTAATATGAATCAGCAGCAAGAACTTAAACACCGCCACCGTCATGTGTCAATAACAAAATTGTAGTAGTAAAAAAAGGTTTTCAGTGGATGTCCTATCTATCATCAGCAAAATGTAGGCCTGTATAGCTACAGTACAATCAAATACTTAACTGTAAAGTAATAACTAGCAAATGCCCGTCAAATAAATTCCAGTTTTAATTAATCTACGGTTTAATTGTGTTTTATTGAATAATTATGAAGAATACTGGGAGTATAACCTGATTTTTTTCAGACTTCACTTTATTTTGATATTTTCTGCAAAGAGAATGGAATGAGCTGAATAGCTATGTTAAATTTTGTTCAAGTACACAGGAAAGATTCTATGTAAGAGTAGGCTATGAATATTAATGATAGGTGTAAAAAAGGATACCATCGTTAATGAAATAGGCTACTGAGCATGTTAATAGGCGTTTTAAGTTACGGGGGCTACTGTTTAAAGTTTCAAATCCTCAGATAGGCCACCCCATGGCTGAGTGGTTAGACAGCTCGCCCTCCACCGCTGGGACCCGGGATCGGATCTCGATGGATTCATGTGGAATTTCTGGACAAAGTGGGGTCGGGGCTGGCTTTCTCGGGGTGCTCCGGTTTCCCCTGCCATATGTAATTCCATCGTTGCTCCATTCATCATAGTATGACCATTTGGTTGTAATAAAGAATTATTATAAATCCTCAGTCATAGTTATCTTTTAACCCAGTGAGAGGTTAGAGAAGCTAGTTATTAAATAACTGTATGGCAGAATTTTTAAGCTTTATTGATAAATTATGTGGTCAGTATTTATATTGTACGCAAAATGAAATTTCATATATGGCTTTGGACCTTTGTTACATCTCTTTGTCTTTCGTACCTTAATACTAGAGAACTATTGCAATTAAACATTTTAAAAATGAATATGGAGTGTTTATCGTGAATTTAACTCCCACCAATTGAAGGAACTAGCTGTATGGAATGCCATTCAGGGAAATCCGTCAGATTAATTGTAAGTTTTCATTCCAGTAATTTGTTTTAACGTAGTGGTGAGAGAGGTAGTATACAGATTTCATATGTATTATTTGAATGGTGCGCTCGTTTTTGGATACGGACAGCGTCACGCACCGGGTCTGCTCTCATTGGTTACCGCACGATGAGGCAACCTCTACATTATAGGCCTACCAGCCTTGGGACTAACCCGGCTAGCGACACTGCGGCGCCTTTGAGTAGCGGTCGCTGGCTCGCTGCATACACAATGGGGCTTAATAAAACTTTTTCAAATAGCAAGACTCTTGCAGTTAAGTCTTGTTCTTGCCAGAGTCTTGCAGGTTTGGTCTTGGTCTTGGTCTCGGTCTTGCATGGTCGGTCTTGGTCTTGGTCTTGCTAACGCTGATGCGGTCTTGGTCTTGGTCTCGGTCTTGCATTTTCTGCAAGACCAAGACCAAGACTGCAAGACCAAGACTGGTCTCGCTCATCATTAACAGTAAGTAATCTCTCCAAAAGGGGAGTATAATGGAAGTAAAGAAAGAAAAGAATCAAAGCAAAAAACTCTCTTATTATAATATTTTTACAAGGTGAATCAAAACTAAGTTTAACAACATTATGATTTCATTAGGTTTTTGAATAAATTTCGACATTTAACCTTTACAATGCTGAATTTGTACAATAATATAAGCAATCTTCAATTGAAAACAGTGGGATCTAGGTTTGCAATCTGTGGAGAGAATTGCATTAGCCTAATTAGTTTCTAATTAAATAATTTCATTCGAATTCTAATCTCCACTGGAGACCGTACAGTTTCTGTAGGAAACCGTGAATAAGGAAGTGGCATAAGGATGCAAATTTCCTTTTAACTCGGCTTTATTTTAAGTGACACGGTCATAATGTTATATCTAATATCAAGAGAAGAATAGAACCCTCGCTGAAATAAGTAAACAGTTGGCATACAGTAGGTTCTTTACAAGATAATATAAATATAAGCAGAGCCGCGAGTTAATCGAACATTTTTATTACGCGGGATGTTTACAAATCTTACTTTTTTTGTCTCCACAAGTGACTACTGTAGCAGAAGAAAGATTAAAGCTGAAAATCCTACAACATTAAAATTTACAGCACTTACAACTGGACACGGCCATACAAAATCTTCCTTACACAGATTTAAAATAATCGAGAATGCAAGGTGTCCCTGTAATGAAGGAGAACAAACATCTGAACATCTACTCTTCAATTGCAAAATCTTAGAAAGGCAAAGAACAACATTAAAACACAAAATAATGGCAAAAGAAAACACATGGCCAATCGAAAACTGCAAACTCATGGACAAATATCCCCAAGAATTATAAATTCATAATTTCTATCTACTTAAATAAACTCCAATAATTTTCTTTCATCAGAGACAGAATAAAATTTACCTAGGAATTAGAAACCAAAGACTCGCTGTAATTTAATTGTAAAATAACATTTAAATGAATAATTCTGTAAAATTCAAATTTTATATATAATGTATCTTGTTAATTGTATGAAAATTTTTTTAACATGCACTCACTGTAGTTTAATTGTTAAATTATTAATTTGTAAATATTGTTTCTGAAAACTTCAAATTTATGTATTTTGTATCTTGCTAATTGTATGAAATGAGAACTTAAACATGTAATATTACTTGTAATGGGGCATGTTGTTAAAATAAAATTTTTACTCCTGTACGAAGGAAGTTTAGCCTAAAACTTTCCTGGTAGCGTAGAACTTCACAATATGAATTTTTGCTATATCTATGCAAATGCTATGTCGAACCTTTATCTCTTCTCTATCTATATAAAAGGCTTTGTCCTGACTGACTGAATGAATGACTGACTGAATGACAGGAATCAACGTACAGCCTAAACTATAACAGGTAGAGACTTGGAATTTTGACAGTACCTTCGTTTCATAATGTAGGTGCTCACTAAGAAAGGATTTTGAAAAATTCTGATTCTAAATGCCAAAAATTAAGTGTTTTTGAAAATACTTAATCCCTTTTTACATAGAATTATCAATTCCAAATCACAGAATATATTGTTGCCAAATGGTATATGGATGGGCTTGGAAAAAACAATTGAAATGCACTTTTGACAAATAAGAGAAGTTATCAAAATAATTCATGTTATAAATAAATATTACAGAATGAAATCCACTAAAATAATGGAATCACATAACTTTCTCTACCCTGGACATAGAGAAAACAAAACGAGGTATGGTAATGTGTATATTATTATATTATATCGCAGGTTTTTGGAGAGAAAAGTATGAAAGTGATAATGCTTTCTGTTTAATTTCATCCCCAAAACGACTTTATGGTAACATAAGAGTGGGAAATTTCCCGCCTCGATATTACAATTTTATGTTACAGGAATTTCTGTTTCTTCTTATTTAAACCTCTACCAGGCTTGCTGTGCACTGTACAAGCGATGGGATGCAAAATTCTAGATCCTCTATGAGCCATAAAAAACTATATCAAGCGTTTTATGAGGGAATAGTTTGAGTGTAATAAGTCGTTCTTCCTATTTCAAATTATAAATGCCTATATAAGGACCTAGAATTTAAAATTGAAAATCCTTCATAAGTTAATTTCCAATTACAAAATACAAAACCCGGGCGACGCCGGGTCTTTTAAGCTAGTTGAATATAAATTAAATACCGGTAGACCTATCAGTCTGTTTGTAAATCAACTATGAAATATGTCTTTACATTTTTATCCTGTATACTCAGAGTTGTATGTTGTGTTTTCATAGGAGCTTACATAAATTTAAATGCCTGCTTTGTTAGATTTTAGATAAATTGTAGGTCTGTTCCTCTTGAGCATTAGGATTTCCAATAAATCTAAGTTATGGAAAGTTGTGTTGATACTCAGGTTCATGTACTTAAACCGTAAGTCATTTATCCTTAGTAGCATAACTGACTTAACTTTTTCGTGATGTTAATAGCTTGGCTTAAAAGCGGTGCGCTATTCAACGATAATGACTAACATATTTTTTGTCCAAGTTCGTCCATTTTGTATCAAGTTTGAAAATGGCCCTTTTACGCGACATGTAATAAATGGAATCGGAACCTCACGTATAGAGTTGGTTAGAAGGAAGCCTTGTGGTTAGTCACACAGCATGGTCTCAATGGTTCCCGAAATGCCAACTCCGCCGATATCATCTAACACACCCATACCTACATACTTGGAGCATTATCGTTACAAACTTGCAAGAGAAGTCACTGTTATAAGGTTTAAAAGCATTGTGGTAGTGTAAGGAGTTCAAACTTCGGAGTAGTTAACATCCTAACGACTTTACTGCCCAAGAAAACGAACAAGAAGCTTTGATAGAGAGTATTCTAATAAATTCTACCTGTACAGGCTTGTGGTGTATAAGAAGTTTCAGACGGTTAGAAAATGACTCGTAGAGAAAAGTGTCCTTACGTAAGATACATCTATCTAATTAACTGTCCCTGAGGTGTGATTTCTTTCTCTTTCTTTTCTTTCTTCCTACTTTTTTCGTTCCATAATTTCCATTTCCCTTTCCTTATTTGTCTAATTCGTTGGATTCGTTATTTTCTCTATCTATATCTATACCTCGCCATTTTTCAACCTTTCATTTTGTGATATAAACTCCCTTACTCTCACTCTCTACCTTTGGTTCATGAACTTACTTTTTGACCAGACAAGGACGTTGGAGGGCCTCCCGGCTCCCCGGACGAGTGGCTAAGTCAAGGAACGAGGAAAGTAATGGAACTGGAAGATCCGAACAAAGAATCCTTCAGCGATATGGCCATGCGAAATGGATGACATACTACTGGAGTGTCATCACGTGGAGGAAGAGAGTGTAAGTCACCAAGGAAAACATGTAGAGCTGGTGTGAAACATTATGAGGGGCCGACACATGCAGGATGATGACTAGCAAGTAAAGAAGACGTATTCCATATTTGAATATATCAAATGGCAAGATAATAAAAAGAGAAAAACAAACAAAAAAGAACACGTTTGTATTTTTAAATTCCTATTATTGCGAAACAGATTGTTCTTGCATTAATTTGAGGATGACATTCAGACAGAACGAGAACGTTTATTTTATTTTTTGAAACTTCTACAAGCTTATAGTTCTTATTTTAAAGAAACAAAATAAATGGGATGCAATATCTATTCTGATGTCAGTTAGTACTTTTTCCTTTTTACCATTCCATATGGTCAATGTAGTTTTGGTTGTAAATAGGTATTCAAATCATGCCATATTTGTATAGAACAAACCTCTTTATACTTCGAATTCTTTCCAAAAGTTACATTTTATTTGAATTTCCTATGATTGTGAATGTACTGTAGAATGCATATGACATGTAAGATTTCAACTTCAATATCCCGGAATTCTTTTCCATTTTAGGTGAGATATCTGGATAGTCTTATGTGCCATTACTTAGCAATTTAAGACTTGAGTCCCAGAACAGAAGTTTGAATTCTATAGAAATTTACTTATCATTTATCAATGTCTGGAAGCGAGTGTTGTTATTTGAGAGTTTCATTATTTATAATGAGCAATTTTTCAGCATTCTCGAACTCTTAGTTTTGTTGGCGTTGTGTCGTTACTTTGTTAGTACTAGTGTTAGTATTATATTTTTCATCGCGAATGCAAACCAGGAAAACCTAGCTAGGCCCTGTGGCCCTTTCATTAATAGACGTAGCCTACAGCCGCAGGAATTGTGTGACTGGTAATCTGAAAAGTAACTATAATTCCTGTCTATGTTCTTAAAAATTATATCCTAAACTCCTAAATGTTGGTAATTGTGGATATAAGTGACTATAGGATTATAGGTCACCGAGAGAGGTGGCCGACTTGGACTCGCATTCGGGAGGTAACGGCTTCAAACCCAGTGACCGACTAACTTATTTTGGGGTTTTCATGGTATTCTAAGTCGTAAAGGGAAATGCCGATTTAGATATTTTCTTACCATGGTTCATTGCCACTGTTTCCTCAGATCATATTCATTAACACAGAATATAACTTCAAATTAGCATACATTATGAACACAATCAGCAACAGACTTCGTTGTTCAAAGGAGTATAAATAAAACGGAATTTTAAAAAAATATACATGGATTTATACACTTTTTCATAACATTATTGGGATATCTCTTCAAAGAAAACTTTACTATGGGTTTTGGTGCCCTCGGGCGGGTTTGATCCTCTGAACTTCAGGTCGAATGGAACGCATGCTCACTATTGATCCACAAAGGGTGAATATTTGTTCAGTTTCGTATATTATACAGCATGTTTTTTTTTTTTCCGCAATGAAAATATTATTTTATCCTCGGAAGGGATCATCGCATATGAACTTCCTCATTGTTTCGCCTTTCTGTTAGGAGGTTCAAATGCAATATTTCATAAATATCTCGGGTATTTCACAAAGTATTTTACACTTCAAGGTAAAGGATCCTCCTCCTTTTAAAATATGCAACGCATTCTCTATTACCAGTTTTAAATAACTGATCCTGACTCTGAAGTATTGGCTGAGCACACAATTTCTATCCCATTGTGTTTACTATGACGATATGTGCAGAGATCTTGATTGCATTAGCCAAAGGCCCTGTGGATGCAAGTTTCTAGAAACAAAGGGCGAAGTAGATTTCGTCTGTAACTGTTAATGTACGCATACATCAGAATTAACCACTTGCTATTTATAGTGTGTAATGTTGTGTAACCGCCTGCGTGTATGTTATGCAACAGTGCTAATGCGATGATATGATAATGGACCTCTCTGAAGCCTGCGGTCGTGTTACTGATGTGCTGCTGCCTTTTAGGGCTACTACAAAAAGGACCCACCTTTATTAAAATTTACTTCCACACCTTACAACCGGTAGTTTTGTTCCGTATTCTTAAGGCTATGCATGCACATGTCTTTTATTGTTGAAAATCTAGCTTACATTGTTATAAAATAAAATACCTTTCTTCTCAATCTCTTCTATTTTATTTTCCTAGGCCTTTCGGTTACATTCAACCATCTTCAGGGAATCTTGCTTGTAGATTTACATTCAATAAAAATTTCTTATGTCCACCGCTGTAGCGATTCCTGGTCGGGACAAGTTACCTAGGTGGGGTTTTTTTCTGGGGTTTTTACTCGCCTGTGAGACAAATGTCTGGAAACTTTAGGCCCTTCTGGTCCCCAGATATCATCTGGCCGTGTGTCTCGTCCTATGTGTTCGTGTTGTCTCGGAGGTGGCCCCGGCATTGGGCTGATCACTCATCCGGGGAGGCCGTCCATATCCTTGTCTGGTCAAAAAAGTATGTGTGTGATCCAAAGATAATCCCTCTCCCGATAGGTCGCGGCCCTGTAAGGCCCGAGCGGCTTGGGTTGCTTAAATCCTAAAAGGGAGAGGTAAAACTAAGGTAAAGAAAGAACGAAGAAGAACAATTCTTTTAACACTGGCGTGGTGTCTAATTAAAACTATTAAAACTTAAAATGTTCTTAAACCATAAGTAAAAAGTAACTTTTTCGTGCTTCTTTTTCTACGTCGTTCTTCCCTCGCATTTATTAATTCAATCGCTAGATTTTAAAAATATTTATTTAACAGCTAAATAATTAAAACATTATATTTATTAACACATGCAAATCATAAAAAATAAAACGATTAATAATTAAAAAGCTAAAAATCCGGCTTCGAGGTGCATTTTACGATTAGAGACCTCAGATTCGACTTCCCTGGCCCAAAAACCGCGTATAATGAGTTTCGTCCAAATCGTTATAAACAAATGAATCAAGCAGATCTTACAAAATCCAAACGATCGACAATTCCAGGCTTTGTGTTGAAAACATCTATTTCCGCAATGCTTTTCTTTTCCAGTTGCTCTGGCAAAAGAGCAAAACCACCTATTATTAATTTCGCACTATAAAAGTGTTAGGCTACCTAGATCTGATGTTTCGATAGTGCAAAAAAATCACCTTTTCTGCCAGTTTTTCGCTTGTAATTCGCGAACGAATGCGAGAACTAACAATTCTGCCTCCAGTTGCATTCAGATACCCTTCAGTCTTTCTATGTTCCAATGAAATCAAATCTCTGCGTGCCCTAGGTTTGGCTGGGCATCGCACACAATCAGACAGACAAACACTTTCTGTTACTAAACAGTTTACAATACAAAATTCTTACAAACTCTAGATTATAGTAAAATATGTACATCTATACGGAAAATATTATCATTACAAACAAAATATATGTTGTGAAACGTTCGCAGAACTTCCTCTTCCCTTAATGTAAACCAGTATAGAGTAGCCTACATGGTTGTATTGTAGTAGTTCGCATTCAGTAGTATCGGCCGAATTTAGAATCAAGTTAAAATCTAAGTTTGTGTATAAAACGAGTGGCTTATAACTATCCTGCAAAGAATTTATTGGAGAAAATTTCGAATAAAAGGTTTAGCTCTTAGTATAAGAACCGTGTGTACGAAATTTAAACAAACCCATTAGAGCCGTTTTCAAGAAAAATCGAGAAAAAAAAAATGTTCTTAATGTAAAGTAGTCGTCTTGTCACATCATCCAAACATATAACCCAATTATAAAATATTTATAAGATTTTTCTAACTTGAACCATACCGTTCACAGACAGACACACTCACATAAATGTTTATGACAATTCAATTTCTTTTTATCCAGGGAACCTCAAAACGTGTTATTTTTTGTTGACAACTCGACATGGAATTCCAGGGTCGAACACAATACTTCTGCTATCTATAGTACCTGTGTTACGAGTAGAGGAAGTAAAAATATATTCACTATGGCTGGTCACCGAATTATAATCCGCGACTTCCCTCGATATTTTTCTCGCAAGCGTCGTTTTATTAATTAACGTTTCAAAATATATTGTTTATACTTTTACGTAATGTGGAGAAAAATAACAATTATAACAATTATTTATAACTAAATTATAACTCATTTATAACTGCCATCTCCATTTACAATTTCCAAATATGGTAGCGGACATTTTGAGTCTAAAACTTTACAGGAGCAATGAATCGAAATGATAGAAGGTCGAATTCAACGATTACAGTATATATCGACAGAGAAATCGAATGAATAGCGCTAATCAGCTGTAGTGGTTTTTAATATGGCGGATGTGATGAGTGAATTGTAAGTTCCAGTGTATAAAAACGTTCTGCAATTAGACGTACGGGTTAGTATCGTGTGAAAATAAGTGGATATAAGTCATTTGTGTGTTTATCTAAGTGAAAACTAACTTGGTTCCTAAGGAACGTGTTAAATAGACAAGAGAAGAGCAAAATGTCGTTGTCATGGCAAAACCTGGGGTATGTAGCATTCGAAAATAACTGAAGCTCTCTTTAATCTTTCGACTTCTATTAAACTGTCGGGAAAATCCGTCACTTATACGGTTTTAAGAATTTAATTTTGAAGATTTTTTTAACTTCCTCTATCAGTACTATTAGAACTAACCTATAATTACAGGTAGAACAAATACTGCCAGACACCGTGCAATCTGATGTCAAGTTTTTAGCTTAAATATGTATTTTGAGGTTCCCAGTGTTCTGAAACTTGTCTTAATGCGTCTGTCCATCCTGTGAACAAAGAGGTAGAAAATAAATAATTGTTCTGGACTGTAGAACACAAGAGCAGCGCATCAACCTTGCTTACCATTGAGATCCAACAAATTATTAAACAGTAGGCTATAGACATGAACAGTAAAAATCTATTTACGTATTGTCAGTATGATAGTAATTAAATGATTAATTAATAATACATTTAATTTAATAATAATAATAGTGTGAAGTTAAAAGTAAATCTATGAATTCTGTCAAGATTGACAATAAATTATGTTTGTGTGCTGTAGTAGTATCTACTATAAGATATAAGATCATATCACTCGTTATAAGCTTGGCAAGTTTTATTATAACAGTGGATGGATGGCATTAAATAAGTAAATTTGATTTTTGCAGTCTATTTTAAAGAAAGAAATGATTTTGTTCCATGTGGAGCTTTCAGTACCAATATATATTTTGAGGTCCCCAAAATCCAAAATAACAGCTTTCAGAAATATGTCTGTGCGTGTCTGTGCCTGTATCGAGAACGAAAAATCGTATAAGATTACAATTTTATATTTGGGTTAGTTATATTTTAGGGATTTGACACGAAGATTGATGACGATTTCATCTTTTACTGCCACTTCACATAAAAAATTACGTTTTTCACAACTTTCTAGAAAACGGGTTGAAAGATAAAAAAAAAATTGTATATGTCATATCAATAGTTAAGACGTTCATTTGAAATATTTTTTCGCAAGAAATCTCTGACAGGTAGCTATAAGCCAGTCACCGTTTACAAACTCAGACTATAGGTAGTTGAGAAGAGTTCAATCTAACAATAAAACCGCTGATTTCCATAACGAAAAGTGTTATTCTTATTACTTACTGCTTGCAGCGTGACCGTCACTCCAATATAATTGTTTCTCGATGGCAGAAGCCGAGTGTTTCAAGTGAAAGACTATAGTCCTATAACCTTTCCTCGTATAAGATCTATGTTCGTGCAAAGTTTCATCTCTATCATATTAGTAGTTTTTGGGACTAATCGGGACAAAGATCATCCTTACGTTTTTATATAGGTATTTGATAAATATCATCAACAATATGAAGGTTTAGCATCAGAAAGGCAGATAAGGCAAGTGCCGTAACTGTTGAAGAAAGGTTTAACTCGTCTTGTACCTCGTAAATTTTAGAGCGAAGACCTTATTCCCCTATTACTTTTAATCAGAGTGTCTGAGCCTCAAGCAGTTTGCATAATGAACAGTTCCTTTCAACTAAAGTAAAGACAAAAGGTTCGTAGATTTAGTTTTTGAAGTAGTGTGGTGTCGATGTTCTCTTTGCACAGGGTCTTCCATTTAAATACACGTTGCAAGAGGGTAGTATGATGTTTACATTTGAAAGTTGTTCACTTTTCCCTATTATTATTTAAAATTTATTTCCAAACTTCTGAAATTATGTGCTGTCGTAGGCAACACCACCATAACACCGACAGGCCTTCTGTACACTAGCCCACGGATGTGTCTGGTTATTTTCTCATTTCACATTCCTACATAGAACAGCTGAGTGCAATGCGATAGTTCACAAAGCCTTTTTTTCCCTAGCACGTAGGTGCGATAGAATGGAAGATATAACAATAAAACGATTAAATTATAGCGATAGTTAAGGTTCCTTGAAATTCCATATATTCTTATAGGCTACTGGAATGGTCACTGATTGATGTTCTAGTCTGTATAAGCATAATAATAAATATGAATTTCTATTATTACAATAATGGTAATTAAGTATTGTATTAAATATATTACTATTATTATTGTTATTATTGTTATTATTATTATTATTATTATTATTATTATTATTATTATTATTAACATCATGAATGATGAATAGACAGCGTCAAAATTACATAAACATATTTACATATGAATCTATGAATTCACTTACATTATAAAAAAGGACAACCGTTGTTGTACTGGTAGGGGGAAAAAGCGGACCGACTAAAATATCTAAGTTACCGTTATGAACCACTGCGCATGCCTAGCGGCATTAACAGGATAGCAGGGAATGTATTGAAACTTGTTCTAGACAATATAGACAATCAATTGAGAAATAATTTCAAGTAATTTGCATTTCTTTTGAAAACAAACGTTTCCGTTACATCTCTTACATTTATTTACGTATCTCAAAGCTCTGAAATCAGCTACAAGAGTCGGTCCGCTTTTTTCCCACCTACCTGTACACTTTTAAACCCCGCAAAAGTCAGACCATTGGAATATGGAAGTAACCCATTAAATAACATTATTGTCATCGCAGGAAAGTTACATTTTGTTTCGGTCAGTCAGTCTAGCGACAGGTTCATCAATACGATAGTTACCTCTGTACTGTAGTTACGCTAATTAGATCTGAAATGATATTAATTTAGGTTAGACTTAATTTTAACTAGGCTGTGATGTATATAGAATACAAGTTCACAACTGTCAAAACTCTTTCGGAAACAAACCAGGGTTTATAATGAGCGTCTCATGATAAACCTGTCATGATGGGAATGGCCTGCTTTTACAACTTGAGAACTCTGTCCAAGTTTGAACAGTTACCTTATATATAGATACCATAAATTAATGCACTATTAAAGAAAGCGTAATATGCATTTCTATGAAATTCCTTAGGTATTAGATGTTTGAGATGTCTCATTAAGTCCAAACGGGTGTAAATAGAGTCAATATGGGCATTCCAATTCAGTTGAATCAATCACAATACCTAGGGCCCTGATTTATTGATGAAATAAAATGGCTGATTTCGGTGTTAACTTCCTTCTATTTCGGTGGGTATTTCGTGAAATAAATTACTTATACTACATTGGGAACATTGCGCAATGATAAACTTTGCTTTTTTATTTACATAAACTAACATAACCCCCCCCCCATTTCTATATTCTTCTTCTACTCTTGTATGAACTGAAGTAACTTTCCATTTAGGCATGATTAGAGTTAATGTTCAAATATTATCGTAATTTCTACTAAACACCATCAGATAGCCATTTGCAAACAGAAGTGCCAACCATACAACTGGGGATAAAATACTAAATCTGTTGAATACAAGTAACAAGCATTCTACACTCTTCTGCTGTAATCGATCATAGGCATCGCTAACTTGGCAAAGACATAGCAGAAAAGGAGTGTACTTAACAGTACAAATCAGTACAAATTCTGAAATCTTTGTAATCGATCACAAATATCGATATAAACTTATCGGTAAATCTTCGACAGCCATAGAAACAGCAGAAAAAGGCATGCTGCTAAGAAATAAAAAAATACTCTACACCAAAACACAATATTTTGATTTTAAGGCACATTTTCGTGCTCATTTCTCACTTTACGGACAGAAGGGGCATATTTTGCGCTTATAGACACATTTCGCGGAATCGAGTAAATTTCTTGGTATTTCGTGGATTCAATTTGGTTCATATTGGTATTTTAAGCATATAAAAGCTAAATATAGCTAAGGGAGGTTGTTTTATAAAATTTCGCGATTAACGTTGTTACAAAAAAATACGGCCCCTAACAATACCTAATAGCTTGACATTAGGTTGGAAGTCCTCACAAGTAAGCTGTGTATTTTTTCCACGCTAAATGAAAGACGAGTTCCACCGCAGAGTCTTCATGTTTCCTTCTTTTATAAGACTGTTGACCCCTTCAATTCTCCACCTTCAATCCATGCTGAACTTGCTTAAGCCACAGGTTAGAAATAACGCCCTTGTTAATTATTCATTTGTTCATTAGCACGGTTGTTGTTAAGTTTCACGCCAGACAAATCTAATCAGACTCTCGCCTCTTCGTGACTGCAGCTTATTGAAACCGGAACCGTGTGCTTTGACTGTTCCAAACAATGTTTGTATTTTATTTCCTTGCTCTTCCTCTTCAAATTACTCATTAACTGCTACTAACATAAACCAGTCTCTAAATCTTCCTAAATTGGAATCGCGATACGGTCTTCATGCTAAGTTGTCATTGTCTTTATATTCAACAGATTGCAAATGTTGAAAGTGTTCTTGATTTCGTCAAGAGGAAACTTGACATAATGGCTAAATAAATGGTTTCACTTTTCGTTGAAACCACAGTGACACGAAATTTCACAGTGCATAGTAAGAACCTGCCATGCCAAAAAGGAATTACTTTTGATTTCATTCGTTTGCAAATGACTCTTTAAAATTCACTTGAACTACTTAATTGTGTTTTGTTAACGATACTCGTTATGAATATGCATATTCAGGAAGAGATCACATTCCGAGAAACGGCAGTCTTTGTTTAGATTGCGAATGTTCGGTTGGAATTTATTTATCACCTCTCCGGACCTTTATTGAGCTAGTCCTACTGAGTTTAAGCTTTGCCTTTTACTGTATATTTCTCTCTTCCCTTAACGGCTTAATCGGTCTTCACACATGGACAAGGCAGTAGGCCTACTTTTTTCATGTTGAAGAATAATTCGATGATAGGAATATGAAGTGCCTATTGCCCGAGATATCCTTACTGATAAAACTGGTCTACACTTCTACCAAGCCAGGGGACACCACAAACCTTGAAACTACTTTGTATCGAACTGAATGCAAGGAAGCTTTGAACAATTCACTATATTATTACACTAACGTTCAACAAGTTTATCGTATTCGTATATAATATAATTATATATAATATATTACATAAGCAGTATATTACCATTAACGGCCGTGGGTGTCTGCGTGCTGACCACATGCCCACAATCCTGCCATCTGCCCTATGATAGATGACGCAGCGGTCGGGTGGTAGGCCTAGTCCTTCAGGGATGTACGCCACGGAGTTTAGTTTTAGTGTATTCTTACATTACGTTAAAAGCAGTTTAATATTTGTTGTAGTACCCTTGAAATTTGGATACTGTGGTTTGTCAAATCAGCAGTCCCTGTTCAAATGTTTTAAATAGGTTCGTAGTTCATTATTTTTTATACCAATTTTGTACTTTCCTGTTTCCAATTGAATTAGTTTTTTTGTTGTTACAATTTCACTTTTTTGTTGGCATCAAAATTACAGTCATGTTGTAGTGATATAATTATAAACGATTCATTGCTTCATAAAGTTATTTGTCATACCACAATAAAATTGTATTAGTTTGTAATCTAAAGTGTAAGCTGAAATTTGCCCGAGTTACTAGAACAAGCACAATTAATGTTGTACCTACCTACGATAAACTTGTAAAGATTTAATGTGGTTTAAACCTTCCAGTCGTTAATTATTTAATCACTTGAGATAAATTGTTTTCATAATACCTGCAAATTAGAGGTATGTTCGTGTTTTTATTTTTTTATTGTCAGTTTTCCAGCGTGATCTCTCATAGGTATCCCATCCATATCGTGGTATGTAAGCAGGTCGCGTTGTGCCATCCTTCAATGTATTCCTTCAGTATCCCTGACGATAGCAGTGTGTGTGGACGATGGGTTGCATGTGGATTACTGTATCTCACCCATGAATTATTGATTATTAAAAGATTTAATCAGACAGAAATTCCCTTATCGATTGTCCTATAGAAGGTTCTCCTCAAAGATTTACTGGAAGAAGTGTGTTTATTTTCTCTTATACGTGTTGTTGTAGGCGAAAGATATAATTTCCAAAATCTTAACGATTAACAGACCTATACTTCTTATTCACCCTGATTTTCTCTTAAGCTTCGTTAATCCAATGTTTTTAATAAGATATCACAAAAGAAAAGAAAAAGAAAGAAAATCTTAAGACTTATTTTTAACTTGGCACCAAGGGAGTCTTTAAGAATGGTTTTCAAAATAATATTTATACAGTAACTGGAATTTTAGTATATAAGGCTGCTTTATTTTATTTTAACAATAAAGATAAGTTCATCTTTAATTCAGAATTACATGAGCATAACACAAGGAGCAAAGACGTTATACATATTTTTAAATATCGGACTTTTAGATACACCAAATCACCAGTTTACATTGTTAGTCAAGTTATACATAACTTACCAGCTAGTATTTTAAATTTGAAAAATCTCAGGTGTTTTAAATTCTTTTAAGCATTTTTTACGTAAATGATTTTGTAGTTAATGTAACCTTTATTTGTTCTAAATAATATTGACAATGTCTACCTATACGATAGCTACAGATGCAATAAATTATATAAATTATATATATATATATATATATATATATATATATATATCATTTTCCGTATCTTGTGCTTGAAATAATTTCTGTAATGTTCATTTTAAAATTGTAATTTCACATACCTATAGCTTTGTTAGAGCCATATTTTTTTTTTTTCGAACCGAGCAAAATGTCGTATATGCTAGTCTGAATAGGGGAGAAAATGTAGTCTCCATTAGGCAACATACGCTTAAGGAGAGCATATACCACTTGCTTCAAGTGTTCATTTGAATGAAGGAGGTTAAAAGATTCTTATTATTCCCTTGTCAGAACTTGTATTACTGCTTAGCATTCATTTCAACGTCAAGAACTCTAATGGACCGTACATAGATGGAAGGGAATGAGAAGTATTGAAAGGAGTTGTAATTTTCCTGTGTGTTGACGGGGTTGTGCATTCATCGTAACAACGAGACCAGAGTTCTTTAGCAGTAAATAATGTCTCTTTTATTCCTTCAAGATCTTGCAGCTTAGTAGTAGTTTCATGATGCAAATATCTTACAGTAGGAACTTTACTGGATTGGTCATATGTTACACCTGTTTTCTCTATTCTAGTATCTTTCACGTGTCATGTTGCGCGTTTTACAATTCTGCTTTTATACTTATTTCGGCACGGTTTAGTAAGTTGTGTTATTGTCCTATTGTGTGAAAATTTCTTTGATATAAATTAGATAACATCTTTTAGACTTCGTAGTAATTAATAATTGATACCTAATCAAATTACTGTTACTAAGGACAAACTTATTCTTCCGATTTGGATGTAATATTTTAGATGTTTAGTATAGTTTTTAACGACGGTTATGCGCTGCTACCCGTCTTTGATATGCCACAATATTATCCCTAATGAGTACCTTTACAAGCCTGCAAATTTATAGGTATAGAATTGTTGCGTCTACGCATGTATAAAAAAAATGGTACCGAATTTGCGAAAAGGGATCAGGAAGTCAGCACAGACGTAGCTTAGCAGTTCCACCCAAACTGACATTAGAAGTAACGTAAAACTGTTGCTCAATTTTTAAGGTTCACTGAACTAATATTTGCCTGTGAATTATATTTACGGAACAAAATACGCAAGTTACACATTGGGAATATTTCAGAACATTAATTCATTGTAACTTTTATGTGTTTAAACTCTCATAAATGGGAGATTTGGAGAGAATGCCGATAAATAACTTTCTCTACTATTCCTACCACTGATAATTGAAATTATGTCATTGACGTAGCAGTAATGGATAAAATAATATATTCCACGCGAGTGTAAATATATTTATTTCATTCGCAAAATCAGAAAATGTCTATTGAGATGAAATTTCCCCTAATAAATGTGCTATTCTTTTGTGGTAGATTGTTCACCCCCTGGGAATAAAAAAGTCAAATAATTTATCATTCATATATTTGGCATATGTTGTGTATGGTCTAAGCTTTGAATCCCTGGCCTATGCAAAAGCGGCCAGTCCGTAAAATCTGTGTCGCTAAAGCACTCACTAGTTTCATTTAGAAATGAAGTACTGTTTATTTAATTATTAGTGGAAATTTAGTAGATGTTATTTTATAAATTAATTTATTCTCATATCTTTTCGGCACTGTAACCTTTTACGTTATGCATCATCTTTTAGTATCGACTGTACCGCCCTGGTCTTCAGAAGTAGGAAGGTTAAATGTTTTCATTATGTTAGCAAGGCAGGAACATCACATTTATAGTATACCGCTGTAATATTTTCATGCAAGAGATAATTCTTTATCTTGCCATTCCTACTGTAATCATATGCATTCTTTGAATTTTCTTTTTATCTTCACATATTAATTTATTGATGAGAAGTTTGCAGAGTTAAAATAGGCCTAACCCAGGTGATATTCTCTTTTGTGTTAGTTTTTTTATCCGCAGTAACTATTTGAAGAGTGTATGTCCCAAGTGATGTTTTCCATGCTTCATTGTTTATATTCGTCATGGTTTTGTTGTCGTACATGTACAGGGCAAATAGGCGATGCATTGAATTTAAACTCCTTCATTCCTGGCAGCTCTTCTTGTATTGGTTAACATATTTAGCCTATCCATGACCATATCACCTAGCGTTGCTTGTCTTAGAATATTTAAGAACCTACTTATTTTATTATCTTTGAGGCCAGGAAAAATGAATCAGGTTTATAAAAAGAATACACAGAGGAAGGACTGGGAACCGTTGGCACTCAATAAAACTTGCATTACATTTCTATAGGATATTGTACATATCGGAATACAGAGAGCGTACACTTTCAGGATCGTAAATTGTAATGGTAAGTGAAGAAAATATAATAAAGACACCGAGAAGCAAGGTATTTTGCCATGATGACTGCGTTCTATGAGCTCATAACGGGTCGATACAAGGCTCCAGTAGAAGTAAGCATTGTCTTCTTGGGAAAATTCATTATCCCATTATTTGAAGACGAGACCCAGATTCATCGGCATTGCAGGTTTACAAGGGCACATAAAAGTATGTAACGGTCACCTTTAAGCAGCACCCTGCTGTGTTCCTGGAGTAGGCTTGTAATATGTGGTATTTCCATAACAATCGTAACACGGTGAGAATAAAAAATTTTGCGAACGTTACTACTTCATAATAGCAAGAGGTGTAGAGGTCTATTCAGTGACCTTATTCTTTGTGAAACGAATTCGATTGCGTATATATTTAAAATCAGGCAATAATGTCCTTCCTTGTAAGACTGCTACAGGCAGTTTTAGGTAGATAGTAAAATTGTAGGCGTTACCGGAATGAAAACTGAACTTCTTAATTAATTTGAACAGTCTCTTAGTCTATACACGGCAAGTGTGAAAGAATTATAATTCCATTCTCTTAGACACTTTATTACATAATATTTGCCCTATACGTCTGAAAGCGCCGTTGTAAGGTATTTGTTTAAAACAGGTCAACTCTCATTTAATTTGGAAGATGAGACAAAAATAATAACTTGCTATGAAAATATTACTTCAGTAGACCATAGAAAATTTGTCTTCACTATTTAACTATCTTCTCTCTCTATATATATAAAAGGCTTTGTCCTGACTGACTGAATGAATGACTGACTGACTGATTGACTGAATGACAGGAATCAACGTACAGCCTAAACTATAACAGGTAGAGACTTGGAATTTTGACAGTACCTTCGTTTCATAATGTAGGTGCTCACTAAGAAAGGATTTTGAAAAATTCTGATTCTAAATGCCAAAAATTAAATGTTTTTGAAAATACTTAATCCCTTTTTACATAGAATTATCAATTCGAAATCACAGAATATATTGTTGCCAAATGGTATCAGGTGGGCTTGGAAAAAACAATTGAAATGCACTTTTGACAAATAAGAGAAGTTATCAAAATAATTCATCTTATAAATAAATATTACAGAATGAAATCCATATAATATTATTATATTATATCGCAGGTTTTTGGAAAGAAAAGTATGAAAGTGATAATGCTTTATGGTAACATAAGAGTGGGAAATTTCCCGCCTCGATATTACAATTTTATGTTACAGGAATTTCTGTTTCTTCTTATTTAAACCTCTA
The DNA here is from genome assembly GCA_964059195.1 of Ectobius pallidus. NCBI lineage: Eukaryota > Metazoa > Arthropoda > Insecta > Blattodea > Ectobiidae > Ectobius > Ectobius pallidus. The sequence goes on from CAXKWD010000009.1 coordinate 101,041,346, forward strand.
CCAGGCTTGCTGTGCACTGTACAAGTGATGGGATGCAACATTCTAGATCCTCTATGAGCCATAAAAAACTATATCAAGCGTTTTCTGAGGGAATAGTTTGAGTGTAATAAGTCGTTCTTCCTATTTCAAATTATAAATGCCTATATAAGGACCTAGAATTTAAAATTGAAAATCCTTCATAAGCTAATTTCCAATTACAAAATACAAAACCCGGGCGACGCCGGGTCTTTTAAGCTAGTCCAGTATAAGAGAGTGTGGATTTTCAACTAATCGCAAATATCTCTCATAATTTTATCGTTTTATTTTAATCACTTTCATTTTATCACACCTACGTAGGTTACACTTTTTTTTTAAATTCACCAGGACTGAACATTGATACATCTGGGATATTTGTAATGACAGTAATCGTGGTGTTTAATTGAAAATGCTATAGGCCTAAGGGATAAATAAAATAGTTTTTTTTTTGTTCTAATAACATCCTTAATGGTTTGTAGCGGTTGCAAATTCATTTTTCTGAATGTTTCTATGTTCTTAGCCCAGAGAAAGTAGAAAATGCTTGTTCATTATAGAAGTACCGGTTACGCAGTGTAAATATTTCGCACTTTTAACCTTTCTTCCCCCCCATTTCTTATTGGTTTGTTAAAATTAATTGTATATTATAGAAGTTTATAGGCTATACAAATTAGGAGGGTGAGCTTATTAATGTGAAATTATTTACAATTCACAACATTTTGTATTCAATATTTGGCGTCAATTTAATTAACTTGATTTTTTTTATGTAATTTTTTACGGACAAAGGTTGTGTTTTAGTGAATAATGTGTTTAATGTAAACTACGTATGCTGTGTCAGAAGTTGGTTGTAACATCTTACACCGAACTCACCCCGTGGAATTCACACTGCATGGTAATGAAGCCAATGTTTAGTTTCCATGACAACACTATTGCTTGCAGTAAATAGCTGGCTTTAGAAATTGCATGATACTGGGACTTAATTGTCCATATGCACGGCTATTTTAATTTGGCTGCCAATCAACTGTTCAGCATAGTATACAATGCTGTTTTTAACAATTAAATCTAAGTGTTTAAATTTTTTTTCTATGATACATGAAACTTCTATATGTGACTATGTTTTACTGTATTGATGGTCGTCCCCCTTAAAGGAATTTTTGTTATCATATGTTGCACTGAACGGCATTTCTCCTCTTTAAAAAATATCACTATTGCATTATCTCCAAATCTTCATAGTACAGTATATGCTTCCATTTCCATAATCAGCTTTACAGAGTCATCAGCCGTTGCATGGACGCTTCTGTCCAATTCTTTCTGCTTTTCCTTGTGCGGACAGCCATCGCTGTAATGTTGCATGTTGCCGATCCAGAAACCCGTGTGTGTAACTTTATGCTTTAGCAACCAGGTGATACGAATCAGTTACACATTTTGACCGAAAGGAGTATTAACGATATGTGGAATGCTCTCTCAAGCAGAGATCCGAAAGAACTCCGAACAGAACTTCCGGGGAACTCAAGGTAGTGGTCATCACAAGGACTAGGAAGGAAATTCCTAACGGTCAGTGTCACGCAAGTGGACACATAATGTGCAGTTTTCTTACGTTTTACCTGAATTCTAAAAATAAAATAATTTTTTAATGCGTAACTATTAAAGAACATATTACTTCATTTCATTTTGCAATAATTACTCCAGTGCACTTCCTTGTGACCGTATGAGGTCAATTGGAACTAAAAAAAATTTTTTTTTAGGTAGATTAAAATTAAAACTTCTAACACAAGCTGGCGCTGCGCTACAAACCGGAAGGTCGCGGGTTCAATCCCCGATGAGGTCACTGGAGTTTTCCAATTGTACTAATCCTTCTGGTGGCATTAAGGCCCTGGGGTCGACTCAGCCTCTAACAGAATTGAGTACCAGGAGCAATCCTGGGGGTTAGGCGGCCGGTGCTTAGGGCTGACAACCTTACCACCTTCATGTTCCGATTATCTAAAAATCTGGGAGTCTCAACCTCCTGGAACCCTATGTGCCTCCATGGCCTGTAATAGGGAAGACTTTACTTTTAATACAAGCTAGACGAAGTAAGAGATGCACTATTGTTGAAAAACCCCATTGTAACCAATTTTTGGTTTCAATTACATGGAAAATAAGTTACTATTTTAGTTAATATTTGTATATGATTATTAAATACACTGAATTTGATAAAAATTGAAATTGTTAAAATTCATTATGCGTTTTTAAGTGTAAAATTTCTCACGGTGGCCGTAAAAATTGTCATACTTGGTGATTGAAAAGCGTTGTCGACTCCATTTCTTGTGTTGGCAGCTGTACACCAGAAAAATCAGTAAATCTGCGCATTGGCATGTGTATATGATAGGGAAGCTCGAGGGTCCATTACGGCTCCACTGTACGTAATTCACTAGAATAAATATATTTATTATTATTATTGTTATTATTATTATTATTATTATTATTATTTCACAAAGTATTATTTAACGGCTATCTAAAAAATAGTTTATCGTACATATGATAAAATTATTTTATTTTGTTCGTAGGGTTGCTACACTTGCCCTTATTGGCTCCTTTCATAAATATAATATACTCGCAAAATAATAGCACTCTTTTACCACTTACAGGCTATCACAAATAATTATTAATAATAATTAATAAGTAGCCTATTTGAAACGTTTTCAGCTGGTTAGTTCCTGGACAACAGAAAAGTAGGGGCATTATGGCAGTGCTAATTTCATAGCCTAGTTTCTTAGCTGGAATAGGTTATATCTCAGTGGAAGCCTAGGAAATCATACCGTAACAATTTAATGTTATTTTCATATTCTTGATGGTTTTGAAGGCATTCATAGAGTTTCAAAAGTTAATTCCTATTTTTTTTCTATCCGTATTGTGTTTGACCCCGAAATTTGGGGTCTATATTTTATAATTAATAGATACTTATTTATATTTAACTAAAGTATTGTCTCCTAAAGTAATATTGAATTTATCGCAACGTATTTCCTTAATTAAAACTATCAACATGATACTTTAAATTTATTTGAATTCTAAAAGCGTATAGCTTAGGCTAACCTAGAAAAGCTGCTTGGAATGTAGCCATTATCGTTTAGGAGTAGTACCGTAAAAATAAATGATGCATTGTATATCTGTATTCGTTTCATTTGTCGGAAGTTGCCGCAAACCACAAAGATGAATTATTATGTGCAAACCACAAGACATGTCGCGAGCGTTCGCGGGCTCCAGCGTGAACGTCTTTGGGCTGGGTCATATTTCCGTTAAAGAAAAAAGACCTTTACTTCATTTCGATAATTTTTCTTTTCCAGGTCAACTAGCTTATATTTGAATTGACAGTTGATCTGTTAAGTTATCGCCTAGGATCAATTATTGAATTCAACTAAGCTTTAGTAATTAACCCTTAAATGGCGAGACTCGATGTCTCACAAAAATTATAAAATAGCACTACACACTGCACAGGAAATAATTAGGTCCATAGTTTATTTCTTGCACCTATTATGTCAATTTCATATACATTTTTATTTTTATTTCAAGTTATTTTCATTATTTTATTAGAAATTTGTGCCCTACAGGTCACATTATGCATTTAATTGTTAAAACTAGTTTTACAGTCCTCGCCCAAAAACAACTTATTAGTAATTGTCTATTGTCATTGAGTAAAAAAGTATGTGTGCTGATGTACGATTAATAAACCGTTCCCTGGGGACAGTCCCCGTATTTATCTTTCTGTCTCCAAACAAAATTTGTCACCGGATTTGCAAAATTTTCTTAACCTTAAGTCTTAAAAATAATTCGATATATGGTCCCACATTTTCAAAAGACAAAATAGTGGCATGACTTATTCCCCATTTCTCGTATATATAATATAAACGTCTGTCCTGTATTTTTAAAAATAGTTTCTTCAATTTATTTTGTTATTGGTATTTTACTATGCAAACGAGAACTGAAGTGATGTGTTAATTAATTAGTAGTTATTTCAAAGTGTTAAAGAAAAAAAAGGCATTGAGTCGTCAGTAATTCACAGTCTGTTGTAATTAATGAACAGTGTGTTCATTTAATATTCCTATCCAAATAGAAAGTGGAAGACACTGTCCGATGTTTGTGTTGGTTTAAAATAACAATGTGTGTTCTAGGCCGATTAATTATTTTATTTTTATATTAAAGACATAAACAGTTACATATAAGGTAAAATTTAGGAGTGTATGATAAAAATTACTTCCGTAAGTTTCTCAAAGCGTTCTCGGATTCGTTGAAATAGTTGGGCAATCTTACATTATTATGATAATGTAAATACTTTAATATTTTCACCGCTACTGACGTATAAATGCGTCACATAAAAACTGTATAAAAGCAAATTATAATGCTTTATGGAATATGTGATAACTTTATCCACTTGTTATAATTGTCATTTATGGAGACCAACTGTTCCTCTAGAATTTTCCTGTTGTTTTGAAACTTAGAACTCACTGATGTTTTTCTACGTGTTGATTCAGGGCCGTAGCAAGGTTCTTCTGCGCCCTTGGCGAGTCTGACAAATCTGCGCCCTCCAATACTGAAGGGTCTGAACAATTTTTTTAGATTTCTGTAAAATTGTTTATTATTTTAATATAAAAACACTGTTATTATCAAAGAAAACCCAAACCTCAATTTGAAAATGAACTAAGTGCTGGACTTTCAAGGTACTAAAACCTTATTGTCAGACGAACTACTTAAAAATAATTAATTCATAAAAACTAAAATTTGTATTGCTTGATAAATTGCACTGCAGTCTAAAAAAAGGTGGTATTTTTCATGGTTAATTTTGCGCCCTCTTTGTACCTGCGCCCTTGGCGGGGGCCCATCTCGCCACTACCTAGCTACGGCCCTGTGTTGATTGCTTATAAGTTATAAACGTATAAATTCGGTTCTGAAAGGGTTAAATTAATAATTGAGTTCACTGGTATGTGGTAAATAATTATTGAATAATACAAATACAATTTTACTTTTCTCCCCACCTATTACATTGGACCATTAATTTTTTTCATAATCCGCAATTTTATCAACTTTGTATACATTTCATTCGTGTACCAATGTGCAATGAAATGTATCGAAGAACGTATCGATTTATTTCAATCGGAGCCGTATATCAGTGTACACCTTCAGACCATTATCATTGTGAACCACGATTGTGTAATTTTGATACTTACAGGCTGTGGGTTTACCATGTTCGTATCTGACTATCTGACTATCTGAGGTCTGTAACAGTTTACTATAAAGATCTGCTAAGAATTGATGGAGAAAAAGAACAAGAAAGGGAGAATAATAATAAGAAAATTAGAAGTCTAAGTGTCCAGACTATCGGTTATTCTTCTCAAGATTGTTGAGTTTACGTAGGAGATTTAAAAGATTGGTGTGATGATATTTCGGGTGGTCACTTCCGCCTGAAAGCAGCAAGCATGGTTTTCGCTAATTGTTCACTTCTTGAGTGACCACATGTTTTACAGGTACGCACGCACACCTGATTTTGTGTGGACTGTTAGAGAATATTGTTCCTTGTTAGAGACTAGGGTTATGTTAAGGATCGTGCCGTTCAGGAACTTCGCATTTACCGGTTGCTGCAATCTGGCGATTATGTCTTCTTTTGAGCTATTTATATTTATTCTTATTTTGTTCATATATACGGCTAGAATGAAATTCCTTACATGATAATTATGTTCTTCCTTTAGAACTGCTTTCATCCCTACAAATTGCAAAACGGCAAGTTTGAGATATATATTATGGTTTCCAAGATAGTTCTCGTGGGCAGTAGTGACAAGAATGCTGGCATCAACTGTAAACACTGAGACTGAGAAACATATCGGGTAATGAATGTAATTTCAGAATAGATCGGTCTTATATCTATTTTTTTATTATTTTTTTACTATTTACTTTTAAAATATTGAAGACAGTACACTTCGTTGCCTCCAGTTTTATTTTAAAATGCTTCAGACATTTTCCCTAAGAGTTTGACTTTTGAGACGGCGTGAGTCAACCTTTCTGTAATAATGGCAGTAATTGGTTTGGTGTTTATTTTGCATTTGTTTAATATTTTGTAGAGAGACTCTCTACAAATTGAGTTGTAGATTTCCTGATGTCTATGAATATAGCTACTATATTTCGTTTTGTGCCTCTTTTGTGATTGAATAAAATCGACTGCAAATTCAAAATTTTTTCTGCACAACTTCTTCCTCGTCTGAACCTTCATTTCCTCTTCTAGTTATTATTGTTATTATTATTATCGTTACACATTTATTGTTTACATTTATACATTTAATTAGTCTGTTTAGTTTTACCTGTATCATTGTATTCGAAAATGAAAATGAATATCGTATTGTAACCAGTAGTACTAATTTTTTAAATCGAAGTATTTTTTATACGGGAAACATTTCAGTCAACTTCACGATTTATTTTCAAGAGAGAGAGAAGAAGGAGTATAACAGATATCTTCTGAGGTCCAAAAATACCATTTTGAGAGAAAGGTCATTATGGTTTTCTGAGTGTGAATAGCATAGCTCAAAATTGAAAACTAATAATAAAACGAAATCTTTTATTCAGGTTAAGTACCTTCTGAAGATGTAACTCGAAACATACTAATTGACTCCTTATTCATGTTGCCACGTTAAGGTAGATGCTAGGGAAATACGAAAAAAGTAGTTCTTTGAAATCTTTTAATGCCTCTGTTGGGTTTGTTCAATTTGTTCTAGGCCTTTTACTAACAGTTGCATTGAATTCATAGGTTTACTGCTTTCATTTATTTCTTCGGCACTTGGGTAGGCTACTCTAAATAGAAAGCGGCGGTTTCAGTAGTTCGCAATAAACAAGATGTTATCCTGTTCGTTCGAAATTAATTTGATACTTCCGCCGTTGAAGTTCTTTTTTTCCCATTAAACGTTAAATTTACCTATTAATGATCAAATTTGATGTAAGAATGTAAATAAATATCGTTTTATAGGAGTCAATTAATGTTGGAGTTTACTTTATAAGGAAAGGATATTAATAGTTTTTTTTTTTAGCAGTCATGAATGTCTGGGAGCAATTTGAAGATGTTTTATGTACTCCTTTGATTTTATTTCCGCCTTCCATAACACCACTGGAGTGAAGGCGATAGTAGACATCCAGAAAGCTATGTTACTTTTCAGACGCCGGCCCCATTAAACAAGTAACTGAAAGAAATGCTAAGAATTTTCTTGTGTTGCCTCGATATCACGCCAGATGTCGTTATATACGCTCCTTATGATGAAAAGTTATAACCAATAATATACAGCTCTATATTTTCTTAAACATGACTATTTTTATAAGCTCGAAGTCTGGGAGCGACGACCTGAATGAGAATTTATAGGATTAAGACTCAATTTGTTTTCCCAGAAACAGTGAACATACAATACTTCAACTGAAAACGTGTACGGCTGAACTGTTATTCTATGCCTATTGAATAGCCTGCTTCTTTTAGATTCATACTTATGGAAGCTGTACTTGCAAGTCAGTTTACTATAGACTATCTAGTGGCTTATTTGCCAATATTTATATATACCTAATTTTCGTGAATGTCGGATTCACGAACTGTCATTATTGCAATTAAAAAAGTGAAAATATTTTGTTTCAAACACTTCCGAGCCGAAATATTCTCGTTTTACACTCGTAAGAAATTTTTTAAGGAAATTTTATTTTTCAAAGGAAATATCAAGTTTTGGAAAGCACTGTTTTTATAAAAGGGCTTAAATGATATGCTTAATCGATTAAATATAATGCATGTTAATGAAATAGTTAATTATTCAAGAACTACTTAAATGTTAGTTAGGCATGCCATTGGTATAAGATAAGTGTTAAACGTGTAAAATACTGTACTTAAATCAACATAAAAATTCCACTAAAATGCTATTTCTGAACTGACTTTTGGTCCCGTGAAATTAAGTTTCTACGATGGCAAAATAATGAATTAGTTTTGATGTAATGCATATTTGGATTTTGTAGGTTGAAGGAAAGTAAAAAAGTAGTGGTATCATTTGATGCTTTCTCTTACTTTCCCAAAGTGTTAGTTCTGAACTGATTTTTTGACCCTTTAAATTCGGTTGCAACGATAACAATACTATTGCATTCATTTTTATGAACAGCATATTAGGGTTTTGCAGGCTGATGAAAAATGACATATGGAGATAGAACGATGATTTATTATTTTAACTTATTTTAGCCCTTGATGATTCATATATTAGAATTAAAGCTGTAATAGTTTTTTATTATTATTCCATTATTACCATATCGCGGTGCTCTGCAAATTGCTTTTCTAATACGTTTTTCTTTCATTATACATTTTCAGGATTAGAAGTATTGCCATATAAGTTGGATACATAGAAGGGTGTATAAATGCCATGTCAAGATTAAAGACATCTGACATGTTAACTTGACAACAGAGCACGTGGCTTCAGTAATTACGTATGAGATTCACGATTCTGTACTCTGTATTTCTTCGCATGAATATTCTACGTGATGGCGAAAACCTGTCCCTCAAAAGTCCTGACGTTTCCTACTTGTAGGCCAGGTCTTTATGGTAGAATTATGTCATTTAAATCAGAGTTAAAGAACTTGTATACGACTCGCAAATTGTTGACCCATGTTTCCTCCCAACTCGTTTCTTAGCAGGAGAATTATGTGATTTAAATTTTAAGATTAACCGAGCAAACTGTTTGTTAAGCCTGCTGTTAGGAAATTTGTCTCGCCGTTTGTTGTTGCTGTTTGCATGGAATCTGTATGAACTTCCTCAGTTTCCTTTACCAGTTTCATGAAAGATCTCAGTTGATTGGAAAACAACATTCGCTCTTATGTGTAAAGTGTATTTACCACTACAGTTTGAAGATGCAGTTAATTTTATGTCCACAGTTATGAATACAACAGCTATTTAATATAATTATCTCCAGAAAAAATACTACCGCATTATTATTATTATTGCGTGCGGATGGGGTAGTTCAAGTGTGATTTTTAATCGCAGAATATGGGGGTGTCAATTCGAATCCCACTAGTACGAACATAATTTGAGGTTTCCTGTACAGTAAGTAGTGTGAACTTCCTCATAATTTCTACTTGCAAAGTGCAGTAAGTTCATACCATATTTAAAGTTATAGGTCTAGTGCAAGGATTGGTTTAATTTACTATGATTTGTGCTGATTGCCCGATTTATCATACATTTTTATTACTTCTGCTAAGCACAGATTGCTTTTTAAGACAAAGAATACAAAACAGTATTATTTTCCTATACATTATGATAATGAGTAGATTAACACAATCAGTACTAAGTATATTACAACATTCAAATAAAACAATCAAAGTCAAGTAAAGAAAAACGGTTCAGCTTAATTTTTGTCATTACATAGTTGTTTCTTAATGTCCGGACGGATTTCGTAAGTGATAACTGATAATCATGCCACTTCAAGATATATGGGTAGATATTTTGTCAATGAGAAACATTTACAAAATATAGAAAGAACTTAGTTCTTGTTCCCCTACTAGGCCTACCAACCATTAAACACGACTTCATTATTTTTCAAACAGTATTTGTTTTTAAATACTTCATCTGTGACCTTTTACCATAACACTGATTTAAAAAACCGGGATATCAATAACTGCAGTTGTTGTTCTAGAAAACTGGGAAGAGATGGATAATGAAAACAAAACTAATGTGGTGAAGTGAAATGTTGTTTTAAATACAATGTTTGGGTAATTATTCATAATTTATCCTACCAATAAAGAATTTTTTTAATGCCGTATCTACCAGGATTTTATTAGTAAGCCTGCCCACAATATTCTAGCATTAGGTGTAAAAAAACCAGACATCTCCATTTTTTTCAAAAACAAAAAACAAAAAATGTAAAAATAAAACTCCTCTGTGATAGAGGAATGTGTTATTAATTTTGTATCTGAATTTATGAAGTTTTACAAACCGTTCAGATATTTCAAAAGTGTTAATTGCCTGTCGAGAAAAATTGTCAAAACTAGAGATGTCTGGTTTTTATGCTCACGTCTTCATATTTGGCCGTAGACACCTGTGCCTATTTTATTACACTTTCAAATGTTCTGTTTGAGATTGATAACTCTACTGGGTAGTATCGTTCTGTTATAATGCAATTATTTAGTTACTGTCCTTCTGTGCATTGGATGTGCTTCAAAACTGCTCTCTTGTTTGTGTACCATTTCAACATGTTTAACTGAAATTTTATTGTAGCACGTTTATCCATGCATTTGCAGCATGAAGTTTTAATGACAGCAGACGAGTTTGTTTATACTGTCCAGGTCATGTGTGATTAGTGAATTGCAAATTGTTTTATTAATTGCAATCTCTCTGTTTTTTACAGGTGAGTACGATGCAAAATTTCAATACGAGTGCTTTACTTCGTTTAAATGTAAGTATTAATCACTTCAACACATACCGGGATAAATTGTTTTCTGAGTTTTTAAAATAGCTTAGGCCATATAATATGTAAATAATCAAGCTTCTGATCTTAACGTCAGTGTTATCTTTGTTTTTCATGCTATTCATATTTGAATCTTCTAAGTGGTTCTTTTTGTTTATTCTTAATAGCGGTAGTATTAGTATCAAAAATATTTTATAGTTTTCTTTAGATTCTAGTGTTATGAATGACCGATATGGTGTTAGATCAAAGGCTCACATTCGAGTTGTTGCAGTTTCAAATCCCATAACAGACAAACATGAGATTTTAATTATTTTTTTCTCCATCGCCAGGCAGATGCTAGGTTGAAATTTTCATATTCAGGGTCCTTCTGAACCTACGTATTTGTACCATGTAATTCGTCCATCATTCTTCTCTTTCTTTAAGCTACTACCGTGCATAAGCCTTCCTCATGTTTGGTCACTTGGGTGGGTCTTTCTATCCGTTCTCTTTTCTATGGCCTCGAGCCACTGATAAAAACACTTTGAAGCAAATGGGAGGACAGTACAATATATGCTATCAGTCACAACAGTTTACCTTATAATAATAATAAGTTTACTACTATTAATAATACTACTACTAATAATAATAATAATAATAATAATATATTACCATAAAATAGTCACTAAATTGGGTTTTTCTTCGGTACCGGTCAACCGATTTGGACCAATATCAATAACCTTCTTTCCATGGACGTTATAAATGCGTGTACCAAGTTCCATGAAAATCCGATAAAGCGTATTTGAGTTATCGCGCGTACAGACTTACAGACGGACGGACAGATAGACGGACAGACATTTTCCCGTCCCCCACACAGTCTTATAAAGTACCATTCTGGCACTTAATATCTTAAAATAATGTAGCTGTATATGATAATATAGACCCTGTATCGATTCTCTAGTAATTATTGCAATATTTATTCTCTTAGCAACCATTCATGCATTTATCTAAAATGGTAAATAATGGATTCTCCCAATATGAGATTGACTGTTAGTTGGGAAATGCGCAAGTGCTACCTATCAGGTTGGTGGTGTCATAAATTTGTTTACTTAGTCCCCAAGATGCTCTAGGTAGAAGTGTTGTCTTTGACCATGAAATTTGATGTCTAGTTTGCAGTCATAATGCACTTCTTTGAGGTCCTCTATATTGAAAAATTACATTATTATTTATATTGTTTTTCTTTTTCTGAGCAAGGGAGCTTGAAAACGGAAAATCGTACAAAAACGAAGTTTATACGTCGGTGACTTTCTCTTAGTCTCCTACTGCTTTGCACTAACAATATTTTAACGCTACTTTCTCAAAACTATTAGATTACCTTTATTTGAATTCTCATATAAGTTTACGTATCTATTTTAAGGTTATTAATAAACTAGTTAGCCCTCACGAACAATGTGGGGTTGCATTCAAAATTAACTGAGTAGGCATTTATATAATGCAGCCACTTTACTCTGTCAGATTTCCATTTGCAAAGATAAAATTTGCATAACCATAATGATAGATCAGTGAAAGAACTTTTGCTTCAGGTGCTTTACTCAATACGTCAATACATCGTAAATGGAAATGCTCTTTTTGAGTTTTACGACTTGGGAGTATACTTCGAATACCCTACATTAGGTGACATAAGACGTCTTAATCCTGGGTTATCGTTTTCACGTTTGATCTCTGATCTCATAGTTCGAATCGACTCTTTGCAGGGCGTAATTTTTACACCACTAAATTCGCTAGATTCATATCTCGTTGCGGCATGTTGCAAACAAGACGTGATGCTTGGTTTCATATGTATCAGTGTGTACAACGCCTGAGGGAATACTTCAGCTCTCAAGGAGACTGAAAATTATATTTCACCTTGTTTATGGATTAGGCTTTTAAGAACTTGGGTTTTGTTCGTGATTCATGAGCATTTGTAATGAACCAGTACAAGGTATGTCATGCCAAGGTGCCGATAACTGTAAATAAACGTGAATTAAAATACTATTTTTCTGTATGGAACCGTTCTTCAGTGGCGGATTGCTTCATTTTGTTCCTTTCATTGTATGACAAGGAATACAGAGCAATCCAAGTAGGAAGTCGTCCGGCGAGGGGAAATGCGAAATATGCAAGGGGGCTGGAAATGTTGTCACTTCCCCTCCCCGGGTAATTAATATGCGTTAACTACATAAACTTCTTTCTTCACTGGTTATGTGGATAGAGAACGTCTCACAGCAGGAAATTACAGTATTATTTTATGAACAAAATACTACAGTATAATTGTTTAAGGATTGCTCGTGAATACACCGCACAAAATCAAACATTCAACACAGTAACAGCTATGAAACTTTTGTAGTGACATTTCCTTATGATGGCACCTGTGAAGGGGAGAGAGAGTGGAAGGGAAGTCTACAAGAGCGCATGCCAGACAAACGTCTTCCTACAGTCTGACCGTCCTATGAAGTAAACCTGAAGTAAATAAAAAACTAGTCTGCCTTTCTCACTCTAGCACAGCTCTTGTTACCAGATCTTGTACTTCACCGGGTTTATGGATTAGATTTTCAAGTTATTGGGTTGCCAAGAACATTAGTAGTGAATGTCAAGACGTCGATAAGCATAAAAAGCTCTGGTTTAAAATGTCAATTATTTGTGGAAACACTAATCAGTGGCAGATTAGTACCCTCTCTCAGGTTAGCGTAAGGCAAGGAATTTTGTGCCCTCCTAGTAGGTATTGTACTAATGCGATCCGATTAAAAAATAAGTCACATGTTGTTTGGGATGTTTATCTTGTAACTAGAACATTCCTAGAAAAATACGAATTGAATTACTGTGACAAGCCTGTTGCTAGATAAACTTGCAAATGATTGGGTCGTTTGTCCATGAATGAACATCACTTTAGAGGGATCTCTTACATATCAAAGATTTGTGTCTACGTTGATAAAATAGCCAAATTGATTTTTATTTTAGTTTAAAATGCGGTAACTCCGCCTTCTCAATATAAAATGTAAAAATGTTGTAAAATGCCAGCACAGCTTCATAACCACATAATGTGTTGGTTTGACGTCGCTGTGTCTTAATTTTCACATAAATTATTCTTGAAGATGGTCTCAAGTTGGTCGAGATATATTTGATTCTTTAACATTTCATTTTGACAAGGCGGAGTCGCACCATTTTTAACTCAACGATTGGACACAATTATTCATGATTTCTCGTGAAGGTAGTACCCTACCAGTCCCCTCGATATGAGATCGACAGAGAGAGAGAGAGAGAGAGAGAGAGAGAGAGAGAGTGAGAGCGGGGGGAGAAGATCACACTACTGAAGTGCTTATTGCTGTAGTAGCATGGAGCTACAGCTACTTTGCATGGAATCCGAACCACGATGGGTCTCCTGTATGCTTTACTCGACAGAAGTATCAGAGGTAAAGATATTGGATACCCATTCTGCTATTCAAGGCCTGAACCGAGCTAGCATTGCTTGACTTGCTGAGTAGCGTTTCTTCGTCTAAAATGACCGACAAAATAATGGAGGAAAGAAATGTCATATTTAAAAAGCACAAAGGAATTTTCATCCATTCTGTTGACGGCAATACTAAAAGGATTAGTATTAAATGTGAACCTGTATTTCCCTCTAGACACTTCCTACCATTTAAAACGAAAGTCTTAGTTAAAAAAAAAAGAAAGAAGAAAAGAAATAAATATACATTGAGGTAGACGTGCACACAATAATAGCCACTATGGGATACACGAACGGTCTTAGAGAACAATGTTTAGTTTTGTCTAGTTGCACATAAATCAGCCGAGCACTTGTGTTGTCCACCAATTGAAAGGCCGCCTCTGACCACAATTTAATTTCCTTTTAGTTTAAAAACTATTAGGAATAGTAGGAGCGAGGGTCACGAATCTTATGGTTGTGGCGAAAGGGCGTGGAAGGGCAGGTTAAGAATAACTTCACGGTTGTCTTTCAGAATACCGACACTGCTTGTAGTGGCTACTGGCATAACTATCACTTGAATCTAGGCACTAGGAAAATGGTTCCGTTATTCTTAATCATATATCCATGCCCTTAAGGAGAGTTGGAACATAACGCTAGAAAAAAGATAGGAAATGTGGTATTTGTTCAAAAAGTCATAAATCAGGTGTTAACAGTCAGATTAAAAAAAAACTTTTATGATTTTTATGTGCACTCTGCAGTTTACAATAAGTAAAGAATGGTTGTTCTAGAGCTCACTGTTTGGTAGGAATTAATTTTTTACAAGTCACTACCATGAAACCCATAATGTTTATTTTGTTTAATTTCCTGGAATACTAACTCAGCCGCAGTGGTTTATGCTATACAATGTAAATATTATGTTTACTTAAACTAAATATCCTGTGATATACCTAGGGTAAAACGCAGGTTGTAAATAAATGTCTTAAAAAAACATGTAGGGGTTAATTTAGTTTTACCACTTCTTGCCTTGATATAGGTACACTTTATTCCATTTCTGTTGCTTAAATCTCTGTAAAACTTGGGGAAATTACTAACAATACGTGCTAATTTTTACCATATCAAAATCAGTGTAATATATACAAATATATAATATTACTGCTAAAATCTGCGTGAAAACTTCAGGACTAATATATAAGTTTTATATATTAATATATCCCATAAAAATAACCGAAATTCCTATATATTAAAAAAATTACTGCATAATTCTGCTAAGGGAGATTTTGTCATTCATCTATAAAGAAAACCTGAAAGTTTCATTCGTTTAGTTTGAACAGTTTTTGAGAAAATTGTACCTAAATTACGAAAAATGTATTTTTACAGGAGAGTGAAAATAACATTTGGGGAACTTACTAACAATAAAGTGAAACATTTAATTTGGAATTAAGTACTTGAAAACTAAGTGTCCAATTTTTCTGAACTAAATGCTAGTTTGTTAAGCAAAGATAGAGGAATGCAATGGAACTAAAATTAAAATTTAGAATTTTTTGAGCCTTATTCATGACCATCTCCAATGAAGTTTTATTATACCGGTACTGCGTCTACCTTAAACCTAGCTGTGCATTTTAAATCGTCACGATTTGGGATTTGGGATGATTCTTCAGAAGCTCACTGGTTCGAATCCGAAGGAAAACAGAACATTTTCATGAGGTGTGTTCCATTCCGGAATCGCGAGATAAAAACGCGGAATTTTACGATATGTGAAGGCTCTTCTTCTTGACTACATAACACCCTTTGTTGATTATTAGAGGAGGACTGCGTAGTCGGCACCGTCCACCCTGATATTTTGTTTGATTATCGTCGCCCCCACATATACGCGGCCTTAATCGTTCCTGGAGGTCACAGGCACTGATCTTCAGAACTTTACCCCCGTAACGTTTTAGTTAAGAACAGTTAATTATCCCAAGTGACTTCGTCGTGTTCGAAACTTCGAAGTTATGGTTTTTGATGCAACTAACCAAGAGTGTACCGATGTACCTCATCTATAGTGTACAGGTAGTTTGGTTCCGTCGAATTTCTACTGTGAAGTTCCCAGTTTTCGGACAGTTGATTCTTGAAAGTGAATGTGTTTTGAGTTCTGCGAACCGACAAGGATTCTGGAAGAGTGAGTAATCTCAGAGGTGTACGTATTTAACAGAAGTGTTAGACTATTTTTATTCTATAAATTTCAAAATCTATAGAAGATTCCTGTATAATAGGGGATCTCTGCTGTTGTGAACGACTATACTTCTTGGTTGATTTTATTTTCCTTTTTTTCTCTTATCTGGATAGATTACTCACGAATATCTTATTTCTTTGATTCACACTTGGTCAGTGCATAGACCATAGTTATTTTGCATAGAAGCTGGACATGGAGACGAGGAAGAGTAGCCGAACCACTCACTCCTTCTAGAGACAAATTGGCGAGTCTACAAACATGTCACGAATCTGAACTCGACACCCGGCGCAGGGCAAAATAGTTGACGTTGTAAAATAGCTACCACGCCATATTGTAGCGAAGTAGCCGTAGGTAGGATTATCATAATAAATGTGGACATTTATATATATATATATATATATATATATATATATATATATATATATGCGCCAGGTAAGCCTAGGCCTATGTGTTGTAGTGTGAGAACAGTATACCTCGAGAAGGAAAAATAATATCCAACTGAAATTTTATATTGGATTGAATATCCTCTGGGGATGTGGCACATATATTGGCGACGACTTTCTCTTAGGGCTCTTTTAACATTTCTTTCCATGAAGATTTTTTTTTTGTGTGTTTTGTCAAAATGGCTCTAACGATTTTCTTCAAATTTCGTACACGATATGCTTATTTAGCTTTAAAACATTTATTTGAAACTTTCATTTTGCTTAAATTCTCTGAAAGGTAATTATAAGCCAGCCATCCTTTGCATCAACTCAAACTGGAAGACTTGCTTGGTGAACAATAACCTTTGCATGTGGTTGAGACAACTGTTATACGGCCTCTTATTCTATGAATGTGAAGTGAGAAAGTTATATTGCCCATACATAAATTAGAGAAAATTATGTAAGTGTAAAGCACGATATTTTAAAAGATAGGACATCGAAATGTGTCTTCAATTCCAATTCATTCGTAGCTGACAGAATAAAATGCAATAGTGTCCAAAAGACGTTGGTAGGTTAGATTACCCGCAATGAGAGCGGGGAATTCATGTTCATATCATGATAGCGTGGACGGGAAGTGGTTGAAACCTGGTGCTAATTAAAAGCTAGTGATTCGCTGAATTTTTAAAATACTTATTTGCTGCGGAATCCTCGAAGTATGAGCTTAGGCGCAATTGAAATAGGCTAATTACTACTAGCAGGTGTCCGTGGCTTCGCCCGCTGTTATTTACTCGTCTGCTAGATTTTTGTTTAAATAATTTATTTGAAGAAAAATAATAAAAACATACTTATTAACACATCGTTTTTACATACATTGCATGAATAAGTAACATTTTTCTTATTTATATTATTTTATGTAGTAATTGTAAATAATAATTAAACGAATAAAACTAATTTTGTGCTGCCATATGGGTATGCAGATTCGAAATGAAACGATTAAAACGAATGATTAAATATCTAAAAACCGGCTTCGAGGTGCATTTCACGATTGAAGTGCGCCGCCCGAGGGGGGGAATACAGATTCGAGTTCCCTAGCCCCCCCCCAAAAAAAACCGTATGGCGAGTTTCGTCCAAATCATTAAATGTTTTTCCATTTAGGCATGCGTTCATGATCCCCTTCTGCCCACCTATGAAAAAGAAATTAGGTCTCTGCGTGTCGTAATGTTACAAACAAATGAACCAAGTAGAGCGGGTTAACAAAATCGAAGGGATGGACAAATTGATACAAAAACCTATTTCAAAGATACCATCGATTGCAATCGATATCATGTCATGACTTACAACAAATTCTTTCATATTTTTACGTTTCATGCCTCCCTAAGTACGAAACCACCGCCCGTTCAAAAAATAAAAAATATAAAAAAAATGAATGTAATAAGTTAAATATATACATCATTGCACGCTAGCGGCCGTAATTTTGAAGATATTTGAACCAAATTGTATTATGTTATTTCTAGGCCCAATAGTTCGGACAAGTTCGTCAATGAGCAAAATTGGCCGAAGGGGGGGTCGGGGAGGTGGTTGAAATTTTGAAAAATTTATATTTTGGCCCCTATGATGTATAGAGGGAAACTTTGTTTGAATAAATTAGAATACTCCCTATGGAGTTCACAGTGACACCTACGATTCGGGGGTTTTGGGGGTACGATGGGGGTGGGGGGGATGGAAATTCGAAATTTTTTAAACCACGTCTTGTGGGGTATCTTTGAAATGCTCTTGATGAGTACTCTACAAATCAATAACTATTTTCTCGATAGCTCTCATATAAGGCTAGTGTTTGAAAAAAGTGCTCTTTCCTCTTTTTCAGTTATAATTGCGGGTTTGTCACGCCAAGGCTAAAGAAGAAGAGTGCTGCGCAGCGACATTAAATTAAACCAAAATCACTTCGAAATCTACCTCAGCCTGTAGGTCTGCCTGAAGGGATTTTTTTTTCGGTTGCTATGGCATACCAAGCAAGGCCACCTTTAATTAATTCCACAATTGAACGTCTTGTTAATAAGTGGCGTTGGATCTGCATGTAAACACGAGCTCAAATATTATATTAGTTTTTTTTCTCACTATTGTCTGTTGCTGTCAAACCTACCAAATTACAAATAGGCCTAGCATATTCTTTCTGCATACCCTCGAAAAGTCATGTTGGAAATGGATCTAGCAGTGGCAGCATCATGATTATAGTCCTGGCTGGACACGTACAAATCCTTTATTGAAAACATAGTAAATGAGACTAAAAAAAAAAGAGTAGCTTTGTTTCTTATTAGTTCCGCCTACCTTGAGATCGCTGTGTTTGCAGTTTGGACCTGTTTTATTTTACAGCATTATGATATTCGGTAATTTATTTTTCACGGAAGAACACTGTAAAACATTCATTTCAAAACTCGCAATATCATTTTCGCTTACAACTTCCGCGACATAAATATGAGCTTTCAAACATGATAAATTTCTTCATTTCACTGTTTATATTTTACCGCATTTGACCCTTAACGAAGATTTAAGAGAGGGACCCGAAGAATGGGAACCATGTAAGGTTGAGGTCGTATTCTTCCGGACAGTTGTGGTCACGTCTCTTATGAGTTATTAATAATTTTATATACTCAGGAATTTAATCATGATGTAGTTTTAAACGAATCTTATTTAATAAAGGAAACTTGAAGCATGATACTGGATAAATAATGACTAGTTGTTATCTTATGATTTTCAAATTACGAAGACCGTTATTGATTATAAGTGTAGAGTTTTATACACACACTTCTTAAAACTGAATTTCTAATTTCTTTACCTCTATATTGTTGAATTACGCATTTCATCCTATCCTTTTCATTCCCAGAAAACTTGCTAACGTTTTGCGATATTGTGCAGGTGAAAGGTGATCGTATTAAAATAGACCCACTTTGAACTATCTTTTGTTATGATAAAGTAATTAAATGTGATGCATAGCCAAAATCATTGCTGTCCAACTGAGGCCCATGGGCCACATTGATATCCTCAACGTATTTCTCTTTGTCCACGAATGTAGGTAGACCTACTCTTAGATTGCAGTTATTTTAAGTTAAAAAAATTAAAATAATATTCCAGAAATCAGGTAAACATTTAAATCAGGACAAAAAAATCAGGTAAACTAAAATATAAATAATTTGGGAAACGAGTATTAATTATTATGTATGGCAGAAGTATATTATATAACTTATGCCGTATGCCGACTGTACCCAGTGTTGTGTAGCACTTCATTTTCACTAAAGCTTAGGGTTGTACTAGGCCTATATGGGTCATTCTTCCGAATGTGGGGAATTTTGTGTCCCAACCTTGCCAGTCTCGTAAATTAGAAATTTCCTCCCGTTTTACTATTTACTCGTATGTAATCATCATTTATCTAGTTAAAATATAAAGAAGTATATTTTTATTCTGATATATTGTGGTATTTAATAGCTTGAAATGTTGACAGGAACTACAAATTACCCATAAAATCAATGTCCCAACTCGAAGTACTGCATGTACGAAAGCTAAGAAATTGACCGAGAAGTCTTCTAAAAAAATTGTAAATATAGGAACTGCAGAAGGTATGCTCACTCTCATTGATGATATTACGATAATTATTTTATTCTTATTTGTACTGTGTTATTTATTTTTATTTAAGTGCTTAACTGAGTGTCCCTGCATTACGCCAGTCAACACCGTAACGCACGTAGAAATTAAATTTTCGCCAACTATGCTATTGCGGCATTAACTACGACCATAAGTTAATTGGGAAGAACGATGGCAACAATGTGGCATCCACAAAAGCATTCCTTATGTGATTTTAGGAAGCGTAAGAGCAAAAAACCAGATTTTTCAGGAAAGTACCTTAATTGCATGTCAACACCGTAACGTAGAAAAAAGTGTGATTTTGTGATTTTTATAAATATTTTTAGTCTAGCAAAGAATTTTTGGCTGTATTTGAAGATAAAGCATGTGATGAATCGTCGTTTTTTTCAGTCTTAACTTCGAAAACTTATGAACAAAAAAAATGTCAACTCCGTAACGGTCAACTCCGTAACGAATTTCTTCGTGACGGAGTTGAACACTGTTACAGTGGTGACTTTATTGGCTTGCATATGTTTAATTTAATTTAAATTTAGCTTATTAATTGTATTTACCTCATTATATGAATACATTATCGAAAACATGTCCACATCTTGAAATGAATGTCAACACCATAACGCAAGTGTCCACACCGTAACGCAGTCTCCACCCCATTTTTCTAAGTAAAATGGCAGTAAAATGGCAATAGTTAGCACTAATTTTTAAATTTCTTTTTCTTAATGAGGAGGCATTTATGCACTCTATTCTTAGCATGCATGGGATAAGAAAATAAATATTTTACATTAAAAACTCTGACCATAGTAACAAAATTTAGCATTAAAAAATCTCGATTCTATATTCTAAATTAAAAGTTTTAATTTTTTTTTGTCCATTATAGTAAATATTTGAGATAAAATTGATACAAGGTGAATCGTAAGCCAATGACCTATAAAAACAATGAATAAAAATGCTTTAATATTTCAAATTGTTAATAGACTATTAGGACCGGAAATCGCTCCGTTACGGAGTTGACTGATATTTGCACCTACTGATATTAAAAAAATTATATCTAATTTAGTGATTAACATTGAGCTCGGCCAATTCACTGGGAATAGGTTAACATCATAATAAACGAGATGACATCAATAAAACACAGTTTTGTGACAATTGTAATTCCAGCTTAACAGTGTATGAAAATCCCCACAATCGTGAGAATGACCCATATAACTTATACAGGTATATATTTAATTACATGTGACCAGTGACAGTATCTTAATGACATCCGTTAAAGTACATATTTTCATTAAAACACTGGTGTGGTATCGATCAATATCAATATCAAACACGGAACGATTTTAAAGCCTTGAGAGCAGCAAATGATACTGTATAATAAACAACGTGTATTTAAAATAAAATTAATAATTCTGTTCCTTTTAATTTTAATATTAAGCTAAATTTCCGTGTTTTAAAATCCATTGCTTTAAGGTTAAAACGATCAGCTTATGACCACCTCCGTTTGTTTGAAATCTCAAAACTTACTTATGGTTTTACTTATGGTCGAACAAAAACTCGTATGCAACCTGCCAATAATGGTAATTCATTCACTTATAAGAAAATTAACAAGTGAAGCTATTCTAGGCTCGTTCCATAATGTACTATTCATTTGTAGATTCCGGTTTATCATTCCTATACAAGGGCAGAAGTGAACACAATTCGGATTTACCTGCTGCTTAAAGAAATTTGCAGTCTATTATTTCCCACTTGCAATTTGTAGCACTTGTTTGTTTTTGCAGATTTAAGTTAAATGCCACCGTGAAACGCTTTAAGAACCAACATTTGATCCCATTATCTTTATATGGCCATACAATGTTGCGGTTTCTACGAATTCGCACTTGTTGAAACGAAATACAAAATTCCAAGACTTGTTGCAAAATAAAATTATAGTGTTATTTGCTACACTTTGAAGAAATAATCTCTGTTTGTTACCTCCTTAAGAGAAGGAAAAGTATTTTTATAGTACTCTGTTGATATTAAACATTTTTCTCTATTACAAGAATTTAATGAGTTGCTATATTTTTAGTAGTTAAAGTTGCAGTATCTTTCTGTAGTAATCTTTGTTTTTTATTATATAATCAAGCATGTCGAACTTTTTTAGTGCTCTTCCTTACTCCCGGAGTGCCAAACAATTAAGCCATACCTCCGGACTACCAAAATCTGGTTCCTGATATTATGCCCTTATTCTGCATGGTATGTAGCTGTGTGGGGGGCTGTGTCCTTGTGGTCATCTTTCTTTTAAGCATGATTTCTGCGTTGCTATTATACAAGTGTGGTGCAAGTGTTGTCTCCGTTGTTAATCTGTGTTTTGTGAGCATCGTTTCTTGTTTTCCTACAAAGATGTTGTTCAGGGGATTGCACCAATCGGGCATTTGCCTACGAGTGAGGGGAAACCCCTGGAAGATCTCACTCAGATTGGGTGTCAGTGGTGGATAGTCCCAGCCTGGGTTTAAATTTGGGCTTTTTCAAGCAGCGCTATTTTAGCAAAATTTTTTAATTCCGGAAAAGTGTCGCTCGAGTCAAACTGAAGTACGGTGCCCATCTTTCGTCTGCGGCATTCGGACCTTCATGCAGTATTATTCGCACATCTCTATTTCTGCGCAGTAGCAGAGGTTTTCATCTGTTCACTGGAACCTAATGAGGTTTGCGGCAAAGTTGCCGTGCCCAGTAAATATCTGTGTGGCATAGTGATCCGGTGTGATCCAGGTCATCTTTATCCTTTGTCGGACACTAGGAAAGAAATCTCTGCCAGTTGGGGTATAGTCCATCTACGTTGCCAGGAACCTAATTGTTCTCAGTGGATGTGCTTTTAGAGCGACTTCTTCTCATGGCGGTCGTAATCACTTGTTCCAGTTTGGAGAGCTATTTTAATGGGAATTAATTTCCGAACTTTGTATCGTGCCACTCTTTCTTCTAATAGAATATCTATTGGGAGTATTTCTGCTATTACTGGAAGGCAATCTGTGGATGCAGTTACATATGCTTTGGTAATCTTAGTGATCCTACAGTTTCTTTCTTTCTTTCTTTCTTTCTTTCTTTCTTTTTCGTAGTTTTACCTCTCCCTTTTTAGGATTTAAGCGACCCAAGCCGCCCGGGCCTTACAGGGCCGCGACCTATCGGGAGAGGGATTATCTTTAAATGACATACATACTTTTTTGACCAGACAAGGCCGTGGAGGGCCCCCGGATGAGGGATTAGCCCAATGCCGGAGCCACCTCCGAGACAACACGAACACATAGGACGAGACACACCATTCACATACACACTCACTCACTCCGAACAAGGCGAGGTTGGGGATGAAGATGATAATGACGGCCAGATGGTATCCGGGGACCACAAGGGCCTAAAGTTACCCGACATTTGTCTCATAGGTGAGGAAAAACCCCGGAAAAACCTCACCCAGGTAACTTGTCCCGACCAGGAGTTGACATTTTATAGTTTCAAAAATATAATTAAATAACGCCATCCAGGAGTTCAGGTATGTTCAAATGGTTTCCCGCCATCAAATGACGTGCTTACATACTTCAGGGGCAACATTTCGCAGTACCATCGCCTCACTTTGAGAGAGAAAAAAAGTAGTTGACATTACTTGTGCCCCATCCTTCTTAGTTACTAGGAGATTTCAGTATTATGTCACTAACACAGTTGATTCATATTTAGTAGAAGAAAGTTACTCGAGACCACTCGGCTCCCCAAGAACGTAGCGGGTCCATTCCAAATAATAATAATAATAATAATAATAATAATAATAATAATAATAATAATAATAATAATAATAATAATAATAATACAGCCAGGGCTAGGATTTCTAGGGGCACACCTTTTTTTGTAGTGCAAATTAGAGCTCCTGTGAAAAAATAACAGTGTGAAATGTTGTCTCTAGTTGAGAATGGAGGAAATTTTCCAGCATCTTTTCCCCCTTTTTAGAACTTTTATACTTTTTTCTCCACCTTCCCTATAATTCCCTTTCTCTCTTATAATTTTCAAATAACTTTTTATCGGCTTGCAGTGAACGTGGGAGTAGTGAGCCTGTATACTTTAAGCAAACAGGGCTATAGGCACACCTGCAACGATGAAAAATAATTATGTGTGTTCTGTTATCTCTTATTAATATTACTGGACGCAGTAGCCTATACACCAGCAGCAGTCAAAAATAATTATTTTGTATTCCGTTTTGTCTTTTTAATTTCACTGGAATTAAGTAGCCTGCTCTTCGTGAATGTAAGTTTTTTACATTACACATTTGGTACCACCTTTTTTCGCACCTTTTCCTCTCCTTTTGCCATGCGAAAATTGCACCGAAAAGTTCTAAACTTAATTTAATAACTAATTCTTTTTAAAGTCTTAGTTAATTGAAAAGACTAATACATATTTAATATCAGAATAAGTTGCATCATCGCTTGTTTGTACTTGCCTATAAAAAAAATCGCGTTTATAGTGAAGTATGGGCAGGGGTCTACAGAAATATATTTGAATATGGGTCTGAATATATTCTTCAGGGTGACAGCTGAAACCAAATTAAGCTGAAAAGCTAAATTTTTTGCACTAACTGTTCATTTGGTTATTTTCCTTGCCAGTTTGCTGTGTATATTATTTTGTATGAATGCTTCACCAAGTTCTCTCACCGTTTGTGGTATATGATCCATGAATTTAACGATTCCTGTAACAGACAACTGAAATTAGGCCTGCGGCTGAGCATCGGAGTACAGCTGCAAGGTGTCGTAAAATTCTATAAACCATGAGCCGTGATTAATTACTTTCACGCTCTTTTCTGAAAACTGTAACCCTTTTACGTCGTTGCTACTTATTTACAGTCTTTCCATGTTTTATTTCAGTACAATATTTGGCTTTAATAAATTAACCAAATAGGCCTTCCGGTATTTATTTTCTTGTTGTTGATAAAATGTAAAGAAAAGTGCTTTGAAGTCCCTTAGGGTTACTCCTTGTCCTCATTTCTGCTAGAGACTGAGTCAATCCCAGGATCATAGTGACATCAGAAGATTTAGGATAATTTATTAATCTCAATGATCTCGTCGGGGATCGAATCCGACTTCCCGGTTTATGTCGCAGAGCCTTAACCAACTGCGCCACTGCATATAGTCATCCGAGTATTGGAGTGTACTAACTCCACTTTTTTTTTTCTTCGAAAAATGAGATTGAGAAATGTTTAGGCCTAAGTACGCAATCTATACAATTAAAATATGTTATTTAATATATTAAATATATAATATAATTATATTATAGGCTATACATATTAAGAGTTGGGATTTTCCGGATAAAAATTAACTTGTTAACTGAGCAATTAATTGTTCAAATAACCATTATCACCTTGACCAGTTAACCGAATAACGGTTATCCAGATAACTGGATAATGACGTCATTTTATCTAGTTATTTGTAATTATCCAGATAGATATTAAAATAATTAACTACAATGGAGTTAATTGTCTGGATAATCGACATAAAGTTCCATTAGGCCTAATTGCAAATAATATCTTGTTATCTATGTGTTCAAATAATAGTTAACTTCTCTGCAATTAATTGCCTATGCAGTTAACCGTTATCCAATTATTCAGTCCCAGCAATAATATGTATCTTTATTACATAATTTTAAAAAGACAAATTATTTCGTGTTAGCTTCCTTTATGCTTAGTGAAATCAGTACGATATGGTTTGGATTTCTTGAGTGAAATTGTACGGTATTATGTGCGAACCTCTATAGCGAGGTCTAGAGAAACATTAGAAAAGGAAATGGGTACGATTCTCGAACAGGACAAAGTTTCTTGTATGGATTATTTTCATATAATTCTCTTCATTGAGATAAGAGTTGAAACGTGTCATTAACTAACACCACGGAGAGTTTGGTTAACTTAAAACCTGTATTAAAATAAGCATCAGAGTCAGATGCAGCCTCCCTGGATGTGCAGCGTGTCGATTAGTTCTAATAATAATAGTAGTAGTAAATGATTTGTTTTGCCTGGCAGAGTTAAGGCCATAAGGCCTTTTCCACTCAACCAGGTTAAAAAATATATATAAAGTAGATTTATATTAATAACAAAGTAATGGATAAGAGACTGATACTAAGACTAAGCTTATAATGCTAATCATAATAATCATAATTAATTAAGTAAAAAGCAAAAGTGTCATCAAAGAAAAAAAAATGTTACAAACAATACAAGGAAATTATCAAATTAAGTTATAATGTAACTGTAAGTTTGTGAAATAAAGTTATAGGCCTGAGTAGTTATAAGTTATAAGAAGATTAAGTAATGCTACTACAAAGAGCTAGTTCTGTTCAGTGGGCAATAATTGTTTATTAAGGGCCGATTGTTGTTTAATGGGAGTGGTAGTTCTTGTGCTGAACTTGCTTGAGCAATAGAAATTCTTCTTTAAAGATATCAAAATATTGTATCTTGCATTAAATTTTAATAAGAATGGTTTTTCAAGTTAATGCTAGGCTATAAAGTACGAAAAACTGTTAAATTCATAATTTGTTCTATATCCTTATGTGATCCACCTTAGAAACTTTTGGCCAAAGGATTAAACGAAGATATATACGATTTTTCTGGTAATTTACCCCCCCCCAATTTTCTTCAAGAATCTGTTAATTTCAAGTCAGGCTAAGAAAGGAAAGAAGTACAAAAAATCCATAAAATGTATACATTATCCGCCTAGGGCATACGAGTAGCCATGTCGATATTGCTGTATTTCCTTATTCTTCTGTGACTTTTATTGACCTCGTAAATTTAAATTGTCTACTTCACTGTGTGATTCTGCAAAGATAATTAAAATTAAGTTATATCTCTAATTCGGCTGTTTGAATATTCTAATATCAGTTTAAACCTGAAAATTTGATAGTTATTTAAAAAAGCTGCAATTATTTCGTTCAAAGAAAAAACGCACTAATACTAATCTTGAACTCCTATACATGAGAATTTTTTTCAATATTATTTTACACATTACCTTACACACAACAATTATTATTAAAATTTTGAAAATGTTGTTTTCATTTTTGCCCTGTACCCAATTGAAAGCACAAACAATATCCGTTATCAGCAGTTCTCGACTTAGTTTTCTTCAAAACAAAAGGGCAATTAAAAATGTTATCTTTTTATCAAATGACGTTCGGTGTGAAGCATGAACAAGCCCATGCTTTACAGTAAGGGACTAGTATTTTTCGCCCTGAGCACATTGCGAAATCGAAGCAAGAGTAATTGCTAGTTGCATCGATCTTCATTGTATTCACCCCGTAGGCAAATGAACGATATAATAAACAGAAACCAGTCGGAAGAAGGTATTAGATTATGGAGAACACTTCGCAGCTTAAGACTTCCCTAAGGTGCGGATGGGGGCACGTAGATGACCCGACTTTAACACCAACGTTTTCCTTAATGAAGTGTATTACGAAGTCTTAGTTACGTGACTCAGCGCGTGCAGTGCGAACGTTTTACGCTTTACCGAGGTAATTTGTACTTCATAACAAAGTAGGAACTACTTTTCACTGTAGAAGTTTACAGAAAATGCGAACTCTGATGAAGGGTCAGATTTAATCAGCTCTTTTTGAGTTAAACATTGAAATCGCCTAGCGTAGCTGCATTAGAACTTTACCGTCACTGGTAACCTATTCTTATTTTTTGTATTTTGTGAAAAATTTACCTACATTATGGACCATGAATTACAATAAAAATAAACGAAAATGTTTATTTAAAACCATCAGCTTAGTTATATTTATTTTATGTTGCCTAGGCCTTTCGACGTTTTCGTCGTCTTCAGGGCATCTGAAATGTACAATGATTATAACAGTTTTTGTATTATACGTTCACTTATTTTTAAATATAACATCTTTGAACTCCATTTTTCTCAGTGATCACATATCTACATAGGCTATCTACATTTAAAACTATAGGCTTGAATATAAATAAAAACGAATGGAACATACATGGAGTTATTTATAAAATTTTCTGTGTATTGTTTTAATTAAAATAAACATTTATATGGATATGGATATGGTTAAAATACGTATACACTAATAGGCCTATGCTAGGATGCGTATTATTACTGTTTACAAAGTCGTGCTGATGTTTCATTAACGGTTAAAAATTAAAGTGACTTACAGTCCTGCAATACTGATAAAATGGTTAAAATCCTCACAAAGTTTTAAAACTACCACTTTACACAACTTCCTTCTTCTTCTTCTGGAGTCTTCTGCATTGTGTTCGCTGAGTACAGATCTTTAGCTTATGATGTTAGACGGTTGATTCATTAGGCCTCTTTCGCTAATGGAAACTTCTTCTATGGTTGCTGGTGGTAATATATTATTGATCGAGTTTGTTATTTTCTTTTGTGTATTTACTATCATGTATAATGGATTGTTAAGATTATGATTTCGTTTATTAGTTTTGTACAGTTGCGTGTTTCCTTAAATATTTCAGTTCTTCAGCTATATTTATTATTGATGTATTGTTGATTGGCTTCGTTGACATGCAGCTTTGCATTTTGTACGTTTCATGATCGAAGTCGATTACGTGTTGGGCAAATTTCGGCCTGTCTCGATTGTATTTGAAATCTGCTTTGTATTCTTTAAATCTGGTGGTGAAATTTCTTTTAGTTTTCCCTATATTACATTGCCTGGTATGTTTTGCATTTTAATTTGTATATTCCGTTATATCTGTACTTGATGTTAATGTTTTTTTCTGTGCATATTTGGTGCATCTTAATTCTTCACTGTTATTTCTTTCATAATCTTTAATTGGTTCAAGTTTTCGTCCTGCATTCCTTCATTATCTTATAAATATTTCTTTTACTGTATCCGTTGTTTTTAACTGTTGTTTTAATGTCAGCTAGTTCTCTTTGAAGTTTTTCTCTGGGTTCTTTTATTAACCTGTATATTAGGCTTCTGAAGGTGCTTAACTTTTGACTTTCCGATTTTTGGTTTATGATATGTTCCAAACTCTAATTCTTTGCTGGGTCTTGTAATTGTTATATCTAAATACAGTATTTTTGATGTTATTTTATTTTTCTGCTGTGAAAGTTAAGTTTTTGTGTATGTTGTTGAACCGATATATCTTTATTGCTTTCATACATTACCAGCAGGTCGTCTACGTATCGTGGCATGTATTTGATGTTATCTACAACAATTTTGTTCATTATTTTATTTTTGATATTTTGTAGGGATATTTCTGACAGTATTCCTGACTAGCATGTGCCCGCGGCTTCGCCCGCGATAATTATTTCAAAAATTAAAAATTAAGAGCATAATAGTTAAATCATTATATTTATTAACACCTAAATCACGTGGACTACATACCACGATTAGATAGCGTCGCCTGGTAAAAGCGACCTCAGATTCGAGTTCCTTGGCCCAGAAAACCCATGTACAATGAGTTTCGTCCAAATCGAACAATGTTTGACCATATTTAGGCCTAAATTGATTATCCCTCTTCCGTGTAGGTTGAAAATTTCATATGTCTTCGGGCCTTGATATTCCAAACAAATGAATCGTCCAGGATGGACTTACAAAATCAAGCGATCGCCCGCGATAATTATTTCAAGAATTAAAAATTAAGAGCATAATAGTTAAATCATTATATTTATTAACACCTAAATCACGTGGACTACATACCACGATTAGATATCGTTGCCTGGTAAAAGCTATCTCAGATTCGAGTTCCTTGGCCCAGAAAATCCCTGTATAGTGAGTTTCGTCCAAATCGAACGATGTTTAACCATATTTAGGTCTATGTTGATTATCCCTCTTCCGTGTAGGTTGAAGATTTCATATGTCTACGGGCCTTGACATTCTAAACAAATGAATCGACCAGCGTGGGCTTTCAACATTCAAGCGATCGCGATGCTTTTATTTCCACGGTATGACAAAAATAGCCAAAGCCAACTGCAATTGATTTGACATTGAAATGTATTACTGAAATCTGATGCTTCGACAGCGCTAAAATCACGTTTTCTGCCAGTTTTTCACTCATAACTCGCGAACGAAAGCTAAAATTAAAAATTCGGCTTCGAGGTGCATTCGCCCACCTTTCAGTCCATCTATCTTTAAATTTTCAGATCTTTGCGTTCAGTAGATTTCGATGGGCATCGTGGACAGACAGACAAACAGCAGGTGCCCGCATGTGCCCGCGGCTTCCCCCGCGATAATTATTTTAAATTATAATTATTAACACCTAAATCACGTGGAGTGCATTCCACGATTAGGTAGCGTCCCCTGGTAAAAGCGACCTCAGATTCGAGTTCCTTGGCCCAGAAAACCCCTGTATAGTGAGTTTCGTTCAAATCGAACAATGTTTGACCATATTTAGGGTTGATTATCCTTCTTCCGTGTAGGTTGAAAATGTCATATGTCTGTGGGCCTTGACACTCTAAACAAATGAATCGTCTAGGATGGACTAACAAAATCAAGCGATCACGTTGCTTTTATTTTCAAGGTAGGCTATGAGGTATGTTGACAAAAATAGCCAAAGCCATCTGTAAGTAATTTGATATTGAAATTTAGTACTGAAACTGATGCTTCTAAAACGCAAAAAAATGCACGTTTTCTGCAGTTTTTCACTCATAACTCACGAACGGAGGCGAAAATTAAAATTCCGGCTTCGAGGTGCACATTCCGACCCTTTAGTCCGCCTACTTATAAAATTTCAGATCTCTGTGTTGAGTAGATTTCGCTGGGCATCGCGGACAGACAGACGGAAGACAGACAGACGGAGGACAGACAGACGGAGGACAGACACTTCCTTTTATTAATATAGATAAAGGGCTACCCGGATCAGCAGGACTTTACTGTATCATGTAATAAATAGGGCCCGGATTTTTATGTGCTAAAAAACTTAAAAATATTTATTTTTTATGTGCTAAAAATGTTTAAAATATGTGCTAAAATTTTAAAAATATGTGCTAAAACTAAAATTAAAAAAATGTGAAAAAAGAAAAAAACACCAGAATGTTCGTAACTTACTAGAACAAATTATATTGAAAGTCGCCAACATCAGATGTAAAATGTTGATTGGATTTGCATGCACAACAAATGTCATCTCCAGATCATGGATCATAAATCCTTGCCTTTTATCCGAGAATAATGCCTTATATTGAGAAAAGGTACGTTCTACTTCACACGATGTTAACCTTGCATATTAATTGTAGAGGGATATACCACTAACACACACACGATCAAGTTCACTTATGTTCTAGCCTTCCAAAACTTGAGCGACTTTGCAGAGGGTTTGGTAGCCACCATTTTTCTCAAACATACCTTTAAATTATGTTCTTAGAACTTCTATTTTCGAACCTGAGATAGTGTTAAGTTGCCTTTCAACATATTGTATTTCTTAAACTGAATTACTCAATAAATCTACAGAAGTTTCTAGTTTCTTTATTGAGTGAATCAAAATTAGCCGATATGAAAGCCAAGTCACATTTTAAATTCTGAATAATCTCAATTGCAGAGGCATCGTCATTGTCCAGTTCACTTATTACAGACGCAAATGCTTCAAAATGATCTGCATAATACAACACGGCACTTGAGATTGGGTTCTGTTCTTCCCCGATAAGCGAGTGCAAGTGAATTACTCTCACCTCATTGCAAGTGCAGCATTTGTATTGAATTCTTTCGAGATACAAATTTTTGTTGTAAAATGTTACGAGAGAATGAGGAAAAGTACTAAAAAATTTATTTATGGAGGATATATCAAAAATATTTATTCACATAACTTTTTTTAAATTATGTTTTTATGTAAAATAAAATTTGGAATTTGCGGTTGTCGGACCTTGATATGAGCATCAGGGGAAAAAAATTACATAAAAAATCCGGAAAAGTACTAAAATATGTATTTATGGAGAAAATATCGAAAATATTTATTCACATAACTTTTTTTTTTGTAAAATATGTATTTTTATGTGAAATAAAATTTGCGTTTGTCGGACCTCGATTTGGATACTAAACTTTGTTTTAGGAATGTACGCATCAGGAAAAAAACATTTTTTTACATACAAATCCGGGCCCTAGTTATAAACTATCTGAAGAGATTTTTACTTCCTCTTCCCGTACCAAAGGCAGAGGAAGTATTGTGTTCGACCCCCAAATTTGAAGTTAAGTTTTTAACATAAACATACGTTTTAAGGTTCCCCTGAATCCGAAAATACTATTTTCAACAGCCTGTGTGAACAGCCTAGCTCCAGAACGGAAGATCGTATGAAAACAAAATTTTGTGTTTGGGTTAGATACCTTTTGAGGATGTGAAACGAAGATTGCCGACAACTTAGTATTATTTTTAAGGGGACGTTACATAAAGAAAACTGCCTTTTTAGCGATTTTCTCGAAAACGGTTCCAACGATTTTCTTTAAATTTTGCACATGGGTTGCTGATACCAAGAGCTAAAACGTTTTATTTGAAACATTATTTCGAAAAAATTCTCTCAAGGGCAATTATAGCTTACGCCACCCACTCTAGATACGCGCTCTTGTAACAGAAATCGTACGAAAACAAAATTTTCTATTTGGTTTAGGCACCTTCCAGGGATATAACTTAACACGAAGATTGATGACAACTTTCTCCTATTTTTTAAGGGGACTTTACATGAAGAAAATTTCGTTTCTCGCGATTTTCTGGAAAACGGCTATGACGATTTTGTTCAAATTTGTACATGAGGTACTTATGCTATGAGCTAAAACTTTTATTCAACTTAAAAAAAATATATATCTGAAGGGTAGTTATAAGCCATCCACTGTTTGTAGAAACTGCCTTACCTGGTGGAAAAAACCCTTTTTTCTGATCATTTTGCCATATTATTTGAAGCCAAGATTATTGTTAATGAAGGCTATGAAAGTAATAGTTTCAATACATATAAACTGGTTAGGCCTGTCAGCAATAATAATGCTTTGTATTTTTTCTTCTTGTTGAATAACATTAGCTGGCTAGATTTGTATGCAATGGCAAACATCGATTTCAAATTTAACTGTTTCAACGATATATTCTTGAGTATAGTTAATACAGCCTTTCCTATGAAGAAAGTGTACAAACATGATGTCAACAAATTAAATGACAAAACAAAAACTAAGTGGTACACAGCTGATCTTGTTAACCTTAAGGCTCTTTGCTTAAAGTCTTATGAAATGTTTAAAGATACCGGCTTCCAAAAATATAATACAGATTATATACAATTGAAGAAGAAGTATAGGAAAGAGCTTCGAAATGCTAAAAGGTAATATAACTCTGATATGATATTACAAGCTACAAATAAATCTAAAACTATGTGGACGGTTATTAAACAAAACATTAGTGACAGACCTACTCAGGATACATTTAATTTGAATTGTGATGATTTTAATCAAAATGTTTTAAGTAATATTCATAATACAGTTAGCAATATACCCAGAGCAAATAAGGATGTTTACTGTTACTTGCAGAATGTATCTCCACAACCTGGCTGGACATTCAAATTTGATGAAGTAACTGTGGAATTGGTATATAAGGAATGGAATGGATGTATGTTATTTAAACTCTCATATTCTCAAATTGGCAGCTCCTCATATTGCTGAAGTTTTGACTTATTTATTTAATGAATGCTTCTTTAGTAATGTCTTTCCTAGCTTTTTAAAATTGTCTAAAGTCATTCCTATACACAAGAAAGGTGCAAAGGATAACTATGATAATTATAATTATAGACCTGTCTCTATAATTCCAACTATAGGAAAGATTTTTGAAGCACTTCTAAAGAATCAAATTGTTAATTACTTTGAGAAGAACTTTATTTTTTGTGAAAACCAGTATGGTTTCAGGTCTGGTCATTCAACAGAAAAAGTTATCCAAGAACTAACACATATATGTGTAAATAGCTCCGATACAAAGAGGAAGATTAATAATAGATTTTACGACCTTTCTAAAGCATTTGACAGTTTGTCTCATGAAATTTTATTGGAGAAATTGAAATTTTATGGTTTTAACGATTCAGCCACTAATTTTATAACATCATATTTAGGTGACAGGTATCAATCTGTTTTTTACAATGATGTGTATTCCCAATATTTACCAATCGTAACAGGTGTGCCACAAGGTTCTATATTGGGTCCAGTTTTGTTTATTGTTTATATTAATGACTTGCCTTCTGCGATTACTGGTATTAACACAAGGACTTTTTTATATGCTGATGACGTAGCCGTTAATGTAACTGGACAATGTACTCATATGAATGATATACAACTGAGTTCTATCAGCGACACTATAGGAGACTGGTGTTCAGCAAATTCTTTGTCGTTGAATACAGCTAAAACAGAAGACTTAATCATTGACTTAACACACAACTTTGGTAATAGTGTTAAGTTCTTAGGGGTACACTTGGAATCTAACTTAAAATGGAAGACTCAGATAAACTACATTTGTAAAAAAATATCGGTTGGGATCTTCATACTTAGAAAATTAAAATGTCAGGTGAATCCTCACATTCTCAGAATTGTTTATTTTTCTTACATTCACTCTTACATAAATTATGGTATATTAGTCTGGGGGAATGACCCAAATGTTATAAGGATTTTAAAGTTGCAAAAGAAAGCTGTAAGATTAATTAATGGCAGTGAGGGTAGAGCTCATTGCAAACCAATATTCAGGAAGCTTGGTATATTAACGGTTACATCTTTATACATCTGTAAGTGTTTATGCTTTGTAAAGGACAATATTGAATCATTTTCAACTTTCAACGTAACTCATCTATACAATACCAGGTACAATAATAATTTGAGAGCCAATTTAAGCAGAACTTCAACAAGCAAAAACAGCTTCAATGAAGTAGGTATCAAATTATATAATGCGATACCTGAATATATGAAAGTGTTGGACACGAACAAATTTAAAATATCGGTTAAAAACATGTTGCTGGATTTATGTGTGTACCAACTTAATGAGTTTTTTGATGCAACTGTATATTAGAATTGTTCACGTAGTATGTTTGTATATTATTTTATATGTTTTATTTCTATTTATGTAAGACAATGTCATGCAAAATGTCTTTTGTCACGACAATAAAATTTATTATTATTATTATTATTATTATTATTATTATTATTATTATTATTATTAATCAAGTTTTGCATCAGGATGAACAACTCTTTGCAATACGGCCTCTTGTGTATCAGAATGTGAAGTCAGAAAGATTAATGGTAGTGTTTATAGTAAGTATAAATAAAGTTACGTGAGTGCATTAATCAGATTTTATTTGGGTTGTGTATCCTTCGGGGATGCGATGTGGTAACGACGTTCTATTAATTTTTACAACCAATTTACATGAAGAGAATGTCATCAATAGTATAATATAGTAAGATGCAAAACTTTTATTTCAGCAGAGGAAGTTATGTTTTACATATTTTTTTTTTTCAGTGATTCATGACTAAAGTCATGAATTTATTTCTGATTTAGCCCATGCCTGTACAACTTAGTGAAGAAAAACATCACTATAATTAGTTGAATGAACGGACGAGCTTGTTCAAGTACGTAAGAGTATTTTCACAAATATAAGATTTACTGAAAGAGTTCAATATTATATTAAAATCACATAAAAGTACTACATAGAGTGAAATCTAGGCAAAATATTGAGGTGAAATACAGTACTGTGAGCTGGTAATATGAAACTCAAGGGACAATATTTATCTCTTATAATACTCTCTACATTATCAGTTTATCACCGATAACATCCGTCAGAAGAGCGACTAAAGCAAAGCACATTATAATACATTCACACACTTCCGTTGTTTGTGCTGAGGTGTTTATGGAATACGTCTCATTTATCAATATAACATGTGCGAGTATCACCGTTTGCATGTGATTATCCTAAAATACATCTTGTGCTGTCACCAATGCAGGTATTCACAACAGGACGTGACAAGACGCCCTTAATTACACCAGTAACTAAACAATGAGAAGTAAAGTCTATTCATAATGAGAGGGGTAAAGCATATTGATTTGGATTTAGAAGATATACTGGAAAAAGACACTAACAACCAAATATACACCCTATCTAACATACACACTATAGACCTAAATAACTATACTGAAAATACTCCTAGAAAGAAATAAAACTCTGTTAGGTACAATATTTAAAAGCACAAAAACATCATTTATTGTATACACAACTATTAACGGGAGCCCACAGAGCACGTATTTGCATTGTTCTGGATCTGTATGGTCACCTGGATTGCCAAGCAGATGAATTTAATAAAGTATTTTTTTCTCAATATTTTAAAAAGAAATATAAATTTCAGGAAGACTTAGGAGTTGTGGTTTGCATTTGGGCGCACGGGGTATTATAACAAAATTTTGTCATAAATTTTGCAAGACACTTCTTATTCCAGATTCTGTTCGTCAGCATATATATACAACTATGTTAAGTGTTATGTCAATATATTGAGAAATCGTTTATATGGTTAGTAGTAAGTATCAGTAAGTATTTTTGTCAAGATATTATTGTGCAGTTTAATATTTTAATATTTTTGCAAGTTTACCTTTATGGATACCTACTGTAAATTTAGTTACATTAGACATGACATTTTTTATACAATAAAATTGTATTACTGTATGCTTCTTAAACGGTTTGCTGTGTCTTATTGGCCTGAGCAACCTTTAATTTAAAGGCATGTACCCGAAAAGTATTATCAATTTAGTGTTTTAACTTACCTTTTCTTAGTAATAATTGATTGCAATCATAATGAAACTTTTAGAGCTTCTACGCAAGTAGCCTGTATTTGTACAATCAGACACAGGGTTTCTTTCATATTTTTTTTATACAATTATATATCTTCAATCTCATTTTTCTATCACAAAGTGTTATGTTAATCCTCTCATAATTTCTATTTCTATTTTAAGGCATGTAAATTACAGTAAGAAAGTTTCAAAAATCTGTCGATTACAATTATTCAGAAAAAAAATGTACGGTTAAGATGCCATTTTGAAAAAGAAAGAGAGGAACAAAAAGCAGACTTTTCATTGAAATCCAAAATTGTAAGAAGAATGAAGTATAGATCTTATAAATTGATCATATACACTTGTGTGTTTTGAAATGACTAATTCTTTCTTCTAAATGTTTGTCAATAATTTACTCTACTCCTCCACAAAATCGAACGAAATTGAACAATGGAATGCCTATAATCATGTTAACGCGTTTTTAAAATGTTAATGGTGGAGAGTTAGCCTGATAAGATATTTTGAAAACAGCTAATGCTATAAAAGTACCAAACAAAAGTTAGTTGAGATATTTCTTTGCGTTAATGGCCACTCTGTCATTCTGTTCTGTTAAATGCAGAAACATAATAGTGTAAACAAGTCATATCGAAGAAATGCTTAGTTCGTTGATGCATATCTGAATCGAATTCTCTTCGAACATACTGTATGTTTTGAATAACAAATGGATCTATGGTGTGCGTCATTGTCGACACTAATGGTTGAAATGAATAATATATGTGTTTACAGTTCAAGATAAAGAATAATTTCTTTTGCGAAATTAAGTAGCAGTGTATGCCAAGGTTTTCAAGCAGGAGCACGCTGTCTGAAAACTGCTCTGGAATATGGAAACACTCAGTATTTATGACGTAATCAGGCCGTTTTATTACGTATCCAGAATTTTAGGTTTAGTTACTTTCCGTATTACGAAGAAGAACCTGAACAATAAAGAAACCATTAACGACACTATATCTCGAAATGTAGGTGGACTAATCTGGACTTCATTCATTACGATAATAATTATGACAGCATTTATGTACAGTGTTCTTTACATCACTTTTTCAACGCACCATAATGCTCACGATGTCGTGGAAGCAGTTCTATCTTTGCAGTTTAGTTTCATACCGTCAATTGTAACGATGATTATGGCTTTGTCAGTGAACAGAAGAAAAACTGCTCTTCTTTTGAAGAAAATGACAGTAATTGACCAAACTATACTGAAGGAAAGTATTCACGGTGTTTACAAGAAAATGAAAATTACTATCACGTGCCAGTGTATTTTATTGGTCATCATTTGTGCCCCATCGTTTTGCATTGATACCTACCTCTGGAATGAAAATGGTGATAAATTTGTTGGCTACGAAGTAGCTCTTCGCCTTTCGCATTTCATTACCATCATCGTCGACGCCCAGTTTACTAACTTGGTCTTCTATGTCAGATTTTGTATGAAGAAGATGAATGAAGAAATTTCCGTAATCTACGCAAAGAAGAAGATTACAAAACTCACTGGACAGAAAGCGAATATACACAATACTAAACCCACAACAACCATTGTTCAAGTTATGATTGAAGACTTTGAAAGGTCTACAAATTCAGAAAGCATCAACGATATACAACTAGACGACAACAATGAAAGAAACGTAATTCAAGATTACAAATTCCTTTTAAATATGAGGAGGATATACAACAACGTATACGAAGCTTCCAACATAGTAAATTCGATATATAGCCTTCATATACTAGTTGAAACGTTTAGCAACTTTTTCACTTCCATTGAAGTATGTCATATTATATATAAACTACTCTTACCATCTGAGTTAGACTATGTCCACCTATTTTCAATTTTAGGTTGGGCAGTATTCTTCCTAGGCAAGCAAACAGTTATAACCTTACCATGTCACATGGTTGCGCTAGAAACAAAAAAATTAATGGATCAAATTCAGAAAATGCTTTTAGTTTATCCGATTAATGAAAGGTTTATGTTACAACTTCGACTATTTAAGTCTCAGCTATCTAAGAATACAATTGAATTTACAGCATTCGGCGTGTTTACCTTGAGTATATCAGTGCTTGTTACATTCATTGCCTCTGCCCTGGCGCAAGTTTTGTTTATAATTCAGCTAAAACTTGTTTAATTTTACCTTTCAAGAAATTGGATAAAGGAGACTTATTAATGCTAAAATAAAACTGAAGAAAGGACTTTTAAGGTAAGTACGAATTTATGGAAGACTGAAATGATTTCAATAATTGATGTGGTGTAGCGTTAAGAACTGAAGGTATTTTAATTGAGCTGGGAAATGATCAATCATTCAGTTTTTTTAAAATTACGTACAAAGTTAGTAGCGGTTATTACAAGTTAACTTCTTAACTTGAAGAAACTAGATCAATTTTTACAACTGGGAAGTGACTTTTAAAATATTGTGCTACACCTGATGTTTGATATGGGTTGACTATTTCGGCTAGGATAAGAAATTTATGTGAAAAAAATTATGAACTCAAAAAATATGTCAGAATTCTGAAGAAAGACTCGACGAATAGATTAAATGAACTACACATCAGTGCAAAATAGTTTGCATCAATAGATATGGCTGGCTCAGATAAATATATGTGTGTACATGTGTATGTGTGAGTACATTATATCTAGTTGACAGTACTCGGCAGATCACGAACTAAACCTCTTCGATCACAGTTATTCTGAAGTTTATTTTCTCAATGATGAGGGATCAACAGATCGCCTACTGAAGGAGTAGGGGAGAAAGGAAGAGATTGATTATTGGCAATATTGCACGGACCTTCATTT
The DNA here is from genome assembly GCA_964059195.1 of Ectobius pallidus. Classification (NCBI taxonomy): domain Eukaryota; kingdom Metazoa; phylum Arthropoda; class Insecta; order Blattodea; family Ectobiidae; genus Ectobius; species Ectobius pallidus. The sequence continues at coordinate 101,081,044 of CAXKWD010000009.1, forward strand.
TTAAATTCAAGACATACTTCAATTGCCGTAAACATACGGAATGGGGCGAATTCCTCTTACGAAAAAAAAAAATGATCCTATGATCCTATGCCCACATGATAAGGCTACCGCCTACCACTGAGTGGAAGTAACAATTATATTATAGCAAGTATTTATTATATTATAAAAGTATAACATACAACTTTTTATTATTTTTAGTGTAATTCATGGTGTTAAAATACATGGGATCCATTGATCAATAAACTCAACGAAATTGTTTAATTAGACCTGTCGTGAATAATATGTGAATAATATGAATGCCTCCTTTTAAAATGCATCGCAAATTTCTTAAAATCACAACTGGAATTTAAGAATATATAGGCCAATGCAATTTAAAAAAACACATACGACCTAATAGACAAAATACAGAATATATCAGTTGAAAACAACTGATGACAATGGATATTTCAAACTTGTACACAAATATACCAGTCAAAGAAACTTTAGAAATAATTGAAGACGAATTAAATAATAAAGGCGTTACAAAAGAATACTTCAACCAAATGATCATAATACTAAGATTAACAACAAAACAAAACTACTTTCATTTTAACAATTATTATAAACAAGCAGATGGATGGGAATTTTAAAAAAAATATTAAAAAACCACAATTTATTTATTTTCGACATCCTCAGTTGTTTTCAGTTGTAGGCTATTCTTGTTTTCAGTACAGTACTGAAATTTTATTTTATAGTCCTGTTCAGAATATAACTTTCCTTCTTTTTAAAAATTCTTTGCCAGAAATGTACTGAACATATTAATTTTGAATTTTAATCACGAAGTTTTAATTTGTTTATCTTACAACAGTTCGTAGGTTAAAAACTTAGGTTTACGCATACGGTAGTAGGCCTAATAAAATTAGAATTAAGTTGTAGGAAAAGTTATATTTCTGGGGGGGGGGAATAGACTTTTATAGTTTTACTCGTCTAAAACATACAGTGCAGTACGTGCATTTTAAGGCAAATTCCGTTTAATCCGGACTTTTAGTGATCCGGACAGGGTCCGGTTCAATCTAGTCCGGATTAGCGGGACTCTGCTATATTTGTACATTACGCAGTCTTATGTAATTCTGTACACACACTTCTGTAAAATGGACGCATCAAACTTTCATTAGACTAAAAAAGATATTTCCAAGAAAATTGTTAAACTGAGCGATTATTATCTTAGATCATGAAAAGAGTGTGGGATCTTATAAAATGGTTCAAAACAAATAGATTATGAGCATAATTCTTCCCTACAGATTTCATAGGCATTAAAACTAAACGAGGGCTTTACTTATACTTGTGAGAAGAGCAGGATAACGGTAGTGTAATCTAATATTCGAATATCCAATTATATATATATATATATATATAAATACTGCACAATATTGTTTGGCCTGTTTCACATAAAATTGCAATAATGTGACCTTTTACAATGTAACCTTGTACATTGCATTAGTTTAAGTCGACTTACCTGAGAGCATGACTCATGACAAAGGCAGTAATGCCATTAATTTAAAGGAATCATCTTTGGTGCCTCTGAGTCACTCTTTTAGAATCCGAAGAATTTAGCCTGATGATGAACACGTAACACAAAATGCTCACCCAGTACTACGAGTTATGAAGACATTGTCAGAACATTCTCCTATTTTCGTACGGAATTGGAAATAACGGTCGAAAGATAGATGTAATGCATAGGTGAGTTTTACGCAAGAAAATCAGTGGTTTATTTTGTGGTTTTACTTTAAAGGTCATATACACAAAAATATCTTGATTATATTCCTGGGTATATAACTGAACTCTAATGACTAGATTTTGACTGACCACCAAGGTCTTGTTTTTTAAGAGATAATTGAGAAGATGTAGCACTATATGCGATACGCAGTTCATTCCTTGAGGAAGCATAGTATCTTCTTAGTTATTACTTTCCGCTCCTCTTTTTTTATTTTTGTTTTTAGAAAACGAGTTCCCTTGAATATAGTTTACAGCATTATGTGGGAGGTATTCATTTATTTTTAAGACTTCCTAAAGCTTCCTCTAAATACCCCGGGCCATATTTTGAGTGAATAAAATTGAAATTTCCTAACTGTTCTCCTGTAATGAATACCTATCAGATGAACCATACATGGTCTTGCGAAAATATGGTGTGACATGGTACACAGTATAGTAGAGTATAGAGGGAATTTAATTGTACACAGAATAAAAGCAGTAGGGTAATTTAGTCTTATTAACTCATACTAGGTCAGCATTTTGAACTACCATTCCTATGGGCGGGTCGTTGTGGTGCCTCGAAATAATAATAATAGAGGTTGCTTTTGATTGTCTGACACCTCTGAATATCGCTGGTATTCTTCTTAACGGATTGTTTCTCTTTGGGATGTGAAAGTATCGCAAAGCAGAATTATCTTACATAATTGTATTTTTCCTGAAAAAATAAAATCATGTTGTTTTTAATTTAACTTAGTCTAAAGTGGTAACCTAAAAAATGCTTGCTGACACAGAATAATATACAGTGGGGAAAACACAAGAATATGTTACTGTGATACCCCAAAATCTTGTGGATGTTGACAGCCACCGGTGTATTCAAAGATGCGGAGTTACGAAATAACTTATTATTCAGTATGATTTTAGATCCTATGCCGTTGAAATCAACATTCTTGGAGCTATAGCTATTACATCTGTGGAATTCATAAACACGTAAACTTATAAAATTTTATGAAAAACTTAATTTAAATTATGGTGAGCAGAATAAGAAAACTGTAAGTAATAAAGTAGTGCTTTTACGTTAAAATTCTATAACCAGTTTCAACAGTTAATCACTAGAATCATTGATATAATGATCGATTTTAAAATTGACTTTATCGAGATCTACAATTAAAAACGAATGAAGTTCCTAACTTAAAATTAATTCGAGATATGTGCACTTAATAATATATGCATCTTTAAAAATGTTTTTACTTATAGAAACAATGGTCATAAAATTGTTATACTTCTCATAAAATATTCTTGAATTATTACTTATTGAAAACTGCATCATTTGAATTATAGATCCTGTTCTTCAGCTACAATAGTTTAAGCCTTAAGTGTATTGATATTTTCGAGCTTTTAAATGAATTGAAATGCCAACCCTTAAAAAAATATTTGCATGTGCTTTGCAGATAGTAAACTGGATTGTCCACAATTACTATTGAATATATTATTATCGTATATATTTTGAGATATACACGTGACCTAGTGGATGTAAACAAGCACCGGTGTAAATACATTTATAGATAATAGCTGCCCAAATTCAAATTCACTATTGTCTGTAATAGAAATAAAATGTCCTTGCTGACATGAAGATGTTGCTGTAATATTATCATGTGGTATTTAACTAATGTTAAAATTGTTCCATCTTTTAAGGCTTGTTTAAATTCACATTTGCATGTCGTGTAACAAAGTAATGTCTTTGAGATTGTACCTGACTCTCCAAAGAGAGACCAGTAGCAGTGATGTTCTTAAAATCATAATAAGTCTACTGACTGAATATATAATTAATATTCTGTAGGTTATTATGCACTTTTGTGATATAATTAATAGATTAAATATTAAATAACTATGTCCATTTTTTTACTTTTTTCTACCCATACCGTAAGTAGGCTACGTTTATTATAACCTCAAATGTTGGGTTTCGTCATATGTTTTGAGATACCATTTGTGCGTGTATGTGTGTGTTGGTCTACATATCTTGTGTGTACGTCTGCGTGTGCTGCAGCATAGCTCGATAGCGGATTATTGTATTAACATTTTCGTCTTTCAGTTAGGCATTTGGCGGTGATTGCTTTGTCTTCCATTCGTTTTCTTTAATATGGCTATAACAATTTTATCTTTCTGTGGTAACAGCTTAGACACTGTTATTAACATTCTGGCGGGAATTTTTGTATGGTTTGTAGATATTTACCTATTGCATTTGAGGAATTTTTATAATGTTGTTTCGTGGGAACTTACCATTATTGCTAATTCCAGTAATAGTATTGCATGGGGTTTAAGTTTATTATAGCCTTTATTGTAGATCTGAATAAGTAACATGCCTTTTTTGTTCACGTTTATCTCTCTGTTGAGAATTGCTTTATAATCTTGAGGCATCTGTTTTAAACCAGAAATCAATCCCGGAAACTCTGCTTTATGTGTAGGTGCTCTTCTTCTCAGAAATCCTCGAATTATTGCAGTTCTTCGAAGACCTTACAATATACTGCCATTAATGCAACTAAAGGAAGAGAGAAATTTAATGTCGGTACTCATTGTATTAGTAGGGTTTTATAATTTCTGCTCTCTTAACGGTCTACGTTTATGGAACATATTCAGTTTTACTTTTATAATTTTTAGAGCAAAATATCTCCAGTGCCCGGTCATCGAGCTTGGGACTTGGTATGCAGACCAATGAACTGTAATTTAATGCCATGAACCCAGGCTGGTGTCGAACTCGGGAAAAGAGAGATATTTCTTTACTAACTGCGCAACCTAGGTTGAAGTATTACTTTTAAGATTCTTTTGTATTTATGTATATTTATTTATTTGTTTGTTTGTTTGTTTGTTTGTTTGGGTTATTTAACGATGGTTGTGTACTGTACTTAGACGTGTAATCGTCGCCAGTGTTCCGGATTTGTATCCCACAGGACTTCTTATATTTCTGTAAATGTACATGAGACTGTAAATGTTGAATTTATGCACACATTAATGCCATCGACATAGACTGTGATCGAACCCGACAACTGAAGGCTAGAAAGCTAGTACCTCACCAACTGACCCTCCCAGGCCGGTAACTTTTAGTTTTATCGTCTAGTTGATGCTTATTCGAGATATGGATAGGTTAAAGAATACCACTTTTTCTATAGAAACTCTTTCAAACTGTTTAGATTGTTTTTATTATTTCTAAATATATTTGTTTTGGTTTTCCGCTTCTTGGCTGTAAGCAGTTGCCCTGTTTATAAAATGTTTAGTATTATCCCGATTTGTTTTATCAAGTTTAATATTCCTTCTATAATAATCATTCTCCTTTCAGTATACTGAAAAGTTCCAACTTGCCTCGGGCTCTACCTTTTTTTTCCCCCGTAGTTGTAGAAATGTAATACGTACTTATCTGTCAATTTTTGATACACAAGGAACAACAAATTGAATGCTCAGAAAATATTAATGCCGAGTGGTATTATGAAGATCGTAGCAACAGGCTTCAGAGCAGATAAAAGCATGTATGCCTAGTTTATTACATGGAAAGTTAAATCAGATCTATTATGCATTCTAAACCACTTTTCGATTGCCGCACTATTTAACTACTTAATTAACGGATTATTCCCAGAAAATGAATTTTACTAGCTTATTTTCTAATGGGTTTCGAAATGGGCTAAGTCAATAATCGACACTAGAACGAATTTCAATACATTCTATCCTGTGAATCCGCTAGGCATGCGCAGTGGCTCATTTCGGCAACTTAGATATTTTAGTCGGTTCACTTTTTATTTCCCTACGTGTACAATGCCTGCATATACTGAGGCATATAATTTCTATTTGGAATATTATTTGTCACCTCGACTTCCTCTTGCACAACTTTCAGCTGGTGAGGGTTTGGGACATATAACTTACTTGTATTTCATATGAATTCAAGCATATAGTTTACCATATTACAACTTAATTTATTCCATTAGTATTTACATAAAATATTAAAAACATTAACATTTAACACATCTCCCACTATTATTTGCAAAGGGAATGTTGGCATATGAACGGATGGTGTTTATTTTGAAAAGGTCGATGCGTATATCAAAGGGACAAAATGTGTTTATATAAAGTGTTACCGAGCAATTACAGGTCTGTTAGCTCCCAGGTATGGAACTGTAACATGAATTATAAAGTAAACCAGTCCTCCATGTCTGTAGGGGATGCAGCTATATATAAGCCTATATATAGCCTATATAAAATTAGGTTAGCATGAAAACGGCAGTTTTTACGCATGGACGCTTATTTTGCCGCATGATGCTATTTCAGAACTTCTGTCACTGTTTATTGTTCGTGGAAAGTATTAATAAAAATACAGATAGCTGTTATATTTTTTCGAAGCAAGTTATAGAGACCTTACTGCTTATCGCACCTACTAAATGACTCCCCTAACTAAATTAATTTCACATTTCCTTTCCCTGTAGAATGAGAATTATAGAGAAAGGAAGAAGGAAAATTAGTAGGTGAATTGAAGGAAACAAGAGCTTTATTTAGTTAGTAAGACTGATTTAATACATCTTGAGTTTAAATGCATAGTTAGCTAGTTGTGCAAGATCATAGGCAATGAAAAATGAACGATGAAAAATGCCGCTCAAGATCATAGGCATATCTCTTGAGAAACAGACTTTCAAATAAGACGCTGTACTAAATGTCATCACCAACAGATATCAAGCAACTAGACTTCAGAACAAAATGAAAATGGGAACACCACATTACGAATAAAAATCGAATAAAGATGACAGAGTTAAGTTTACAGGTTAGATAATAACTGTATTTAATATTATTTTCAAAGTTTTAACACTTAAGAGAAAATTCTCGGTGGAACTTATGTGATGGAGTAATGGAATTTTCAATTGTGGTGCAAAATTAAAGCTATGTTTGGAGATTGCAGTGATGTAATATTTTGGCTCTGATAAGGGTGAGTTTTTAGGTCTTTTTTGTAACCTATTACTCCAGTTACAAATGTGTCGCAATTTTTATTAAAAATATTTAATGCAGATAATTTATAAACTTACTCCATAGTCATAACATTAAATTTCGGGAAAAAACGTTTTCTTCAATAATAATTAGGCCAATTTTGACACCCTATTTGTTGTTATAGCAGATTTAGGAAGTTTGATAGAAGTAGGTATTCTTCCCTTTCCTGTGTATTTATTTGCTAATGTTGAAATCGCTTTGGTTTAACCAATACTCACTTTTTCGCCGCTGTTTCGCATAACACTCGCTAGGTAATGTTAGTTTCCCTTATGAGAATTGTGAGAGTCAGACAAGAAGTAGACAAATTCCAAGCTTTCGACAATCTAGGTAATAAATGATGTGATGAAACCCGAAACTTTTACCACTCGAGATTACAATAGAATCTGAGTTTTCGGTATTCAAAATAACGAGACATACGATATGTTTATAGAAATAATGAATCATGATATCATCAATACTCATTTATAGCCTACTGGTGAATTTGACAGTCTATTGTTTAACTAAGATATTGAAATAAATTTAATATTAATACTTAATAATTTGAAGTGTTATCTTGTGAACAGAGTTTTCAAAAGTCTACCTAGTTGAGAGAGCCACTAAATTTCTAACACGTAGTGGTAATAACCAACCCTTGATAATAATCTCTCTTGCTAGAGGCATAACCCATTTTTCTAGGAATCAGCATGTATATCACACTGTTGGTGAATGACTGCAATAGATGTAATGCTTCAGCAACGAAGAATATGACTACATAAAGAAGACAACAAATTTACATTAAAACGATAGAGCGTGCTTGTAGTTTCTTACAATAACGAAAAAGGACATGAGCATTATAGAATAATTTTGACACGGTGAATTTCAAATAAATGCGTAGATTATAACAACTATTAAGGAAAATACCTTCATGTTTCATAATCGTTACACCAACATTACAAGATTCAACTATCTTCAACCACAGATAAAAACTCTGTAGTTACTTGACAAGAAGCCGAAGAGTTGTATTGTATCGGAAGCGATTAACCTTGCTTAACAGATCTTACAACTATTTGAATTCCAGATGCTAGGCCACCATGGATTTATTGAAGAAAATTAATTCTTTTAATGATCATAAAACGTTCACTTCGATGAATTTTCATGACACCTAGGCGTTGGATTATGTTTCTGCCGATTATGTTGGATTATGTTCGCCGAGAATTAGTGAAATATAATTATTAATAAATGCTATAAACTGATTATATTGGCTACCCGGGTTGGGCCGTGTCGTGTTTTTCAGTACATAACGTTTCGGACATCCTGTCGTGTCCTCCTTTGGAGAATGATTTACACTAAGACGAAGTGCCTGTAATGAAGAATCAACAGTCGAATTTGTCATGACGTCAGTGGGTGCATTCTTTAAAGTTTTGATTGTTTCCCGCCAGATCTTGTACCCATCTTCCCTGTTTATGTTATGAGGATGCTTAATAATTTCTATGGCTTCTGTAACAAGTCTAAGGGATCTTTGCTTTTCATGTTTTAGAGGAGTTATGTCTTCAAAAAGTAAGTTATTTTGTGACCCGTTTCGTCAGAATGAGATGCTATGGCGGAGTAGTCAGTGTTATAATCAGTTTATAGATGACACCGGCCGTGGAAGCCTATGAACTTACTTAATTAATAAATGCTGTTATTTTTAGTTTGTGGCTACTATCTATTACTTCGCCAGCCATGTGGAAGGATAGAGAAAGCATGTATAGGTCTTTGACCGAATTCGTTTCTTCCACAGTCTTCTTTTAAAAAAGAAAGTAATTTAACTATAAAGTAACTTTTGCAAAAATGAATTAGGATGTAACATTATTTCTATCCAATAGTGAATAGAGTATTTTGTTTGCTTTTTTGTGTACGAAAAATTACCAGGGAAATAAATTTCAAAATATAACAATTTGTCAGTTGGATATCACTGACTATTTGTGTCATGGATCATTGACCAATCTAGTAAAACCTAAGAATACGTGTATATTGAATCAATCGCAAGTGTCTTTCGTCATGATTTATCTTTTTATTTTAATATTTTTTCATTCTATTCTATTTTCTCCATGCACTTTTCTTTGTAAACGCAGACACATCTTTATATCTGTAGATTCTTTCACAAACATTAATTAATAAGTGAATAGTACGATTGGGTATGGAAGGTATAAGCTGCTTATGAGCATAAGGAGTTATAAAAATATTTATAAGCGTGCTGGTGATTATTAAATCTCGTATAATAATAAATACAGTGTTAATTCACGATATTGTTAGACTATAGCAATGAGATAAATCTAAAAAATGAACCTTATAGGCCTATTCTTAACGAAAAGTGTTGCTCGCAGCGCCACCACCGCGATATATAGATTATTTCGCGATCAGATATCTCAACGTCTAAGTGGCGTTAGCTATATCGCTTATAATGACAGAAATAACGCAATGTTTTATTCATTTTAGAGGGTTTATTTATCCACTATATGCTTATGTATTCGCTAAGTAGTCGCAATAAATTTAACCCCATCCAAATCCCATCCAAAAACTCGGGTGTTAATTCTTGACTCGAGAGTACTATGTCTTCGAATGGCACTCGTATATAGAATGCGCACTCCCGTAATGTATCTGTGTACTCTATGTTTGGAAATGTTGCGTTGAATGAGTGTTTAACAGATTTTTTAACTGCTTATGTTAAAGATAAAAATGTTACCTCTAACTATGATCTGGTTAAATTGTTTAAATCAGTAAGCTCAGCTGCGTCAGAATACCGATATTTGTTCCAGAGGCAGTCATGAGCTATTTTAGAATTTCGTTGAAGATACATTAGCACATGTATGTGAGTTAACTTTTATTACCTAAAAATGTATAATAAAATATTTCAAAGTAGTGTCATTTTGTTGGCGATATTACTTCCTGTGTTAGACGAACTCATTAGACCTTTCGGATGCTTTGATTTTAAACGTGTATTCTTATAACCTTTGACTAAATACTTTATCGCAATACTACATTTATATCGTATTTGTCTCCATAAACGTCTAAGTTTTGTAGCTCTTGAAAGCTTGCTAATATAATTTTAGATAACCTATCAGACAAATACTAGGAATTCACGTTTGTGCTTTTTTGCGGAATGTGACATAGGCCTATCGGATACAATGTGCTAATGTAGATACATGTTGTTAATTTTACAGTATCCCACATTCTATAGGGGTGTAAAGTACCGTCATAAACATTGTTGAAATTAATTATAACTTTTTCATTTTTAAATGTGTTAAAATAATAATTAATACAATATATTAATGTCTGTTTTTACCTACAAGTACAATTTAACTTTATTAAAGTACAACATGGAGTTAAAGGTTTAGAAAAGCTCATGCTTGCAGAATATATCTCTGTAACTGCTATGTTTTAGCTTATGGTACGTTTTCTGTATAAAAATTAATATCTCCTACTTTGTTTTATTCCATCTTTGTATCCAGGAGGGAATACATAAATATAGATAAGTAACTTATATTGAATTTTTCTCGTTTCAGCTGTTATATTCATTGAAAGTAGTTATTATTGATGATCACATTTCAAAATATAATTTGATTAATAGGGTAGATATGTAGGCTATTCTAGGAAAGTGGGATTTATAAAGGGATAAGATAAGTAGAACAGCAATTGATATAACTTACCATCATAATAAAGCTAGCAATATATTACGTCGATATAATAGTACATTATTAAATTATAACGAGATTTTGCGGTATGTGTCGAATGGATAACGGTCTCATTTGTTTTAAAAATTAGCTTCTATTATGGTGGAAAGTTCTTGAATGGTGTTTCTGATGTGAATACGATTTGTTTTAGTTGTAACTTATTTACATGTGCCGATAAATATAATTTATTTATTCAATATAGTATAGTTTGTATATTTCAAGACGTCTTGATGACTTGTAAAATAATTTATTTTTCTTAAATTTATAGAAGTCATTCCAGTACGGACATAGCAGGATGAAAACACCCAAGCTAATAAAAATAGGTTTGTTTACATTGAGTTTTGACCCGAGTTCCAAAATAAGTCGTAGTTAGCTTTGCATAATTAGAAGTTCGGTATCCGAAGTATGATTGCCTTCAGTGTGTAAATCCATAAGTTAAAAGAGACTACATGTTCCGCCGAAGTTAACTAGATAGTTGACTAATAAGCGGTAGTGACGACAGAAGACATGATCGAAAGGTGCATAGTTCATAGAAATGAAGTCTTCAGCGGCTAGCAAACGAGAATGATTGCTTCGTTGATGACTTATAGATTAAACCATAACATCCTTGCTGTCTACAAATGAATTATGAAGACAGTGACTGAAGCACACATGTTGAAAGATCGTAGTGCTAATTATTAGTCGAAGATGATAGTTTCTAAACATAGTTAGATCTTCAGCTTTCGGACATGGCGAGACTATTAATATGGATATGCTACACAGCCTCCAAGTGTATAGTATTTCAAGAAAGGTGTTATATGTGTTCCATTGGTTTTTAAGATTATTTCTAACTTTACAAAACAATGAGATATTAAGTAAAATGCTGCAAATTATGTTTATCAAGATCCTCAACATTGTTAGATTATAACGATAAGTATAGATGCTGTAACTTAATTTTACCTTAACTGAATGTTTAAATTTTGTAAGCCTACTGATTCTAAGTTTACTTAATTAGAACTGTTCGTTTAAAATCAGAATATCTGAGATGAGTAATGTTTTATCTTTAAGGTAACTGTTGTACATAGCAACTCATGTAGAAACAGAGGCTAATTTGATCTTGATCTGCCTTTATCTCGTGTTGTTTTAGTTACTTGGTTTCAGGTTGAAATGTTGAGACTCTTGTTTGTAATGGGCACTTCGTTGACTTGATTGATAAACAGGAGAATGCCGCTTTGACACTAATACTGTGAAATAAGTAGAATACATCACTGTTAAGAAGGAGTGGTTCTTTTACAAGTCCATTATTTAAATCATGCCATTTCCAGTGGTGGATTTTTTCCAGAATGCATAGATCTGTTATTTCACCATTACTAAAATGTGAGAAATATCCGTTATTTCGATTACTTTTATTTTATGAAATTAATTCAGGAAGCTTTAAAATACGAGGGCGGATCGAAAAGTAATGCACAGTTTTTTTAAACAAGAAGTTTAATAGGTAGAATTACAAACAAATGTTCACATGAAGGGATTTTTAAAAAATATTTTTCTATATAATCGCCAAGTTTCTCAACCCATTTCTTCCATCGTGATACCAGTTTCAAAATTCCATGTTCATAGAAGTCCGTTCGGTTGGAGTCTACGGACTCTGTTTTCACTTCTGCATCTGACGCAAAGCGTTTACCGGCCAGGAATTTCTTCAGCGAGGTGTAGTGCAATTTTTATGGGCTAAAGGGCATAACCCGAATGAAATTCACAGGGATATGCGTGGCGTGTATGGGGACGACTGTATGGACTGAAGCAATGTCTCAAAATGGTGTGCATTCTTCGAAGATGGCAGTGATAACCTTTCATTTGTTTGGTCCCATGAAGTTTCATTTATTAATTAAACCCGTTGGGAATATAGGCTATTTAATGACGGTTGTGTACATCTAGTGAGGCCTGCAACTTTTGGCGTTATGCTTTCTTGAGAGATTGTACACCTTTACGAGTGAAATTTACTTTAATTTAGTCTATTATACTAAGTTAAATATTTCTGAATAGATCCCATTGGCAGAACTCGGCTTATATTTCACCTCTTCTGTCATTTCTATAAAAAGTGATTTATCTACAGTATTTTGAGAACGAACGAACGATTCCTCACTACGAACAAAAAATGTCTCCATTATAAAATCAATAAGTTAACATTTCTTCCTGTTTAGCGTACTCTGTAGACTATTTCGCTTTGCTTGCTTCTTCATAATAAAATTGATTTCCACATTTCTGCCATAAACTCTGTATTTTTCAAGCGGTTGTGCAACCCATAGATCAAATCATTGGTTGAACCACAAAATTCACTTCCTGGGTCAACCCAAAGGAATGTCAGATTCATTACTGTAAGTCGGTTTACGCATAGATGTGAATACTTGGTTCCCATTGAATTGACCACAGAACCCTATTATAAGTTATCACTTTCTATAGTCTTACAACATACTAATTTTATCATAGTCCTTCCTGTGAGATCGTAATCCACCGTTATCTCTTCTACTATAAATAGCATATGGTGTACAGGCTTTAAACAAGCACACTACAGTTTGCCATTACGCATGTGTTTCTCTGCTTAGATTAGGAAATTGAATTGTGGTTTCGCGTTGCCTGTCGCTGATATCCAGTATAATTAACTGCTATTCTCTATCCCATTTAAGAACGATCCTGTTCAAAATAAAGAGGCGTGGCTGTCATAGCCCGCACGTAAGAACGCACGTGTTCACCATGTTTATGTTAGTTTGTTTATTCTCAGTACAACTGACCCGCAGGGTCGTCGTGAACAATGAATCCTTTGTTTTGCTTGCTAATTGATATACTATAATGATGTCGATGCCAGTGAGAGTTTGTTATTTCACGTGTAAAGTATGATATTATTGTTGCATGAACTTAAGAACACTCGTTAGCCACACCCTGCTAATGGCGCATGCTAATGACATTAACCAATCGCGTTTTGTCGCATGATGCGAATTTTACGCGAACTCTCTGTGAGTTCTCCTCCCCTTTGTTTTGATTAGGATCAAACTAGAATGGGATCAATTATAATAAAGCCCTTACCAGTTCAAGATCGCAGTCACATTTTTCTCCTTCTTTGGTATCCCTACCTTTTCTGTCCAAGCTGCTTTCATCTCCATAAGTCTGGCCGTAACATTGTCCTCGCATCTATGTCTAACCGTCAAATTTACGGTAGCTTCCTAGGTGTCGATGTAAAGGCCAATTTATAAACGAATTAACCTTGAGGTAGGTTTCTGCAGCTATTTGTAAACTGTGTAAAACATGATATCAAGCGCAGGTGGTTTCTCTATTACATCTTAAAAATGTATTTTAGGAGTTTATGAATAGGTTCGGGTGTTTATAACCTAAAAAGGTGGAAAATATGACAGCAAATATGCCCTTAAAAATTACTAAATATGACCTCATAAAAGATCGTGTTTTCTAAAATGTTTTAATTTAAATCGTTTAATGACACCAAATTATTACATCACACGAATTCAATCAGATGATCACTTTTTAACCGATTTACAGGTGATTTACAGTTCTACTTGTAAAGAGCTTCTAGTTTTAAAGAATTTGCTCCTGTTTGCTCGGTTCATCAGCTCCAAATAATATTTTATAGACCATGATAGCCCCTTTAAAATATGAATAATAGCATTGATTTTAAAAGTAAGTTTCCTGATAAGGCATAACATTAAATTAATGAAAATAAGATTCAAAATTAACTCGATCATTTAGTGAATGTACTGTATAATTGATCTCCTTTACCGAATTTATAACTAAAATATGACGTTAAATTACAAATATGAGCAAAAATATGACCAAGACTATAAACATGACCAAAATATATATGCAAAATAAAAACTGTCTAATTAGGATGACATGCGAGCAATTCATGTTTATTTTGTGTTTGCGGTGAGAATGAAACTCAGGACAAAATATGACATGTCATAAATATCCGAACCCTAATTAGAGATTTATTAAATAAATATTAAATATATTAAATATAGGCCTACGCCTTTACATTTACAGTAATAAGGGTATGAGCAGATGCGTACAATGATGATGGCGGGCAAGTGAAATTACTCCTGGTACCTGCAAGGCCCGTTTAAAATATATAACCTCAAGATTAGGTTGTACGCAGAAAACGGAAGTTAAGTGCGTTTACTTCAGCTATAGTAGGGATGGATTATTAAATCTGGATAACGTTATGAAATCATTTCCATTGGGTTGGAAGATCATGCTTCCCCAGAGAGCGAATATAAATTCGGCTCTAAGTTTTCTTACAAGTCTTCTCATAGGAGGTTTTTCCATTCCATTTTGTAATGTAATCTGTAACCTCCAAATTCGAGGTATTAAATTCGTGTTCTTATCTGTATTAAAATTATTTAGCGATGGCGATGGAAAGTTGAATCTCGTCGAGGTTCGTTGCATTGTCGACTGTGAGTTCATCCTGGTTTAATCCCAAAACATTTCTTAATACACCGTGAGTCATTTTTCTTCATGGAGAGAAATGTTAATGGTGTTATTTATCTTGATATGTTGGAGAACTTTTTGATTCCTCAATTAGATGAAGATGAACAACAAGCTGTGCCTTTCTACTACCAACAAGACGGGGCACCACCTCACAGAAGTTCGGGATTTCCTAGATGGTCGCTTCCCTGGTCGGTGGATTGGACGTGCAGGGCCAATTGCATGGCCACCTCGCTCCCCCGACTTGACGCCTATGGACTTTTTCCTCTGGGGTTTCATTAAAGATAAAGTGTACATTCCACCCCTACCACAGTGTCTTCACGATCTTAGAAACAGAATCTCTGCTGCAGTTCATGAAGTTACGCCCGATTTGTTAGAACGAGTGTGGCAAGAAATTGATTTTCGGTGGGATGTTTGCCGAATCACAAATTGCAGTCACATCGAACGAAAATGAGAACTTTACAATCAACTTGAAGTGTTTTGCTACAAAATGACACCGTTACTGATTCTGTAAGTCTAATCAATAAATTTCTATAAGATTTCAAAGTTGTAAAGTCCTTTTTGACTCACCCTGTACTACGTTCTGGAAGGTTTTTCATTTTTTCTTTTGCTGAAATGATACAGGCCCATGTTTCGCAACCATTGTTGACTAAGGGAGCATGGCTGTACTTTGAATTTCTTATTCTTAGTCATGAGCTGAGAAGGCGGGATATTATTTAGAGCCTGAATTGTCATCGGGTACCGCTATTTTTTAAATAATAATTTTTTTTTTTTTTACTTAAGATTTTTTCTTAAATGGACATTTTACCATTCACATTAAAGTGTTTATTAGCTTACCGGTAGGTATCTATATACTAGTTCAAATTAACTATGAGAAAGGGTGATTATTTGTTGAAAAAGTCACTTCACGTACCGGTATATATACAACTTATTATATCCTAAATAGGTAACAAAAATGTTTAATCTTTTGTGGTAAAAGAACATTATGTTGCATGTTTGTAAACAATTTAGTATTAATTTATCTCCTTAGGAGCCGAAGAGTCTGCTGGAAAACAAATGTTTAAAAATATAGTTATTTGGTGAAATTCATCAGCTGTTAAAAATACTTTCAAAGATATTTTTAAGAAACTGGTTTAATGTGGAAAAAATTATTCGGTATTCATAATAGTTTTCTCCCTTAAGAAATTCTTAGATCCATCACTGCATCTCTTAGTGTGTTGGACATAAGTATGCAGTTGCATCAGGAAAGGTATTTATTTCCTATTAAGTTTAATGGAACCTGACATGTAAATTACCTTAATGTCGTGTCGGGAAGTCAGTCTTCAGCTTCACCATTCCGGTGAGTTTTATTCAGAGCTTGAAAGTTCTGTGTTCGATTTGCTCCTGCGGTTGTGTTCGCTGCCAATCATCATTCCGTCATTGGTTTCCTACATTTATCAGAGACCGCTGAATTGCTAGGTCAGACAGGACGGAAATTGAATGCCACACCTGTTTTGAAACTAGAACCTATCCACTTTACAAAAACCACTTCCTTCTAATGAAAGAGACTTACGGTCAAACCTACCTATAACGATATTTGTGGGCCCCAGCAGATTATATTGTTATATGGGCGCTCGCATTTGGTTACTCATTTTTGGGAGATTTCTTTCCTCACTCGCTTCCTATTCATACAGACAGGTTGACGAAGGGAATGGGGAGATTTCCCTCTCCCGTCAAACAATTCATTCCTTTTGGTAGCCCTTTGGTGGTAGCCCAAGTGTTTGAAATACAACCTACATACAAACAAACAATTTTTCTGGGTCGTTTCGGTTAAACGGTTAAAAATGTTTGGATAACAGAGGTTCTACTCTATTCCTTTTTTCTTTTCTTTCTTTCTTTAGTTCTTTCTTTTTGAAAACGCATTCTTATTTTATTGCTGTTGTGAATCTAAAGTCCGCTGATAGTTTACTTGGCTTAATATAAAAATAAAGTATAGCGCCATTGATTGCTTCGTAATTAAATAAAACTACAGATAACTTATTTTATTGCTAGACAGTGCTTTAAGAAGATTTCATGAGTTATTTCTTAAACGCTTGCAAAAATGATAGGGAACTAGTGCCAAGTATTAACTAGACCTAATGGCCTAATGGAATCTCTATATATAAAAGGCTTTGTCCTGACTGACTGACTTAATGACAGAGAATCGATGTAGAGCCTAAACTATAATAGGTAGAGACTTGGAATTTTGACAGTACCTTCGTTTCATAATGTAACTGCTCACTAAGAAAGTATTTTGCAAAATTTTAATTTTAAATGTCAAAAATCAAATGTTTTTGAGAATACTTAATCCTTTTTTACACAGAATTATCAAATCCAAATCACAGTTCACATGACAACATATTGTTGCCAGTGGTCTCAGATGAGTTTGGAACTAAATGAAACAGGACTTCGACAAATTAGAGGAGCTATCAATATAATTCATGTTATAAATAAATATTAAAGAATGAAATCCATGAAAATAATGCAGTTACATAACTTTCTCTACCCTTGACATAGAGAAAAGAATACGAGGTATGGTAATATGTTTTGGGGAGAGAAATATGAAAGTGATATTGCATTTCTGTTTAATTTTATCCCTAAAACGGTTTTATGGTAACATGAGAGAGATAAATAAATATTCCGCAAAGACAATACAATTTTATGTTACCGGAATTTCTTTTTCTTCTTATTTGAACCCCTACCAGGGTTGCTGTGTACTGTACAAGCGATGGGATGCAAAATTCTACATCCTCTATGAGCCATAAAAAGCTATAAACCTATCAAGCGTTTCCTGAGGGAATAGTTTGAGTGTGATAAGTCGTCCTTCCTATTTCAAATTATAAATACCTATGTAAGGACCTAGAATTTGAAAATCGAAAGTCCTTCATAAGTTAATTTCTAATTACAAAATACAAAACCCGGGCGACGCCGGGCCTTTTAAGATAGTAACTATATAAACAAATTCTGATGTGCAATCTCAAGCAATTATCTCTGCAGTAGTTAAGAGAAAGTATGATCGTTTCTTTGTAATACGGTTCTAGTTCATTAATTCAATTACAGTGTCATGGTGTAAAAGACGTACGCGACTTGACTACTGTCACTTTGAAATCTTGCCGTCATTCAGTAGAACCAGCGTTTCACGTTTTCTCAGAGAGTTTATTCGACCAGACAACTAGCATAATGGTTCCGTTATCATAGACTTCTAATGGCACTTACATTCTACAAAGTAATGTAACAAGACGGGCTGATCTCGAAATATAACGTGTTACATACGAATGTGTCTTGATATCTGTGAAGTTTGTTCTTTAGAATCTTGTGTGTAGTTGCATTTTATTAGTAAAACATATGGTCGAGTTCATGTCGTTTGTGAGGTAGAGTGGTTGTTTATTATACTGTATTACATCTGTCATGAATTGACATTTTAATGAGATTCCGAACACTGTTACTTATGTATTTGATGAAGAAAATAAGAGTGCATGTGTTTAAAGTTGCCCGCTTCTACTTGTGGTGTATTGTTTGCTGACGATAGCGAAATTTTATACGTTATGATGTCCGTGTTTGAGAGATATATCCTGATGCTATCTTTTGTGAGTCCTGATGATTATACGAAATACAGAATTTTAAAAAATAAATCAAGTGAATGGAGTGAATATATCAGACTACAATTAAACGTAAGAATGTAAAATAATGTTTTTTCGAGATGTAAAAATAGTAATGCACGGCAATATTGTATTAATTTTGTATTCAGTTGAACAAAATATCTACAGTGAATGAAATGGAAGTCTAATTAGATTAAAATTTATTTATTAACTCTGGCATCTTTTTTTATATGAGTTCATGAATTATAATAGTTTATTCTTAATTATATTGTTTGAAATAGCGAATATAAATAATTAAACGAATAAATTGAATAAAATGCTGCCGTATGGACATACAAATTCAAAATGAAACGATTAAAACGAACCACAGATTCATGAACATTACCCAAATCATGCCTAAACAATTAAAGCGGTTCATAATGAAAAAGCCCCCGAAAAAAAACACCTCATATTCGAGTTCCTTAGCCTCCAAAAAAACTGCATAGTGAGTTTCGTACAAATCATTCAACGTTTTGCAATTTAGGCATGCATGATGATCCCATTTTGTTTCCTGTGGAAAGAAAATCAGATCTCTGCTTATCTTAAAGTTATAAACAATTGAATAAAGTAGAACGAGTTAACAAAATCGAAGCGATTGGCAAATTATTGTGTTATTGCAAAAAAATAAATCTATTTGAGCTGTTCTCTTATTTCCAGTTGCTATGGGAACCTAGTAAGGCCATCTTTCAGTATGAATTTCCCAATTGAATACGGTCTTGTTAATAAGTGGCGTTGGGTCTACACGGAAACACCAGGTCAAATATTATATTGGATTAGTATTTCAAGAACGTTATGATAATATAAGAGAATATTGTAATAAGACAATGTGCCTATTATATTCGCAAGAAATGTAAATAAATACATTACTTCGGTAATACCTTTAACGAGATATATTATAAATTGAAACTATGTTGGTTAAATAACGTTGTACTGGAGCAAGGTAACAGTAGTTGACGTATAGAGGCTAGTAATGTAGCCACGTTAAAGTTTGGCAAGTTGTAACAAATGGCATGTTACGTTATGTGGGTCGCCATCATGAGAAAGGTTGTCACACTAGCTCATATGTAATGCTAACCCGTTATTTTTCGATTATAGCTAGGTATCATTATGACGTACAGACATAACTAATTTTATAAGGTGACATACTCGATTAAATTGATTTTTTTCCAACCTCTTTCAAGTCACTGTTACTGCTTGACGTGATAACTTACACTGTTACACCGTTCAATCTCATAACTCGTGGTATTTCAAGATGTTACATTCTTCATATTAGTGTCGTTCTGACGTCTCAATGTATATACAGTTAACCTTTTAGTAACTGCGAGACTAGTCCCATTAGTCTTCACGTTTCTTTTTCTTCTTGCTTTGATTATGTGGAAGATACCTGTTGCTCAATATTTTTTACTCCTTTTAGAAAACAGAATCAGCTTCATTTGTTATTGCGATAAAGTAATCTCGTTATACATAGCTTAAATTAATGTCACTTTCTGTCACTATTGTGACTATTGTAACCATTCCAAATATTTGAGGAAATGATAAATTTAAAAAAAAATCGTGTGTTTTCTTTGCAAATAGGCAATATTGTAAGCATTTTCACGTAGTGGTGAATGATTGTATTGTTTCCACGAAAAAATCTGATTTAAGCCGAGTATTCCACTGATACGCTGCATGTTGATAGGCCTATTGACCAATAACGTTTAGCACTTCCTCGGGTATAGACCAGTCACAGTCGTGCAATGCTTGCTATTAATATGAGGATGCGATTTTATCTGATAAAATCATCAGTTCGTTACTGGACACTTTAGTAGGCCTATCAACATGTGGTGATTAATACGTCACATGATGCCATTAAGCAGCACGAAAACAGATTATTTTATAAACATAACTTGTTTGGAAATTGAAATAATATGAATGCGCATTGATTTTTAAAAAAAATTCGATTCGGTGCAAGCCAGTTCGTGTGCTTTCATTCTTTTCTGCTGTTAGCTTACCTGAATTAACTATGTCTTGTATGCACCATTGATAGCACTGGTCACAAGTTGGTAACTCGATTAATGGATGGTTGATTCATAGTATGCCGTGATCTCGCAGCTGTTAGTATTTTTATATAACAAAGCACGAAAGTTATTATTTGCATAATCCGTTACATTTTTATTCATGGAATAGTCTTAATAAATCCAACTCGAGTTTACGAGTTGCATCAGCTAAATTCGTTCTTGCAACGCAGTCGCGAATCTATCCATAAACTCGTGATACAGTATGTGCAGAATTTTCATGTGATGTATATAACAGCCATGACGTATTTTTTGTTATAGGGTATTTAAATCCAACGCATACCGCGTGACTTGTATTTTTATTGTATGACAGGATATCTCTTCCTTTTTTGTGAAATGTCAGACAGCGGTCACTTATGACGTTTAGACCTCCCTGTCTTGAATAAGTTTTATTTATTTCTTTTAAAGAGAAAAAAAATATTTTAAGGCAATCTTTAAACAGGCAGTAGTTGTTATCCTTCTTCAAAGGAACTCGAAACAGTGCAGCTTTTGTGTTATTCGTATTGGCATCACGTACTTCCCGAACACAAAATCTTGTATAAATATTGACAGACAACTTCCAAACGAAGGAAATGTCCCCAAATGACGTGTAAAGAGTGGATCCACTATTTAATTGCAACGTATAACGGTGTAGTATTTTTTAATGACATCTTGCTCGTTTCCTTAACGTTGTTTAAGTTATTTCTGATTATATTGTTTTACTTCTGTCCATTTATTTTCCGTGACTAGCGTACTGTAGATTTGTAGGCCTACATCTAATAATTGCACCTCACTGAATGTATCCCCAAAAGTATTATGCACTCACACATACCTTTCATTGCCCTAATATTTGCTTCATGTTCCGGCCGTTCCCATTTCACTGCTATTGACGTACATATGCATCGCTGCAAAATTCTTATAAAGGCTGAGATATAAACTTAATTCATTAATGTCTTATCTTAAAATTTGTAGATATTTATCGACGTATTCTGTCATTTATGGAAACCAGCTATTCACGCAAGATTTTCTTACTTTGATGATTGTGGATTGCCTTTGTGTAGAGGTAGTTAAGAAGCTTTCCTGTATAGTGTATTACTGAATGCGAATGATATAGAGCAAATGTAAAACCTGTGGGCATTTATAAAAATAGATAACAAGATCACCTAATTGGCAATGATCCCAGGGTCTCTATTAGGTAACCTACGGACCCTCAGGGTTTCGAGTACTACGGTTAAGAAACACAAGGGTAAAATAAGAATAAACAGATAGCAGATAAAAAAAACTGGAGTTGCAAGGAATTTATTGGCAGCTTGGTGTTATTTATGGTTATAATTGTAGCGGTACTTAAAGGCGAGAGCAGAGTTGTATTGGAACTAGATCTCTTACAATGACTGCCAGGTAAGGAAGCTTACTCGTGGGCAGGCAATGCCAATTATTTTATCTCTAGAGGCGGGTGAAAGATAGATACTCCCGATGTTATCAATAGTCGTATATATTCTGAATCAAACAGAGCTGCTGCCAGTACCATTGCTTATTTCAGCTTTTTACTTCTATTATCTCTGAATGGATATCACCTAGAAAATGTTCTTGACCATCAGGTGAAAATTAACCGTTATTAATGGCCATTTCAGACAGCTGAATTAGAGAATAAAGCAATGTGTAATATATATATATATATATATATATATATATATATATATATATGTCAGTCCCTCATTGAGAAACATTTTATTTTATTTATTTCCCTCTATTGTCGTTTAATGCCTTCTCTTCCACTAACCAGATATGGCTATACACAAATATAGGCCAATACAATAATACAATACTTTTAGTCTTGGCCCCGATTCTTAGAACTCAGTAATATTTGCCAATACATTAATATTTTTAAATACTTCATGATACTTCATAAAGTTTTGTTCTTACCAATAAATAATCACAAGTTTTAGAAGTTTACTTTACTTTATAAGATTATTATTATTTTTTGTTCATAGTACTGTATTATTCATTTTTACAATTTAACATAGATATATGATACGAAAACTTAATATAGATATAATTTTGACTCCCGGGGTCCTAATTAATAGGAGAACCCTTTTTAAAATGTCTGTTTTTTTTTATTTATATTTAATTACAATATGTGTACAAATAGTAGCCGAAAATATTTATCTACGAACCCTGATTAAGATAATTTACAGATAGACAGTAGAAAGGGTATCATAGGTAACTTCAGTTGCTGCACCTTCAAAAAACAAAACAAAAAATTACCTGTTGAATTTAATATAAAAAAGAACGAGGTGGAGAGTAAAGCTTATTTCATTCCGACACAAAACTTTTCTTAAAATATAACCTGTCATCACATTGTCATGAATGGCCTCTATATAAATAGTGAAGTGACGCCCATCCCTCCTTCTGATAGGGCTGCTTCCTTCTAAGAACTTTTCCGTTAAAGATAACTGCATTTAATTATACCTTATAATATCTTAGACCTTGTTTAATAGAAGATTTATTCAGTTGCATATTATCATATATAAATAATGCTATTAATGCTTTGACTTGAAAGTATAATAATAAGGTTTTATTTCATGGACAATGTTACTAATACTGTTCTCTATTACATTAGCTGGAAAATTGTTTGTCTGTAGATTCCAGGAACATGGGTAACGAGATATTAAATAGTAAAAGAACATTTTCTTAGAAGTATCTAAACGGATTTTAAAACTCTTTCTTCGGCATATGATTTCGCGTTTCTATAGGTTACAATAAATAGGCCTATTATATGTTATTTATTATCATGAAGACTGTAGGTTAATTATTTATTATCATGAAGACTGTAGGTTAATTAACGCACTAGCCATATTTAAGCACAAACTGTTAAGTCCTACAATATAATAAATTTCATTTATATTTATACCCATCCATAAACCCTGTATTTTAGTTAATCTGCCGCTGTCCAGGGTTCGATTTCCGATGACAGCAACCTTTGTTGGTTATATTTGCGTAAGTCTGTTATTTTTCATTAATGCCATTTGGAAGACATGCTTGCAACCTTTACCTTTACCCCGAACGTACGTGAAAGTATAAACCATTTCTTGCCTTAATTTCATTAATTGATTTAATAAGAAGCAGTCTCGAAACAAGAACAAATTCAGTTATGCAATAGGCCTTAAACTCTTAGTGGTACCATTACTCTCTAATTTTGTACTTGTTTGTTATTAACTACAGTATTTTTTAATTCTTTTAGTAGGGCTATTATTGCTTTATTCCCTGTATTCTATTGGCAACATTATGAATTGATTATTTTATAGCATCATAAGGTCCTGAAGGGAAAGTCAAACCGCCTTGTAAATCGTTATTATTCTTAACTATCGATGGATGTAATGTGGGAAATCTGCAGAAGCAATATAATATATAAATAAATTTCTATTTCTCAGGAGGAGAGAGCTTGAATATTTCAAATGATGTAAGAAAATGGAAAACTCTACAGCTAACTTGCAAGGAAGAAATCTGAGCATTACCGTTTGAATTCTTTATCGAGCTGACGTGAGTTATGGAAAATGTTTTTGCATGTCATGTCAGGCGTATGTACAGGTGCAAGCAAAGTGATTTGATGCCTGCGGTGGCTCATGTTAACACGCGAAATAATCGCATTTGCAAAATGCACTTGTTAGCATCAGTCGTCACTTATTTCACAAAATGCTTTTATCTTCCAAGATCAACTTCCTCAAATCCGAAACTATGTTATATGAAGACAAGTAAATAATTGGTAGCAAATATCAAAATGCTTACATTTCCTTAGAACATTACATTTCAAGTATCTTCCGAAGTACCCTTAAATAGGAACAGGAACCCATGCAAATATGGCTTCATACTGTACAAGAACAGAATAGTTATTTAGGCTACTATTTTTTTTTTTTAAGTTTTAAGTTAGAAGTTTATTGTTACATACATTATTACATTTCATTATTTACATTATTTCAACATTAGTACAGGTAAAAACAAAAACCAACAGAAAATACTATTTCTAATTTAGCATAAAGAAAATGTAAGGTATGCCCCTAGATGAGCAAAGCTCGTGTTTAGGGGTATGATAGATTCATATAAATCTAATTATATATCAAAGCACAGTATACTACAAACGAAAATTATAAATGTATGAGTACAATGTATATAAAATAATTCTGCATAATTAACGAGTGGTTTATATAGAAATTACAAAGAACAGAAAAAAGTTTTTATAAAAATAAATTGGGTTGAAACAATGAAAAACAAAACAAAATTAAAGTTGTGCTATTAATAATATATAATATTTTTGTGTATTTTCCTCTTGAAATGTTTGAGATTGTAATTTATATATATTCTGGGTGCTCAGCAATAAACGTGTTATACAATTTCAAACCATAGTTTTGACCATGTAATTGTAATTTGTAATTACAAAAGCTAATTTTGTAATTTGTGATCTAGAATATTTTATCTACGTCCATCTGTTAAACATAAATATTTTTTTAATACCAAAATTTATTAAGTCATACATTTAACTCAGTTTCCTGAAATTGTTTCCTGGCAACAACAGAAATCAAAATTTGTTACCGAAGTGTCCATTGTAGATTTCGCTTTAAAAATTAAAAATGAGTGAAGAAGATGAATTTGATGATCCACCAGCTGCAAACTTGAAATTAAACGTGCAACTTTGGATTTACTGCCTGAAAAATCGAGTAAAGTTTATATGAACAATTACACGAATTTCATAGAGGAGTGTGTGAGTAAGGGAGTAAGAATAAATGAAGTTACCGTACAGTATTTTTACGAAAAGTCAAGAAGATTAAAGCAACTAGTCTCTGGTGAGGATATTCTAAAAGAGGAACTGTACTGATTAACGATGTTGATAGCAGTAAGTTTAGGCACTCTTCAGGAGGCAAGGGTGTATTTTACTTTTTGAAACTGTGAATTTTTCGTTTTGAAGGTATTTTACGTTTTGGTGTAGGTAGCAAAAAAAAATTAGTTTTTTAAACACTATCGTGATAAAACTTTGAAGGTTCTCCCTTCGGAGAAGATGAAGCAGACAGTCGCCGAAAGCTTAGAATTTAATTCCTTCACTACCCGACTGGAAGAGAACAGTTTCTACTATCATGGTACTTTAATAACTAAACAATATATTGCGTTATATTCACGGTAGTTTTTCTTAAACATTTTGACATTTAACATTTTCGTATTAGAAATGTATATGTATGGTATTATAAATTAATTATAATTAGTTATAATACATCCTTAATTGATTCCAAAGATATATTTTAAATTCCATTCTTAAAAAACAAGTGAAAATTGTTATACTTTTCGAAAACTTCGAAGGGCATAGAACTAGAAAAGCAATTTTGTTGTTGAATCAAATCATGGTCACAGAATGAATTCCTCGTGTTGCAGAGTGGTAAAATCAGTGCCTTAAATGGTCAGTGCCCTTAAAGCATCCAAGCGAAATAATTTACGATGTCCTTTCCGGAGTAAATTCATTGTGAGGGTGATTCATGAATTTCTTAATTGGTGCCAATACGTACATTTATTTCTTCTCAAAAGTTCATTCGCTCCTGCATATTTAATGTTGCGATAGATGTAAAGGTTTCTTATGTTATTCTGAAGATGCTATTAATCATTATGGTGTTCTTGCTCATTAAATGCGCAGGAGGAAATACTGTAATATCTTTTGGCCTATGGTCAGAGTAATATGAACATTTTTTAAACTTTTTAAGTTTTAAAAGATGTTCATCTTAAAACGCTAAAGAAATGTACTTTCAATCTAACGTTCATTTAGTTTATTTTAAACTTTTGTATCCCAGTTTTTTGCCGACAGATAGGGCCTAATTTGTATACTCTTAGTAGAGGTATGATTGTAGATTCATTTTACTACTTAACATACAGGGTATTGAATTCAATGATGATTAAGGAAATCGCGGGTTCAAACCCCGAGGCCGAGAATATGAATATGTTTTTTTTCTAGGTTTTCCACACGATCAAAGGCGAATGCCGGAATGAACTGCACTTTTCATCTACCCGAATGTTCCAATCTGTTGTTCTATGTATTTGTAATGTCATAGGAAGCAACGCTCTATCACATTGGTCCCTCATCAGGGCATCCTTCCTTGTCTTATCTACTAACTGTTGATCCACAGCTTTGTTACTCCTACGGGCATTCACATATGAGCTTTTCGAAAGGGAAGATAAAGCTGGTTGAAAAAGAATAGAAAATAAAAAAGAGCGATTTAAGGCTTCAATAGTATGTTTTCCCAATAATTTAGCTACTTTCGTAATAAATTAAAGCATAGTAACTGACACAAATAAAAAATTAACAGTTCATTAGAATAAGGAATTCGATAGGACTTGCATGTAGGCCTGCTTTCTGTTATATCTACAGTTTAATTTGTACTTGTGTTCCGTTTACTGTTCTAAGGGTTTTTCTGTTTAGATTAAAATATGCAGATAGTGTAAGCGCTGAACGTTTTTATTTTTAACTAGCCGCTTACCTGTCCTTAAACAAGCAGAAAGAAAAAAGGTATCTTGCTTCATTGTTAGCCTTACCCAAGAAATATCACGAGGAAGTAACCGTATTTCGATTTCCAGTATGCCTGACGTTCTTTCATTTTCTAGCACAGACGACGTTGAGCTGGCTTTTCATCAAATATTCTATGGTGGCTCAAACACACACTCACTCGAAACATGTGCTATGTTGAAAACTCGACATCGATTTCGGAGGCGAACACAGTAGGCTACTTCCTCTACTTCCTTACAATACTTGAGTACTGGAAAAAGGAAGTAAAATGGATTAAATTAACAACAAATGCTATTCAGTGATTAGTCGATAGTCAGAAAGAGGAGTGATTTTTAAATGTTGGTGAAAAATTCATATATTTTGTGGGGTTCGATGTAGATCAGCGTTTCTCAACCTATGGTCCTCGGGCCACTGGTGGTTCGTGAAGATGACGCAGATGGTCCTCAGACATAATTAAAAAATGCCATAAAGCAAGAGGAAAGTAAATAAGTAAAATTTTTCACATATTTCGTTAAAATGGCCTATAATTAATGCCCCAAATATTAAGAATATGGGCCTTCTTTTAAAAATGGGATGTAAAATTAAGGGTCCGTACATTTTTTTTAGACATTTTAGAGGTGATCAGGTTCAAAAAGGTTGAGAAACGCTTATGTAGATTCTTAGAAAACGATCACAGGGATGGTGTAAATTATTTTTCATATGATGAAGTTTTTCGCTTTAGTACAATGGTATAAACTTCCCTGTAAGCGCTATAATTTGATCGTATTGCGACTAAGTTTGAAAAGAATAAATAAAAAATACAAAGTACAAATGTATGGAGGGGAGAATGGTATTTGTAATCAAACATTTCCTGCTCCTGCCAACCATTTCACACTTGTTAGTTTGTTTGATTACCAATTGCAATCGTGCATTGTATTTCTGTTTACTCGCGAAACAGCCAATGAATCAAAACGTGCTCGTGATTGTATTGACAAAAGATTAAGAGGAAATTGCTTTTTGATGGCAAAGAAAACCCTCTGTAGCCCCGTTGGGAATCACACTGGTTTTATTTCCGTTCGCTTGTTAACATACTTGGCCTTTCTTTTCTAGCGTATCGCATTAGTATGCAATAAGCAAGCTTGAAAGTAACTCCAGATTAGTGATCAATGGGTTTACAGCAGCAGCAACAGCAGCGTTACGTTTTTTGACCTAGGCCGGTCAATCCACTTTTCATTGTCGACAAACTGCCTTGCTTCATGCTATTCTTGTTCTCTTGATGGTATGATCACGGTGCCAGCTAGTTAACTACAAACTGTATCCTTGTACAGAAACAGATGTAGTTTTAACTTTCTAATAATATTTTGTAACATAATAATAATAAGGAAAAATAGTATTGTAAAATAGTATTGTTTATTAAGGAATATTCCACAATACAATGGTTTTCCTTCATCCCACAACAATCTTGTCCATAGCATCTTCTTCACTTAGCCTAATCCTTTTCTCGCCATACTCCTTTTCACCCAATCCATCCAGCACTCTTTGGGCTTCCCTCTTCTTCTTTTTCCTTCTACTTTCCAATTCAAAATGTTCTTGGTATTCTATCCTCTGTCATTCTGAGTACATGTCCATACCATTTCAAGCGTCCTTCTTCTACAATTTTCAAAATATTCTTTTAAACTTGCATTATTTCCCTTATTCTATTATTCCGACTGCTAAATTCAATCTTACGGAGTAAAAATATTTTACATAGAGCTAAAAACTAATATATCAGGCATTATTCCAAAGTACAACATTATATGGCGCTCAAACTTGGACCATAAGTAGACAACAAGCAAGCAAATTAATGGTATTAGAAATGGATTTTTGGAGGCGTTCAGCAAGAAAATCCAGGAAAGAAAACAACAACGATAATAATAATAATAATAATAATAATAATAATAATAATAATAATAATAATAATAATAATAACGATGATGATGATGATAGCAGCGAACACATTAGACAGATGTCAGATGGGAAAAACCATAGAACACGTAACATATGCATGTCAAGCTCTAGCACATCTAGGCATCAGCGATAAAGCTGAAAACCCGGGTTCGATTCCCGCTCAGGACAAATTTTCCTCGATAGATTTACACATGTCTCTCTTCAATGAGACAGAGTGGAAGCCTGTGATTAGCTAAAACCACTGAAAGTTTGGGTAACTTAAAACCTATAATTAAATCAGCATGAGCGTCCAATGCTTCCTCGTATTCTAGATGTACAACACAGTAGAAGGTAATAGGGGGTCTATTTGATATTTATTTAGTCCAACTGATCATGCGTATAACATGGGGCATGTTAAACTGCTCACAAATAAAACGCATATAATGGTAAAAAAGCTATAGTTATATACAGTGTGAGGTCGTTATGAATCTGTGGCTTAGTTCTAAAAGGGCCAATGTTAATTGCTTGCAAAAATGAGATCTAAGATTATTGAGCTTGGCTAGCCTTTATCTTTCGTATAATAAAAGTGACAATGTATGATGCTATTAGTAGACATAATGCAGGAACCTTAGAGGCCAATGTCGGAAGTTCTTAGCCAAAAATGTTTCTTCTATAAAGGCTTCAAAGTCAGTTATCTCAAAAGCAATTTTTATGACATTGGTCCTTTTAGCTTCGAAATTTTGAAAAGAAACACGTCTGCACAGATACGACGTAGCCTATCTCGAGAAGATACGGATCATCACGTAGGTGATTAAGTAATGCTATGCACTTGTCCATTTTTTAAACCTTATTAATCGTTTTTTTAAGTTATTTTGGTAGTAGAGATGGAACTAAATAAGAGAAAGGTTACCTTTTGAATCTTTGAGACATTATTAGAACACTTACATTACAAGAAGGCTACAGGATAATCAGACCTGGAATCGACTATTGGCTATCGCTTTGTTATCCAGTTACGTTAACAAGGATCATTAAAATTCCTAACATCAACTGTTTGCATTTCTCACTGCAATTATTCTGAGAGATACGAGGATGTTAGTAAGGTTAAGATCTTCTCAACGAGAGACGAACAACGGACTTATCAGTCGAATCGATCTTCTCGCTATAGTAATCTATTCAATACTCTCACCTTTGTCCATAATTCTCAAAGTCTGCTTATCTAATGGTAGAATTCATTGCGAATTAAAGCAATGGTAATCGAAGCTAATAGCAGATTGCTTTACTCAAACAATGTACTGTCTGCTTGGACTAATTAAATGTTATTGCATTGGGATCTATTAAACGTAACAAGGTGTTGTGCATATTTTTTAGAATGCTTGTTATCTTGTTGTATTTTAAGCGAATAAAACATACTTTAATGATTCTCGCTGGATTATAATATAAATGACGATAAACAAATCTTCTGCAGGGTTTCCCTCTATAATTATAGGCTACTGTGATCTTAGGCACTATCACTTTTAAAACCCAGTGCTTTTCAATTAGAATTCAAATATATCTCCTCCGATAAGATATTCTGTTAAGGATGTAGATTTTCTCAAATCCTTTATTTTTATCACCGCCGTCTCGAGAATTGCACTGCCTGTCCTATGCTTAATTTTAACATGGAGTTCAGAGTATTGTTAAATTGCCTAATTTCTCCAATAGAGGCGACACAGTTCACACCCAGATAGCATGAAATTCCAGCATATTTCAGTTTCCGAGTTTATACTTCAGAGGGCAACACAGAGCCTACGGTAATGTAAAGGGTATTGCAGCTGGGTGTGGTAGGTGCTGCCATCTGTAATGTCGCCGCGTACGCAAAATTAGCCGTATAGGACAGGCAGTGTATACACGAGTAATACAGTCTAGAAGGCAATGATTTTTATATAACTTATAAATTTTATATAACACAAGGTTACCCAAATGAGCAAGTGCTCGTGTTTGGGTACAGTTCAGTTATTTACAATACAGAATTAGTACACAATTAAGAACACTATTAAATACAAATAAATAAAAGAAAATACAACTCTAATTTGAAATCAATACCTAGAAAAAAATAAAAAAGAAAGAACAGAAAAAATAAAAAGTGGGAAGAACAAAATTGAAATCCTGAGTTATAACTAATAAAATGGTTCCTTAAATGTCCAATAATTACAGAGTGAAGTAAATTTTAAGCTGTGAAAAAAGATTTTTGATAAACTTATTGAATTTTTTGCTGTTCATATATACTATTTCTGGATGTGACCTAATTATGGAGTTATAGACTCTTGGACCATAATAATTGTTATTGTTACGACCCCGACACCAATGTTATGCCCGACGGTGATTGTTATAACTTGGCTCGATTTGTTTCAAGATGGCGGCGGTCAAGTTTCGTGGCACTACGCTTTGGTCTTTGTCAAGATGGCAGTAATTTGCCTGTAAAATGCTGATTCGTAAACGGTTGTAGGCCTAATTCTTTTTATTTACAAAAAATCCACTTAAAGGTATCGTTGTATATTCCGGCACTGCATATCGATGAGTCGTATTCCTTCAATAATTATACAAATGTATTTCATGCTAGGCTTGCCAATTTGTTTATAGGCTATTTCTTTTTTCCCCCTAGTTTAGTGCCTCCCTTAATCCAAGAGCAGATATCTCCTTTATATTTTATCCACTGAACTTCGTGACCAATTTGTTCCTTAAACCTGCTCAATAAAATTAATGGAAAGTGTGATAACCAGGGCCCGGATTCTGATGACCTAAAATTGTTTGAAAAATGACCTATAAAATGACCCTAAATTTTAAAGAAAACTACTTAATAATTATAAAAAAATGACCTAAAAACTGATATTTTATTTGCAAAAAATTATTATTGTACACACAAAGTTATAGACTAGTTTGTACAGTCGGTCAAATAAAAAACGTCGGGACTCGTATGCAGTTAAAATTAAAGTTTTCACGCATTAGTTCACAAGTTTCCTATAAAAACATTAAATACAGACCATTCTCGGAACATATGAGGCCATGCGACAGGAGGGAAAAAATGAAGAACTAAGGGAAAAAATTGAACAACGCC
The DNA here is from genome assembly GCA_964059195.1 of Ectobius pallidus. Classification (NCBI taxonomy): domain Eukaryota; kingdom Metazoa; phylum Arthropoda; class Insecta; order Blattodea; family Ectobiidae; genus Ectobius; species Ectobius pallidus. The sequence goes on from CAXKWD010000009.1 coordinate 101,113,179, forward strand.
AAAACCGCAACACACGATATTCGACTTAATGTATTGTCATAATTCATTTTGCTTTGTGTCATCGCCACATAAAAATGCTAACGTGAGAGAAAGTGTGGTTAGGGCTGTAATTGACCTGCATTTTTCGGTCTCTGAACCAGCGAGAAGGTTCCATATTTATGAAAAGAAGCTCAGAGGTGGGAACGTTACTATAATGCGACCGGAAGTTTTCATAGCAAACGTTGATCTGGCCGGACGCGTATTTCGATGCTAAGATTGGTAGCAGATGCTGAGCGTAAGTTATTGATTTTGCACTACAAGTACCGGTATTATAAAATAAAATCTTTAAAAAATGCTCCTTGAAAAAACATATTCCTCGCGAATCTATTAATTATTAATATCATAAAAATTTGCAACCAAGAATATGGCGGATTTGAGGCATATAGCCACAGCCTTCTATACATGTTTGTTTTGGAACAAAACTGACTAAATAATCAAGAAAATACATGGATAGACAAGAGGCGTGTGTGAACCTAACCTTAAGTCTTCCTGTACATGCGCATATGCTCGTTCGTGATACTTAATCAAATACCGCCCGACGTTTTTTATTTGACCGACTGTACATAGAAAAACTGTAAATAACTGTAATGTTGTGAATGTTCTTTTCTCACGGAAATTTATACTGGCACTGAGGCACTGGTGAGTCAAAATTCGGCATTTCCTTTTGTGGTCTGCCGGATTATATTGTTGTTTATTGAGGGTAAACAGTAGTTTGCACTCTCAAATCCAAGCAGGTGGCAGACTCTGGTGCCAAGTCAATCTAATGACAATAGTAGTATAATACAAAATTTTGGCGTTTCTTTGATTCTCATTTCCGACTGAGGCATGACACTATTCTAACGCCGAATTTTTCCTTCTTGCATTAAGCCAACAACACTTCAAAGACAGTACCGCTAGCGACGGAAAAAAGTACACTCAATGAAAATGCATAAAATGACTAAATAAGGAAGCAAATGACAAGAAAATGACAAAATAATGACCTAAAATTGAAATAAATGCCCTAAAAGTATAAAATTTCATAATATGACAAAAAATGACCTAACAAAAATGTATTTCTGTAATGAAGAGGTCATGATTAGGATTTATCTAAAAGTTGGCAATGTCTATCCAGCTTCAATAAAAAGATGACATGTCATTAGAATCCGGGCCCTGGTGATAACTGTTCAGCGATAACGAAGCTAATGAATAATTACCGAAATAAATAATTATGATTGAGTGATTTCAGATTTTTCTTGCATGTTAGGCTATTGGTTGAAATGCGTGAAATAAGGTTCAAAATACGATTGGGAACATAACAGATCCAATCGAAACAGCTGCCTCTATATTTCACTTGTAACAAAGTCATTTGAAACAATTGCTTCTCCATTTCTCTGTACATCGTAGTTGAATTATGCATGTCATGCATCATATTAAAGCATTATGACAATGATGGTCCCACCTGGATCTCCCTTATGTATCTGTCTATGGAGGAATGTTAGTGAGCAAAGCTACGGTATTGTCCGATATTGGCCTCACATGGTGCTGTGGACACAAAGAGTTAACAATGCAAGGATATACGGATTATCCGTAAAATTATGACTATTACTGAATAATGTACCGTTACTGATACCATTTGTGTTAGGTTGTTAACATATCTTGAAACATATCATTGTACTTGTTCATAATCCTGTTACGATTAGTTTCTATTAAGATTAAGGTTTAGAGACCTTTGACATACCATTCATGGTGCTCTTTAAAAGGACTTTCTCTTAAGAGCTAGGAATAAGTTTCTATGAAATTGTAGTTGAGAATGCCTCTTCGGTTTCTTTTTCTTTCTGCTATTCTCCACAGTGTATGAGGCATATTGCTACGTATTACTGCTGCTACTTCTGCTATCACTACTAATCGTAACCACTATTTCAATAATTCTTCTTCTTAAATTTTGTGTAAATTATTGGTAATAAAACTTTTGAATCGTGATGATTTTGAATACTGCAATTGTAAGTATTGATATAAAAACTGTTATTATTTTTACGATTAATACAATGCAGCCCATTACTAGAACTGTTATGATTTTCTTAATTGCTATGAATTTTCTTGCATAAATAAAAATAACATAAATATACTCTACAGCAGAGATCGGCAAATTTGTACCGGCTGATGAGGTGACGTACTACTACCTTCAGGGCAAACAATAAATCTGCTTGAAAAACAGTTGCTACCATTTTTCTTGCTTACAGTCTCTCAATGACGTCGTGGAAGCTAATATAGGCAACTAGCAATTCTAGCTAAAATTTGGCTCGATTCATAATGTTGGTATGATTATTTTAAAAATGATGTTTAGTGCCTAGTCAGTACAAAGTCGCTGTTTTCATTGATTATTTTTTATCAAAGAAGCTACAAATGTGAAGATGTTTCAGTGTTCCGTCCTTATGGATTTACATAAAACCAAATGCAATTAATGCAATGAAATGAAAATGGTAAAAATAAACCGATAGAATTATGACGATATACAAATGCGATTGGTTGAAATTCCACATATTCTTGGTCACTGTTTCATGAGCTAAATCAAAGGCTGCGAAAATGTGACTGGTGAGTCGATTTGGTTCTTGTGCCATCTAAGTACATTGTTTGTTGTCTTCGGGTAGTATAATAGTGACTCGGGGTAGGCTTACAATATCGCCGTATTTTAGCTAAATAGTATATCAAATTCGGACACTTGTTATATTACAATATGATAATTCAGAGATGATAAATTAAACTCTGTAGCAATCAATGAACAGAAAAATAGTAATTGTATGAAATTGTTACATTTAAATATTAACTCTTTAGTAACATTTTGTGACGACATTCACTAGTTTTGGAATTTGAAATTATCTTGGTATCGTATGCATCACTACAAAATGGAAACATTCAGGAGTAAAATATTCTTTTACCTTTTCCCGCGACAAACGTGAAAACTGATTTTCCTACTTTGATATGTCTGTTTCTTTTAAATAGACATTTAATTAATAATCTATGTCTGTTAAATTTATTATACGACAAATCAAAGAGTTCTTGAGATTAGCAAAGTTAAAAATCCCATTATCAGCATTGTATTAAATTGAATTTAAAGCTTGGATTGGAAAAAAAAATGAATACTTTGGCTTTCTATATTTTACTCGTGTTTTCGTTTCCGTTTTAACAGAATTTTCGTTCTCACTAAAGTATGCTCACTTACTCCAGGGGTCGCGTGTCACATTTGAGAACTACTTATTAATATCAGGAGTCTTAAGAAGGAAAAAATCCCATATTGTAATGGTTTGATCGGGACTTCAATTATTCTGGCTTTAATAACAATGTATGCGGTATGCAGTATAAACACATTTCACCTACAGTATCAATAATTGCAATAATAATAATATTGAAAAAATTATCGGCAGTATACTATTGTTCAGATTTGAATTTAAACAGCGTGCACTTTTGTATGTACATAGCGACTTTTTTTTGGAAGAGTGCTAACTTAAATATTTTAATTAAAATTTGCTTTATGAACTGCGTCCCTATAACGGAACAGCCTTATTTAACTTACGTTATTTAGATAACAAATCAAATATGTTCCTGTAATTTAGGTTAGTAAAGACAGTATCCCCAATTTTGGATGAATGTAAGTACATAAAACCATTCACGTCTGGTTTCATTCCTGTTTACTTTTATGTAAGCTTGACTGCAATGTGTGCTTAAGTAAATGTCTAGCAAACAAGAGCTATTGCATTTCAGATTTGAATGGAATACCAGAGATTGTTTACTAAGTCAATGCTGTCGAACGGAACGTAAAACAGGAACTAACATAAAGTATCCGAAGAATTGTGCTGGACGGACAGCTATGCCTTTAGCCTCGCAGAAAGTAATATATCACGTTTTCGTTCCTATAATCTCGAACTGGCATAGCTTTCAGTAACTGCAGTTGTAACAATTTATTAGACGGTGCCTAAATATTGATTGTTCTTTCGTCGAAACAATTTTATGACTGATCGTATGTTCATAGTACCTTAGTTTTTTACATCTTACTTTGTTCAAGAAGACAATGTAAAAGTTCAGAATTTATAACTTAATCTGCATTATTACTTAAGTTCCACAGTATCTTCTGATGCCTGAAGCTAGTATGTTTCTCTTTTATTTCTTAGAAGACTGAATCTTAATAAAAAACCATGGTTTATCTACCGTGCTGTCAAGTAATCATTTATTTGCCCTTAAATTGGACACTATTATTGACAACAGATTCTTCTGCCTACGTTTTCAAGTTAATACTAAATAGTTGTAGTATAAAATTTTTCTATCTTCACTGAAAGCCTGAAAGCGCATAATAGCGCTACAAAATATTTTACACTCTGAAAATTCTGAAGAAACGCAAAGCCACTGAATTTTAATAACAGTAGCTTAAACCCTGTTTTCTTTCTGCATAGGGCCTACATTATAGGCTAAGTTTCATCCTCGCGAGCGGATTTGGATGCGCGCGGAATATAGGAATCCGCGCGCGCATCATTGGAATCCGCGAGCGCATCGATTTCGGCTAATGCGGGTTCCGTAGCGGAGAGTGAAAACACCTTTCGCGCGGATGCAACTTATAATGTAGGCCGTGTAGTACCATTTTTTTCACTATAAACACAATTTAAATATATTATTTTCTTGGACATTTTTTCATCTAATTATATCATAAGTTACTTGTTTTGTGTTCAATATAATGGGCATGATTAACTTATTGCACATACACTTAGGCCTATATGAGTCTCAGAATTTGTCTCAGAACTACTTATATGCCGCGTGCTTGATATTGACCAATAACGTTTAGCAATTCCTCGGATATAGACCAATCACGATCGTTTATCGTATAAAGTGCTTGCACTTAATACGAGGAAGGGATTTTACCTGAAAAATGGTCAGCTCGTTACTGGACATGCAAGCAATATTGTACCATGATTAGGCCTATTGGCCCCGGCATTGGGCTGATCACCCATCCGGGGAGGCCCTCCATGTCCTTGTCTGGTCAAAAAAGTATGTATGTGATCCAAAGGTAATCCCTCTCCCGACAGGTTGCGGCCCTGTAAGGCCCGGGCGGCTTGGGTCGCTTAAATCCTCAAAGGGAGAGGTGAAACTACGATAAAGAAAGAAAGAAAGAAAGATTAGGCCTATTACGTCGCATGTTGCCACTAAGCAGCACGAAAACAGATTATTTTATACAACATAATTTGTTTGGGAATTGAAATAATATAAATGTACATTGGTTAAAACACAATTTCGATTTGGTGCAAGCCGGTTCGTGTGCTTTGATTCTGTTCTGCTGTTAGCTTACCTGAATTAAGTTAACTATGTCTTATATGCACAATTGGTAGCACTGGTTACATGGTAAGTCGAATCGATTCATGAATGGTTGATTATAGTATGCCATGAACTCGCAGCTGTTAGTTTTGTTTTTATATAATAAAGCACGAAAGTAATTATTAATTGTATAATTCGTTACATTTTTATTCAAGGAATAGTCTTAATAAATCCAACTCTAATTGACGAGTTTCATCAGATAAATTTGTCAACTCTCATGGGATTACCTATGATAAATACTGTTTTCCATAATACAAATTTAACTAGTAAGTGTAAGTTACTATGGACTATCTTCTTTATTCGCTGTTTGATTAATTTTATTATAACAACAATAATGATTGTAATAATAATATAGTTTCATGTCTTCATAAGTTTAAATCTTCCAAATTCACCTAGAGAAGTCAGGGCCATCAAGTCACTGCGAATACCATTCACCTATGTTAAAACTACTATACATGTGAACTCGACATGGAGTCACCAAAGCGCCTACGCCAATCAGTATTGTACAATTAGGCCTCCACACTCGAGTAAGCATACCGTATTAGCAAAGTGGGTGCGAGACACTAATGGATGTCGCATTCCTGTCTCCTTATTTTCAATGTCACTACCCACGATACCACTTAATGCCTACAACACCATCTTAGTGACCCATAGCCGCTCTGTTTTCATCTTATGGCAAACCAAACGTTATGCAAACAGACATGTTATCATTAAACAACCGTTCCACTCGAGTAGCACTCAACTAATAATAATCTAAATTATTAAAGCAATTCATTTTTCAAATTAGAGTCACCGTTACAAACTCACGAATGTTTTACCTTTCGGTATAGGAGTGGCTCTTTATAGACTTTAAAAGTCGTGCCATGTCGAAATTTGCATTTTCGTCAACCACAGCCTGTTTGTATGAGCGAACTCTTTGGCTTGGTTTTTCGTATTACGAATGAGAACAAGTATAAACGCATGCATCTTCCCTCAAATAAACAAAGACAGGATTCTACCAGTGATACGATCATAGGGTAAGTCTTTACACCGATCGGTAAAAGGACAAAAAAGCATTAATTGTACATCAGCTGATTTACGCCTAAAATGGTATAAAATGTTAATTTTTTACATAGCTTAAAGCTATTTTGAACAATCTAAAATAATAATAATAATAATATTAGTAGTAGTAATAATAAATTAATATTAATATTAAATTTAACATTTTGTGATATTTCCTTTTTTTGTTTGTTAGATTGTGCGTTAATTTTTCTGGTTATTTAACGATTGTTGTTTGGGCTCTGTTCCTCGCCGTTGTGCCCAAATACTTTTCCACAGGATATCTTCTACATGACTGTATACCAACAGACATGGGACTGCCGCATTTACGCATACCTAAAGGCGATTTCATAGGCCGGGATCATACCAGCGATCTTGGGGACAGAGTGCTTTAATGACTGTTTCATCTAAGCCATTTATTTCCTTTTTAAACAACTGTCGTTTACATGTCCTTATTAATTTTTTTCTGTAGCATGAACTCATGCCAATAATCACATCTCCCTATTACTCTGTTAATTAATCACTTCCATTTTGAAATGTATTTTTGGCATTTGCGATATATTTTGCATCTACAACAGTTGTACTGCATGTATTGCTGGTAGTATCGCTTTCAGCTCGCTCGCTTTGTGTGACAAGCCGTTCACCATTATTCTCCATTTCAGAAAAAGTACCTTATAATTATTCAAATCATTTTAAGATCATTTGTTAGCTGTCAGTATCAATTTATAGAGTACAAGTCGAAAATTATCGAAGTCATGTCATGGTGCAAATTATTATTCTTAAGAAGACGAGGAAATCCTTTTTCTTTTGAGAAGTACAACTTTCTATTCCTAGGAAGAGAAAGCCCTTTTTGTTTTTCCTCGAATTTGGGATTTTTAAAAACAGCATTTTCTCTTTAAATTGCATAATGCTTTATTCAAATTCCTTTTTAATCAGCGAGTATGATCTGAAGGCGGTGTGGCCCAATGTAAGTCCGTCGGCTATAGACTGGATGACTCTCTTCGATCCAGTTACGGGAGATTTTCTCCTACACGGGGATAAAATTCAGCCAGAATAATGATATACCAAATATCGGAAGCCTTACCACCCGAAACCACAACCACTGTGCACCACTACAACCACCTTTACCTTGTCTAAAGAAGATAATCTAGTGCAGTGTAATTGAAGAGTTTAGTTTTATAAGGGTCTAAGTGCCAAAATCATGATTGTGTAGAAAACAAGACATGACCCACAGAAAGACCCAGCGCTATAGGCCTATCTTGAAATTTATTGCTACTAACGTGGCTTTTCCTGGACCTTGGACCTTGGACCCTTCTGAAATGCATTGGTCTGGGTACGTAGACCCATTTAAAATTACCAGCTGAAAAATCATGATTTTGGCACTTAGATTCTTATAAAACTAAAATTTACTGGTAGCTTCAATTTACTGGTAGCCTATTATTTTTATTTTGTTGTAAATTGTTTATTTAATAAATGAATGAAACAATATTTATTTGCATAAGCACGAATACATTAATACCGACATTCTATCAGTATGAATGTTACCATTATGATATTTTATAGTGATATCAAAAGAGCATGATGGTAGTAACATTACATAAATTCCATTGCATTTCTGTGTACTGAATGAAAGTAAATTTAAATCGTAACGATCTCTTCTGTTAAAGATTTAGTATGTTTGTCGCTAATTTGAAGCCTTTTGCATAGCCGACATTGTTATTATTCTCGCCATTATTCCCTTATAGTAGATTTGTGCTACCTCTGCTTGCTGAATGATAATCTTAGTTTGTATGTTATGTATGTGTTTGTTTATGGAATCATACATATTCAGTTAAGCGGACAATGGGTAGTGGGCGAATTAGATAAGTACAAGATCTTCCTTCGTTACCTGTCGAACACGAACGCTTGAGATCACGTGTAATAAATATCAGCTAATTGAACCACAATATACAGGGTGTTGGGAAATGATGTTAATAAAATTAAATAAATTCGGATAATAATGGAGTCAAATAATAATGTATTTCATTACAAGATTCCAGGATTTTTCTTACCGGAACACTTTCTTTTGAGTTTCTGATATTTGTAACCTCTTCTCAAATATTGCAATTTAACTTCTCATAGGCCTGTCCCTTAATCGAGTTAAGTTTTATTTTGTTTTTCTTTAATTTCTGTTGTGTGGAATTAGAATAACACACAGCAATATTCCTCCAAATAGCCGCTATCTATTCAAGATGACTACATTCATTAGCTAAAATTGATGTCAAATTACCATTCGCTACTTAACAGATACATGATCTGACAGTGTCATATAATGAGATCTCATTCGTAGTTAATAATAAGTTAGTAGTAGTAGTAGTAGTAGTAATAATAATAATAATAATAATAATAAAGTAGTAATAATAGTAATGATAATAAAATGAAATACACTGATATAACAAAGTGCCAGATGGAATTAGTAGGTCATATTTCTAATACTGTTGAGTTTTAGACCATGGTTTCTTGGGGAAGTTTCTTGAGTATGTAGGATTACTAGAATATTAATAGAATGAATTTACAACAAATTCCTCACGTCAACTTTATATTCAGAATAGGATCTTTACATTTCCTATACATTTAGAAATTTCCTAATTTTGATAGTAAGCGGTTTTAAATCCTCTGTACTGTGTCTATGCTTTTACAGTAGGCATATTTAAAATGAGTAACAAAAAATCCAATAAGCTCCCTGTCGTCATGTTTATATCACAATTATTTCGCCAGCATATTCCTAATGACATCATCTGCTGACTAGATTTAATTCCCATCTTATTTAAGTGCCTATTTTCAAGACAATATGACGTCTCCTTTTAAATCTGCCAGCCCCCCTTGAAGTTTTAACCTCGTGAATATGAAAAATACCTATCAAGCATCATGTAAGCTTCATACGGTTGTAATGTGGCGTAATATAGTGTTGTTATTGCATAATGAGGTGATCACATACCGTCCATTCCATAGGATTACCCGTTAGGAGGTACGTGAAATAAATCACCTTGTTGATAGGTTTCATCTTCCCAATGTATTCTATGAAATATGGTGAGCGGTCCATTTGTCATTGTCCTTGGCTTTTCCCATAAATCGGTGGACATGTGTTTTCTGAGATACCTACATTTGTTTTTGCTGTAATATATGTTTCGTATAAGCATATGTTTTTCTTGGAGAATCGTGTCTTTTCAGACACAGTTTTGGTACCATCTGTTTTATCTGAACAGTTGTTTAATACAGTGTATTGGTTATAGTATTGTGCATGTTTTCATCTCGTCTAAAACTCATAATAAAATTAATTTACCGTGGAATGGTAGAAACAGTCCGTTAAAAAGACAGTTTTGTTATTTGCTCTAGTTTTATTTCATTTCTCAGGTTCGGTACTGTACTCTATTAATTAATTATTAACAATAACTTGAGGTCCGTGAAAGTGGTTTTATTTGTAGGGAAAATTAGTTTTAAAATTTCAATATTTATACATTAATTTTGCAGCGTTTTCAAAAATTAATTATAATGTAAGTGTTATAGACATCAAGTAACATTATGTTTCTATTGTTACTCTTAGCTTAATTTGAACTTTCCGCTACTTATATTTTAGTTTATTGTGGGGATTTTTTTAATTCATAAGGATTGATGTAAGTTATGCATGAATTTAGGAAGCAAACATTACTTGAAAATTTAATTATTGTTGTTGTGGCTGTTTTTAATAGACGATCTTGGTGAATTATAAAATTGTATTAAATTTATATTTTGCCAACTTACAGAGAAAATAAACGAAATTAGCAAAGAGCTTATAATTTATGGATCAGATGGGTGATAATGCCAGAGTGCACTTACTTTGCATCATAGGTTGATTTTAAATTTCTTCCTCTTTGCTTTCTAAGTGAGGTGTAAGTTTTGGGCGAAAATTGTTGCTTTACTATATCATGAGAATATATCCTTCTATACCATAATGCCTGTGCATTTATTTGTTGTCAACATCGTGACGAAATAATAAAAAAAATACTAAAACATGTTTAAAAACGGATTAATTGTATATAAATGCTTAAATATATATGCGTAATGCATCAAACTGGAGATGACAGTAGAGTTGGAGTGCGTTGCCGAAAGTGTGAAGTGTATGCCTCTCATTTAGGTGATTTTCTTAGAATATGTGGAGAAAATGTTGTAACCCTACAAAATACTATTCTAATTGCCATGCAATCAAAGCTGAGAAAGAAGTTTGTGTAGAAAGTTTTATAACTTTACCTTGTAAAATCAACTTGCATACAAGGGCTAGCATACTTCTTACAGCTTCTACACATAAGAACATGCTATTGTTTTGAAATAACCAGCACCTCCTAACGAGAAATGTAAGCGTTCAAGAAGTGTGGGATTTGCAAAAGCCTGTTTGATCGTTTCCGATATTTGAAATAACATCTGTTCTTTATATACGACCACTATTTCCACCTTCTCGCTCTCCTATAAATTCTCTTAGATCATGACAATTGTAGATCCTGCCTTTTGCACCGAGCAAAAACAATGTAACAAATGAAATGGCTTGTTTTGAAACTAACAGAGAGACCCTCATGTTTTGTAATAAACCGGCATATTAAGTTGCTCTGTACTTCTTATTTCCGTACCTGAAGACGAACATTAATTCAGTGAACAAGTCTAGGCAGAATTTCAATGAAACAAGTGCAAGTTATGCAACTGAAACGTAAGGCTATCTTAGGATACATGCATTAACTACCTGGGAAAGTTATGATAAACAAACACTAAAGTCAGGAGGGAATTCTTAATTTTCTTTGTATTTTCTAGTGATCGTTTCGTAATATCTTAGTTACAAAGTAGAATGGGATATCTATTTGTACAAGGCAGCGATATGGAACCAATAGAAATAGTCAGCCACATGTGATACAAAGGCTAAAAATAAAATTCTAATTAATTTCTTTCCCTTTACCGAAAAAAATAATTAATTGAAGTTCAATCTTTTTCACAACACTATGAAATGCTTGGATGATATTAAGTTTACTGACGCCATAAAATACCACAACAGAAATTTGTTGAGCCTCAATAACTATATGGCCTACTAATATACACACAGAACCTGAACTCATATGGTCTCGATTCTTCAAGGAGTATAAATAAATATTTATTTATTTATAAATGTAATAAAACAAGAAATAGCTTTTGCCCAAAATGGCAACATTTGGAGTGCGCAAAATAATTGTTACTTAAGTTATTTATTAAACGCAGTAACTTCGATTTCCGGATTCTGAGTGAGTTTTTTCTCGATCACTGAACAGAAAATAGCATGCTCCATTCATCCCAAACAACAACAACAAAAAAGTTAACTAAACAAATTTTTGGGTCGCCAAAATGTTCCGTTTCATTCAGTAGGCCTATACGGTATTGCATACAATAGTTTACATGCTACAATTGCAGTTGTTGACACGAATTTTAAAAATAAAATAAAAAGTACATGTGAAAGTTTCCGTGAAATGCTTATCGTATTCTGATAGTATTGTTGACATTTGGAACATTGCTCAACTTATTCGCTTCTATGGCACGTCTTTTTCCAGATGTATATTTTAGTCACATTTATCACATTTCTATTTTCCGGAAAATGTCCCAGGTTTAATTTCTAAAACCAGTTATAATTCAATTGTCCTCTGTAGATCGAATACCGGTATATAGAAAACCTGTTTGACCTAAAGATTCTGCGATCCTGTGAGAGAACAGGGCTTGGCTCTTCCTGCAATCTACCGATGTCAATAAAATTTTGTACTGAATGGTGAAATTATTTTTATTTGAAAGGGCGAAGGAACCTGTCGAGAAATAATGGTAGGGTTCCGCATAATGGCAGTGGGATAAAATACTCCGAACAGTACTTGAAATTAATGATAACCATATGGAGTTTGGCTATTGTTTTAGCAAATGTCACCAGTGTCAGTATGCTAACTTGTAATTCCTAACTTACAGGTCCGACTCGTTAAAATAAAAGAAATGCTGCGACCTGCACACACCTTTGGTGTCGCGAATAAGAACTTGGTCATTAAAAATAAAATATCTTTCTGAGGAAGATTGTCCGCTTCTAAGTTTTTCTTTATTTCCTTTACCAACTCCGTTATACCTGAGGAAGTTGATTCTTACAGAGTCCGTTAGGAATTGATGCTTCGTAGGTTGAACTGGTTGTTGCGTATGCCAATACTTTACCGATATTGCGTCTCGTATAATAGATGGCATTACAGCATCCGGAACTGTGGAGCCACTCTCCATTTCTGGTCATGTCTCTACTAGACTTTCTTTTGACTCTATCATCTCACTCTAACAGATTCACTTACGAAGTGCAGCCACGTTCCGGGGAAATGGACTTCAGCTAGACTTAAACAAAACAGCACATTATTGTGTACTACAGCTTAACCCAGCTGCATCCACTTCTAAAACACACATAAATGTATTAATCCAGACCACTTTATAACTTAAGCAAGTTGTGTGCCTTTGACCTTTTGAGTGCATACTAAGAGTTACTGCCAGATACGAAGGTAATCGTTCATGATATATTCGTTGTCAGGCTATCCCAATCAAGTAGATGCATACATGAACTCTCGATTGTACAGAATGAGGGAAAACCGATAAGCACGTACTAATGCCATTGCGTTTTGTCTGTTAATTTATGTTATTTCTCTTGAGAAATTCAGGGCTATTGTTTCATAATATTTGCAGATTTTATTATTTTTACTTTTATTTTATTCTTGTAATTTTGAAGCTATCAAGATTTGACAAAGCATAGCCTACAGTAACAAAAGTATTATGTATATATTAATTTAGAAATTCACGTTGTTCCTAAAATGATACACTGCATCATTTACCTTAGTTGAACTAAGAACACTCACAACTGCTGGATGTAGGCCCAATGCTGAAGTTTGTATATTGTATTAAAACGCTATTTGTAGGAATAGGCTACCCATCCCGAAACTGCGAATATTGTTAAGTGAAACAAAGTTAAACGTCAATTTATAAAAATATCAGGTTTGCTTAGACTGAAATTTCGCATATCTTGCAACAATGAGACATGTTTTTTTTTTAAATGCGATATTTTTAAATACAGTATAATTACATTTTTCTTTCGTTGAACTCCCTTGAATGCGAGTTTGCTCTTTCAGGAGCGAATAAATTATATTAGAAATTATGTTAACTTGTAACTTTGTTTCTATTAATGTAGTTGTCTATTTTATATCTGTCCTACTAGCAATTTAAAAGTATTTTTGTGATCAATATCATCGTCACCTTAACCATCACTACCATCGCCGTCGTCGTTATGTATCCTTGAATGCTCTACAGTTGTCGAGTGGTCTCTACTACCATACTACCTAGGTACTACCTATCTTCCAGTTTTTGCCTCTAACTTTTTTGCTCGGCCTTCCCTTTCAATGTGGGTACGCCATGGTGTAGTGGTTGAGGCGCTACAAACTGGAAAGTCGCGGGTTCCATTCCCGATTGGCCTAATTCTTCTGGTGGCACTATGACCCTGGGGTCGACTCAGCCTCTAACAGCAATTAGTACCAGGCAATCCTGGGGGGTAAAGGAGGCCGGTGCGTAAGGCCGACAACCTTACCACCTTCACGTGCCGAATGTCTAAACTCTTGGAGCCTCATTCTCCTGGACCCCTTAGGGCCTGTATAGGGAACACTTTACTTTTACTTCCCTTTCAATGTTGCCCGATTTATTATATCTTTCGAACATGTTAGTTAAGAAGAATTGTATTTAACCTACTCGATAATAGAGTTGGTAAATTTTGGAAAACTAATATAATTTAACTTAATAAATTACCCACTGGACTTGCATCAATAAATACGAAAGATCTTCCAAAGTAATTAGTAATGTAAAAAAGTAATCGAGTAAGCAGAAGAATTTTTAGAAAGTAATTGAAAAAATGTATTATTTATTTTATTTTTGTTTTCATTTTTCAGTTGATGTTTTACTACAAGCTTCATTAATCTATGTGGCTTACGTGCGCGGAGCCGAAAGGGCCCGGCCCAATTATTTTCATTCATTTATTCGTTCATTGATCTATTGAAGAATGTAATATTTCCTCGTGATACTAAATAATTACGACGAATTTCCGCTCGTTTGGAACAGAGCAAATCATTTTATGTGTGGCGTAATAATCTTCTTCTTATGACCAATTCCTTCGTAAAGGCACGCACGGTACTTAAGCCTGTGCAAACATTTAAAACATTTATGTCGATTTCCGGATTTAAAGCGTGAATAACTTGTCTATAAACATGGCTTTTGACATATGGGATCACAGTTTCCGCCTTTCTAACAATACAGCAGAAAATTGACATTATTCACAGTTGGAAATTATTTATACCTATTTGGATAGAAATGTGATTCCTATCCAGTCTTAAATTGCTGGTCACTTTTGACCATTTCCTAATTATGTATGTCTTTGAACTATTTTCTAGGCTATGATATGAAATGTGATAATTTCATTTAGTTACGATTCATGTGACATTTCGTGAAAAAGTACCGGTATATCATTTTACAAACCTGATCATTAGGGGCTGATTTCTGTGACATGTCATATTTTTCCCCATTGCATTATTTCAGGTTCCCGACTAATTTAAACCCGATTCCAAGCATCCTTGGTGAAAATGGAACGGCTTTTATTGTGTATATAACTGCATATTTAGGAAAGTTTCAACTATTGTAGCATATTAGTATAAATATGCATATTTAAGTCATATTTTTGGCATATTTGTGTGCATATTAAAGAAATTTTGAAGTTTCATATATTATAAATTTTGCATTATAATGATACTTTTTGAGAGTTTACAGATATTTTAAATAATTAACATTATATTTTAATAAAATGAATTGTAATCAAACTTAAAAAATATACAAAATGTGTAAGTGGTAAAGTCATATTTTAAATTTTATTGTCATATTTTAATGTTTTTTAGGTCATAAATGCATGCATATATCCTATTTTTTAAGTCATAGAAATCTGCCCCTACTGAGCATAGATGGCTAAATAAATTTAAGATTATTTCTGTGCTTTAGGATTCTTTAAGAGGCGGAATTCTTTCCATTGTCACTCGAAGAAATAATAGTAATGCTATTATGAGTTTAATTGCTTGTGACACATTCTGATAATTTGATTTTTGGGTAAGATTTTAATTATTTGTTTCTTTTATTTCAGGTGAGTGACTTGTTTACTTGTGTTCACACACGTGAACTACGCCTGTGCTCAAGTCATTAAGGTAAAGAATATTCGTTTTAAATGGGACTTTGTGGGTAATTTTTACTGTACTAAATAGCGTAGTTTATAAAGAATTTATTTATAAAGAAATTGCAACATAATCGAATACATCACAAGATCTGATCGATTTTTATCGAATGTCGAATTGGGTCACCTTTAAGTTTTGAGAATTTTTTCAGTCTGTACGAAATAATATAAATGTAACTTACATTGATCAAAAACACTATTTCAATTCGGTGCAAGCCAGTTCGTGTGTTTTTATCCTGTTCTACTGTTAGCTTACCTGAATTAAGTTAACTGTGTCTTATATGCACCATTGATAGCATTGGTTGCAACATGGTAACTCGAATCGATTCATGGATGGTTGATTCATAGTATGGCGTGATCTCGCATCTGTTAGTTCTTTTTTTATATAACTCTAAAAGTAATTATTTTTTTGTATAATCCGTTACATTTTTATTCATGGAATAGTCTTAATAAATCCAACTCGAGTTTACGAGTTTCATCAGATAAATTCGCAGCAGTCGATAAACTCGTAAACTCTCATGGGATTACGTATGATAATAAACTTTATTGTACCTATGAAGCTGCTGTTTTCTGTTGTCCAGTTGGTACTTTTCTCTCTCTTTTCATCCGAATGCAAGCCGACAACTTTACCATCAACATGATATTTTAGTTTTTTAATAGTTTTTTTTTAGACATTATATGCTTATAGAATGTTAGGCAAAACAAGTAAGTGCTGACAGTTTACATAATAATATTGCAATTCCTTATTATTTTAACCATAAAGGTGGGAGCAATGCTGGCTTTATTTTATGAGCATAGCGGTAACGTTTATAAGTAATGTTAATCAATGTCTAGTTGTTGGTAATGTCCTTTCTCAGAGAAAAGAAGCTTAATAGGCGTAGAACTCCTTACTCTTGTCTAGCAATCTTCTGGTACCCGCGGGAGATAAATCTGTTGGGATTTGCATATTCTTCTGAATGGTACTTCTCTGGGTCGAGAATTTAGAGAGTGTTTTACATGAAAGAAAATGGATTATAATGAAGCAAATCTAATCTGTAGAGTAGATTAAGTAATTAAAATAAATCCTGTCTCTTTACAAATTTACCTAGGTAGATAAGTGGGTAATCCTTCACAATTCTGGTATTCTGGTCTCTGTATTGAATTCTTTACCATCTCACATTAAAGATTGCCGGTCAGTAACAATTTTCAAATCACCTATACATAGCAGCCTACTTATCTTTTTCATGTTCTGTATTTACATAATATATTATGCATTAAAGTCTAATAACATTTAATAGTAAGCAATACTTACGATGTAGTGTTTTTCAATAACTTTAAATGTATTAGTAATTAATTATTAACAGAATATTGTATCAGTGCATTTAGGCTATATCATTTAACGCTTTTTATGTAATTTATGTATTTCTATAATTCAGTGTATTGTTAGTTCCTGTTGAAGAGGAAGAAACGACCTTATGGTCTTAACTTTCACGGGGTTAAATAAAACTTATTATTATCATCGTCATCATAAAAAATCAACTTCATCATCATCATCATTATTATTTTTATTAAGGTGCATTGCTATGTTAAACAGCTCATGAAAGTCCCTGTTAATTACTATTAATTATATAGTGTATGTGCACCGAGAGATCTCAGCGATAAAATTTGTGGAGTGATAGGTCCCACAGAGAGGATATTGTATTGTTCTTAAATCTTAATGAACATTTTTTTGCTCACTGATACGTCCTTAAGGAACCATGAATCCGGAAATTCAGATCAGCAGTTTTTGGATGGGGTCGAATTAAAAATTACATCCAGGCATGCATCGACAATCTTTTGACGTGTAAACGGTCTTACGGGAGGTTACTTGCGATAATCGCGTGTAACGGAAATTGATATAGCGAAAACATTAATGTCTAGACAAGTGAACGTAGAAACCACGGCCTCAATAGACATACTCCGTTCTTGATGTCTAATAGAGAAGCTGATACGATGCAGTCAGATGTTTTATTATGTCACATAGGAGAAGCGAGTCTACATTCTGCTTCTAAAATTTTAATTGCAAGTAGTTATATTAATTATGATGATAATGAAGTGTTCGGCCCGGAGGCCGGTTCTGCCCTGGGACAGAGTCGTTATGCAGAAAATAAGTTTTTTTTTGTAGTCGATTTCCGAGTTAAGCTCCAGATCAATTCATTAAGCAGGGCTTGCGGAAGAACAAAGGTATAAAGCTTGATTCCTAACATTAATTCATAATCGAATACACTGATATATGCTAAGAAATTCTTAAAATATATCAACATTTCACAAAGTGCACAGGCAGTAATATTAGTGGTGTAAGTGTAGGCCTGATTCGCTTACATGTTTGTTTCAGGTTTAAAGCAGCAGCATAGGTTATGAATGAATTAAATTCAGTCTGAAATCAATCTGTCTGGAATTACATTAGGTGTAGACCTAATGCTTGCACAGGAGCGTTTAAACTGAAAATCACATTAAAATATAATGCAGATATCGGTAGCCGTACATTTCGATAGATTGCACAATTTTATATCAAAACAGCTGCATTTAATTTTTCAACGGCTAATAGTGTTTTAAATAATTTATTTACATTTATATTTATTTATTATTTATTTACTTTGATAAGTCTATGTGAAGGAATAAGTGGGATAACAACAGAACGAAATTATTACAAGTGCCTCACATCAAAAGCAAGGCGTAACATAACAAATTTATAAACATCTGACTGCATTGTTCTCAAGGCCCTCAGTGATTAGCAACGCGACTTTGTAGTATAGTCTTGGTTTGCCATTTAAAAAGCATTTGACCTTTAATTAGTCGTTGCTCTGGTACGAGAGAACCGATTTGGTCCAAAATCAATAGTGTTCTTCCCACGGACATTATAAATGTTTATACCAAATTTCATGAAAATCCGATAAAGGGCATTTGTGTTACGCGCGTACAGACAAACGGATAGATGGACAGACATTTTTCCATACCCCACACCATCTTATAATGTAACATTCTGGCACTTAATAATAATAATCATAATAATAATAATAATAATAATAATAATAATAATAGTAATAATAATATTAATAATAGTAATAAAAATAATAATAATATTAATAATAATAATAATTTTAATTTTTAATTAAGTAATATTCCACAATACAATGGGTTTCCTTCATCCGACAACAATCTTTTGCCTCCATAAATCCCTGTCCATAGCATCTTCTTCACTTAATCCTTTTCTCGCCATACTCCTTTTCACCCCATCCATCCAGCACTCTTTGGGCTTCCCTCTTCTTCTTTTTCCTTCTACTATACCCAAGAAAATTTTGGATTGGAAAGTAGAAGTAATAATAATAATAATAATAATAATAATGATAATAATAATACCACAGAAAGCAATTATGCCGGTATACAGTACACTTACACTATCGATTATTTACATAATCGCGTAGGTAACGAATAATTAAGAAGTCGCTTCTTGCGTATACTCATGCCTTGCCCAGCAAAAGTTTATAATTTAATTTACAATAACTCAGCCCGTGCTTATGTTGCTATGTCATAATGTTTAATGCGATTGTCAACACCTGCAGACGTATCTGGCTTCAGGTACTTAACAGATGATGTGTTGTCCTCAGGCACGTCTTCAATTATCAGCAATGTCATTATCTTCAGTTAATAACAAAACACAAATTAAACCTCTGTCATAAATTATAATCTAGCTTCGCTAAATGGAATAGTACATCTTGTGCCGTCATACATGAAGGAAGAATCACCGTGCGGAGTGCATTGTATCGGATAGTAAGATTTACCGCTACTCGAGTTTCTACACAGTCATCCTCAACAGACAACACTATTAATGCAGGCCTACAGCAACGGGTTTTTAACGTGAAACGTGTAGTGTTAAGCTTTTCTTCATATTTACTAAGCATTATCTGAAGAATGTCCGTTTTCAAGTTCTAGATTAAGGTTCCTCCGTTTCCTTAAACATGACTCTCAGAATTCACATCTGGTGAATCTTTTGGCCACCTGAAAGATATGGAGTCTTCCTTATTCCCGGATTAGATTCAGAGGCGGCTTTAATGGAATTTTAGTGGCGACATTTCGATGGTATGTTGACCAATTAGCTTATGAATTAATGACCGACGTAATATAAGAATATATGGAATTTCAACTAATCGTCATAATTTTATCGTTTTCTTTTCATCACATTAATTTTTTTAATGATAAATATTTGTCATTATTTTATTAAACCCTTAGGGTGGTAGTAATTGTAATTATAGGTGGAATTATGATTATAGTTTGTTGAGGGTATTTATTTACATTACTGCTTATGATTTGCTTACTAAACGTATTACAGTATTATAATATATAAATAGGGTACTCTATTAATAATAAACATTTATGTTTGAGACAAGCCCATATAACAATAATAATAACACAAAGTCTGTACCATGTATATCAGAAGCATGTGAAATATGAAATTAACTCCGTCTGACATTTTGTTATATCAGTTTACCTTTTTACCTGATTTTATTATCTATCTATAAATTTGTAACCCCACCCCGTTAATAATATGTGTCATTGTACTCAGTAAATAATATGCATGTTTTGTACATAGTTTCGACGCATACATCTCTGTAACTATGTACAAAAAATATGTATATCATCACACACATTATTCCAAATCATTATCATTATTCCAAAATTAGAATTCCATTTCTGAGGGTTTTTTATTTTAGGGATCAAATATAAGTTGAAAAGATTTAAATTTATAGTTTTTGAGGTAAAAATTCGACTTTAGGCCTATAAGTTAAGTTAAGCAAAGCCATCTAGCTTTTTCCAAGGAAACCAAAAACTACTGTACATTCCATTAAAGTGACTGCAGACAGCAAACATTCATATTACAATTTAGTTCCAGATACCTCCTGTTATCCAACGTTAGAAAATCGCATTTACTCAGTAAAGCTAATATTATTAATATCTTGAAAATTCAGGAGGCTGATGGGTGGAATGCCGATCATTTTAAGTCTTTTATACTAAATGAACCTTTGATATTCGGTATACACGTGGCCAAAGTTTTAAATTTGTAGACGACAGAAACATTAATACCGTCATACTGTGATGGATCTGCTGTTTCAATAAGTCTGTATGCAAATATCTAGGTCTATAGCGATTTTATCACAATTTTATAGTGAGGATATTTTCAAGTGTAAAATATATAGGCTTATACGATTTCAATACTAGTGATATATTGCCAGTTAGATAAATAATTTAAAGTTCGAAAAAGCTAGATTTATTTTTAGTGAAATTAATTCATAAAATAACGGTTTGTAGAAGATAAACGCAATACTGCAGAATCCGAGAAAGAGTTTTGACATCACACTGAAGACTAGAGCACAGGATATCAATTGCAACATTTCTGTATTAAAATTTAATGAATTGACAAATCTGATGTTCGAAGGGCATCGAAAACTGAATTTTTTTCCAACATAAAGAAGGAAGGAAGGAAGGCTGTAATTTTTTCTACGTCAGAAAAGAAATACCTGAAGGTAGTAAACCAATAGCTGAAGCCGCCAGTGATCAGTTCTTAATGCAGTTTGCGCATTATAATAAACACGTGAATCAAGATGTTTGTGCAAAAACATATGTTTGAGTCATGAATGTGGATTTTTCTTTTTTCTTTTTAAGAGTCAAGACGTTCGAATTGTCTCAACTCATGCTAGGAAATAAGTTAAACCGATACCATTCTCACTTTTGTATCCGGCATGTGCAACATCTGCTTCGGCGTAATGAAAAAGTCATCACTCTAACAGACACCTTATATAGAAAGCTTTCATCATAGTCATAATTAGCTTACAGTAGCATAATCTCCAGCCTCATCACTTTTTACTGAGATTCCGAGATTACCGTATACTTTTGCTCTCAGTAAAGCATTTTAGAAAGTTAGAAGTCTTGTGTGAAATAAATAAATAAATAAACATAAACTTATCTCGGGCTGGCCTTGCAGGAAGTTTGCTGGTTCAAGTCTTGTGAGAGAAGGAATTTTCAATCGTTGTGTGAAGGAAACGTTATAAACTGAGTAAAGAAAAAAACATAAACGCATGTAAAGCATAACAGGGCTTTAGACATGAGGTTGCTACCCAGGACATGATTTTGGGGGCCAAAAGGTATTGATAAAATAAGCTTTAAAAGCACAACATTAAGTACAACAAAAGAACACTAAACAAATCAATTCAAACAACATACAATCAATTACAATAATTACAAATGAAAAAAGTTAACAAACATAAACATATGAAACAGTATATTGCGATACAAGTGCCGTAAGCGGTGCATATGGATCGAGGAAAGAGTTTGAAAAAACGAGGCGCTTGTAGGCCTATAAGAAATATACTACGGGACTAATCATTGTGAAAAAGACATTTTCTTTGGAGTCCTGCGAAAGGCCTAGGCCCAGTTATTGTTATTCGGGAACCAATTAAAATGATGCTATAGGCTATAGACGGTTTTTAAAAATTCTGCAAATATTGCATCTCTGCATGACCTCCCCGACCGAAAACCGTGCTGTACCGTTCTGTTATAGCAGAATATCATCATCATCATCATCATCATCATCATCATCATCATCATCGTCGTCATCATCAACATTTCACGGTTTAGGAGGCAATCTGAAGTTCCGGCCTCATATTTCCCTCCGGCGTTTTATGGGTCTTCCTATACTTCTATAGCCTCATGGTTTATACTTATATGTTTGAAATGGAATGCGGGTATTATCCATTCTTTGTATGTGATTCTTCCATTTCTCTCTATTTATATAATCTTTTCATTTAGCGAAAATACACTTAAATCTTCTCTTATGTCCTCATTTCTAATTCAATCCAATCTTCTACAGCCTTTTACTGTTCGGAGGTATTTCATTTCTGCTGCTTGTATCTGATTCCAATCCCTCTTTCTTATAGCCCATGTCTCCGAACCGTATAATAAATATGAAACTGCCATTATCTTGTAAAATTTTAAATTTGTTTCTTTTCGAGTTTTTCTTTTCAAAGTATTTGCTATTATTCCACAGATGTATTGGAATTCACATATGTTTCATATGTTACATTGCATCCCAGATAGTTGAAGTTTCCAACTTGTTATAATTCTCTGTCGTTTAAGACTGTCTTTGATCTTGTAATTCGATTTCCTCTAAACGCCATAACTTTTGATTTCTCGACCGAAATGTTTATTCCGTAATTTTGGATCAATTTTTGTAACTTGTACTTACTGATTTGCAGCTCATTTTCCCTTTCTTGAATCATCATCATGTCATCTGCAAAAAGTAGTGTATTTATTGTGTCGTTTTTATTTAATTTTATACTATATGGTATTTCTTCTTTTATTTTTCGGAGAATATCGTACATATCCTTGTCTTAAGCCCTTATTTATTGTCAATTCTTGTGATAATCGTCCATTTCCTAAAACAAACTTTATTTTTGTTTCTTGATACATATTTTTAGTAAATCTATTACGTGTTTTGGATATCCTTTTTTATCTAAAACCTGCGAGAGTCTAGGCCTCCATACCTCATCAAATGTTTTCTCTGGGTCGACGAAAGCTATATGTATTTCAGGATTGTATTTGGATGATTTGGTTAATTGAAAATATGTTTTCTATGCAGGATCTACCTTTTCTAAATCCTGTTTGGTTTTCTAATAATAGTGGTTCTGTAATTATAGTTAACCGTTTCTTAATAATTTTTATTAACTTATTTCCAACTATTAATATGGTTTTAACTCCATCATGTTAGCTGATTAATGTGATATTTCAAGCATTCTGCTGATACCACCTCGTTCTCTGTCTCATTCTCGCTCCTCTCTTCCTCTCCTTTCCTTTTCTTTTCTTTTTCTTTTTTGTTTGTTTTGATCTGTGTCATACTTTTCAGAACGGTTGCGTGCACATCGGCACACGTGCATATCGGCACAGTCGCATTTTCGTGCACATCGGCATAGTATTTTTATCTTGCAATATCATCGTGCTCATCGCCACACACCCTTCGTAGGGGTGGACATACAGACAAAGTTGGAATTACATTATCATATTGAATGCAATGGAGTTAGCAGTAACTGCTAGATAGACAGAAAGACAGATAAATAAATAAATAAAATAAATAAATAAGCCCGACACAATCCCTTATAGGGCAAGGGCCTCCTACCATGGTAGGGCTGGCTCTGTTTTACTCTCCTAAGGTGAGCTATTTCCTTGGAGAGTTGGACAGATACTTCCTTTTATTATTATAGATACATACTGTGTACATTAATATTATAATTGTCTTGTTTAGAAATCATTCATAAAGCATCTGCCTGCGATTGAATGAGACTTTGAATTAACCTAATCTAACCTATCCTAACCTATCCTAACCTAACATAACCTAACCTAACCTAGCCTTACCTGACTTAACCTATCTACGATATCAACGGCCGGTTTCCTTAACCGCGGTAGCTAAGGAGTGCTGCCTTGGTGCCGTGGTGAAGGAGGCTGTAGGTTTGAGTCTCTATGTCCACCCCTGGCCCCAACGGGTTGTGTGGCGATGAGCACGATAATATTACAAGATAAAAATACTATGCCAATGTGCACGAAAATGCGACTGTGCCGATGTGCACCTGTGCCAATGTGCACGACACCTTTCAGAACTATGATATCGTCATTCATAATTATGAATTCATCATCCATCTTTTGTGAATGTCACCAATTATCATCGACGTCTTCGTCATCTTCCTCAACGTCATCCGCCCTCATGATTAGGCCTGATTGGAGCCGATGGAGTTTCGTATTGAGGATTTTCACCTTTTAATGTTTAGCGATATGTTACGGATGATAGGTAAACTATATTCCCTTTGTAAATATTGAACTGTGAATGTCTCAATACTAAATGCATCGGCTCCAATGTCATGGGCCTACTTATCTTCTAAGAGGGTATAATTGAATTTGCCATTCCTGACTGTGCATTATTGTCAAACTATTGTTGATGTAACGGCGTTTTCTTCATATGCTGAATTCATCATGAGTAATTCACAATACACCGGTGTCCTAGTTTATAATATTCGTGATTTAGCATTGGATTTGGACTGTTCAATCTTTAAAAATTAATTTATCTTATTATGTTCCACCCAGTGTTAAAAACACATAGGAGGGAGGTATTCTTACCAGAAGGCGTAGGCTACGTTCGCTTTTAATCTATAACGGCTTTAACGGGCGAGATCAGTTCCTTCTTTTCAGTTCAGCCGTGCATACCTTGGGTGAATATTGGAATATATTCCCAAAGGCATTTAGATTTCCTTCAATTCTGGTGCTTGCCATAACCTATGTATGATGTAATTCAAGGCTGTGTATATGTTGTTCATATATTCTAACAGGAAACGTGGCGATATTGCCATCACTAATCCAATTATCACGATACAGATCCTTGTAACGAAGTATTTGTAATGTCGAGTGAATTAGAGTGCGTTAGTCTAGAAGATGGTGCGATAAACCATATTTAGAGAACTATAAAAATCGAGATGAAAACAAATACATGGAAGTAAATATCTTTCTGTGCTTTAAATTTCAAGCGATCAAATAACTTCACATTGTTTTTACTAATTAGATTTGGATTGGATGTATGTTTGGAGAGGCAGCCTATAAATCCTAAGGGTTTTGAAGAGATGTCTGGCTAATAAATGCCCTTCAGAGAGTTTCAGTGTTTCAAACAATGTTCTTTATTTAGCACAAACAGTAAATATACCTAATTTAAACAAAGTCCTTAGAACCTTTTTCCAAAAAAATTAATTAATTAGAACTAAGTAAATTAATTAATTAGAACTAAGTAGTAAGAACTAGAATTATGAACCTTAAAGTGATCTCAAAACGTATTAGCGATGAAAGAAAATCGGCATCAAATTTCGTAGTCGAACGCATGCCTAACGTAGCCTATGGATAGATAAAGTAAAAGTATATCTTTGTTTCTTATAAATCCTTTATTTTAATAAGTCAAATGTTTAATTAAATGTTATTTACAGTGGGGCATTCCATTTGTCATGGACACAATAATGCCTAGTTTAAATATGGAATATAATAACACAACGATTTTTTGTGTCAAAAATATAGCATTAGGCCTATAGGCCTACTCTTTATTAATCACGTAAACGAGACCTCATAACTCATATAAATATCCGAGAAAAAGTTTACTAATGTTCCAGACACATAACAAAATGTCCAAGAATATGACACATCTAATAGAAATGCAAATTACTCCAATGTTAACAACTAACCCTGTAACCCCCTACGATGGGGCATAGGGCCTCCAATTGAAGGCTTCAGTACCTAGATTAATTTTGTTGCGCTTATTTTCCGAGAGGACAGGCTACAATATAGGCCTACTGATGTGAAATTCTACACCAGACATTTAGGTTTGATGGGGAGAATAAGTGTACAGTTTGCATTACTCTACATTTCAAATAATGGAGCCTATCATTCAATGCAGTTCTGTCACAGACACACATTTACTACCACGGACACACACTGTCCACTTCATTCTTGAAATACAAACAAGTAGGCCTAACAACAACAACAACAACAATAATAATAATAATAATAATAATAATAATAATAATAATAATAATAATAATTTAAAAAATTCATTATCACAACATTCATCATAATTCAAATAAAATATTTTAAAATAATTAATTATAAACAACAATGTAAATTAAATTTATTTATAAAAAAAAACAGATACATTTAGGAACGAATTACATTTCACAACCAATATATTATTAAAAATATTTTTAACACACTAACTACAAGTCCTCAGAAAATCAGTATCGTGTGCCTCTCTTAATTAGTTGTGGTTCATTTTAATTTCTTAATGATCCTGACGTTATTTCGAGGAATATCTTTGTCCACCGTCATCATTGTGAGGTTAAAAGAACTCCTTTCGCCTTTGTCGCAAAGAAATTTCTCTTGCACTTGTTTTATTCTCCATAAATAACAGACAAAATAGTTCTGAAATTTTCACCCTTTCAGCATTTCAGTAAACTATTTCGGCCCGCCTTGCGAAATTGTTCTATTTGGCCAGGTCCCATGATGTGCCCGTCACTGATTTAGAAAGTGAACTTAGTAGGCTTTCTAACATGGAAATCTAGGCTAAACATTAGGATGTGTATGTTTTGTTTCTAATGCCAGTCTAACAGAAATTATGATTATATATATATATATACATATATATATATATATATATATATATATATATATATATATATATATATATATATATATATATATTTATATTTCATATTATATTTGGTTGAAGTTTTTATGGAATGCCTGTTTCTTCTTCAAATGTGTTTTACGGCGACTCAATTTTTTTTTCTTACTGAACGGCGGTTTCCTCTTCATTAGACAACATGCCTATATCACGTACCTTATTATTTTTCTTATAAAAGCAGGAAGTTAAGTAAATCTCAAATGTAGACGGATATAACTTCATTTTTAATCATGAGTTGTTCTGAAGCACCAATCTTTTCGATGTTAATCTAAGGAAGCAATTTGTCGTCACCGTTAAGTGAATGTTACCTGAGCCACAAAAAGACAATCAGCTTGTGTGGTGAAGTTTTTGTGCCCCTGCAAGTTTTTCTTGATTGGACATGCAGGTGAGGCAAACCTGGTTAAATAGAAATTCGGCAATACCTATCAGGTTCTAACATAAAACTCTAAGCCAATATATCCTACAGCCTCTTTAGCTTGTAAAGAAAAAATATATAAGAATTTCCTGGAATGGTGTAATGTGATACGGGTCCCGTTATGGTCATAATTTTTTTCTTCCCCTACTATAGGCACCATAGAAGTACTATCTCCTGTCAGTGGCGCTACATCCCATGGCGGGACATCCTACCATCCAACGGCTGTCCCATACACCTTTGTCTTCTTTATACTTTGTTGACTGGAAGCATGCCGACGACACCCACGTTATTAATTCGTTCCCTTGACCGCAGCTGTTACTTCTTTATTAAGAATCTTCTCAATAAATTGTCCTCGTGCGGCTGAGTTCATTCCGTTCCGGGCTGCAAAGACGCAGTCGGAAAAATAACTCCTGGAATAAATATTATAGGCCTAATGGTCTTAAGAAACATCGATATTGAGTTTTTACAGTACTTATGTTGTTGTCGTGTGAGAAAATAATAAAATATGTGTTTGCTGTATGTGTGCCTGTTTGTCTGTCTGTGTGTTAACTCTCCAACAGAAAATGTTATTAAAATAAATTTTTTTATTCAAATTGGGGTGACTTCCGTGAATTATTTACCCATAAATTAATATCTTACTAAAATTACTTGTAACGACTATAATTTTGATTAAAATTTATAAACCTGTAATAAATGTTTGTTTTCTGACTAGGAACCTCTTAGTAGCTAATTGTGTATCAAGGGCTTTAGATGTGGTGAAGAGGCAAGGTGACGAATTGTTGTTCGCCTATGGAGTACTGAAATCAAGTAATACCCAGAGTCTGGTTAACCAGATCGAAATAACTATGAACCTGCATTCAGTGCTTATGCGTCCACGGTAATCTTCAAGCATGTTACTTTTGTTATAGTAAACTAGCTTAAAAGACCCGCATAACTGTTGACATTGAAAGCTTGATCTAATTAAACGGAAGAACAGTGGCACCCTGTACAAAATTATAATTATAATTAGATTAGAGGAGCCCGTGATATCCTTTTTCACAACTTTAAATTAAACCAAATTCTTAAATCAACCATAGCATTTTTTTTAAAATTTGTTTATTAACTGCATGTCCCATTACAATGAGAGTAATACTACATGCACTAATTACCAATATTACATTTTAATGCATATAATATACTGTCTTTTATCTTCCTTATTCTATGGCTGGTTACTGTGGAACTTATAGGCACTGATGAATGGTTGGTGAGGTCCGTGCACAATGTAGGCTACAAATAACGAGTATATACTTTTTAATCGCTCTAACAGGTCTAATTTATTATTAAATAAATTAACACAACATGAAATTAAGAAGCCATGTTTTATATCATTAAATCAATTAGGCTAACGTGTTCTGTAATGAAGACGTGAAGTCAAATCTCCCCTAAAACAGGCCTCGAAGGTTGACTCCAGTACCCCAGTTTTCTTAGACTGTCGGCACAGTTCTTTGGCTTTTAAAATATAGTTTCCTATCTGTATGTTTATAATAATGTAACAGAACTCTCCTTATCCCTGGTAGATGGAGGCTGCGGGTTCGAGTCCCGCCTCGTGCATGGATGTTTGTGTAAGAGTAGAAAAGGAAAAGAGAAACAGATAAACAAGGTAAACGTAAAACCCGAGGAAAAATTCATTCAGTCAACAGGCCATAGGCTGGCTGAGATATAAAAACCAGTACATAACCGGATAATATTTACTTCAATAATAGTAATAATAATAATAATAATAATAATAATAATAATAATAATAATAATAATAATAATAAGTTAAATTTAAGAGAACAGAGGGAAATTTCAGCACATGGAAGGAAAAATTTTATATTCGTTTTCTAATATTATTGTGGAGCACTAGCAAAAACCTTTGTGCCGAAGTCGTGGTATTCATAGTGCATGGAGGTGTGTATGATATAGGACTGAAGCCGAACAAGCTC
Organism: Ectobius pallidus; assembly: GCA_964059195.1. Classification (NCBI taxonomy): domain Eukaryota; kingdom Metazoa; phylum Arthropoda; class Insecta; order Blattodea; family Ectobiidae; genus Ectobius; species Ectobius pallidus. Next base: position 101,142,542 of record CAXKWD010000009.1, read on the forward strand.
ATTATCCTCATTACATTGCATGAAAATGAATTACAACACTCTCTTCCATCTCTTTCGTTGTGATGACATAAATATTTTTCCAGTTGGCAGATTCTAATCTCATTTCGAGGGAAAGTGTACACGGATTTACTGAGGTTGCTGTGCGAAATAGTTGGTTTTGTTATTTTTGTCTCCCCCTCTTCGTGCCGTGTATTCATTATAACGGTAGAATACTAAATTCATAGATGTGTTATCCGGCTACTGCATAATGTTATTTTTTGTTTTGTTCGTAAGCGTATAATCCTTTGCACTGTAGGGCCCAAAGAAGCCGGATTGTTTACTTACATTATATGAACACGGAGTTATACCTCTACTAAATATATAGTCCGAGTGTAGCCTACTTATAAGTCTAATGTACCAATTCTTTTGTAACAGAGTAGAAGTGAAAACTGTGAGTATTTTCTTGAGATGAGTCATCTTGTGTGTAAAAATATGTTTAATGTCATAGCTAGATACCGGATATTCAGAGAAGTAAAGTAAACAAATTTAGCACCAGAATTAGTTACAGACATTTGCTTAAACAAAATGGGCACTGCGGAATCAAATTTACTTCCAATACTACTAAATCAGTTATTTTCGGAGTAAAATCCTTTCATAAGTTTTAGATTTTAAATAGACACTTGCATAAACAAAATAGGCAATGCGGAATCAAATTAAGCTGTAAAACTATTAAATCATTAATTTTTGTACTACAAACCTTTCATAAATTTTATATAAGCTTATTAAAACGACAAATAGATTAGAATGTTAAAAAAGAGAAGAAACTATTCGAATCTTAGTTTTATTTACCGTAAATTACGAAAATCAATTATAAGTGAGTGAGGTTCAACTAATTACTTAAAATCACTCATGCCAACCAAGCAAATTGGAAGTTCCCGGTTAGATTCGATATTACTCTTATGTAGGTCTCCATCTATTTTTAAAATGTTGCTGCATTTCACTAGCAACTTCCTACAGTTCTAGGTATAAATCTGTGCGAAACTATCCATTCAACAGTGACGTATTCACTGGTATCCGGCTCTCTAGTTCATTGTATACAAACAAAGTCTTTACTTGGAAAGGTAACATTGCACTATTAACAGTGTACTATACTTCCTCTACAGTTACAGATTGCCAGAAAATAATACTTGTACACAAATCAACAATTTTATAGGACAGGACCCTGGGCACACAAGGATGCTCTAGTGCAGTGTGGTCCAACTGTTTTCGGGCGAAGGACCAGATTACATTTACATAATTAATTCGTGGTCCCGAATAATATATTAATATTAAAAATGAAATTATTATAATTATTAGAAAATAGGGAGAAATATTATACATCAAACTAGATTGCCTTAGAGGCCTAACCTATTTGACAAACTCTAGTAATATGAAGATAAGCACCGGTTTGATGCGTCGACAATTTGAGATGGAGCATCCTTAAGATAATATTATGTTGTGTCTAGTAAGTTACAAAGAAATATAACATAATATAATTGTATATTATGTCAAAACCAGAATGATGTGGACAGTACAGTGCATCTATCCTCTATACTATCCTCTATAGGCCTACTATACTCTATACCAATATCCTCTATTATACATAAACTCTATGATGTAGCCAGTAACAAGATGGACAGCCCTGCACACTGTGGTGAATGACATAAGAGAAAAAATATCCTTCAACCCTAAGGCAAACAATTTGTTTATGAGAAAAATAGTGCGCATTAAACAGTAATCTTTAGAGAGCTTTGCGTACAAGTTCCGCAGTATACGTTATCAAGATGAAGTCCAAAGAGCAAAGAAATGAATCGTTCTCGAAATTGGTAGGGGAAGGAAACAGTGTTAGAATGGCTTAGAGTATGTGTTTAGAGGTCCATCAGGCCACGTTCGTACATCCGTATAAGGCACTCACAACTACTATCAAACTTCATGACCAACATAAATTAAGCACAGGTAAAAAAAGAGACAAAAACTCAGACTGAAAACACTGATAATATAGTAGTCTTCACAGTAGCATTTTAAACAAAGAAGGACTTACACTTTTATCCTGACTCGTTTCGAGTAAACGTGATTAAAGGCTTTTTTAAATAAAAATAATTGACGACTTGCATAGTTTAGACAAGAAGAAGATCAGATTGAAGTGGGTATTAGTCAATTTAAGGATTTAAAGAGCTAGAGTAGGGGACATCTGTAGTATTTTTTCTTCCACGTTTGCTCTTTGCTCTTTCGCCTCATGCTAACTCCTCTATCAGCTCACGTGCGAGCCGAAACACGCCTATTTACTGCTTTGAAGTGTGGCGAATATAAAACGTTTCTTGAATATTGTAAGCCTTGACTAGTACATACCATCTTTGCTTTAAATTTGCATACGATACGTAGAAAGTAAAGAAACTTAACACCGTAACTAGGAATTTAAGATGAATATCAACAGAAAGTAACTGTAGAACAGTAACAGTAGAACCTCTGTTAACCGAAAGGAATGATGGAAAGTGGTTTCGGAAAACAAAAATTTCTGATAAAAATTAAAATGTCATTTTTAGAGGTTATTGGAATGAATTAGATGATCTCAGCACTAAACAGTTTTCTAACTACCCAAATTCTATTGTATGCCTACTTGTTACGGAAGGGTCATTGATACACAAGAATTTTCTCAGAAAAATTAATAATAGAGTAAAGTTTTGATTATATTAATTTGTACCAGTTTACTTCGCGAATTAATAGTTCTTGAGCTTAACTAAAAGGCTCACGGAAGATATAATTTTATGGCTGATATATCTTAATCCTTTGGCTGTTGTAGAACTTCCGCTCTGACTTTGCCTATTAACGGTGTTTCTTGTTGCTGCTAAAAGCAGTGAATAGCGCAAAACAATGGATCTCATCCGGTACATAGGATCTCCCGGGAAGATGCAACGCGTTGGCATAATTGTTTACATGCTCTGTGAAGTTGTGAAGTGAATACTACAGTTATTCCGCTTATGTAATAATTATTTAAGCGTTTCTTGAATCGTGTCGCGTGAGAAAAGCTATATTGGCCTAGATAAATGCGATTAAAATTCATTTTCAGATATCCCATTTCCTTTAGTTAATGTACATAAGTGCGAATGAACTAATCATCAACCGCTTAGTCTTTCTTTTTACGTGTAGGAAACCTATAGTTATATCGTATTGGATTCTGAAATGAAATAGGCCTATTTTAAAAAAAAAGAGTCCGTGGAACGCCACGCAACAGAAGTAAAACTTTATTTAATTTTTAATTTTTTCAATGTTTTATTATTGGATTTTTTCAATTTTGCATTATTGGGCTTTTTAATATTGGGTTTTTGGACTTTTTAAATTTGGAATTTTGGACATTTTAATTTTGGATTTTTGAATTATTAATTTTTGATTTTTTAAATTTTCGATCTTTGAATTGTTTATTTTTTATTTTTTTATTTTTGGATTTTTGGATATTTAAATTTTTGATTCTATTATTTATTAAATTTTGGATTTTTGGATGTTATAATTTTTAATTTTGTTTTTTTAAATTTTGGTAACTTGTATTTTTTAATTTTAGATTTTTAATTTTTTTAATTTTGGATTTTTGAATTTTTTAATTTTGGATCTTTGAATTTTTTAATTTTGGATTTTTTAAATTTTGGATATTTTAAATTTTGATTCTTTGGATTTTTAAATTTTGTATTTTAGTTTTTTTAATTTTGGATTTTTAGATTTTTTCAATTTTGGTATTTTTTATTTTTAATTTTTTTATTTTTAAATTTTGCAATTTATTATTTCTTAAACTTTGGATTTTTGGATGTTTTAATTTCTAATTTTGTTTTTTTTTAATTTTGGAAATTTGTATTTTTTAATTTTGGATTTGCGCGGTAATGAACCTCCGGGTTCCATAAAATAGATAATATACCTTTAGATTGCTTAGGAATTGTCTATTGCCATTGAAGAAGTAAGGTCTGAAAAATTTCCTTTGATTACTCCTAATCATTGAGTTGATTGCTTTCTGTGCAGTCCGCACCGAAACAAGTCGGTTTTGAGTATGACTGATATTGTGACTGATTTCGTGACGGTTTTAGTGTGACTGATTTTCCCGATTTATCCTCTACCGCCACTAAAGAAGTTTTACTTTAAAAATCAGAAAATTCATTGTAAGTTCATCTGACTGATAAACGATAAAGAAAGAATCTCTGTATGCTGTGCATGACTTTTAACTTTTTTTACTGTTTCTGACGTATAAATTCGTCATCTTAAACACTGTGTAAAAGCATGCATAAAGTTAATCGAGTATTGCTTTATACAAAATGTGAGGATCTTTTATCCACAAGTTAGCGTTGTCATTTATGGAAGCCAGCTATTCTACAGAAATTTTAATAATTGATTTCAAAATTAGAGCCCACTGATGATTTCCTTAGATGATTACATTATATATTAATACAAGCATTTATGTTTAAAAATATTAAAGGCATTCCTTGATAAATGTTTTGACCGGATATTCCGGGTTGATAGAAAGTAACTCAAATCAGCCATTCACATTTGCGAACATATCAGGATATATATTACTAGCATGTGCCCGCGGCTTCGCCCGCGATAATTATTTCAAAAATTAAAAATTAAGAGCATAATAGTTAAATCATTATATTTATTAACACCTAAATCACGTGGACTACATACCACGATTAGATAGCATCGCCTGGTAAAAGCGATCTCAGATTCGAGCTCCTTGGTCCAGAAAACCCCTGTATAGTGAGTTTCGTCCAAATAAAACAATGTTTGACCATATTAGGGCTTACAACATTCAAGCGATCGCGAAAGTTTAATTTCCAAGGTATGACAAAAATAGACAAAGCCAACTGTAATTGTCAAACTTCCATTTAATTTAATTCCAAATCCATCTGAAACCCACTGGCAACAATATGTTTTAATGTCAAATGTGATTCGGATTCCATAATTCTGTGGAAGAAGGGATTAAGTATTCTCAAAAACATTTGATTTTTGGCATTTAAAATCAGAGTTTTTCAAAATCCTTTCTTAGTGAGCACCTACATTATGAAACGAAGGTACTGTCAAAATTCCAAGTCTCTACCTGTTATAGTTTAGGCTGTACGTTGATTCCTGTCAGTCAGGACAAAGCCTTTTATATATATATATAGAGATAGAGATTACTAGCTTAAAAAGCCCGGCGTCGTCCGGGTTATTTATATTTTTTAATTGGAAATAAACTTATGAAGATAGGTATTTGAAATAGGAAGAACGACTTATCACATTCAAACTATTCCCTCAGAAAACGCTTCATATAGCTTTTTATATGGCTCATAGATGATGTAGAATTTTGCATCCCATCGCTTGTACACAGCAAGCCTGGTAGGGGTTCAAATAAGAAGAAACAGAAATTCCGGTAACGTAAAATTGTATTGTCTTTGCGGAATATTTATTTCTCACTCTTATGTTACCATAAATCCGTTTTGGGGATGAAATTAAACAGAAATGCAATATCACTTTCATACTTCTCTCCCAAAAACATATTACCATACCTCGTATTGTTTTCTCTATGTCCAGGGTAGAGAAAGTTATGTGACTGCATTATTTTCGTGGATTTCATTCTTTAATATTTATTTATAACATGAATTATATTGATTTATTTCTCAAAGTCCCATTTCATTTATTTCCAAATCCTTCTGAGACCACTGGCAACAATATATGTTGTCATGTGAACTGTGATTTGGATTTGATGTGAAAAGGGATTAAGAATACTAAAAAAATTTGATATTTGTCATTTAAAAGCAAAATTTTGCAAAATCCTTTCTTATTGAGCACTTACATTATGAAACAAAGGTACTGTCAAAATTCCAAGCCTCTACCTATTATAGTTTAGGCTCTACATTGATCTCTGTCAGTCAGTCAGGAAAAAGCCTTTTATATATATATATATTATATATATATATATTATATATATATATATTATATATATTATATATATATATATATATATATATATATATATATATATGTCCTGTGGTTAGCGTCGCTGACTACAGATCCGTCGGCCCGGGTTCGATTCCCGGTACCTCCTCGGATTTTTCTGAGGTAGGGAGGTCTGGTAGGGGTGCACTCAGCCTCGTGATTCCAATTGAGGAGCTACTTGATAGAGAAGTAGTGGCTCCGGTCAAGAAAACCACCATTAACGGCCGTGGGTGTCGGCATGCTGACCACATGCCCCCCAATCCTGCCATCTGCCTACGGGAGATGACGCAGCGGTCGGGTGGTAGGCCAAGTCCCTTCAGGGATGTAGAGCCACGGAGTTTAGTTTATATATATATATTTCTCGGGTTCCAACCGGGTGAGTTGGAGGATTGGTTCGAAGCTTTCGTCAACTATCTCCGCTGTTTTCTTCCCCCAGAAATCTCAACTCACTCGGTTGGAAGCCCGAGGAACAATAATATATTCTCAAAGCCTCAAGTCACACAATATTCTAGAACATACATTCAAGTTATACGTCTCCAGAGGATGTAACAGGAATCTTGAGGGCGACTTTCTCTTACCTTTGCTTACCAGTGTCACTACTTTTTTTAATTTTTTTATATTTTTAAATCTGGTATGTTACATTCTCATAACTTCCTCTTCTTGGGCTATAGGCAATATAACTTTCCCAATTCACATTCTGATGTAAAATAACAGGCTGTATTGCAGGGAGACTTATTCAGTTGTCTAAACCTCATTTAAGGGTGTATTATTCACCATGCAAGTCTTAAAGCTTGAGATTGGTGCAAACGATGACTGGCTTATAACTTTCCTTCAGAGATTTTTTTGCATAAATATGTTGCAAATAAAGGTTCAAGCCCTTTGTAGAAGTACCTCAAGTAGAAATTTTAAAGTATATCCTTTGAGCCTTTTTTCAGGAAAAAAAAAATCTGCATCTAAAGGTAGTAGTAAAAGTAAGAGAATGTCGTCCCCGATCTTCATGTCATATTCCCAGACGTTATATAACTCAAATATAAATTTCGTTCTTGAGATTTGCTGTTTACAGAAACACTGACACGCATACAGACATGTTTCTGAAATTGTATTTTTAGATTCAGGGGACCTTAAAATGTGTATATGTGTTGAAAACTTAACATGGAATTTCAGGCTCGATCACAATGCTACCTCTACCTATAAAATCTATGGTACGGGTAGTATAGAATAGTAATATTACTGTATTACACTATTTTATCGAAAGCAGTTCTATTATGAATCATTTTAAAAAATTTCTTCTTAATAACGTCTGAAGATAGTTCTTCCAGAATTTCATCCTCGCAACAATATTATGTCTTTGTTTGAGGGGAGGACAACCCATGCACACTCCGGCAAGGTGTCCACTTCTCAATGCCGGAATGTGATGCAAGAAAATAGCAGTTCCAATGCTTTTGATAGAGTAAGCCACAATCATATTTTGTATCAGATTAATTTTATTGCTACACCCCGTTCAGATGTTAACTGGAAGTTACAGTGCGTTCGCAAACACAAAACAGACTTATTTTTCATTCATTTGGTTTGACCGGTTTCTGTCGCCATTCCATGAATATGATCTCTGTCGTTATTTGAACATTACACTCTGCCAGCACTAGCTGATTTCCCTTTCCTTTCTAAATACCGGTACTTAATTTCGATCACCTTCCAGCCATTATGCTTCAAGTTTCGGTTCTTGCCTAGGTCTTCATTTAAACATCATACCCAGTATATCTTACTAATCTGACATTTATTCGAGTCTAGAGTGCATAATATGTTTAATATCATAGGCCCAATTAAGCAGGAATAACGTCTGTTCACAGAAGCCTACTGTCAGAATGCCGCATATATTATTGTTTGAATACTGGAAGGCATTAGTGATTCCACATAGGCCTATTTAGGTAAGGGCACTATTGCATTGCTTTAAAATGTGTCATTAAAGTAAAGTGTCAGATCTTTGAAATGTTGATTTCAGAATGAATTAGCTAATGTGCTGTAATTCTTTCCAAAACATGAAAGCTTCAGTTCTTGGAGCCATCAAGAGAACATTTTGTCATATTCCTCTGCTACTTAACTGTAGGAGGCAATGGGCTTACCACCAGACCCTCTGCCCTCTCTCGGAAAGTAAGTGTAACAAAATTAGTGTAGGTAATGAAACCTCCACTTGGAGGCTCTATGCCTCACCATGGGGGTTGCAGAAACAAGTCAAGTCAAGTCTTAACTGTAGGGTTAGTGAACAATAGGCGACCCACATTAAAGCCCTAGAAGCATCACTTCAGGTTTTCTTTATTTTCTGCAGATTGTTCAGTCCACTGTTTTGTATTGTGTGGAATAGTTGTTATAAGGAATAGTTGGTTTCACTTCTTCACAAAAAACACTCGTTAGGTTTTTAGCTTCATAATATATTGATTCCTGTTCTGTGTATTAATTTATGTGGGCCTTTTTAATCATAAAATAGACATGTTAAAAACGATTAAAAATACTCATTACTTGTACATATTTGCAATGAACTCAAGAACCATTCTTCAGTGCCTAATTTACTTAGGCGTCATGTTTTTAGTCTGGATAAGCCCCTGTACAGGTTTACGTACTTCTAAGACGTGTTCATGCTAAACGTTAGTATTATATTGTTTCCCTTTTTCCTGACCCAGTTGTGAAAATAATCATCCACACCAGATCAGAAGAATGTGTACGATACTCTCTAAGTACTCTGGATTAACCAACAATGAATTACCCTCATTATAAAAGGACAATCAATCCGTAAAATCAGTCCGGTTCTCGGTCGGTGAAGTGAGACGAGGCTTTCATGTTTTGGAATGAACTATAACACTTCAATTGCCTGAAATCGAAGCCGGAATTCTGGCTCACACATCATTAATGGGCACAGCTGGATAATCCTGCTGTGGTATTCGGTGAGCATGTATCATATCATTTGATATAGCACAAATCAAGGCTGTTTAATCGTACACTTAGATAGTATACAATTTTCCTATCATTTATGTTATATGTAATTCGAGGTCTTTCGGTAGATACAGTCGGTTTTTTTTTTGCATGAGGCTTCCTTTAATAATGTTTCGGTTTACTAATAAAATTTCAATATAGGTTTCGGCAGGAAGGCTTCGATATTTCTTGTTTATTTCAAACTGTAATACATAATTATTTCATTAATTTATTCCGTATCTGCCGATCGTTGAGGAAAACGCAAGGTCGACCATTTTTAAAAATTGCAACAGAACGCTGGGGGTGTTTTGGTAATGTGCTAAATGGCCGAGGTGTGATTCTTCTTGCCTTACCACAAGATTAATTGGCCGGAACCTAGTATTTTGCCTGCAATTTGAAACACGGATGAGATTATTTGATTAGATTGTAGGGAGAGCTGACTTTAAAAACGACCGTATATGCCTCTAGTCACTTGTACTTATTCACGCTTGAAAGTGTAATAACTTACGTGAAAAGGAACTGCCCTAATACAGGCTGGGTTCAAGGAAATCGGTACAGAATATCTTTGACAGAAATTCACATGCCAGCTTACTGCTCTGTGTTCGGAAGCTAGTTCTGTAAGCAAAGCCAAGTAACTTCCTCCCTATACAGACATATAGGCTTCAGGATATTAAAATGCTCTACCGGTATATGGGAAGGTCTGCTTTGTTCATCAGTGTCTTTGCTCAGGATTTTATCTCAGACTCATAGTGCAACCAGAAGGATTAGATCACTTGAAAAATTCGAATGATTTCGTGAAGGATGGTAGTGATGTCAGCCTCACTCACTTCCCATCTTTACCTCAGAATTTTGTCTCAGTACTATAGATCGAATGGGACGTGCTATGGAAGCTAAACAGAAATTGACAGGCGTATGTAGGGACCATATTTTTTGGTAACAACAACGCAATATATTTGAAAACAGTTTTCTTAATAGCCTTTTACGTGCTAACAATGACATTATTACTCAAAATAAGTTTTCGTAATATCACGATATTTGTAAATAAATATGAAATACACCCAATTATTATGTGAATTCAGAAACATGCTTGAAAAATCATTTCAAAAAATTTCATTGTGGTTTGTGTAATACATTCTTTTTCAGTGGATGTATACTGTATAGCACTCTGTATTTATCATTGTTGTGTGAACTTTTTCCTCTCTTTATGACTGTTATAATGATTTATACTTGTGACTGATTATAGCTAAGACTGAAGATTGTATGCCTGCGTAACAAATTCCACCGTTAGTTATATGTTCAAAGTGTTTTTTTTAATTATGTTTGTTTTGGTTCTTACTTGTTAGAAGAAAGAATAGGGGTCCTAATTGCAACCTTAGAAATTTTGGATTTCGATATACAAAAAATCCACCTGTTAGTGGATACTTGAGTACAGTACGTTGAATGTATCTGATTTTGGATTTAACATTATTTTTGTTTTTGGTTGTAATAAGTCGCCAGCCTGAAGTAAACAATTTATGACCTGCATTTCAGTTATGTGTAGCCTAGAACTCTACAAAATTTTATTTTTACGGATACGGTATTGAAAACCGTGGGTGGGCACGCTAAGACTCAAAACAGCGTAACTTATAAACTTTGACTTTCATGTGTGTCTGCGCACTCCACTACTTGGCTTCAAGACTAGTCATTAACGCAGTATAACCTGTTTTGGAAATTGGGTTAGGTTTGCTGTCACATATATACCTAATTCCAATAATTACACCATTCAAGTAGTCCTGGGCGACATAGACTGTAAGTAGATTGCTCATTCATGCCAATCCTACTGAAAATTTCTTGTAAGCTTTTTTTGCAAGCTTTTGCTTACAATATAGAAGTGAATTGTTTGAAATAAAAGAAAAACGAGCAACTATCTTTTAGCAACGGAAGTGCATTAGTTCATTAAACAAATTGTCATAAAAGAGACTAATTTTCTTGGATGAATTTACTGGAAATAAACTTAAATGTATAAATGGTAACTCTATAGAACTGTTGTCTTTAGGTCAATTTTATACTAAATATTTATTTAACCTTCCAAGTACCATTGGGGTCAATATGACCCCCATTCAAAACTGCTTTTCCTTTCTTTCTTTCTTTCTGTCTTTCTTTCTTTCTTTCTTTGAATTTACCATTATGTAACAATGCTTATATACTAGTACATACTTTTCCTGTTTCCGAAGTAAAAATGTATGTTTTTAAGATAGTTCATTAAAACAATTGCAATACTACCAATGTATCCCATGTAAATTACTTGATGTCTTTACTCCCCCAGTGTTATTCAGTGTAACAAAGGTAACTTGGTAGTAGAAAGGTTAAAAATTATTCATCTATACTTTATCGATGTTCTTAAAATCGAAGATAAATTTTCATCAAAAAGCCCTATATTTTGTAAAAACGATCACCGCTTGTCAGGCAAAACAATGACGGAAAGATTGACGGATGTTGCTGATAGCTCTTTTATGACTAAAGTAATTTGATAAATCGACTTCTGGGATTTCCACATGTACGAATAGTCGAGAACCCAACTGGATGGAACTTCAGTTTCAGACTGATGCCTGTGAGCTTTGTTTAGTCTATTTATTTATTAAATTGGCCGATAAGGGACCGGGCCATTCCTTTATAGGCTATAGAATTTTCTTGGCGAAAGTTATCATTCTGTAAAATAAATTTATACATGTAATTCAATTCTTGGATACCTAAACTGCTTCAGTCCTGACATTTCTGTGTGTATTAGGCCAGTCTTTATCTGTTGGCCATAAGACCAGTAGTTTCAGCGTGTAAAGGGCAGGAACACACGCAGTGGATAACATGGTACATGTTACCCATGTACACAGCTAACTCTGATATTATGCACTCTCAATATTTGCTAATGTCTAGCACGCACACATCATCTTGAGGTGCTAAAAATCCTTTCCAAGGTAACAATTACCAAGTCTTCTACTTTTCCAGAGTGTAGCAAGGATCGCAAAAACATTTAGCAGAAGTCAACTCAGAATATAATAAGTCGTGTCTCTTCGTATAATCTTAAATTTGATACTGAATAGTAACGCCATCATTAACTTAATCAACTTCATCTTCTTATTCTTATTTTTCTTCCACTAGACTACTACTTTTTCTGATTTTCAAGGTTTAGATTTAGAAGAATTTTCTGTTGCGGATTCAACTTGTGTGAACGTGGACGACCAACATCCTTTTTTTACTTCTTGGACTATAAGTCTAGCATCAGTGTAGGTATTCGGTCATCCTGCAGTGCTGTACATTGGTTCGTACATTCATTCATTAATTTAATGATCTTACCTACTATCTTTAATTTTTAATTATCTGAATCTAGTATTTTTTAGGTATTTATGTATTTACTTAAAGAAATACGCTGTTGTATTTGAACGTGGTTACAAATATTGCTTTTCTATGATAGTGTTTTTAATTAATTTCCCGTTCATGAGGAAAACCCGAACTCTCTTCACCCAGTGCCGGTAACCTAACTTATCTGCATCTTTTGCCTACTTACATAACATTGGTCTGTATTTGGTCAAAGCCTCTATATGTTGGTATATTTATTATTGTAGATTGTGAATATAGGTCTCATCATATTTTCTTCAGTCTTGCCTGTGCCTTATTTCCTTTTTATTTCTTAATACGGTCTTGATTTAATTCCTAGAAGCTAACTTATGATGCAACTACTAGCGCCTTCGCATAAGCTACCTATGTATTGCTCGCCACCAAGATTAGTAATAACTTACTAGTTTTTAACATTGGTACCCATGCAACTTCAAAACAGTTGACATGATTAACTATATTCACTTTTATTACTCGCTAAATCTCTTTCTTAGGAAAAAAATTGTATTCAATTCACATGCGTTAAATGCATTGGACAACATCGGAATTTAAAGACGAGCCGAGAACATATTTACTGCAATCACTCTCAGTTTTGCTGTCTTTTCATAAAGCCACCTTTAAGAATATCTTACAGTTTGATTCCAAGAAAAATATTTTGTTGGCTAGTAGTGTATACTTTATAGATGCAATTTTTAGACGTAAAAATAAAAAAGAACACTTTTTATATTTTTAAATTGGCGTCCCTTAAGAGATGAGTAGATCATGAGTCCTGTTTCTTTGAAATAATTGTGAGATTGGCGAAAGAGTTCGATCTTAACTAAGACAAACCGGATTTAACAATTGAAATCACCAACAGGCATTTTTCCTTTCAGTTAGAATAAAACAAAAAACCCTGGAAGGTAGTTCCTGTTCCTCGAGGTTGACCACGATTATCCTGTCGGCTATTTCATGCAAAAGGAGTTGTTAATTGCAGAAAAAAATATGTCCACTTAGCATTCCAACACTAAGTGCAAAGAGAGTAAAATTGTGCAATTATCTGCTGTCCCCTTGTTTTGTGTCTTTATAGCACCCAACCACACGGAACGACCCTGCTATTTTGCCACTTGTCATAAAAGATGGCAAATAATAGGCTATTTGTCCTGCGCGAAACAACAGCACAGACCAATCCATTTTTTGTTTATTTATGATATTTGGCTTTCCTGAAATAACTATCAACTATCTGCACGAAAATTGATAAATGCTTGTTCGGAGTACCCAATTATTATCAGTGCTGACTTATAAATTTCAAAATGTTGGCAAATGTTGAAAACAGTCTTAATGCCGTTGCCGACAACCTCAGTTCTCCCTGTAGAGTATTTTGTGCGAATTAGATACATTTAAAATTTTAAAATGATATTAAAATCTGTTTGTGTTTATGATATGTTGACAAACATGATGTGTGAAACGATTAATTTTAGGTTAATTAATAATTACCAATCTGAATAATCACCACTCATTAAAACAGGCCTAGCCTATGTCTCAAATCATAATGTCTTTACATGTGGAACATTATCTTTAGGACAAGCATAGTGCACCACCTCCACAGCGCAACAATTGGGTAAGGATTGTGGAAGGTTATCGCTGGGCACCAGAGGCTCTGGAAACGAATAAATGCACTGGGGATGGTACAAAGCAAAATATTTCGAATAGCCTAGAATACCTTCTAGCCTTTTCGAACAAGTGGAAACACCTAAATAAGAAAGATTAGTTTAAAATTTCTAAACAAGATATATTAAACAATATACTACAATAACAATTAAGTTAAAATGACACATCATTTAAGTTACAGATACAACAATTCATTAAATAGCCTCATGCACTCTCAAAACTACCATTACATAAGTAAATATAATATTTTGATAATTCTGAATAATTATTATTTTACATATATTCGGATTAAAGCAGCTCAAATAAATAGTAGAATAGTTACAATATTATTTAAATTTACATGAAGAGAAATTAATAGTTATTCTGGATTCTAATTTACTAACAATCTTACAGATGTTCTGATTTCAGTAATACAGAAGTATGATTTCTATTTAAAATACATCTTGATTAACAGATAATTTCATTAGAATGGATTCTATGAGATAAAAGGTACACTTTTGAACATGCTATAATAAATAAAAATGATAATAATTTTCCTTGTTACTAAAATAACCTACAATATTGAATCTAATTTCCAGATCTCTGATTTAATTTACATTTGATACTAACAGAGTCAACATAATATACATGCTTGCTTAATTACAGAAGTTAAAATACATATTTGAATAAATACAAATTATAATAATTTTCCTTGTTACTAAAATAACCTACAAGCATTTAAATAATTTTAAAATCACATTGACTCCCTTGAAGAAGATTATAAATTGATTGAATGGAGTCAGAAAATATACTTTTAAGTCACATACATGCTAAAACAAATAATTAATATTTACCTTGATTTGGGGGCCCCAGTATACTCACTCTTATTCCTCTAACATTCAAATACGTTTCCTTCGGGCCCTGAAGGAAACGGTCTCCCTTGGATGAGATAAAATTTTAAAACAGAAATAATTAATTTCAAGCAGATGAGTGTTCGCAAGACGGAAACAATATTAATGAAGAAAATAAAATTTAAGAAACCATCCCCTAATACTTATTAACCTTTGGGCATTTAAACTCAATCCATGTTTATAAAATTATTTTCAAGACAAAAATCACATTATTTTAACCGTAGAACAATGGCACAAGGCACGCCAGAAAATAAAGCAAGCCCAAGGGCCTAAACCAAAACTAAATGTTTCACATATTAGCTTTGCTAAAGAATTATCATAAAGCCATAGTAAAACACTGCAATTAACAAACTATCACAAGATGAATGGTGATTAAGAACACTCACCTAGTAAGAAGATAGATGCGAGGCCATTTTTTGTTTACAAGCTTTGTACAACATCGCGAGAGAACATGACCTTTACGGTCTGACGCTCATCCAAGAAAGAGGATTTCCCGGGGTTCTGATTCGGTTATATAGCACTGCATGCTGATGCTCTTCTGTTTTATTCCGCATTGCGGCACTAAAGCACCTATCAACTATACCTTTACAATGCATTAAAACAAAAGCGAATCTTTATAAGAACGGAATGATGTTGCAGTTTGCAAGCACAGCTGAGACACACTGCCTCCTGGAATGCTTCTTGATATGCAGGCAGGCTAGAGAGGGGAGGAGAACTCGAGGTCAACTCATGAGGGGAACAGCTTAAGTTTGAACAGACACCAGTATTCAGGAGCCCAATCTACCGCGCGTTCAAACCAATACATTATTACTCGCTCAAATTAAGTTTCATTAAAGATGCCGTTACTAAGAGAGAGACAAATTCGTGGCATTATTATTTAAATAATGGCACAAACACCCCCTCCATGACTTGGAATATATACTGGAATATATTCCAAACCATGACAGGTAATCTCTCATAGGAAAAAAAAATTTTCTTAATAAACAAGTGGGAAGAAATTCAAAAGTTCACAGAAAGAGTCTCAAGGCGTGTGAGCACTTCGCCAAGAACCGGATCCGATAAGAGCACTTAATTATTTGGGAGGATTTTACCTTGTTTTGGAGTCCATTCTTACAAACTAGGTATCCAACCCTTTTCACTATCGTCCATGTCGGTGCTCGCTGGCAGGCACTGTATTTTCACGGAGAAGAGACATTATAGGCGAGACGACGTCTTCAGTTCTCCTACAGTGAGACTGTCCAGCTTTTCAGGAACCGAGTTCAGGAAGTTGCCCACTCCGTCTTGATCTCCCAGTGACTCCGCATCTCCCACTCAAATCAAGACCTCCTGAAATTACAAGGCTAGCGGCAGATGACAGTAATACAAGGCAAGATACAAGAAAACATTTTACCCTCCTGCATAGAAATTTTAAATTTAATCTCTCTATTTAAATAAAATCTACTCTCCTAAATTGAAATTGGGGAATTAAGTTCTATTTAATTGAATATTTCAAAGATATTTGAAAAGATTTTACAAAATTACTATTGAAGTTAAATCATCAGGATGCAGCCCTACATAACATTGAAATTAAAACACACTACATCACTATATTTACAATTTAAATTATACAAGTATGAACATTATGTTCGTCTGATTCCTTGGCTATTCCTCATATTTAATCTCAAGTCTTTGGAAGGTTTAGCTGACTTTGGAGAAATAAAAAAACAGAGACCGTATCACCATCTTGTCCTAGATCGGAGTCCCACGCGACTTGAGATCCCCTCAACTCTTTCGACTGCTGGGAAAAACGACATCCAGTATCTTCTGTCTTAGTCTTCACCAACTCTCGCCCTGGCTGGTGTCGAATCTGAAGTCGTGTAGCAAACCATCTTCTTCCTGGTACTCTGAAATTCTGTTCTCTTAGGAAAAACTTAAGAGCAAAGACACGGCTGCCCCACTATCTAGTAGTGCGGACAATTTGAATTGACATATTTCAACCCCAAGCATCGGTAACTTAGCGTCTACTATAGCAGCTACTTGATGTGGATTATCGGTACTCTGTACCTCCATTTTGTCACAATTAGGGTAGTCATTATTTGGTTTATTTGTACGGCGAGGGTAGTCATTATTTGGTTTATTTGCACGTAGAGGGCCCGGGCCATAATATATACTGTGAGCCGCATTCACAGTTTCATTATTAATATGTTTACACTTTTTTCTACTAACTTTCCTGTTTTTGCTGAGAGAATTTACATGCGTGGTCATGTAGTCTGCGTTCAGTTTACTAAAGTCACTGTTAATAAAAGTCCTTGTCGGGTAGGAACGGTGAGTCTGGCATTTAAGGTCTGTAGCGTGAGTCCTGTTAATCAAAATCGTCCGCTTACTAGGGGCGCGCGATTCCCTAGTAGGCTCGTCCTGCAAGTCCGTCTCGTTTGTCTTCCTAACCTCACTCGTCTTAAGTCTTTTGTAAACATTAGCACTGACCACTGAGTCACCACTCTGGTACCTAGAGTGGGACAAATCTCATTCTCCAGAGCGACTGGGAGCATTACTATTCTCCACATTTCTATTCACAGGAGCTTTGCAGAACCTCACTACATGTCCCGCTTTACCACATCTAAAACACGTAACTGTCTTCCTATTAGTAGCACTGTCAAATCTAACACTGGGCTTGGGCTGACCGGCACGAGGGGGAACTTCTTGTTCACACCTCAACGAATCGGTGTAGCTTATGGCATTTACCCTGGCACATAAACTCTCCAATTCCTTAAAAGACACCGGCCTACTCTCAAAAACTACCTTCGACCTAGTTTCAGGAGACATACCTTCAGCAATGGTATCTACAATCTCTTTCTCAGACAGACGAAGCTTGAAAATGCATGCACTTCTCCTAACGCTTCTAGCGTATGCAGCAAGAGATTCACCGCACGCTTGAGTACGATAAAAATGCTTATTTACTAGAGCAGCTCTAGCACGGACAGGCAAGTAAATATTTAGCAGCTTCTCATGAAAATGGTTTAAACCTAATCCAGTATTAATGGCTTCTAATGCCACATCGCGAAAAGCTCCTGAAAGTTTAGAAAATAAATATGCCAAGATATCTCTGTCATCAAAATCAAAAACTGAAGCCTGTTCTTTCAAGTCGCATACATAACCAATAAATTCTAACACCTTTTCCACAGTTTCATCTGAAAAATGGGAACCATTTTCAAGAAGTGAAGCTAATGGGTGAGGAAGATTGGCGAACGATACTCGGTGCATAGGAGGAAACAAATTTGGCTTAACGTCTGGTCTAGGATAAGAAAAACCACTACTTTCTGCTCGGTACGCCTGACTATGGTCCAAAAACTCAGTTCGGGTTTGTCTAATCGGGGATTCATAATCAATAAAGTGGTCCCTAGCAGTTTGACTAGTATTCACTGGCTCTAAGGGATTTTTCACTTCGCGATCAGGCTGTGCGCTCACCACAGCAGCTAACTCCGTATCATTCCAGTTAAGTCTGCTTAACATTTCATTGAGTTTATGGTCAGCATCGATCCACTTTTGCTCATAAGGAGTCTTTCCGACTAACAGCTTTATGTCACTAACACGGTTTTTAAGATGAAGAGCTCTATCTTTCACTTTCCCTAGCGCTGCACTACTAAGGTTTTGATGACCCAATTGATCATCGAGGAATTCTAACCTCTGATTCACTTCACTTAATAAAAGACATATTTGAGACTCACCCAGATAATCGAAGTTGACTGGTTTGTCCAAATTTTCTGTTAACTCCCTGCGTAATTCTGGCACTACTCGACTCTCATCTGGTTGAAAACCTCTTATTTTTAGTTCGTAGATCAGGTCAGACTTCAGCAAATTATCAGGTTTCACCCTAGTTCTCTCCATTATTAGTGACATGAAAGGCAAAGTACACAAATTTTAGCCAAGAGAACAGACCATTAAAACAAAATAAAACATTAAATCACAGTTAAATTAACATTCAAATATTTCATTTTGATGTTTCCACTTAAAAAAAATTATTTTTTTTCTATTTTGCAAATAATTACTATCGTGGGCTAACCAATTTGGTTAACAACCACGCTCGAAAGCTATCACTAGCTTTGCACCACCTCCACAGCGCAACAATTGGGTAAGGATTGTGGAAGGTTATCGCTGGGCACCAGAGGCTCTGGAAACGAATAAATGCACTGGGGATGGTACAAAGCAAAATATTTCGAATAGCCTAGAATACCTTCTAGCCTTTTCGAACAAGTGGAAACACCTAAATAAGAAAGATTAGTTTAAAATTTCTAAACAAGATATATTAAACAATATACTACAATAACAATTAAGTTAAAATGACACATCATTTAAGTTACAGATACAACAATTCATTAAATAGCCTCATGCACTCTCAAAACTACCATTACATAAGTAAATATAATATTTTGATAATTCTGAATAATTATTATTTTACATATATTCGGATTAAAGCAGCTCAAATAAATAGTAGAATAGTTACAATATTATTTAAATTTACATGAAGAGAAATTAATAGTTATTCTGGATTCTAATTTACTAACAATCTTACAGATGTTCTGATTTCAGTAATACAGAAGTATGATTTCTATTTAAAATACATCTTGATTAACAGATAATTTCATTAGAATGGATTCTATGAGATAAAAGGTACACTTTTGAACATGCTATAATAAATAAAAATGATAATAATTTTCCTTGTTACTAAAATAACCTACAATATTGAATCTAATTTCCAGATCTCTGATTTAATTTACATTTGATACTAACAGAGTCAACATAATATACATGCTTGCTTAATTACAGAAGTTAAAATACATATTTGAATAAATACAAATTATAATAATTTTCCTTGTTACTAAAATAACCTACAAGCATTTAAATAATTTTAAAATCACATTGACTCCCTTGAAGAAGATTATAAATTGATTGAATGGAGTCAGAAAATATACTTTTAAGTCACATACATGCTAAAACAAATAATTAATATTTACCTTGATTTGGGGGCCCCAGTATACTCACTCTTATTCCTCTAACATTCAAATACGTTTCCTTCGGGCCCTGAAGGAAACGGTCTCCCTTGGATGAGATAAAATTTTAAAACAGAAATAATTAATTTCAAGCAGATGAGTGTTCGCAAGACGGAAACAATATTAATGAAGAAAATAAAATTTAAGAAACCATCCCCTAATACTTATTAACCTTTGGGCATTTAAACTCAATCCATGTTTATAAAATTATTTTCAAGACAAAAATCACATTATTTTAACCGTAGAACAATGGCACAAGGCACGCCAGAAAATAAAGCAAGCCCAAGGGCCTAAACCAAAACTAAATGTTTCACATATTAGCTTTGCTAAAGAATTATCATAAAGCCATAGTAAAACACTGCAATTAACAAACTATCACAAGATGAATGGTGATTAAGAACACTCACCTAGTAAGAAGATAGATGCGAGGCCATTTTTTGTTTACAAGCTTTGTACAACATCGCGAGAGAACATGACCTTTACGGTCTGACGCTCATCCAAGAAAGAGGATTTCCCGGGGTTCTGATTCGGTTATATAGCACTGCATGCTGATGCTCTTCTGTTTTATTCCGCATTGCGGCACTAAAACACCTATCAACTATACCTTTACAATGCATTAAAACAAAAGCGAATCTTTATAAGAACGGAATGATGTTGCAGTTTGCAAGCACAGCTGAGACACACTGCCTCCTGGAATGCTTCTTGATATGCAGGCAGGCTAGAGAGGGGAGGAGAACTCGAGGTCAACTCATGAGGGGAACAGCTTAAGTTTGAACAGACACCAGTATTCAGGAGCCCAATCTACCGCGCGTTCAAACCAATACATTATTACTCGCTCAAATTAAGTTTCATTAAAGATGCCGTTACTAAGAGAGAGACAAATTCGTGGCATTATTATTTAAATAATGGCACAATAGCTCAACTTTAATATGCTATTCCAACAATATTTTAAGGCACACAATATAATTTTACTAATTTATTATTATAGTGAATTACATAGTGCGACAACTTAGATAACGATCTTATGAATATTCGGACTGCGCATCGACCACCCCTTTAGCTCTAATTCCTCTCCTCCTCTCTAATCCTACCTACAGATCGACGTACGGAGATTCCCGACTGTGAGACTTCGTCTCGCTATAGTACCTGAATGCTATAGTGATAATATAGTGACTGAATGCGTACTGATACAGAGTGGATCAAAAATGCTTTACCACTTATTTGGGAGGTTGAGTTATTAATATTATGTTTCCATTTTGTCATTCGCTGAAATCGCAGATAGAATAGTTCTGGCACGGTTGAGTCTAGAGAACGTAAAGTATTAAAATCACTTAGGCCTAAGTGATACAGCGTAATTCAGTAGTTCCGGAGCATATTTTATATTTTTAGAGCATATTTCATCTGATAGAGCATTAACTTCCGGGCCTTGTTGTTCAAAATGAAAGTTACACATTTTCATAGGTAATGCCAGCTTCACGACCTTGTTAGTATTCATTGTCTTATCTGCCCATCATCGTTAAGATACGTATTTGTGCATGAAAAACAGGTATATATTAAGATGGTTTCATTTCGCTATGGGGGCAATGTCTGATATGTGCGATCTTATGATCATGAGAGTGCAATATCAACTTCATCGTTCAAAGGACATTGCTCTATTGGTGTTGATTTATCCGTTGAAAAAAGCCGCACTGATGCTCTTGTGTCAGTGCGGTGGTTCTTAAATCTCTGCTCATTAGCTAACCGAGGAAGGCAAATTCTTTGCACAGGTATCTGCGCCACAGATCTGCATATATTAAAAACTTATTTGATACCCATACCTAAATGGCGTAAGTTGCGTTGAAATTGCAGTAACTTATATGAGTGTCATATGAAATTTATAACGCACAAAATAGAAAGCACCTTAACTCCCAACTTAGAGCCAACACTATGTGGGAAAGACGTTGGAGCCATACCCCCAAAGGGTCTAATCACGAAGGATTACTTTTCCAGTGTTTAACTCAAACTGAAGTATGTAACAGTAGATTACGTGACAGTTCTTCTCGGGGCACGGATACTTCTCAGCAAACCACATAGGTTCAATCTATAAAAGAACTACCTCTTCTACTGTGAAGACTGTGAACCCGACACAATGTACCATGCACTAAGTACGTGTACTAAATATGAAGAGGCACGACGTAGCAGCACAAGCAGGAAAAAAATAGCCGCCAGAGCTCAAGTTTTGGACGACAAAATCATCGAGCGTAGCATGTAAAGACTTGGCGACATAGTACGTAATAGGTCCCAAAAAGCAACAGGAAATATACGATGTCTAGAAAAGCCGGAATTGAGACTACCCGACAGTGACACACGCCCTAGGAGAATGTTCAGGTACCCGGGGGAAACCGAGCAGAACATGGACAATTGCCCAAAGTCCCCGGGTCGCTACGGGTGAAGCCTCATAGTGGCCAATCCGAGTGAGGTTTTCATGGGATTCCCTCACTCAAGCGAATACCGGATCGGAGTCACGGCCTCCGCTAGACAAATGACTGAATATAGCGAAAATACATAGTTCTAATGTATTAGTGCTGAAGCTAAACAGCCAGCTCGACACACGTTTCCTCAAAGATTAAGGACATAAAAGAACGGTAAATGGCGCAATAGAACAAATGTGGCGAAAAGTTGTTGGGACCGGAGTATGGCTAAAGTCAAAGAACTTACATTATGGATTCATAAAACGTATTAACCATAAGCGTTAAATACAGTCTATTAAGTTATGTTACAATTTTGTTATCTTTTTGGGATCTGCAGTAGGCCTATTAGTTATTTGTATAAGCTTTAAATGCGTTTCCTTATTTCTTCCAGTAAATGTGGTAGAAACCATGTAGAATGCTTGCAAGAATAATGTCCTCTTAACAAGAAGTTTAAAGGGATAACATATGTTTGATAGCTAAACAAACATATTTTATGAAGTGTACAATACTTCCGTCATCAACTTTTCCTTTCGGCACACACAAACGTATGGGTACCGATGCAGAACATACATACATACAAAACACAGAACAAATATACAGACAAAACATGGATAAAACTACATACTACAAATGAGTACCTGAAACCCAGGAACGCTAAAATTAACATAATTCAACTTACACAACTAGACAAACCAACACTTTAATTAATCTATATTACAATTTATTTTAATGCATAAGAGTAGTTATCTCACTAGTGTTGCCCCTACTTTACAATATTTTACAATAATCTTTGAAAGATATTAGGCTATAGGTCTATATATAACCTATATATAATATATTTATATAATATATTAATGCATTATACATATTATTGTATGGTATTGTAGACAGCTTTTCTCTCTCTCTTTTCCTATATTCTTTGTCAAATATTAATTTTGAGTCAGTGCATAATCCATTAACTTTTTTCCTACTGTATATAAGGCATAAAATATAAGCTGTAATCTTTGTATAATAACCATAAAACTAACTCCCTAAGAACAAAGTATTTTCTAAAAATATAAATTTTTAAAGTCTTCTCTGGTAGAGAGCATTCTACTCTTGCACTTCTCCACTCGAATAAATAAACATGCAATTTAAGTTTTGCTCATTGCAAAAGTAAATTTAAAAGAAACAACAAGATTTATTACACAACATAGTTTATGATGGTTATTAATATTAAATTAATGCTCAGTGTATTTCTACATGAGCTGAGCTAATATTCTCTTGCAGGTCTAACTTGTGCTTATGCAAAACCCTTCAGTTTCTCTGCAAACAAAACAAACATTTGCAAAAGTTGCAAACAGCAGAAGATTAATAAGACTACGGAGAACAAAAAACGAATTATACCAGTGAATGCAACGTGACGAAAATGATTTATGAGGCGATGAAGAAACCTTCGGAGGCTTCAAGATGACGGATAAATTAGACATGCACATCTTTGTTCTGTCGTCATGAAGCTACCTTAAGGAATGAAATATTGGCCTATCATTGCAAACTGCCAATTAATAGGATTGAAGGAGGTAGTAGTCACGCTGAAAGGCGAGTAATGCATAAGATTAATGGTTATTTATTCGTAATTTATTTCCTTTAAAGAATTACAATAACAGGAATTTAAAATAGATATAACACGAGGAATAATTACATTGGTTTATGGTTGTTTAACGTCGGTGGTGTACTGCAACTTTGGCCTGTGACCGTCGCTCCGCAGGAGTTCTTTTATACACCTGTGAATCTACATATGAGTCTGTTGCATTTAAGTGCGCAAGAACGAATGGGAAAAGTGTATATTAAACGTTAATCAGTATTATGTTCTTATATATAAAATATTAATTAAGAATGAGAACTCTCAGATGGTCTGATGGACAAGGTGATAACTTTGATTCAATGTATTCGTGACAAAATTTTTGGTGAATTTCATTAGGTTTTCGTGTTGATAAAATCCGTCCTACAGCTCTGACTTGTCATGTGAAGCATCCTAAGCCCCTACCATGGTTCGGATAACGTTATATTAGGTCTTGGCTGTAGAAGTCAGACCTAATGTAAGTACTCTAAACCAGCAATCCACCGTCATCGTAAGTGTTCCTGTTCGCCTTAAAACAGCATCTAGGGCTAGGTATAGAAAAGGAGCTATAGACGAAGATATTATCTTTTCTAAGAACTCTGAAGAGTAAAACCCCGCCAAAATATTTCAGTTAGCAAATTATATTTATTCTAAGTTCAACTAAATCACTAGTGACTGTAGCTTCTAAATATACTAAAACACCAAAGTCGACATGGTTGGCACAGTTGGGAGGGGACGGACTTTATGTTCTCAAGTTCGCTGTTTCGACAAATGCGACAGTTTCATTCCTTTCGATTTACAGGTAAGCCTATGTAAAAGAACTCCTGCGAGGCAAAATTCCGGCACACCATGGGCCTGAGTGGCTGTACATAGTAATGTAAAGCGGTCGCTATACAGGGCATGAATGCCCTTAGGGTTCCAGACTGTGAGGCTCTCAGCTTTTTAGACATTCGGTATCCTACGTCAAGGTTATAAGGTTGTTAATCTTACGCATCGGCCGGCTTTACCCCCAGGATTGCTCTTGGTACTCGTTTCTGTTGGAGGCTAAGTCGACCCATAATATCGCCAGAATAATTAGGCGAATTGTAAAATTCCAACGATCTAACCGGGGATTAAACCCGGGACCTTCCGGAGCCACGGCGTATCCATAACAGTAAATAACAGTCGTTAAATAATCATAAAAATAAACAAACGACAGTAGTTGAGCCGCACTTTTGACCGAAAACTTCGGCTAAACGTCAGAAGTATTCTATTATTTTTTAGTTCTTTGTATTATATTAATCGTCGAAGGAAAGGTTTTAAGTGTAATTAGTCTTATAGAGCTAATACTAAATGACGCGATTTAATTCAATAAAAAGGCGAATGTTCAAAACAAGAATTTTTACAAATCAAATTGTTGTAGTCTAACATTTGGTGATACTACCTTTCCTATGATGTAAGCAACAAGAGAATTCTATTTCATTGTAGAAGTTCAAACACTTAATCATAAAAATACAATCATTATGACAGCACGGTTCGTGTTTTGAGGGTCCCAGTGTTAGCTACTACTTTTTGCTCATTGCCGCCTGTGTTCCGGAGTGGAATACAGAACTAATTTCTTGCGGTACTGGGAGAGGAGGGAGATCACGGAGGCTGCGGGGCCATGGCGCGGCCCATGTTGCCCTCTGACCTCCCTAAGTCACGTTCACCACACAGGATGCGACATTGCTTGTATGTCTCCCTCCTCCACAGTTCACAGCCAGATCACTTCAACAGATGAATCGTGATATCCTATAATATTCCCATTCATTTCCAACTCATGCTGGACACTGAGCATTTATATTCTACCAGGCATCCATAATTTGTTATTCGAACAATATGCAAGACAGACGCTCCTTTTATTGGAAAACTAAGAGAGACTACAGCCAGGTTTTATAACTCAAAGAATTTAGTTGTCTTCCTCCTGCCGTAAATCCTTATACTATTTATGAACATTGAGGAGATATGTTATAGTTATTTGAAGGGGTCGGTGGAGGATAGTGCTAACCCTCTTTTTGTAAAAGTTGAGATTGTTGCACTATTTATATTTTTCCGTAGTCACTATTTATTACAATGTTTCTGAGCATAGGCTAAATCTGTCAGCAAGTCTTGTTAGTAACATAATACATACCAAAATATAAATAAAAATAAGATTTGGAGATATGAACTAACTTTAAAAATTTAATATCTAAAATGAGGTTTGGCCGATCCTTTCACTTGTGAATCAAGTGATTTAAAGGGGATTTTATTTTGCGGGTAGGTGGGTTTGCGAAACGAATCCTTAAGGGTGAGTGTAGCAATACTACGAGCAAAATATATACCATGTGTACCATACACTATTATTTAGACTGCCAATAAAATGTGTGAAATATATATATATTTTTTTTTTGCGTGCCGGGCAGCCATTTTGGGAGGTTTCCAGCTGTCCAACCACTAAGTTTGCATTTGCGCAGACAGATGCTATTGATTTTCTGGTGCGTGGCTGCCAACATGGGATTTTTACAACTACCGTGAGAAATTTAACATTTTAAAAAGCGTAATGAATTTTAACATTCTCAATTTCTATAAACCAGGTCCAGGTACTGTATATGAAAATATTTTAACTAATAAAGTTTTTTTCGTGCGACTGAAACCAATTGGTAACCCTGGAGTTAACCACTCAGTGGCATAATTTTCTCCTTTGAATTATGTCATCTACCGTTAAAAATGTTTTACCTTCGACTGACAAAATGTTATTATTGTATTAACAATTTTTTGTTCGCCGGGAATTTCCTGATTATGGCAACACAGTGTGCTGACGAAAGCTTGGGTGAATTACCTGTAATCCATGTACAAAACGTAGAAATTATTCTTATTAATAATCGCCGTGAAAATATCTTATCTTTTTATAGATGAGTTATCAATGTCGGCTATGTTTTTTTTTCAGCTTAAATTATTATTATAGTAACACCTCATTTATAAAATTGATCCTGCTGAGCAGATGTTAATTGTTTCTTTTCACAGTTGACTACAAGCAATTTAGGTACGCTGTTCCTTCTTTTATTACAAAAGAGAAGGAATGTATGACACCTTTGTCAATGTATGTCAGTGGTATTCATTTCTGTGACTGTTCATTCAGTCATTAAGATGGCATATTGCGATAGGAAGAACGTGCCTTACAATGTATGGCTGGCTTCCATTCACGTTCGTGAGGAAAGAACGAAATGTGTTTAGCCCCTAGCTTTTGGCATCTCCCATCATGCATCCAGTTATGCTGAAATTATTTAAAAAATATAAAATCGTGATCGCACATGAATTCCTATGTTCATAAAATAAAACGTTAAGTCTGTGTGAAATAAGCACCATTTATTTCCGCGAGTCTAAAACATTAGGTGTACTCATGTGATTGTTTGATTATTCTACTACTCCTAGGCGTTGTTACACCCCCTATAGGCTATTCTGGCACTTCGTCCTGTATATCATAGGGTTCTTTATTGGTGAACTATTCGGTAAATTCATATAACTAATATTTCTGTGGCCCCCCCCCCAAAAAAAAAGATCTATTCTTCATCAGTTAAAACGGCCACCATCTTAAAAGGGATTAAAAATAATATTTAAACATACGTCGTTTTAAAGTCTTTCATGCCTTAAGGGGGACATACAGTTTTCGATGCTGAAAATTAGGTGAAGTACTTTTTTTTTCTCAGCAATAAATTGTTCTGTATCCTTGTAATCTGGCATGCTCTACATTGACTAGTTCTACAATTGCATCCTGTTTTCAGAATTAATTTAACTATTACAGTTATGGGTAACTATAATTACAAAATGGCAGCCAAATTTTGTGCACTGAAGTGCCGTTTCCCTGATAATTTTCATAACTACCAATATTTCTGAGTGATCCTTTTTTCTATCTATTTGTAAATATCATATGGACAACATAATCTAGTGTCGGATTACCTGCAGTATAAATATTTTAAGAAAATAATTTGTTAATTTTTTTTACAAATTTTTACATAAAAAATATATTTTTAAAACTGTTAAAATTACATCAATGATTCTAGACAGTGTCGTTCACTGATATAAAATATACTTGCATGCAAAATTTCACTGCAATATGTTAATAAATGTTGAGTTTTACTTTCAACCACTTCAGTGAATCACAAGTAAATTTGAGCTTGATACTTGTGGAGTTCTCATTCCAGCCCGTCGATAAAATAGATACTTATGAGACCTATTTAGAAGGAAAGATTTCCTTACTATATAATTGTTATAGAGTTGTCCTTTTGTTAGTTACTTGCCCCGATGCATTATTCAATTACGTTAATGTAACGCGACACGAAAAGCTACTATTATGAGATGTAAAAAGATTTAAAGACCCTCGATAGCAATGATAATAACATGTGACATTATACAATTTCGTTACGAGAGGAAGAAATATAGGTTAATCCCATCCAGTTCTTTTTTGCACTTGAGTAATGAGTAATAACTTGTCCAGATTATGATGGCTGCCAGACAGGACATGGTTTTTCGTTGTGCTCAGTACATGCTGGCATGTCGTAGTATTAGGCAAGTGTAACATTTGCTAATGCTTCTTACAAACGTAACAAGATTACTCATGGATGTCTGAACTTATATTTTTAAGTCTAAGGGTTGCTGTGCAATTCATTTCCTTTGTATTTGTTTTACATTTTGGTCTATGCATTACAGGAGTAATAGTTTAAAAGCCAATTGATTACATTATAAGAAGATTAATAATACATGTGCGAGGTAGCGGCTGCACGTAGATTCGCCACACGCGCTGACCCAAACAAAGTCGTCTCAACGTGGAATTTACTATATGCAGTTCTGTGGAATTAATGTTTTTATCTGTTTTTACAGATCACAGATTCTCTGGAAATCACCCGAAAAAATAAAAACACTCCAGGCTTTCGATTAACCTCTTTTTTACCGTCTTCAGAGACATCATAGGTCTATATCCCGAATGTGGCAAATAGTTCATCACGAAGATCTTATAGGTTGGATAGATTTCCCGAAAATTTGTTTATTGGTAAACCTGGCAAGAAAGTATTAGGCCTACTGTAAATCAAAGCGTAGGCTTTATTTTAGGAATATTAACTACGTCCCCACGCCATTCCATTTGACAAAGTAAATATATTTCAATTACTGTTCTCTCTTATTTGTTTAATTTCTTTATATTATATTCGGTTTAACTATAAGTCCACATCGCGACTATTGTAATAATGTAGAAACACTGGAATATACTTGAATTAACAATAATGAACTAAATATAGTTACATAGTTTAGAGGTCTTCACAAACTTCAGACGCTGATAATGACACATTGGTTGGCCCAGAGACACGGAGAGGGTGAAGGAACATTGCACCGGGTCCGTTGATCCCCATAGCAGAAGTTATAGTTATATCAGTAGATGTCCAACAGTGAGACAAGATGACGTAGATTACGCAAAGGAGGAAACTTCCTGGATAGGATGTATGAATGAGTTAGAGCCGTGGGTCCAGTTCATAGTCTGTTAGAAGTACAATATCTGGTCTCTGCGACTGAGGGTTATAATGGGATGTGTAGAAGTGGGAACTGAGTAGACACCGTGCAACTTGCTGTTAGAAATAGAGCTCCAGTGTGATATCCAGTTTTGGAGTATTTTGCCTTTGAGGAGCCTTGAGGAAGTCCAGATGAGGGATCTTGAGGTCGGGCATGCTTGTGGGATGTTTGGAAGCTTCCTTAGAGGCTTCATCTGCTAGGTTCACTCGTATTGTTCAAGTACAGAGGCGACAATGAGAAACTTCCCACCACTGTATCTGATATCTTAAAGCAACTTAACACAGATTACGTTCAGAAGCTTGTTAGTGTGACTCAAGTACAGGATGTGTAAGTGAACTGGGTGTTCACTTACCTACTAATCGTTCTTTCTCGCCTGCGCTTACCTTTACTTGTGAGGGCTTTTGCCACAGTATAGTGTATAGAGACTTAACACTTTGTCTTACATGGGCTTAACATTTACGAGTAACTCGTATACTAGTACTGCTAGTATATGCTGCGAATAAGTTATGCGTGAAAATTATAAATTATAATTAGATACTCTTATGGGAGAACACTAAGTAAGCGGTAAATAGAAGAAATCCACTTGATTTGCATGGAATTTTGTTATCGTATTGACCCAATGTTTTTTACTATGATCTAATTTACATTTGGAATCTGTAATAAAATTTTCATTAAAAAAAAAAAAAAAAAAAAAAAAAAAAAAAAAAAAAAAAACAAGAGGCCCAGATATGAATTTTAGCCCTTCACTGTAGCAATTCAAAAAATTATTGTAACTCAACTTCTAACAAACAAATTGTCCGCAATAATAATTCACCACTTTTACCCTAGCATAAAAGCTACAGATTCACTGTAGGAAATAATGTATGTTGATATTTTAGAATTGAGGTATAAACTTTTACGTTTCTTGTTTTTTTTATCCTCTTTTTAAGTATTATGTTTCAAGAACAGTTCAATATGAAAAGAATTCCACCAGTAAATTTCTCTATAATATATTCAAAAATGGGTTTTAAATGGCATGCATCTACCTTGAATAGTGAGGAAAATCTTTTAGTTTGCTTAGTAATATGTAAGAAAATGAAAGTTACATAAACGAGGTAATGCAGTTTCCCTTCAACAATAATTTATTTTGAACTATTCCACTTAAAATACAAAATTGGTAGGCTAATTGAGCTCTTTCTGCATTAGAGTTACATTGTTATTGAAATAGGTGCAAATTATTCACATAGGTCTATATCATTTTGTAAGGTGGGGAAACGGGATTTTTTTTTTTAATTGAAAGCCCTACTGAATTGTTATATGTATTTGAGAAACGTCTTCTCTGGGTGCTTAGGGACATTAAACAGATCATTCATCAATAAATGCATACAAGTGGAACATCACTATCCTCTTCCCTTAAAAACGCGACAAAAAATAATTTAAGAATGATATAAGCGTTTGTAGTATGGAAAGTTTCTAATAACGGATTTCCGCACATTTAAAATGTGCATGATATTCTAAATCATTTGGCATACTCAAAATTTCTGCTTTAATCTAGTTTACTTTCGTTTTTTCTTTCCTTCCTTAGTTCCTTGATTTCAATTTTGTCACTAGTTTGCGGATATCGCTCCAAAGTTTTATCAATACGTAATCTCGAACTTCATTTCTTAGATTAAAATTGTTTTCCAAATGGAATGTAATATAATAAAGGCTAAATAGGTCTGTAGGCTTCCGCGGCCGGAGTTATCACTCGACGCGGCGCTACCCGGACACCCTAGACTATAGAGCTCTGGGCTTTTGTAGTTTTTCCTCCTGCCACTTGAGCGCGCTGCTCTCCACATTCAGGTATTGTCAACTTCCGGTTTCCTCATTCTTGTGTGTTTTCAATATGAGTTCGGGACGGTTCGCCAATTTTACAGTGAAGGAGTTAAAAAGGATGTTATCTGAAGATGGTGTAACAAATATTTCATAGTTAACAAAGCAAGAGTTGATTGCAAGGTGAGAAATCAAAGCTACCTGTCTTCTGAAACGTTCGCTAACTGTTCTAATATGGTGCAATATGCCTGCGTCTCAAATATTTTTGTATACTGTTGTACGATTTATTTTCATGTTTTTTTTACAAATATGCATGAACTTTTTCGTATCATAACTTATTGAACACACAGTCTAATATACGACGCTGTTTGTTTTGGTTACAGGTTGCTCAGGCGAGAGAAAAATCCGGATAGGAACTTTGCCTTATTCGAAGTTGAGGTTATAGAATCAGAAAGTACCCACGACTTTCCTTCGACAAATTTCTTAAAGATAAATTCATTAAAGAAAGAACGGTTTATACTTTTTGAGGAAGACTCCATAACCACTTGGTTCGAAAAGCATAGGGCAGGCAGCAGTATGAAAGCTGACCGGACTCTAGCAATTAGAAAATTCATCAAGTTCAAGTTAGTGAATAAGAAACATTATGCACAAGTACAGGCACAGATGTTACTGACTAATATTCACAGGTGCGACTTTGTTATTTGGACTAAGAAGGGCATCATTATTCAACACATAAAATTTAACAAAACATTTTCTGAGGGGCTACTTCATAATGTAGATGTTTATTATCAAACAGTATTTTTGCCTCTTCTGCGAAATACCAATAAAAATGATTAGTTGTACAGTTGCTATTGTCTTTTGATTTGTTTTAAATAAAAATAGCTGAACCACCATGCTTTTTATGACTACGAAAAAATAAGAGGCTACTTTAAAATTTTGAGTATTTGACAAATTTATATTTTCTGGGCTCAGCCAGTGTTCCGCCATCCCAATTACCTCCAAATTATTGTCTGATGACATAATACATAACATATCTGATTTACCTAGAAAACCTTGAATGTTAAGATACCTTACATTTACAAAATTAGTGTTATAATTAACTATAGGCCTATTATGATTACATTTTTCTTTATCATGTTTTGATCTACTTGTTACAAGAGTTTCTATTACAGGCATACAACAAATCTGGACATTTTCAGATACATTTAAGCTATCCTTAGGCCTAGGCCCACATTCTACTCTAAAAAATCATCAAGCCCGGACCCATGTTTTCCTAAAAATTTGTACCGGTATGTAGTTTGTTTTTTACTCAGTTACAATACAGAATGACAATTTTATCGGTTACGGGACAAATTTCGATTGACATTGACATTCTTAAATGACAAAATAAATGACCAAATAAATTGGCAACAAAAATTACAATGAAAAGATGAAATACTAATTTTACATGGAAATGAAACTTGATTATGAGCCTAAAAGAGGTTCAGTTGGTCAGGTATACTTATTATTTCATAGGCTTATATATTTTTCTCAACATCTACTATATCAAAAATATCTTAATCACTCTAAACAAACATGAAATACTCGCCAAAACTGCTCAACGGAACATTAAAATAATCTTCTGTGAAGTGACAGCTGCAGACACGAGAATATTGGGAAGGTGTTTTTCCATGGCGTAATTTTATCATCCATTCTTGAAAAACAGCCCTTTCTTTTGGAAAACTAAGTCCTAAATGTTTGTTTGCAACGGCTGAACAGCCGTAAACATAGCAGTTAATCGGCATAATTACTTCCAAAACAAGACACAAGCACAGAACTGTATTGTAAACACACGCCTCTGAGATAACCGGAAGTGGATAATACCTCATTCTCGGCGGCCATCTTAAAAGCGCAGAGCTCTATAATAAAGGCTGTTGCATCACATTCCGAAAATATATAGGCTAAATATATATTCATAATATTTTTTTTGGTTGTGCATGTAATTTTTTGTTACATTCCAAATATTTTATTCACACACATATATAAAATTCCTCATGTTATATCATTTGTGAGGGCTCGGCACATTGCGAAGATTTCTGCTAAGGTAATACGTAATAAGAAACTAGGTTCATTATAATGCTTTAATTGAGTTTCCGATGGTGTAAAACTGTTTATGAAAAACTCATCCTTTCTGAGCATAGGCTATCCGGGATTTGATCTTGCTATCTACCGACTGTCAATCTAAGATATTCGGTAAATATTTTTGTTAAAATAATGTTTATTAAATATAGGCTTAATTAAGGTATTTCGTATTTATTAAGATAGTATGCATATAAGAAATGAGATTAACTTAATCTAAAATGGATTACAGACAAATGGAGTAACATTAATGCTGTTTAGGAACTAATTGGAATGCTGTCTTGAGTATCCGACATTCTGCTTACATATTTAACGTTCGACGCTTGTTGGAAAAGAATTTGTATCGTGTTCCGGTAATAAATCTTTTGTATTAACGTGAGATTTATGGGATAGATGAGTAGTTACGGTTATTCCATCATCGCTTACACGATCACAGGAATTAAAAGGAGATTTTGCTGCAATAATCAGTGGCGGATCCAATACAAATATCTTGAAAGACAGCATAAATTTTTTATTTTATTTTATTTTTTTAGAAAATATTATCCTAGATATATTTCCCTTCTTCCTTATAACTTCTGTCATTCAACCTCTAGTTCCATGCTTTTAATATAGTTTCATTATTTAATACTATGAAATATTCTTCTGAAACGTTCTCGGAAATGTAAAAGTTACATAATATGAAATCTCATTTCTTCAGATGCTGTCGACATGTCTTATTTGAGACTATAACAGAGGGACAATCTTCCATGAAAGCTGTTAAAATCAATAATGCAAAATTATTTTAATATGTTTCAAGAAACGTTCAGGGAATAGAAACGAAAATTCTTCTAATTTCTGTAGTTCTTTGGTGTTAATAGGGAAATCCCGCAATGTTACATTTTCAATTAGATGGAATCGGTTTATCGACATTTATAGATTATTACCTTGTGCATCATAATTAAAATAAAATGTGATGTGAATCACATAACTTCCTCTGCCAAAATAAATATATGCCTCTTTAGTATAATAGACCTACAACATCATGTATAGCATTCTGTCCATGTAAGTTACTTGTAAATATGAACAGAATGTCTTACCACATCGCATCGCATCCCTAAAGGATACACAACCCAAATAAAGTCTTATAAATACACTTACGCAACTTTGTTTGCCCTATGCATGGGCAATACACCTTACTCACCTCACATTCTGATAGAGAATAAGAGGCCGTATTGCAAAGAGTACGTATTCACTTGTTTCAACCTGATGCGAAGCTATATTGGTCACTAGGAAAGAGTGAGTTTCTACAGGCAGTGGGTGACTTATAACTACTCCTTAGTGAATTTTTGTGAAAAAGTCTAATACAAGTCTTAGCCCTTAGTACTGTATAAGCATCTTGTGTACAAAATTTGAGGAAAATCGTTAAAGCCGTTTACAAGAAAATGGCGAAAAACAAAATTTCCTTCATCTAAAGTGGCGTTAAAAGTAAAAGAAGGTCGCCGCCAATCTACTTGTCACATCCACAGAAAGTGCATAACCCAAATACGAAATTTTGTTTTCGTACGGTTTCTCGTTCAGGAGCTAGATACACAGACATGTTTTTGAAAATAGTGTTTCTGGATTCAGGAGACCTTAAACATGTATTTATGTTAATCTCAACTCCCTATGAAAAGGGCAGAGAAAGTAAAAATACATTAGATATGTTGCATTTTTTTATGGAATTTGATATTTCCATATCTAGTTTTCTTTTTTGTCCATGGCAGTCTACAGATGTTGTATGGAAAAGTGAATAAAATTAATTTGTCCTGAGGTAGTGTCATCCACTGGCCTTCTCTGGAAACTCCGTTAACAAAAAGAACATTATTTTTCATCATATTACTGTATCACTAAACCCCTGACGTCTCATCCAGTCATGCCGACAGGTTTTGCGAAAGATTTTTTTCCCGTCATATACCATCCTGTCTACCCAGTGCATCTTTCTTGGTGGGATTCACCTGCAACTGTGTCCTGTCTTGTCCAGGGCTAGTCGTGATAGACTTAAGAAGAAGACTTGATTGCTACAAAACCGTTGAGATGTCAGAGGTCATACGCAGAATGTAACTGGTCAACTTGCTTTAGGTCACTATGCCACTAGCGAAAAGAAGTAATGGCTGTCTAACCGTGACATAAGAATTTTATAATGCCCCAACCCGATGGAATGCTGTATGTTCCGTTCCATTTACATGTGTCCACTCGATGAAGAACCTTCAACCTTTCACCTTTTCTTCTGTCCTCTGCGGTAATTCTCTTGTTCACACGTGGTATTACAGGTTTTGTTTTCGTGTCTCCATTTTACTTATTTCGCCAAGAAACGTGACCCTGCATTCAGAAGTTGTGTTAAATTTTTATATACTTTTAGCGAGAGGAAAAGTAGCCAAACATGCTGCAATTGAGGGGATCAGTGCAAAAGTGGTCTAACCCTTTTAAAGGTAAAATTGGATTTTGATGCCATCTGAAGAACTCTTGGAGGTGAACTACCTTCGTATAGCTCAAATAGCTACTTTTAATTCCCTAATATATTTCCTGAAACAAGATTTTTTGTACAAAATCAACCAAACTTTAGCAAACAGGGATCAATAGAACTAAAGAATCATTGGAACTTATAAATAATAATAAGCAGCTGTTCCTATAAATTAAATAATGTTTCTTAACATGTAAAAAAAATCCAACATTTATTAAAATAATTTTCACTTTTTCGAAATTACAAATAAAAATCAATGCAACAGTGGTGTAACCAAAAGAAACAGTATTGCAGGGTCTCATAAAAACGATAATATCTCTTAAGGTTTTGAACGGTATACCATATAACTTTGTAGCTCAGTTGACTAAGCACCATAGAACTCTCAATAAATAGGATTTTTCAAATAGTATTAAAAACCCCTTTAATATTCTTTTTCTGAACTTTAAAAAGTGCTGACCCTCATTATTTGATTATGCTTTTCGTTTTCTGTGCTTTAAATATTAACATACGGAATATTAGCTTAGCATAGCTTAATATATACGGAATATATTATTATTCAGTTTAGCTCTTCAATTTTTTCAGTTTAACTTTAAGCGTTTTCTTGTTCCAGAAAGAAGCCACATTAGACAATCGGAGAGTGTGTGTGTTTGTGCGTGTATTTTATTTCATTAATATTTATATATATAAATTGGGGAAGGTTACTGGTAATACAGTTCATTGTTTGTTTGCTTGTTTGTTTGAGTAAAGTTATTTTAATTTTCCAGTCGATGTCTTTGATTTCTCATTGCTTCGGTTAAATTAAATTTTATCTAACACATAAATACAGTACAGACACGTGACATACCAAAACCCCCGAGTGAGCAAAACTCATGCTCGGGAAAGTTCAGCAATAATATATGCCCTAATTATAAAACTTAAATCTTTCGGAAATTAAATTAGAGTTTGAGAATAGAATCAATATTCTGTGGAAGCATGGCTATATATTGAGATTAAATTATACAGAACGAAAACTAAAAGTTAAAAGTTGAATGTAAACTAAAGTTATTATGCAATATGTTAAAATTTTTATTGAATTTATTGTTCTATGATTAACTAAAATTGGGTTTTTTAAATAAACAAAATCGAAAAGTCTTGGGCAAAAATTTGATCGACGTTTCAGGCCAGCAGTACTATAGAACTTTTATACGGCCTATTAAAGATTAGAAGTTAAAGTATTATGGCAAGCTGTTGATTTTAAATATA
Source organism: Ectobius pallidus (assembly GCA_964059195.1). Classification (NCBI taxonomy): domain Eukaryota; kingdom Metazoa; phylum Arthropoda; class Insecta; order Blattodea; family Ectobiidae; genus Ectobius; species Ectobius pallidus. The sequence goes on from CAXKWD010000009.1 coordinate 101,179,648, forward strand.
TCAATAATTTCATGACAATTTTAAACTACTTCCTTTTTGTATTAAGGTAATAACCACATTATAATATCATGTACATCGACAAACTCCTGCTTAGTATATTGCGACACAAGGGCGGAAAGGTACGTTTACGGGTCGAGGAAACAGATTGAAAACCCGAGGCGCAGCCGAGGGTTTTTAAGTTTTCGAGACCCGTAAATGCCTTTACGGTCCGTGTGTTGCATGCTATTTTTTGCACGACGGTTACTTATATCAATTTAATTATATTAATTGTGATATTACCTGAAAATATTATGTGTATACAGTCTTGAAGAATGGTGCTTATTTCAGAAAGGGATTCGCATTTGTTATTGTTTATGGCAACCGAATATTTATAAAGCGGGGAGGCCTTGGTCATTTCTGCTCGCAAATAAGCATTTGCGGGCGGTAAAGTAACTTTCCGCCCGTCGCCCCTAGCAACAAGTCACTTTCCGCCCGTCGCCCCTAGCAACAAGATTGCGTGTGGTAATGTCAAGTTACGATCCATGTAAACAACTTTCGTAAGTAACACTTACTAGCTAAGGAGTGCAAAAATATTATTTGGAATGAAGGATGGAAGCCATCTATATAAAAAAAATCTTCATTTCGGCAAAAGGTAAAATGATGTGAGATTTTTGTAGCAAATATTTTGTAGTGATGTAAGGGGTGTTATTGAAATCAGTCTTAGGTAAGGTACTAACGATGCAGCAGGTTATCTTATTCGATTCGTCTGTGTTTTGTTCATTTTTTATTTGAAGAAATCTAAGTAAATCGATTTAAGTAAAATCCGTGGGTTCCATTCAGAATATTTAAAATGTATAATTCCATGTAATTCTTCCTGGTTGCTTACTGGTATCGATCCATTTCCTTCCGTAAAATGTAACTAGCACCCGTGAGAAAAATGAGCTTTTCTGCTATTACCATATAAAAAGATAGACTGGTAGTGAAGGAACTCTTAAATATCCATAAAAAAATAATCTTGCATTTTTAACATCTTCATTATATAAATTCAAGTTTTTCTTCTTGTCACTGCATATTTAAGGTGGACAAGTTAGTACTGGTTGCTTGGCATATGGTCAGTTTAGATGAGAGATAGCCTACTGAACGTCGTATATGGAAAACCTGTACCGTTGTCCTTCCTGTATGAGGAAACTGAAAACAGACTGTATAAATTTTTGTTAAATATTACGCTGACGTTTTGGGAAAATGTTACCTGATTGGAATCATCTCGTCTTTGTAGAACAGTTCCGCTAAGATAATATTTTGAAAATATAGTGACCCGTAAAGTGGCATGAAACTCTTATAGCTTACTTATTTGGCGTTTTCACTGTACACAGCTCAACTAAAATATATTCCATAAACAATATATAAATATAAATAGTATTGTTGACAATACAGTATAACTCACCGGCAATCAAGAACTCCAGCGTTCAACACACCAGCAAAGATCATTCTCCATCTACGTATTTCTATCCAGCTTATAGTCATATTTTGATCCAGTTAAAACTAATCGTAACATTTCCCTTCCTTTTACGTTTAAGACTTCTTACACAGGGTCTACTGGTTATGAAAGTCATGAAAAAGTAATTAAATCGAACGGGCTATCAGAATTTCTTAAATTATTAATACTTACTGCTGCGACCAATATAAGTTTTATATTCATGATTTTTTTGATCAACGTTATCAATTTCATACACTTGTACTACCTTCCCTGCAAAATAGAGCCTGCCGCGCCGGTAAAATTTCTGACAAGAGACTCAGAAAAAACACGAGAAATCTGAATGTGGTATTCGCGTGGAACTCTTAACGTTCTCATTTAACTTGCTGTTTCACCTGTATTTGCAACCCATAAGTTATCTGTTTTAATGAAATGAGAATGCAACATGAAATTAAGGAAGAAATGGAAATTTAAGAGTTTGGTGTTAATGATATTCTTGAAATGTGAGAATCCTTAAACCACGAAGAATACAACTTTTGCCTCACAGAGATTTGAACTCAGTTCCCTGGTCACCACACCCTGACCACCATCATGGGGAAAATCAAATCTAATCTAATCCATAACTTCTCCCCAATGAAATGAAAATCGACTTGTGTGCTTGTAAGCAAAACATAAATCTCAATTCTAACATAATTGCGGCACTTACTCGACTGGTTTCTTAATAAAGATGTTTTTATTAAAATCTTAACTAGCATAATCTGTGGGAAGTGTATGTTTTACAAGTATGTCTGATCAGCATCTGAATAACCGTTCAGTAAGTCTGCAGAAAAGCCTCAATTAGTGTTTTTATGAAGCTGTATCTTACATGTGATCTTATCTACGTCTCGTAACGAATCGGATCAAATTGATCAGTGAGAGGTAAGTAATTTAGATGTTATCTCTACTCAAGTAATTGTTTCGCCATAATTTATGAACCACAATAAAATTTTAGTTAAGTAACTTAAAGTCTGCGTGATATCATTATACTTAAAATAATTTACTCCAAAATTGTTCCCATTAGTGTTCTTCAATTACACAATGTAGACGTAAAACGTTGCAATTTGTTGGAACTAAATTTGCAATCGATTGCAGGCCCTCCTTCGATCGACAGGAAGTAAGGGACAAAAATTGCACTAACTAGCGACATTCGATTTGGAACTCTGCTGTAAACTTCTAATATTTCAATTCCACTTATTTTTTTCGTAATGTAAGAAGATTAGCGTATAAAGCAAGGAATAGCATCGTAGTTCTAGGTGAGTAGTTAGCATTAATAAATTTAATGTTTCCTCTTCCGATTTTAAGCGTATGAATTGTTGTAACATACACTTCTACGGATGAATTGAGAATTATTAATTTTCATGTAAAACGAGCATTTTGGTTTTTGTTACAAGAATATTATTTTTTAAAACAAAGAATTACTTCTGAAGACAAAGTACTATTTTATGATATTGTATAAGTAGCTTATTACGAGGCGTGTCCATAAAGTAACTTTCCCTGGGGCCGTTTACAGAAACAAAACACAATTTCATGGATATATTTATACTCTAACAGATACAGCAAGTGTCCAGCTGTTATTCAACATATTTATATTCTGTCATGACAGAGAATGACAGAGAGGAGATTCTTGTCACACAGTGGTTCAAATCCCTGGCGTTAGACTTCTACGACACAGGTATTCAAAGTTGGTTCCACGGTATGACAAATGTCTCAATTCCGGTGACGAATTTGTTGAATAATAGCTGAACACTTGCTGTATCTGTTGGAATATATATGTCCACGGAATTGTGTTTTGTTTCTGTAATCGGCCCCAGGGAAAGTTACTTTATGGACGTGCCTCGTACATAAATAAATTTTATTAGCCTACTAAACTTGTATGTTACAAACTAGACTTCCTAGAAACTTTCAGAAAAATCACAAGATTTCAAGAATGTTATGCGTACTAATTTCAGGCTTCATCTTGCATAGCTAGAGCCCTTGAACTTGTTTTCTTCATTTTCAAAAGTTAGTCTTTCGATGATTGTTCAAGGGATGATGTCTAGCGATCTCCTAGAAACCAGAATTATGAAAGAAGCGGGCCCACATCCAATTTGTTCTTCAAGAATTAACCCAGCGATAATTTTTGAAGTTTGTAATCCCAAATTCACAATATGAAACTACTGACATAGGGAACATTTTACGTACAGCTGCCATTTTTGTGAACATACTTATCTTTCCATGTTTTTTTTAATATGTTGTACATGCTTTTGTCTTTTTCCTAAGACTATTATTCCTGTACAGGTCGTACGTAATATGAAAAGATGTAGTAGTAATACAAGGACCTTCCATAAGGCCGCACAAGGTGACTTGCATAATTGCTATGTGCCAGAGTTAAACTCTGAGCATTATGGTTTCATAATTTATTGCGCATGTAACAAAGCCAGAATACCCTTAAGATATGAGAATCTAGAACTCTGGAAGAAAATGTGTTTAAACGATTATTTATATATGACACAATTGTTGCCTATGGCCAATAGGCCACACACTACAGTGTATGTTTGAACCTTACATTAGCATTTAGTAAAATATGAAGTGAGATATTATCCTACTAGTGTAGTCAAAGGATCCATTATTTCACATATAAGTTCACGACCAGATTTTAATGTATTTTTATTCGTGACTTACTTTCGCATATGGTATCTAAGTTAATGGAAGAAGTAGTTTAATGAACTAGGAAGTAGTCGTTTTATTTCACATGGCGTTTGGTCGTAATTTTAGTTTCCGAAAGTGTATATATGGGTTATCTCTTTTAATTTTTTCACGTGAGAAGATAATACTAAAGTAACTGTTCTCTTCTCCCCCATTTTTTATTTTATTGCAGTATAATATATTGGTTTGTATAGTTATCGGAGGATGGAAATTCGAGACTTCGATTGGTAGATAATAAATAATTGACTTTGACGGATAAAATATATTTTGTGAAAATGTTTGTATATGCCTGTGATATGGGTGTGTGTACGTGCATATGCCCAAGGAGTTCACTTTAGTGTACTTTAAAACCTTGGTCTGATCCTTTTGTCCATAGCTTAAAATGCAACATTAGCTTCTTCTTCCATTCCTAGAACAATGAAGTCTTATTAAATATTACAAATAATATCTTCCCGAGCTATCAGCCGAGTACTATTTTCTGAAAGCTCCAAGCTTTCGGACTCAAGCTCCAAGTCCATCATCAGAGAACATTCTTTTTGTGCCCACCCTTACCTCCGGAGTGCCCAACAATGAAGTTGATTACCTCCGGTCAAACCAAATTTTGGTAACCATTTGTTTGACGTGTGTACCTAGGGTTGCTCATTTTTCATTCTTATGGGATATGTGGTGTTTATGACATGTTAGGGCTGTGAACTTGTTTCAGATTTAAGTGGCGAAAGTTTGACTTTCTCACAGTAATGTCAGTTTTAGCTTTCTTGATGTGTTGGTTGTTTTGTGTGGAGATGTTTTCTAATGTGTGTTGCAGTATTTCTGTGTGAAGGGATTATTATCCAGTCCGGCATTCGCCTAAGAGCGAGGATCAGCTTAGAGTTCCAATCTATCGGAAGTATATAATTATGTATCTGTCGACTAATAGCTCTGGAAGAAATCGTTAATAACATTCGCCGAAAAGGATTCAAGCCATTGAAGTTATTAGGCTGATACATTGTTAAGTTTTTAATGCATAGGATAATAATTCCTATTCATCGCACAAAAAATTTCCAAATCTACTTTCTGTGTGGAATGTTTTTATAACAAAAATTAATTGATGGGAGAAATCTGTTACACATTCTACTTTTCGTGTGTGATTATTAATAAAATGAGAAATTTAATTTTCAGTGGTTCGAAGGTTAAAATGACTTAAAGGCCTATATTGTAATTGGAATTTTGTTCAGCATTATATGAATATGAACACTATGGCATCTGTCAAAAATAACTTCTTTTATTTCCTACCTCCACCAGTTCGTAGTGATTAAGTTTTCAGATTCGCCATCCTTGGGCTCAAACCCCGCTTTGTTACATTCAAATGTAGAAAAATATAAATATACTTTTTAGACAGTCGAAGGTAAAAGAAGCACTTTTAACGGTAGACGATAGACTATAAATTGAAAGGAGAAAAATATGCCACTGAGTGGTGTAACACTCCAGGGTTACTGACGGTTACTATTTTGGCAGATAAGTGTAGTGGATTTAGAAACTAATATGTAGATTATTTAATCTATAAGTAGTATTGTTAGTTGACGTATTAAATTTGTTAATTGTGGGTATTATTTTATTGATTGGCGTAATGTGGGAGTAGCTTTTTTGACATCGTTAGAACGTAGAGTTTTAGGAGAATTAATTTTCGTAAGGGTCCGAATATAGTTGGCTTTATTGGTATTTACAACCATTTAGTGATGCTATTAAGTTATTTACTTCATTGCTTCACTTGGAAAATACTCTTTTAATTTAAAATGTTTGCATATGACTATTAAGTGGGCTCAGTTTGATAAAAATAAAAAAATTTAAAATTACTACACCTTTATAAATATGAAATTTCTCATGGTGATTGCAAAAATCGTCATAATTGGTGGGTGAAAAGCGTTGTCGTGCGGCTCGTTTCGCAAACATACCTACTCTCAAAATAAAATCCCATTTTTACTTGGTATAAATAACTATTGTGATTAGAAGTTGCAGTCGAAGAAAGAGAGTAAAATGTTGAAATAGGCCTATAAGCACATGATATACGGTATGAATTGCAATTTAGCATTAATTAGCACATACTGCTGTAAATGGGATGTGTGTTGATTGACCCAACAGTTGTTATTGGTTAACCTTTTAGTAGTGAGGTAGTTGTTATTTAGTTAATGGTTTATACATTTTAATGATAACATAGTAGTATTTAGATGCAATATCGAGCTGATTGGGGGTGTGGGAGGGTTAGCAATCACGCGTTTGTTTTGCGAGTCACCTTGTTGATTCGTGTTGTACCTGTGAATGTTGTGTACCATGTAGTGTTTATGCATAACATGCACGACGAGACTTTGTCACCGTATTAATGATGATTGTGTCGTGAGTCATGATCCCATACTGGAACATGTGACATTCCATTTCAGTACAGTTCACAGAATATCTACTGCATCTTGGATTTCAAACTATGACTCTCATACCATTGCAGGCCACCTCACTGACTAGACTCCAGTTTGTGTGACCTACAAATCATGAGGTACAGGAAGGTGAGTTTTGAATCCCGCTCGGACCAAATTGCTTGGTGAGGTTTTCGTTGGCGTCTGACTCGCCCGATTAGTCAGATCTCGGATAATTTCTCGTCGCTGGGACCTGGGATTTATTCGCTATTCTATTACTAGTACTAGTATATTATTATTATTATTATTATTATTATTATTATTATTATTATTATTATCGCCATCGTCATCGTCTTTATCGTCATCACTACCATTCTTTTATCTCGCGGTTGGCAATGAGAAACCAGAGGTAGAGTACGATTACTTCCACAAAGTCTCTGGGTTTTTACGTATATACCTTAGGAGCGAGTCTCACCGTTCCTAGAGTTCCTGCCTAGGGGAGGTAGCTGCACCCTGATTGGCTCAGCTCTTCTATCCCACTCCACGTGTTGTCTGTCTCTGTCTCGCTGTGCATTATCCCTCCACTCAACTATTATAGTATTTTCTACGACTGGCAACATGCTGTGTGATCTTCACTCTGTGCTCAACAGTAGCTAAGTGATCTTACGCGCATGCGAGTCTGCGCCAGCTGGTAATGAGAAGCTCGCTGGCTGGGTTAGTCTTCAAGGCCAGAGACTTTGTGGAAGTCATCGTACTCTACAGTACTTGATGGCAACCGTTGTGTGCTCGCCATCGTCGTGTAAGGAAATGACACTAAGAAAAACCTACATATACGGAACAATACGACTTTACTATTTTACAGTTTGCCGACTTTATTTGATTTTTACTAAATTGCACAAATCCTTTCATATGTCAAAGATAATTTGACGGGGACAGGAGATACCTGGAAATAAAAAAAGTATTACTTAAATGAGAAATAATTTTTTATCACACACCCCTTATTTCAGTCTATATTCTTACCCGACCCATGGCTTTAAGCGCTTGTGGAACTGTGCTTTCAGTTATCAAAGAGTCAGGCAATCTGTGTTTCTTGCGAGAAGGATTTAAAAGTCGGTGTTCTTGGAAAAGAGGAAGAGCTTATAACTTCATCCTTCAGAGAATTTCTATGAAAAAAGTTCCAAATAAAAGTTTTAGTCTAAGTAGCCTATATGGAGTTAGTTTTCGGAAATTTAAAAATCGTTGGAGCCATTTCCGAGAAATTTCAAAAATACATATGTTTTCATATACAAGGGTCGCCCAGAATGTAATGCACTACATTTTTTTTTACTTCAACAATTATTTATTGAACATAATTAAATTTACATACAAGAAAGAATGATGTTTCTTCTACACTCCCTATTTTTTCACGTAATCTCCGTCCCGTTCTATGGCCTTCCTCCAGCGAGACACAAGGGCGTGTATACCCTTTCCGTACCACTCCTTGTTCTGGGCACGAAGCCATTTCTGCATTGTACGAATCACCTCTTCGTCATCCTCAAAATGGGATCCTTTAATGACCCAAAGAAGTGGAAGTCTGAGGGAGCTAGGTCAGGGCTGTAGGGTGGATGGGGTAACACTGTCCAACCCTGTTTAGTGTTGTGTTCCGATATCCTCAAACTTGTTTGAGGCCGAGAGTTATGTCGAATCAAACATTCACCTGGGTGAATTTTCTAGGACATATTTATGTATTAGTTACTTATTATTATATACAATATTTATATTCGATTTAATTCTACTTCTACGGAAAAGCGAATGCTGGGTTGGACTTAATATCTACTCCGAACGTTCCCTGTACGTTGTTTGTAGCTTTTTTCTTAGGAGAAGGCACTGCGTCGAGCTGATCACATACCAGGGAATTCCTCCAGTCAGAATATAGCATATTCACATATGTGATTCGTCCCATCCCTTATTATAGGCACTGGAGTGAAAGACAATAAAAAGGGGAGGTAAGTTGGCTAAAGAAAGAAATAAAAAAGAAACATTCGTAACCCTACATGTTCCCAGCTGTACAGTTTCCGTATTGTTTAATCTGCGATCTTGATTCACATACTCGCTTCATAGTTAGAAACACTATTTTACTTGAACATATGCTTGTCTGACCAACGGTCACAGCTTTATTTCCAGAGTTTTGTCAGTTACCTAGTTATCCATTCTTAGATCTTACAAGTTTTTTACCTCCATAGAACCAGGAAATGGAAAGTTTATTAAATTAATTTCCTTTTAGTAAAGATAGGTAATTTACAGTTTTTTACTTTCCTCATTGATATGAACATAAGTTTCTTGATGAGATTTTTATCTGTGTACTGCACCCACGTAAAGACCTGCTTGGATTAGCGGTACCTAATATCCATGACTAGTTTTTGATAAGTTCCACGTCCGATTTTTCTAGTCCCGGTGTTGATGTATCGAACGATAGGAGCTCGAATTATATTCCAGTTAGGAGTATCTCTCACCAAGTTTTATGCAACTGAAAATGAAGATTAATTTAATGTATAGCTAAGCAGTAAGGTCGAAACTCATTATCCTTAATGTCAACATCACGTCTCGGACGTCAGTTTCATTCCTGTATGCAAATTATACAACCAACATAACAGACCCAACGTGATGTTGAGTTGTCTGATGGTGTGACTGGTATAATTGAACTTGGATTTCTGCATTAGGTCATTTGCACTTCCTTCCCCTTACCTCCCGGTTCTCATTTAATTTGTATAAATCACAACTGCGTTATTTAACCTGTAAATTGCTTTCAGTTGAGTGTGTGTGAAAGATCGTAGAGCTTGATCAGTAAAAGTTTAAAGAAGTATCCATTACTGCGAACTTGTCTTTAAAAATCCATTCAGTGTTCATAACATGAGTTTCTGGGAATCTTTTTGTTACAACTTTTGAATTAAAATTAATTTCAGCCTTCTTAAGTTATATATTTACAACATTGGCTAATTCAATTCTATTAATGAATTATTAGAATGCATTGCATTGAAATTAATGACATGAACAATTAAAAATGTCTTCATCTTGTCTTTATCCACCAAGAATATGGCTTTAGTCTCACTGAAATTCGAACTCAGTTCCCTGGTCACTTTTGAAAGCCAGACGAAAAAAAAATATACTACTTGAGCAAAATGTGTATTTGGGGGCGCTGAAACTAGTGAAATCGGGTAGTGATTGTAACAGTTTAACTATTCGATGAGTAATCATGGAATTCTTTAGCAACTCGGTAGATTTGAGTTGAGTAGGGGAGTTCTTAGGGGTATTTTAGATTCTGAAACTTCCGAAAATGAATCGGAAAATGATATGGATGTGTCCTTTTGTGAAACAGCTTATAACAGCAGCAATGATTCTACTAATTATTTCCATACGACAAAATGTTTCACATATACAAAATTCAGAAATAGGAAAGTGTGCTATATTTTTTGTTGTGTGGGAATGTATCTCTTTTTACCTTCTGATGTAAATGCTGCAAAGCTATGATTAATGTGCAGCTGGGATTTAGGGGGGGCTTCACTATTTGTGAAAACTGAATGTACTAATGGCCAAAATAACATGCATTCCCAATATTTTCTTATAATTAGACCTTTCAATAAATTTTATAATAGTGTTAAGACACGATACGACACCTACAATGAACTAGCAAACACGGACTGGTGTATCGCTATGCACTCCAATGCATAGCCGCAACGGAGAGGGATATATGACGTCAGATCGAATTATTGCAACCCGAATTGCTGGCATATGTATAAACGTAGACAGCTCGGGTTTCCGCACAAACAAATCTCTAAATTTCTTATATTTAAATCCGTTTTCACCTGAAATGCATTTTTAAGTTAACAGGGCCTTTAAGACCATGTCAGTGATAAAGGTGATGGCTTAAATTAGCCAGTAAGGATGAGATAATACAGTTCGTTAGTTGAAGATGGTGACGTATCTTATGACGCATGTTTGACCTTTTTATGTAAGTAAAGCATTTAATTCTTAATGAGATTGAGATTTTGGACCAATTTTTATTTTTTTAAAATAATTTCGTTGATTAAGAATAACTCTGAAGTTTTAGCTTCAAAATGAGGTATATATATTATCATTGCTGTACTGTAAGTCTAAAGATTTTGATTTTTTTTTTTTTTAATGTCGTGCATGGAAGGTGAACCAAGTTATGGGGGCTGGCTTATTTTGATAGTCCAACTTCAGACGCTGTTTTCCGTAAGTTTCTTTTTTAATTACTTGATGTACCTTTTCTCAACTTCTACTACATGTAGAAGTTTTTACAGTTTGTTTATCCAGATATTGTGCATATAGTGAAGCTCTCAGAATTACAGATTTCAATTTGTAATCACTTTAATGAGAATTATATGTTGTAAAATGTAGAGAAAAAGGGTTAATGGAGTAAAAAATTATAATTTATGAAACCTGAAGACTAAATTTAAATATCTAAGCTTCAGTATATAGCCAAAGTACGTATCTAAAACATATGAAAATTTCATATGTCTGTCACTGATAGTTTTGGAGAAAAGGTACATGGAATATTCATTATTTAACATTGTAAGGATAGGGCATTCCGGGTCCCCTTAACAAAGAGTTAGAAACATCGGCCTATAAATTATTTGTCTGTCAACACAGTAGTTACAAGATGCAAGGCTTGACGTCGACCCATTCAAATTTTAGTATATTTAGGATTTCTTGATTAACGTAAAGGATATACATCTAGATAAGCTAAGTGTTAGCTTAGTGAAATAGTGCGTGTATTTGTACGTTGAAACACAGTAGAGGCGTGTTATTTCAATTGCAAGCAAAGAATGGGCGTGGTACCACTGCATTCTTCTCATTATTGCGGATCTTTGTTTTCCAACACCTCGCTGACCTGGTGACGCCGTTATGCAAACGGTTCTTACAAATGTTTATTTATTTGTAAACTTAGTGCGTTTAGCATTCTCATGCTGAACAGATATAGCTTATCTCTGCATACAATAACAAACACCGTCAAGAATTTTCTGACATTTATTGATTTTTGCATTCTAAAGGCAATGTGATATATTTTATAATTATCTAAGTTTTTTCAAGATGTCAGATGTAGTGGATTAAATTACTATAAAGACATTGGCTACAATTAAATAAGAGTTATTCTGCTTTATGTTACCGGTACTAAATGTAATGAAAAATGTTACTAAATTTTTGTTACTAAATTAATGAAAACATTATGGTAACGAAGAATTATTGAAATACGATAGAAATATCAACATGCAATAATTAATGCGTCACGTCTTACTTCCATCTTTATTTTGCATGTTATGATTAATTGCCTATAATCCAAATTATTTATGGATTAGTTATTATTATTATTATTATTATTATTATTATTATTATTATCATTATCATTATTATAATAGACTGATGTCAGTTTGATTGGGTCAGTGAATATTTTGTATTATTTTCCCCCAAAGAAATGACATTGCAGACTCTGCAGTGTTTTTTGTTTGTTTAAGATGATACTAGTCAACTAGTAAAGAGTTTCAGGTGGCGTCGTAATTGCCGTTAGTGAGTATTTTCTAGAGAAACATGCGTTTTATTGTCGTTTATTATACCATTTATGCTGTAAAAATTTAATACCTACTTATTCCCTTGCAGGACTAATTTCAAAAATAATAATAAAGAACAAGTCATTTAACAACAATTTTGTCCTTGTATTCCTATCAGATTTATGGTTTTATATAACGGTAGTGAATATGCTTACATAAGTCACCGGTTTCTGGATATGTTGTTGTAATTTATTACAATTCTGTGAGATTAATATGCCCAGTTTCCGATTCAGGCAATCGAATTACAGAAAATATGGCCGGGACAGGAATTTCAACAGGAAGTTTCTAAATTCTGTGTTTCAAATTAGCATTATACACGATATGGAACCACATGGTGGAAGAATTTGTGCAAAAGTTGAATGCGTCCATTCAATGGCTGAAAGAGGATTTCCATTACGTTAAACCTGAAGTCAGTTAAATAAATATTTTGTCATGTACGAAAACAAGCAGATAATCAATGTACACAGCCGTAGCTCTAACAAAATAACAATTTTCAGAAACTGTTCCATTCATACGACGCGAGTTTGATAATGACCAATAATGATTAACAATTCCTCGGATATTGGCCAATCAGGATCTTTTATCTTATTATATGCTTGCAAGGGTTGCAAGGATTCAGTTTTATCCGGTCAAACGTCAGTACGTTACTGGATAGATTTCAGTATGCAGTGATCACATATGTGTTTGCATTATTTCATACAACATTAGCTGGTTACAATTCTTTTGTACGGGTAATGAAGTATTTTGTACGGTTTTTAACCATACCCGAGGAACGTGAAAAGGATGTAACTGTGCTTCATTTTTTAATGATCCTGACATACTTTCGGAGTTTGTATCAGTTTGTTTAATTTTTAAGTATCGTTTGAATAATTGACCTATTATAAATTATTTGATCAAAAGCCAGAGCGATGTCGTCTGTGCTAGAAAATAGGTCCAATTAATCCTGGCAACAGATGAGTTAAATGGTGGAAGACACTTTGCCCAACGCTCTAGCGAGTCTGGAAAAAGTATTGGGAATTTATACTTTAGGTGTAGTTTCTGTGTATTTCTTTAAATATAATATTGAAATTGAATTGATGGAGAGCATCCAAGTTATTCAGAGTTAGAGAACGTCATAGTCTGATGGATGAAACGTATGCATATAATGAAAAGTTCCGCCTAACCTTAAATAAGTTCATCCAATCACTTATTGTGATTGAACCATTTCTCGAGAGCAACATTTTTAGGAAGGCTCTAATCCTGAATGAGCAATTGAAGACCTCGGTGCAAGAAGAGGATAGCTCTACTTTTGTCGTAAACCATTTTTAAGATGCTGTATAAAGGGAAGAAAAATGCGCTTCTTTCGATAAAAGAAAAAGATTTATCATGTTCATGCAGAATTTCAGCTCTATCAAGTTAATAGTTTTTACGACAAATCGGAATAGAGATGAACAATTTGATTTTTATATAAGTACAGCATAAGAAACGAAAATGAAACGATTTAAATGTACATCGTTTAAAAACTCCATTTCGATTCGATGCAAGCCAGTTCATGTGTTTTTACTGTGTTATGATTTTAGCTCATCTTAATTGTGTTATTCGTTTCTCATGTCCACTGTTGGTAGCATCGGATAGTATCTGGTAACACATTCGATTGTTGATTCCTTTAGTATACCGTAATCTAACAGCTGAAGCAACTGTGATTTAATTTTAAACAACAGAAGTAAGAATTATTATTTACATAATCTGAGACATTTGATTCATGGAATAGATTTTAATAAATCCCACTTAGAATAAGAGATTCAAAAGAATAAATTCTATATACTATAATCTATCGCCACAGTCGTAAACTCTCTCGTGGAATTAACGAGTGATAAACACTTGGTTTAATACTTACTAACCATGAGTTAAAAGACTTCCTAATTCTGAATTCTATAATGTCCGTTAGTTTCTTCTCTTTGTTTGTTGAACATGTCAAACTAGACATTCTTGTCTCGTTAATGAAAATAAAAATAAAAGTAAAATAAAAAAAATCATTTTATTAGCTTTCTCGTTGGGGACCGATAGGAAAAGCTACACAAATTCTGACACAGCCGCTAACTGCAACTTCAACGGATTGCTAACGCACACCGACGTCATAATTTCCGATTTATAACTGTTCCTCACTGCAGAACAAACAGATGCACCATGGAGTAATGGCACACCTTTCAGCAGTTCCTGTATTACCATACACGGCCTCTGCATTTCAAAGCTATTGCAATTGCCGATATATAATTTCATTGTATATTATTATTTAATCACGTAGTGCTGAACATTCGTGCATTGGCAGTGGGGCCTGCCTGTAATTTATCTTAAAGACGTGACATATGGGTTCATGTAAGCATATCTCTGATAATGCATCTTGATCACTTGACCAGAAATAATCATCTGTGAGATTATCTTAAGGGTCGTGATGGCTGAGAAGATATCTCACCCACACATCTCCAGTGCCAACTACTGAGCGATCCAGTGATAAACACTGCAGTCAATTGTTTTACTACCTGCATCTAGAGCAAGTAATAGGTATCATTGTGTTGTTGACTCATGCAGCCTCAAGATGTTAACTGCTTAAAAATCTTCCGATGCTCTTCATCGCCAGGACTAGAATTTATTCGTTAATGTATATTTTTAATTTGACGAACTAACTTTCAAATTTTATAACTCTACTATGACATCTTCCCAATTGATTTAAGATACCTTTTATTGACCATATATTTCCGCAACTTAAATATATAATTCTAAGTTTGAGAAAAACATACTCAGTTTACGTATTTTAACAGCATTATCCAAATATCACCTATTTCATTATTTTAGTTTATTTAAAAAAATATTCATAAAACTTTTACATTTTCTAAGGGAATTTAGCATTACATGCTTACTATGTAGACCTACTGTACATAAAATATGTGTTTTTCTTAAATAATTCCTATATTTTCTCTTTTGAAAAAAAATTACAGACTGACGGAGATAATTTTTATAGTACTACATAAAAAATATATATATTGGTCTTTTTAAGGGGGGCGGAGACTAAACGCTTCCGAAAATTTGGTGTAGAAAAAGAATTTGAAGTCCTTTAAACCGTAGTATTGATCTATGATTGAAATTTTTGCACTGGTATTGCAAATTCATATTTCGGATGTAATAGGGTTAATAGGTAGCCTAACTACGAAGACCTTAGTGTATGCTGTAGATGTGGGTGTTACTAATAATTCAATGTAAAATTTAGTCAGTCATTCAATAAATTAAGAATGCTAGCATAAAATAGCGCTAGAATGAAAAATATTAGGCCTTCATTGAAGTAATTCGTGCATAGTTAATGTTTAGATTTTGCAGTATTTTGTTTTGATAAGGATGGATGCACAGAGGGAGAGAAGTTCCCCTATTACTAGAGAAACCCTGAGGGTTCAGCCTGTCAAACTAGAAGTCTATAAAAATCACATCACATTTCATTTAAAGTACCGGTAGATTAAGCGAAATTTAAAGATCATGTATTTACATGGAAATCAGGCGTCTGGGGTGTTCCTCTAAAATTAGAAGAAGCCGATTTGTAAAACTTGCGAGAGACAAAAATCTTATATTTCGTAATGATCTATGATTAGATGGTAAGTTATTATAACATTATAATTCCAAAATTAAAATGAACTACTTGAACCAGATAAATATTGGGTATACAGCTGTATTGCATCTATCTAAAAGAGCACAGTACAGGCAGACGCGGATTTAAGCTATGGAATAAAAGTAAATATGTCAAAGGCCACAATCACTAGGCTATGTTTATTGTTGATGTACATTCATTTTAGTATAAAATTGACCGTTTATGATCACACTTTTCATTGAATACAGAATTTCCCTATTACTTACTTACTCAATGAAAATACTGCTCTTAAATCTATCCTAAAATTGTCCTCCCACCTGCGTCTAAGTCTTCCAAGTGATCTTTTCCCTTCGGGTCTCCCTGTCGATATTTTTGAAATGTGTCTTTCTTCCCCATGCGAGCAACATATCCAACCCATTTCATCCAACCCTTACTATATCCGGTGACAAGCACAGGTTATGAAGCTCGTCGTTATGCTGTTTTCTCCAGTCCCCATTTTCATGTTCTTCCGAAGAGTAAGCGACCATGTCTCACATCCATATAATAGAACCGGCAGGACAATTGTCTTATAAATTTTTATTTGTAGATTTCTGGTCAGAAGACGTGAAGGTAAGAGTTCCTGAACTGCATAAAAGTAAGCATTTCCTGATTAGCCTATAATATTTTAATTCCGAGTATAGTTACTCCACACTTAAAAATAGTAATTTTTATCGCTGTTTATAATATGATTAGGTCTATTGAAAACATTGTATTAATACGCGAGAAAATATGCTTCATTTGTTATACCGTTAACTAGCTGCTTCACTTAATAACATTTCCAGTCAACTTCGCTTTCAGATTCTCTAGGCGTTATTTTAATAAAGTCGTGAACTAGTGAAAGAGTTGCGAGTTAATAAACTAACAAAGCCAATTAGGTGAAGAGTTATTGGTGAAGAGAATATTGGAGAGGGAGAACAAAATTAACCATTATGAAATATTCAGTAATGCTAATTAATAGACTTGCAATTTATTGGCGAAAGAAAGTTGCAACGAGTAAAGTCTTTATTTCCAGAAGAGTGCACGGAAAGTAAGTTAATTACTTCAACTCTTTGTCTACTAATGTTAGAATCATGTAACCGCGAAGTCTGTGCTGTGTATTTTATTATTGTTTCTCGCAGTTCACAGCAATTCATGATAATTCGACCAGGAATTACGCAAGAAAAGTCAGGGAACAAAAGTGGTCATGAGGGTTCACTATGACTTTAAGTTTGACAGAGAGCATTTTCATGGTATGGGTATTGTCACTATTTATAGCACACTCTAACCCAGTGGCGGATTCAGGAGAGGTCCCCCCCCCCCAGTTTGGTTTTTCTTTTTATTCGTCGAAAGTAATTACCTAATAACATTTTAATTCAATTAAATACAAAATAAAATAAAAACATTTATGGGGGTAAAGGAGGGCGGTGCGTAAGGCTGACAACCTTACCACCTTCACGTGCCGAATGTCTAAAAAACTGGGAGCCTCAGCCTCCTGGAACCCTCTGGGCCTCCATGGCCTGTATAGGGAACACTTTACTTTTAGTATTTGTATTCTAGACGCCTTTTGTCAAGTGCCTAGACTAGTTGTGACAATCCATAATGCAGCAGTTCGAGTTCATCTTTG
Source organism: Ectobius pallidus (assembly GCA_964059195.1). Lineage (NCBI taxonomy): Eukaryota > Metazoa > Arthropoda > Insecta > Blattodea > Ectobiidae > Ectobius > Ectobius pallidus. The sequence goes on from CAXKWD010000009.1 coordinate 101,197,070, forward strand.
TTATTACAATATAACGATTAATTGGTTGTGAACTAATTATGGGGAGCTCTTACTTTAATTTAAAGGTAAAAGTTTGCATTTGATAAAAGATTTTAACTTTTATGCAATATGCAACACCGACAAATTTCTCAGCAGAACTAAAACTCTTAGCAAAAAGAGAGAGAAATTTGGGGGAACCATCCAGAAAACCTAAAGAGTCATCATTTTGCACTTAATTTTTTATAAATCCCGGGAGAGGATCCCCGAACCTCTCTTTTTGGGATATTCCATACCCCCACACCGCCAGTAATTGCAAACTTTCGTTTTTGTTTCGTTTTTGTTAACCCCTCACTTCAATAAGTACAGGATCCGTCCTTGCTCGAACCACGGTTATTTATTTATTTATTTATTTTATTCTGCCAACTACAGGAATAAATCCCAATTACAGTTGGCGTAGTTTCGCCAATACATGTTGTACAGTATAAAAATACAATACAATAAATGAACGAATGTGTGAGGATAAAGAAAGAAAAAAATACATAAATGATTTACAATAACTACAATTAATTTAACAAGACAATCTAAAAATTAAGCCAAATCATATGGAACATATAACAGCTTATCCAAGCATCGATTAACCGAGGGTCCATTTCATCCTAAGTTTATGTATGTGTATGTATTGTCTGTGTACAGAATTTCTTTTGATACAATGTACCTAGGTAGAGTAAATATATGCTGTATTTAATATTAAGTGAGAAATTTTTCTGCTTCTTTCAAAATTTAATGCAATGAAGAAAACTGAACACACTACAGATAATTTAAAGCTATAGAGGAATGTTTAAGTGCAATAATTAGTAGGCATATTTAATTTTATTGTAAATTCAACTACACACTTTAATGAGTCATAATTAATTATCTTATTTGCAGTAAGCAATAGTGCAGATTGTAAAAACCGCCCTGCGTAGGTCATGAACGCACAGTCAAAGCCACTATTATTTATTTATACAATCTTTCTGCACAACGCAGATTGCCTTGCAGACAAATAATATCTTTCAACAAAATATGCACTTACTCAAAAATTACAAGCTTTCAGTTAAATAATTAATGATTCAATAATGACAGGACAATTAAAATAATCAGTAGTAAAACCATTAAAATTGAAGAGAGGAAACCTGTTCAGCTTAATTGTTGTTATTGTACAGGTGGTTTCTTAATAAAATGTGAGATTAATTGCCATATCAACCGGGGAAAAAAGAGCATTGCATAATTTGGACGACTCTCATTATGCGATGTTTTTAGGCTAGGTAACTCGAAACTGAGGTCTTTTTTTCCGGGCATCGCACTTTAGTCATGAAATGTACATCGAAACCGGGATTTAATTTTTCAATTATCAATTGTTTTAAGTATTTAAGCATGGTTTGAGTAAGGTTCATGAGTCTGTGGTAGGTTTTAATAGTTTAATTTGAAATTTGTAACTTATGCCAATACGGAAGCACAAGGTTCGTTCTATTCGTTTAGTTATTTATATATGTTACTGAAAAAAAAAATATAAATAAGAATAAAATTATGTCATTTTTGCAGTTTATGTAAAAACGATATAAGTGTTAATAAATATGTTATAATAATTTTTATGTTAAATAAATTATTTAAATAAAACATCTAGCAGTTAGTAAATAATCGCGGCGAAGTCGATGAATTAATTACCTGATTGCCCAGGTAATTAATTAGGTTTCGTAAGAGTGAAAAAGTATTTGGCTTGGTGAACTTAGTTTTTTAGGATCGAACTTGATGGACGATTTAGCATGGAATGTTGGGTATGGGCGATTTCTTGTTTAATGACATAATGATATATTATATAAAGGGAGAGGTTCGAATTTGCAGTTGGACAAATAGTTTAAGGGAGGTAACACCATGGGTCACGCATTGCATACACCTCTCAGAAGTAGTGTTGGAGCAAACGCCCGTGTGCGTGCGACCAACAAAATATGTGCCATGTTAGCTGCACATAATTAAATGTTAATCGATCGTTATTTCGAACGCTATTTTAGATTAAGCAGCAATCATTTTTTTTTCAGATTAGCTTCCCTATCTCGCAAATTAATAGACTGTCTCTATGTTCAACGCTTGGTTTTCAGCTTTTCCTCTTTGGGGATTTATGGATAAACTTACCAGACCCATAGCCAGAACTAAAGATAAGGTTAGGTAAAATGTTCCTCAGGATGGGCTAGGGTTATAGGCCTATTGTGGAACAGGAATGAATTTTGGAAAGTATGGAATAAAAATAGTGAACTGCAAATTACTAAGCACAATTAATGTTAACTGGGAGACGTTTGTCCTGTGGCACTCATTTAGGCACTGAAGAATAATTCAATTAGAGGCATACAATTTGTTTTAAAGTACAAAAAGTCTCCTTATATATTTTTTTCTAAAAAGAACATCTGCCCAGCATACTGGGAGATCCTGAAGATCCAGAAATAATTACATTACTCTGTACATAAATAACAATAACCCATTGCAAAAAAGAAAACATATAAGCAATTACGCAAACAACTTAAAACTAATTCACATTATATGTGTAAATGGTTGTGCGATATGAAAAGAGACTCTCTTCATATTTTTAAAGAACAGTTAACTATGTCAACTGCAAGAAGGCCGTAGTTTTGGAGTGTCTTCTGTGTCCATGCAAATGCTCTGCCTCGAGCTCCAAAGAGAAGTCCTTTTACTTCCCATGATAAAATGGGCACATTGTAACTCTCACTGAGGTGAGGAATACATGGTCGGTATAGCCTACAGCAGCGTTTCTCAATCTTTTTGAACCCGAGGACCTCTAAAATGCCTAAAAAATTTTACGGACCCCTAATTTTACATCCCATTTTTAAAAGAAGGCCTATATTCTTAATATTTGGGGTATTAAGTATAGGTCATTATAACGAAATAGGTGAAAAAAATTTACTTCTTTACTTTTCAATTGTATTATGATATTTTTTAATTATGTCTGTGGACCATCTGCACCATTTTCGCGGACCACCAGTGGTCCGCGGACCATAGGTTGAGAAACGCTGGTATACAGTATAGACTCATTTTCTTCGCATACACGTAGGGCCATACTTTAAAACAATAGGCCTACATCCGAAAACAATTCTTCTAGCACAACTGAATATTTTCCGTTTCCATGTTGTTTTTATTATTATTATTATTATTATTATAAACCGAACAATGGACATTACTTTGAAGAACGCGTTTTATTCTTTTCTTGTCTCTTCTTTTACCTTCAGAGGGATTTCGTACCGGGATCTTTGTGTATAAGGCTTAATGATGATGATGATGATGATGACGACGATGATGATGACAGTGGTAATAATAATTTAAAGCTCTAGCTGTAATGTTAAGAAAAACACAAGGGCCTATTTAAATGAATAACAATACAATTTCAAAACGGAGTATTGGACACTTCAAAAAGAGAGAAAAATGATGAAAAGAGTTATGGATGTTATTTAATGGGTGGTCTGCTCATGATTTATTTGAGGGTGTAATATAAAAAGGCAAATTGATATGACCGGCCAAAACGGTTTGGAAATGGTTATAATATTGGCTTTTTTCAGCTGTTGCATTTGATGATGAATTATAGCGAAGCTCACGCTAGCTACACGTGACCTTCCTGGTCATTCCTACACGCTTCACGTGTGCTGCGTTTATACAGGTCATTAGGATCAACAACTACCGCGCTCCTTTGTGCAAAGTCCTCTTCTGCTGATGCCAAAACATTATTACACATCAGATGCACACACTCTCTAAAGATAAACTAATTATTATTGAAGTAAGAACTCGTACAAAAAAGGAGCATGCTTCAATCTCCAGCTCGCTGCTGTGACGAAGATCCATGCATTGTGTAAATTAGAGACTACAGTTCGCATCACTCGTAGATTAAAGCTTTCAGAGTTGCATTTCTGTTAGGGATGGGTCCTCGATACTTTCGATACCTCGATACTCTCAATACTTGCATGGTATCGGGATCGAGCGATACTTCAGAAAAACTCGCTCCGTACTTTTTCGATACTTTGGTAATTCTGCAATTTAAGGAAATGCGGTATCTCTTTCTGCTTTTAGTAGTCTACTAAATATAGTAAGTACTTTATTTCTCCTTGAAATGGAGAAAACCACTCTGTGACTTTTGTCTAGTGATAAATAAAGACTTTAAGACTTTTTAAATCGACACAGAAGAGATTTTTAATTGTTTTGTTTCCTGTCAAACGTTTCAGTAACAACCAACAAGCAAGCTGGCTGCCCAAACCCCATTGTAATTTTTGAACAAAAGTTTGTAGGCCTAAGTGGACTGTTTGAAAAACTAATTTTAGTTTTAATGTAGAGTTTAAAAGTAGGGGAGACCGGACTTGGTTGTCACACTTTTCAATCAAATGCATTTTTAATTATTCCTATCGGTTCTTTTATTTAACTAATTGTCAAATCTGTCCTTTCAACTCTTTGGCATATTGTAAAACAAAGTTCAAAACAAACAATTAAACAGAAAGTATTTAAATATCATCTTTAAAAAAAAAGCAAAATGTGACAACCAACCCCAGCTCAGGGTTGGTTGTCACATGGCGAAAAATAACCGGAATAAAAATGTTGTAAGTTCAATGGTGTGGTATTTAATACTCATTAAAGCAAGGAAAGCATTCCCATAATATAACGTCAATATTATTAAACTGTTGACAAAAACAAAGTGTTGAGTGATGTGACAGATTAAACTTTTGACTGATACATGAGGTTGAGGCTAACAAGGAACTTTTTGTTTCTTCAAAATTGATAGAAAAATGAATAAATACATTATTATAGCTTAGAAATCTTGCATCACCTTCAGTCTCTTATGTTAGGCTTCTAATTTGGTCTGCCTCAGAATATTCATAAGGAAATGAGAAATTGGATTAATTTTGAATGACTTAGTTCAAACAAACAGAACAGGCACTGAATTAAATCGGAAATACATCAATCAATTATGGCATACATACATATATACCATGAAGTCTTTGAATAAAGGCTTCATGAGCCCAACCTTTATGATCTTGTGTTTATACCCTGACTGTATATTTTGCATAGCCATTGCCTGAGGAAATACACTTTTCAGAATCCCGGGATGTCTTATATTGTCATGCTCTTCTAGGATTGTTTATCATTCAAGAATCGCTAGCTCTATTTACTGCTTTCTTCATCCGAAACAATACATAAAATCCTACTGTATTAACCATATTGGAGTTGGGCTGGGTTGGTTGTCACATGAGACAACCAATCCGGACGGGGATGGAAGTCACATGTGACAACCAACCCCTTGACGACATTTTGGAATTCCATTGCTCTAGCGAGGTTTTCTACCAAGCAAAAGCCGAAAAGAATATAGCAATATACTCCTAAATAAATGTATTGTTTAACGTAATATAGAATATATTTGTAAACTTATCCACTTACGATGATGTAGAAGTAAACTTCAGAGCAAAAATTTTATTTTCAACACAGCAAATCACAAATCTTTCAACAGTGGACACAAAACTAACACCTGCTTCGCGGGAAATTGCAGACGGTGCTAATGGTCAAGGAAGCATCTTTCCCACTTAAAACCAATCACTCCTGCCAACTGTGTATCCAGTTATTATTAGTGAGACAACCATCCCGTGTGACAACCAAGTCCGGTCTCCCCTAATTATAGGCTGCTGATGATATTAAATTTTGTCTCTTTAAATATGCACACTTTATTAATTTAGTTGGTATTAGCCAGTTCTCTCAACTTTTAATTTTTAATGTACCTATTTATTGAAACTGGAAATGTTGACGGTACCGAGTATCGAAGTATCGAGTATCGAGAGAAAAATCATGTATCGGTATCGAGTATCGAGAAAATCTGGTATCGACCCATCCCTAATTTCTGTATTAATTTATTATGTGTAACCGTCAAGTGAAATCATCAGTGGTCTCTGAGTATGAAATCAATGAAGAAAATTTAACTGAATAGTTAATTTCCGTAAATGGAAATAAGAACTTCTTACTTGTGGATAAATGATCCTTGTTTAATTTGAAGAAATATTCCATCGATCTAATGTCTCTGCTCTTATACAGTTTTGAGGTGACGAATTTATACATCAATAGCAGTGAAGATGTTAATGTGGAGAAATCGTGTACTATTCTATATTTTCACGGTTCACTAGTTTGCAAATATTTTAGGCTACTTAATTTAATTTAGTTCTTTTCTTGCATAGTAACTGGTTTGCTCATGAATAGAGCCCGGATTTCTAAGAAAATGCATAATATTTATTTTCAGACTCTTTAATATATGTTATATTTTATAAAACAACTCCTTTACAAACATAACTTTACTTGATTTGCTTATAAATCTGAGAGGAAAACTATTTTGCCAGCTTATTTTATGCCTGAATGTCTAAACCTCTGGGAAACCTAAGGACCTTCACGGCCCATATAGGGAACGGTTTTTTTTTTTTTTTTTTTTTTTTTTTTTTTTTTTTAAGAGAGAGAGAGAGAATTTGATTTTCAAAACAGTTCATTAAAGAAAGTTATACTGTCGGCAGTAAAGAATTGCCTTAAAATTTTAATAAAGAGCAGAATGTCTAACTTTTTCATGATAATGGTGTTTTTCCTCCCAAGTTTCACATTACATTACCTTGGATTCTTTGCATATTTATTTGTAAGTTGTCTCTAGGTAACTCTCAGTTCAGTATGTTGGGGGTTCTTGTATTGTTAATAATTTTATCTGGATAGGTTTACAAATTTTTGGAAAGCGTATTCTGTTTCCGTTCGATTAGAGTTAAAAAGAATATTTCGCCTGAATTGAATTAAGCCTAACTTCCAGAAAAAGTACACAATTCTGTTTTGTAAGTTTCCTCTCTATAAAGTTTTTATATCAAATTATATTAACATTTTTAATTACTTTAGTTTAAATCATATTTTGATTATTAGTCTTCAGCTAATGACAAACTTTAATTAGAAATTGAAATGAATTCATTTGAAAATGTCTTTAAATTTCTATTGCATGAACCGTATTACTATCAAAACAGACCATAATTATGTTAGTGAAAACTCAACTATCTGTTTGTGGTAGAATTGGGGTTGATCAAGTCGTAAGGGGATAAAACATATTAAATTAAATTTTTTTTACTAGGTTATCGTTGGAAATGCAGTCATCCGAGAGATAATTTCTCCCGCTCCAGGCCGTCAGATGTATCGGATGTGTGGTAGCTGTAGGCGTAGCCACATTGAAATTAATATAAAATAAATGGATATGTATTAATTCCGTTAGGTAACAGAATTAGCGATACCAAAGAGAGTTTAATTTACTCCGCTTTCAAAGGCGAATGAAACCCAATTAATATTGATGTAGTTTACAAACATTTGAGTCTCTGCGCGTGCACCACTCCAGTTCGATTCATGTTCCATCTCTTCTCTATGTATTTCTATGTATTTCCCAAACTAGCTTTAACTATATTGTGTTGTAGGCTGTTTACTGACCTGTGTTCTCCTAAATTTAATAGGGATAGTGTATTATTACTTTTATCATTGATTTTATTCCTTTTAATTCCTAAGTGGAACATAGTGCCTGTCGTGGAGATATCAGCACGTATGACTAATTTATTTACGCTTATTTTCCGATAGAGAGAGCAGAGAGATAGGTGGTAATCCTATCGCCTCAACAACCCTCGAGAGAATACTAAGGTATTATTTGGACGTGAAAGAGCTGAGGAATTTTGTCTGCATGTTCTAATTTAGGCTTAAGAGTTCTTTAATATTCCATAAATCTACGGCACGGGCCCTCCCAGCTTAAACTTTTCACTGCTACTGACGTATATATGCGTCAACACAAAAAAACTGCGTAAAAGCAGAGATATAGAATTAATAGATTAGTGGTCTATTTTAAGATATGATGAATTTTATCCTCGTGTTAGAATTGAAGGGGTCGTGGGAAGGTGGGCTAACCCACACAAACCTCATTTTAGATATTACATTTTTAAAGTTTGCTAAAATCTGCCAACCTTACTTTTATATATATATTGTTACGTATTATGTTAGACTTCTAACAAGATTTATTAACAGAATTAGCCTATGCTCAGAAACATTGGAATAAATGGTGAGGAAGAAAAAATATAAATAGTGCAACAATCTCAACTTTTACAAAACGAGGGTTAGCAGTATCTTCCCCGACTCGTTCAATTGCCGTTCATGAAAACCAGCTATTGCATTAACATTTTCTTTATTGGTTTTAAACGTATATACCCACTGATACAATTTGATGAATGCTTATATTAATATAACTTAGCTATGAAAGATTTAAAGTCCCTCCCGGAAGATTTTTGCACTATTAAGTTATATGTTGTGAAAAAATAACCATATATGAACCATTTAGGCCTATTAACCTTACTTGAGATGATAAGGCCCAGAAAATTCATCTGTAAGAGGTTAGGTTTTGTAAGCAGGAGGGGTATTATGGATTATACCTGGAATATTTCGAAATAACTAGGAAATCCTCACAGAATGTTGAAAAAAAACAATTGAAAATATTGTTAAGTTTTTATTAATGTTACGTAATTATCTTTACCATGTGTAGAATGCTTAGTCAGTTTCTATGAGCATAATTAGCACTTTTGTTTAATGTATTAGGTTCTATAACTTGTACTAAATTCCTGTAATGATTTTCCTAGAATTCAGGTTATAGTGGCTATCTACATTTTTAGAGCTTTTTTTTTCCTGTGTAATGAAATTTATATTTTCTTTATTTACTAGTTAATTTATCATTGTTTTCTATTCTTTTCTTATTCGGGGTGCTAATTTAGTGAAGCTGCGTCGAACACAAATAAATCGGGTTAAGTTTCTTATTACTCTTAATATATTTTATGTAATTTTCGCTAAGTGTTCTTATTGTTTGAAATGAGTTATCTGAATGATCTGCTTACATGAACATATGGTTGGTACCTGTACTGGTAACAAATTACATATAAACCTAGAGTCATCATCGGTTTATTATTATGCCATAAGCAATTATGAGCTGTTAAATAAATAAATAGTTTCATGACATGTGTGTTAGAAGGTAATTAAATGATTAAATGCCAGCGTCAAGTTTGTAGATGGTTGCATTAATCTGGAGTCAGATGGCGTTTGTCTTGTTAGTCACGAAATGAGGATGAAGAGGTCGACAGATACACTAATTGATAGATAGAGATCTCATGTTGTCATGACAATGAATTGGCCACTTGTAAATAATAACACCGCCTTTGCCAAATGCATGGTAAATTAATCAGTTACATGATAGCCTAAACACTGCCTACGTTGAGATTTGCTTCTGTACAACTGGTCAGTTTGGACATTTACATGGACAGTTATAATAAAAAAAATCGAACGGCTAACCTAGCTGCGGACTTAGTTGAGGTCAAGGTTGACCGTTTTAAATGTCGTATATAGCCAGCCTAATAATATGCTGAGGTTTAAGAGTTGTAGGCCTAAGTGCTTCATTGGAGAATTGAAAGGCTCGTCTTTTTAAATTTCCGAGATTCTCCAATGCGCTTGACAGAAACTTATATGTAGGCCTAGGCCTATTTCATACTATTTTTCTATTATGGCAAATAAGCCTACTTTACATGTTAATAGTTACTATGATCGTTAACACCGTTTTAATATGACCTAGTTGTTTGGATTAAATAAATCGTAAGTCAATATTAAAAATGAAAAGGTAATGAAGACGCTGGTGAGATTAAAATTGTGAAATTCAACTAGAAAATATGATATTATGTTCCATGTCTACAGTAATAAACTAATAAATGTATCAAAAGTTAGATGATTTGGTGTAATAATGCACGTTCACTGCAAAGAAGGTAACATACGCAGGTTGCATACATCCATACCGGCAATGGATGCTGAAAATTCAGGTTTCCACATGATAGCATAAACGAGAAATGGATTTTAAAAAAACACTATGTTAATAATTAATAACTGAATCGTGGAATTGGAAGCATTTATCTTCTAAATTGAATAAGCTATGTCCTTTTTATTCCCCTGCTTAACTCGGAAGTAAACCTAAACAAAGGACTGATATGCCAAAGTGCATTATTACATGAGACTTACAAAAATCACTCACGGCAATGCACTTTGTATTTAATGTTGTATTGTATGGACATAGAGGGAAATCATTCTAGGCGGGAATAAAACCCAGGGGGGATCGATTTCAGCCAAGTACAAGTTTTCCGCTTTAGTTTCTTTGAGATAACCCCGAAAGCCCGTCACCTTTTGCATTTCGTACTGAATTACGAAGTTAATGCGCTCCTCGACTAATTTCTACTTTATAATGACTCACAATGTAAAACTATGAAAATATTTGAGTTGCACATCACAAAACATCTTGCAGTGATACTTAGAAAATAAGTGTACCTAGTTCCACAATTTAATAATGCAAGAAGAAAACGTAGAATAAATCGGTTAGGCCTATAGGCTTACAATTTAAAAAATGCTATTCTAATTGTGATTTGGTTTAATTTCAGGTAAGTTCCACTCCTTGCTGTATTACCTTAATACAACATAATATGTAAGTATTAGCCAACTTGAAAAACTAGAAAGGGAACTACATTGCCTCAGATATGTCCAGATGGCCTTTTAATTCAAATTGAAGTCTACTTGAGAGATGGAATCTCCGATATCGACAAGAATAAAACCTGTGAATGTGAATTCGCGAAGTTTTATATCCTGTCTTGTGGGGAGAACTCTTTTTAGTTTCGCACAGAAATTTTCGGAGCTAAAATCCAGAGCAAGTTTTCTTTCAGAAATAAAACCATTGGTCTCTTGTTGAAAGAACAAATTTAAAATTTTTTTCTTCACAGACTAACCCTGTGTGAACATTGTCTCAGTATATGACTGTAAAAGCATTAGAAGAATTATTGTGAGAAGGGATAAAAGAATAAGCTAGAAATTCAGAAATAAATAAAGGATACTACACAAATATAAACTGTTACCAAATGAACATTTCAATGATCATATTCTTTATTTTTTCTTGCAATATTTTTTGCGTATTACCTTCTCTTTCCATGCCATAAGTAGGCCTACTGAAGGGAGAGGAAGTATTGTGTTCGTCACTAATATTTTGTGTCGAGTTTTCAAGCAGCAATACGGTTTGAGCCCCCGGAATAAAAAACTCAAATTTCAGAAAATATCTATGTCTGTTTTTCTTTATGTCTATGAATAGCATAGATTGAATTCTTAAAATCTTGTATTTGGGTTTGATTTCTTCTGGGAATATGGCACAAAGATGATGACTCTTTCTTACTTTTTCTGTCATTTCGCGTGAAGAAAATGACATTTTTTGCGATTGTCTCAAAAACGCCTCTAACGTTTCTGTTTAAATTTTGTACATGAGGTGCTCATAAAATATTTTAAACTTTTGTTTGAAATATTTATTGGAAAAAAAATCTCTGGAGGGTAGTTAGATGTAAACTAACCATCGTTTGCACAAACTGTCTTGTTTTCGTGACGAACAGTACACATTTGTGAAGGCTCAATACGTACTCCTTACAATGCGGCCTCTTCTTTTACAGTATTTTTCAAATGAGAAGCCATTTCCTTCACTGCCAATCACGTGTACGAGCTAAAGAAGCGCCGCTAGCAGGAAGAGTCTTCCCTCCGTCTCGCCATCTCTGATTGGACCGCGTGTCTAAGCAGGAGAATGAACAAACGGCTTGTCATCTGCAAAACACTTTAGGACTATAGTAGGGTGTGAAGTGAGAACGTTGTATTGTCCATGTTTAGGATAGAGAAATTTATTTCAATGCGAAACCTCAAATGAGTGTAACACATTTTGTTTTGTTTTAGTTTTTCAATTTTTCTTTTCTAGAATTGGCCTTTTGTCGTGTCACCAGTTTACCAGCCTTAACGAGCTGTCTCTAGTAAATGTTCTATGATAATTACTGAACTAATATTCTCTACTCTACTTTTACTTTCTCGCATATACATAGGGCCATAGGGCCTTATCTTCCACTCAACCAGGATAAATACGAAATACATTAAAGGGATACCTACAGAAAACAAATACACTAGATACCATACATAATAGTAACGAAATGCTATCAATAGAATATTAAAACATAAGTAAGAAAGAAGAAAAAAAAAATTAGTCCAATAATGAAAAAAGAAAACAAAGTGAATTAAGAATTACATATAAGGGGACTTTTTATGAAAACGTTTTCGAAATGATCTTATTACATCTTATTACAATTTTATTATGTAAATTTCTAAACTTCTGTGTTTGTTTTTCTGTGAAAGTTACTGAGGTGTACTTGACTCGTGTTACTTTTTTTCTATTCTGTCTCCATGAAAACCTAGCACAGTAACGTTGTATAGAAAATAAAAATGAACTTTCTTTGTCGTACACATTTCTTCATAAAATTAATTATATTACGTGAAAACACCTAAAAGTAAAGTAAAATGTTCCCTATATAGGCCATGGAGGCCCTTAGGGTTCCGTGAAGTGAGGCTCCAGGATTCTAGACATTCGAAACGTGAAGGTGGTAAGGTTGTCAGCCTTACACACCGACCGCCTTTACCCCCAGGATTGGTCCTGGTACACATTTATGTTAGAGGCTGAGTCGACTCCAGGGCCATAGTGCGTGCCATCAGGAGGATTAAGCCAATTGAAGACCTCATCGGCACATGAAAGCACCTACCGTATACATATTTTTATTTTTATGTTGTAGTTCCAGTATTCGTAATTTTTTCTGTTACTGAGTTGAACTGTGCCCGAGCAGGAGCTTTTGCTCATTTGGGCACCAGTAATGATTGTATTGTGTTTTACGCCGGTGGAATAGGTAAAATAAAATATAACTGTTTTACGGGAGTGCGTCCAACGCCTCGTGGGTATTCTATAGGAAACATTGCATGGCTTACCGAAGAACAGAGATCGTATCCAGTTTGGTAAGCGCACTGAAACGATTTGAATGCTGTTGAAAACGTGTTAGGCCCCAATTTTAATTAATCGTATTCTTAAGATGAACAGAATGTACGGGAAGCGACACTTTTGCACTGAAGGCTCATTTAAAATTCCTGCAGCCTTAATGTCTCCCACTCTCTGTACGCAGATGATACTGTTGTGTTTGGCATAATAGTGCGTACCGTTATTCTAAATTGAATTGTGAAGTAAACTTGTGAGAGAATTGTAGATTCACCCTAAAAGCCGACAAATAAATGTGCTATTTTCTGCTAAGTCATAGTCGTTTATAGTCGAATAATTTAGAGAGAATGTTTAAAATACCGTGTGAATTGGCAATTGTAAAAGCAAAATATGTATATTTCTTTAATTTTTGGTGAAGTAGGTGCCTAAAAATACTGTAATATTTAGTTCCGCCTAAGGCGAATTACCACATTAGTCTTTCTTGAAATGCGTGTGGACATGAAATGAAAAATTGTCATTTATCACACCGCCTAAAAGTTTGCATTCTTGGAACGTCACGTAATCTACAATTTTATGTTAAGGCACTGCAGTTACTTGCTTTAGGAGTCGAGCATGTTATTGAGACTTCCATTCAAAAGACGTGGTTTCAACACCTAGTGAATATGAAGTATACCATGTTCCCTAGAACAGATTTTTTCTTATTAACATGCAATCTGGCCTATTATGATAATGTACGCCAACATCAGTAGTAAGTCCTGCAGCATATACAATACTATTTTTTTTTCAGATCTCATGTTTACTGATATTTTATGTAGACCTAACTTTGACCCTGAAATATGCTCACCATGGAAAGTTTATTAGGCCTACTTGTTTCAATTACGGGGTTTCTGTTCGTTAATTTAGTTAGCCTATATTTTATTTGTTCCATATTGCATACTGATTTCGTTTAATTTCATTATATTTAGTTAAGCCAATGTGAAACCGAAAATAGTTATTTATGATTCAAGTGGTAAAAGATTTTATTTTGCGGGTAGGTATGTTTGCGATACTTTCCCCTAAGGGTGAGTGCATCAATCCTATGATTAAGCCGTTCTGCGTTTTATGTTTTATTTTAATAATTTTAAAATAATGGCCCGAATATAAGTTGGGTAGGCTGTATTGGGAACTGTAAAAAATAAAAATTAAAAAATATATAATATAAAATAATAATAATAATAATAAATAAAATAAGCCATTTGGATATGGTCTAAGCGAACAGACTGTATTAGTTGAATTGCTTGCTGCACTGCGTTATCTTATAAACTCCTTGATACGTATAAATATAGGCTAATGCTGAAATAGTTTATACAAAAGTTATCAACATTTATAAAAAAAAAAAGGTCTTATTATTGCTTATTATGTCTAATTGAAATTGTAATGTCTTAAATGAACTTGGTAAACTGAATGTTAGTTTATTAAATAAAAAAATAATACACTGCAAGAAGACATCCAAGGTTGATCAGTAATGGATTCTTACTTTGCTGGTCAGGAAGACACATGATACGCTGGAAAATGTATGAAGCTAACTGGACATTGGTGAGTCATAATTTGCACCTGTGGTGACCTAACGCTATGATACCGGTCCCCTTTAGAATATGTAAATTCAAGTGACCAATAGGTAACGCAGTAAAAGGTCAAATGTACATGGCAAGTCTGCAAGTCCAGGTCACACAGGCATTCAAAAATACACATGTGTCAGAGATGTAAGATATAATTAGTAAATGCACATGGCCTAGGTAAAGCCCCCCCCCCCCCCAAAAAAGAATCAAGAAAACAAATTATATACAAAATATTCTTTGTAATTTCGCTAACATCTCTATGTATCAATTGGTGCTTACCTAATAGAGTGAGGTTTTATTGAACGTACTTGAATTGACCAGTCTTCCTCCGCACTACTTGAACAAGAAAGATTTTAAATTAAATAGATAAAGGCTAGTTCGTATGCTTACCCAATTCTGACCGGGACGTCTGATAATTAATGTACTGTTCGCGTTTATTGTCATATGTAATCCGTGAACATTTAAAAATCTAAAATTCAATAATTCCATAAATTATCCGAAGAAAAGACGAATAGAGTGCTATTTTTATAAACAAATGCTACCGGCATTGCTTGAATGGTAAGCTGTAAGAATACAATCAACATACAATCATATGTTTAATTTATTTGCATGTGTAGTTATTTAGGGTCTATTTCTTATGTTTACTTAAGTTTTGTATTGCTATTTAATTATTATTATATTAATTATTTTTTACATAACAAGTTGAAAACATTCCGTAGGTTCGCATGGACCGTACGTGGAATATTATAGACTTAATTTAATTTTGTAGGCCTATATTTCCTTATCCGTCCTGAAGATTTTAAAGGTTCTGTTATATACTTAAAACATTATATTTTGTTCCGAAATCCATCCTATCTTCCATTTCGTGTAACATGTACATTATCTGTAATTTATATATTTTTCATGTGGTCTTCTATTAGATTATATAAATGTACAAAACACAATATCACAACTTTGTCAAATTTCACATAAAAGACAGTAACGTAGCTGATACAATACTTGCTATCTTATTTCTTGGGTGACAAGAAAAAGGGCAGTAATGTTCAGACGTAGGTAAAATACGAATCTAAAATAATCAGAAGATGTGAATGTTGTAAGGTGTGGGTTGTAAGAATACCAAAGGAATGTTCTGTCCCGATCTGGCTTCCTTCTTTAGAGTCATTCTTCTCAATAAAACGACACAGATATCATAACAAAGATAGCAATCTAAGCAGCTTTCATTGCTTTGCCATTCGCTCGGTAAAAGTGTTGGAAATATTTGCGGGTTCACGGTTACAGTTATACTATTGTGTTTGTAAAATTGAAGTTAGAAACTAGAGTTAAGCCTTTTCTTACGCAGCACGTCTCCTTTGGCATTTAGCATTAATATCATCGTGGGATCAATTTCCTTGAGAATCGTGGCCTATCTTAGGAGATTATCTGATTCTTTTCCATTTACGAAAACAGCATGAAAATAACAGAAATTTGTCTCGCAATAGTTAAGAAATGATTGGCGATGTCACGTAAGTTTACGGCACGATCAATGTAATTGGATCAGAAAAACAGCTGTTATAATCCACTCTATCCACTCTGAGTACAGTTACATATCGGTAATACATCCGGTTTCCCCTTTTACAGTCTTGATATTATACGGTTGACCTATGTACACTTCACTCTCGGCTATTGAATGGGAGACGTTGTACCTTTACAAGCAATAGCAAAATACCTTAGATACTTATAGCAAACTGACTCCCATATGTTAAATGTAAATGAATTCAGTGAAGAGACAGAACGTTCACATATGCAAGGAAGTTGTAGCCATGAAATTTATTGCTCATTGCCACTTGCAGGAATGAGCTTCATAAAATGCTTCCTTCCCAGCGTTATTCCAGTTCCCATTTTCTATGTTAAATTGTTATTGATTGAAGAACTTTGAAACCTGCATTTTAAAAAAGTCATTTTGTGGCCTCATAGATCATTAAGTATTGTATTCAGTCCGAGTGAATTTAATAAGGTTTTAATAGAAGTTACGTCTTTCGTTCCTAAGAATAAAAAAATGTCTTTACAATTTGACGTGTAATGTCTTTTATTTTTAGTGTATGACCAATTTGTAAACCATTATTCCTTATTAGTTCTTCAGTTATGAGTGAAAACAGAATCAAACGGGCATTGCTTATAAAGTAAAAGAAATATTGGACTTTAGTCAGAGAAAATAGATAAAATAGGTTTTAGCTGGATTTGTTTAAATGTAAAGTTTATACCATAAAATCAAGTTTTGTCATATTGAGATAAATTAAAAATAATTAGACGTTACCTCTGAAGCAAAGTCTTATTTTTTTATATGTCATCGTATATAATTGTTACATTTCAGGAAGATATAAAATAGTAACAATAATATTAGTGACATTAATGATGATGATTGCAACTTTCATCTTATGCTGATGTGCTGTAACAAACCTCGTATTTTTTTTTCTTTTACAAAAATCAAGAGAAATTGTAGATGCTTGGTAATGTTTAGTTTGGGGCGACATGTTGCATGCACATTACTGTAAACTTGAGAAGTATGATTTGTCTTCATTAACGTCTTAGATGTCCTTGTGAGGAATGCACAAGACCACCTGTCGCCTGTGAGGCTGTCCGCTAAATGGAGATGTAGTTAACTCGGGCCCCTCATTGTTCTTTTCTTCCAACAAATCTTCATATGTTGACTTTCCTTGCTTATAAAATCGTGTCAAGTCTCACCGTAATGCATCTACTCCAAGGATAGCGGTTTTTCTCTTTCCCGCTGAGTTATTTTCTGCCATTATGATCTAGAATTTTGTAAATACCGGCATATCTAATTTATAATGTAATCGAGATTTATAACATTAATTTATTCATAGAGACGTTAGATTTAAAGCCTTGCTCTTCTACTCCTCAAGAATCAGTAAATAATATATAAAATTTAAAACTTTGGCTAATGATGGCGTATGGATTTTATTGTGGAAGGGATCATCCACAGAAATAGAAACAAACTAGGAACACTGAGAATTTATTATGTTGTAAAAATACAGACCCTAGTCTTATTACCACCTCCCGATAAATCCTCCCGATACATAACTTCCAGATAGCTTAACTTTAATATGTCAAGTATATTAATCAATTGGTGCAATTCTGTCGGTCAAACGTGAACCTACGACAGCCCTGTTGTAGAAGTTAAACCTTCCATCATCAGTTCTGAAATTCATGTGGCTGCGAAGCTCCAATGGGTAGCCATTTTGTTTCCACAGAGTCTTCCTGTATGGTAGTTATAGTTTATCAGCCACTTCATCCTCTTGGTAGCTTAACTGGGAGTGAATCTTCCAGATAGCTTTTGTCGGGAGGTTGTAGTATGAAATTTTTGGCCAACTTCCAGGTAAGTTCCCTGCCTGAGATGGTCGTAAAGGCCCTTAAAGTATGTTCAAAGGAAGGTAAAACTTGTTAACAAACTTTTTATTCTTACTTTTATATTTTCATGACTTTGCAATCTGCAAAATCTTCTGGCTCCTACGCATGGCTTCTTTGAAAGAGAAATAAATCCATTGGTTCCATACAATTTATGACTTTTTTTACTCAAATATACAGTGTCCTTCTGCAAAATAATTGCTTTTTCACGTCTTTCATTCTGTGCTTAGAAACTTCCAGGAAAGAGATACTGAGGCTGAGTCTTCATCTTATAGACCCTCAGATAGGGAAGAACTGAAAACCCCACTTCGCTTAAAGTATTATACGAGGTATGAAGGCAACATTGTTCAGCTGTAGGAAGTATAATATCCGTAGCTTTAAATGTTTAAGAGTTAGCCAGAGGACCAAATATAGATTACCGACAAACATCATGGTGAGAAATAGAACGATGTTATGAATATGAACACAAATGTGATAGAACTGAAGATAAATATGATGAAACATGCGGGGTTCAAGTACCTAAAATTACTCCCATTACCTAAGAAAAGAACAAGGCTTAATCGAAGCATATGGTCACCTGATCTCATTTAATAGTAAGGCCTATTGTTAAAATTACCGGTACAATTTTGACGGCTGTCTGAAAAATTCTCTTCGTTCTAGATACTATCTATCATAACCTATCCCTGAATGTAAACATTCTTTAGGTATGTGCTTAACCAAAATCTTACACATCCGATTCTTTAAAAATATTGGTGAATCGTTCTTCCTAAGTCCTTGAACTGGAGGATTACGAAGTTTAACTGCTTTGACCTTAGCGATAAAAATATAGTTTAACCACATGTTTTATCTATTTTGCGGTCCACCGGTTGAGAACTTTTACTTTAATGAAAAGGTTGACCTGTTAAAAAAGTACAAGTGGTTCATACACTTGAGTGGGTGCTCTAATGTTTGTTTGGTTTTGTACTAATACAAGCGTGGGGAAACGCAGGCGGAAAGATTCCCGAAAGGAAATTTATTTCCACTTAAATATGTGATGTGTGGTAGACGTGGGAGTAGGCTGAAAAATAGTGACTTGGTATGAAATTTGTATTGCCTTTTGTTCCTGATAAATCATATAGCCTAATTAGACTGAATGTTTAGAATAATGTGTTCCTGGAGGAGTAATGGATGAAATTTCTTTGACGTATTGTTTTAATCTAGGTAGGCCTACTCTAAATTTTGCATAATTCCTCCTAGAATATCTAGGCGCTCCAACAATTCATTCATATCACTACTATTTTTTTTCTCTATCCGACCATACGTACGCCTATCATAGGTAGAGAAACTATTGAATTCGACCCTGAAATTAGATGCACACCTTATGAGGTCTCCTGTATCCAAAAATACAATTTTCAAAATTTGTCTTATCTCTGTGCCTGTAAACAGCATAGCTCGAGAACAAAAAGTCCTATGAAAACAAATTTTTATATTTGGGTTCAGTATCATCTGGGGATGTGACTCAAAGACTGACGACGTCTTTCTTTTACTTTTACGGACAATTTTCATTTTTCGCGATTTTTTTGAAAATGACTCTGAGGATTTTGTATATGATGTGCTTTTACTATGATCTAAAACATGTATTTGAAACATCTTTCATAAAAAAAACCTTTGAAGCGTAGTGAAGAGGCACAGATTCGGACTTATGCCTTGCATGGCTTACAATACAGCATTGCTCGAGGCTGAAACAACTAAATACTCTCTGCAAGTGAGAGTAGAGAAAGATACTGTATGTGAGCGTAACAAATCTGATTATTTAAAAGAAAAGAGCCTTAAATTTTCAGAGATAACTGGAAGGTAGGGAAAAATAATACTTACTAAGAGCAAAATTTGACAGTATAAAAATGTAAACTATACATTCTTGATGTTCTGGCATCAATAACATTTTAATGACATGTTGCAAATACTACTTGGCGAAACCGTTATTCTACCTGTAATATGTCGTGTATTATTAGTAAAATAACTATTAAGCCAGGTATTACAAACCCATTCACTCTCTGCTATGTAAATCAGTGATATCCTAAAACGTTCTCGGAGTGTACAAATTCAAAATCCTAATTTTCTTTCATTTAAGTGCAATCGTTCGACAGACAGGTACGGAATTTGAATCTACACAAGTGGTATTAATTCCTTCAAAATGAATGCGGAATTAATTTACTTCATGGCGTTGCATTCCTTCAGGGATTAGGCCTACCATCCGATGGCTGCGTCATCTACCATAGGCAGATGGCAGGATTAGGAGGCATGTGGTCAGCATGCTGACTGACATGGCTCTTATTGATGGCTTACTGGATCGGAGCCTCTACTTCTTTATCAATCAGATCCTCAGTTTGTGTCATAAGGCTGAGCGCAGAATGCTGATTTAATAAATAAAAAAAATAGTGTAAGTAAAAGGGACCAAATATCTTATGATTTATAAAATATGCTACTTTATTATTTTGTAGGATTTTTAATGTTGATTAAGTATTTATTGTTTGTTTTACATTTTATTTCTGTTTATACTGTGCTTTATAGTAGAATAAATTGATAGGACGCTCCTCTTAGATGATATTCTTGTATTAGTACATTGCCTTACTATATCAGTGTGTGAACATCGTTCTTGTGAACTAGCTCATAGGGCTGTTAACAGACCATAAGTTTCAAACCGTATATCGCGAACCTTGTGCCGGCATGTAATGGTTTATACATGCTCTTATTATTATAATAATCAAGTAAGTTATAAATTCTTTTGTAAAAACCACCCGCACCATTTTAATTTCACTCTTAGACCAAAATTACTGTTCCGTGTCGAAGTTGAAAGGAAAAGGGACTAAGTGAGATTAGTGCTTACCTCCTACCTGTATCGGATTGTTATTGATGGAACATTTTATTTTAACGCCAGTCATTGGTGGCTGCAATAAACTTCAGTGACAGTATACCTATAGGCCTATACAAGTAATTAAAAGAATCTGAAATAACTTATTGCTTAGCAGTGCAGTAAGGGTTATTACGGACTTTATGCTTACAATTTTGACATATATTTTTAATTCTGCCTTTGAATAACTTAGAGTCGATATAACTTAGCCTAAATAAAGTTGTAAAAGAGAGCTTATATAAAAATTAAATAATGTTTTCCATTTGGTGAAGAGTGATCACCATTTATTAGAGGATTTCCAGCTTTCCTGTCTGTTGGGGACTCAATTCAATTCTTTCCGTTGTGATTACCATAATATGTAAAGTTTTGATGGTTTAAAAGTTAGGGATTAGAATGCCGACTAGTAGGACTAATAATTACTGAGTACCCCCAAGGATACTGTGACAGAGAGCCAACATACTGATACATGAGCCATCTGTAATAGATTTTTAAGGATAGAAAGGAAAACTTTTGGTCATAGATTGGGTTGGAGTTACTTAACGAAATCTCAGACATTGGGTAGATATTAATATCCTACCATTTTTAAAATATATTTTTCCCCTTAAAAATTTATCAACCTTGGTCACCTGTGGTTCAAAGACTAGTACATAACCGCTAAGTAATAGGCTATGTACAAAACCCACACTTGCTTTCCAGTGTCTGTTACTAACAGAATCGGAAATTTGGAAGGAGCACTTATTCCCCTCTTCTCTTGTCCTCCCACGCGGCGATTTTGAGTGTGCTTAGTGCTTGCTTCACATTACATGTGTGAAGCAGTAATTGTTAACACATAGCGTGCACGGCAGATAAACGCATTTACCTGAGACGCCAATTACCGCACTGGAGTTTGATTTGTAGTCTCATCACCGAGAGCACTGACCTAGCACATCACTTTGCTTCTTTTCCAAACTCCAGTCCATCAACCTCATCATTCACGTAATTTGACTCTGCAGTTTCGTTAACTAGTAATATGCTTTTGATCCTCTGTTACAGGGGGATGTAATATCACAAAGGTGTAAATTAATTACCTGTTGGAATTGCAATAGGAACTGTAGAAATTGGCAATACTCATTTCTGTGGCGCAGTTGATTGATGCAATGGGACATGAAGGGACATAGGAGAACGCAGAGAAGACTAGATACAAGCATAATCCCTATTTATAAAAATAAAAAGATAAAATAAAAACATTCCAGTTGAATTTATCGGCGTCCAAACTACGGGCCTTGCAATATAAAGCTTTCCCATTAAGTGCTTTAAAATAACAGCTTTTATTATAAGGTAAAATTGCGGTAGAAAAGTCCCAAATGAAGAAGGGAAGTGGGAATAGAAAATAAAGGAAGTCGAGGAAGGAGAGGAGGTGGAAGAGCTAGGTTAAAAAGTATTATCTCAGAAGAAAAATTGAAAAGTCAGAATAAAGATGATGATGAAGAAAAATTAGGCCAGTTCAGAAATAGTAGCTGCTTAGGAATGTTCAATGTACTTACTTAGTTTCTTTTTTCTTTCTTTCTTTAGTTTTATTCTCGATTTATTAATTCATCTCTCTTTCTTTCCTCTTCCGTGATTAAAAGGAATTTGTTGATGTAATTTTCTCGTAACATTCCATAATAATAATTATCCTGTATCATATAGCCATATATATAACTCAGGACAAATATATCTGCCGGTGTCGTGTTTACGAACTGTCTTCCTCAACTGGGATGTCGTAGCACTGTGCGGTTCATTCTGCACGAAATTGTATTCGCCTATAATAGCCCGATGAATTGTCATTGTGTCTTGCTACGGACAGAATCATTAAGTGTTAGTATACGTAACTCATGGGATCAGTAGCTCCACTTCAGGATTAAAAGGTAGGCCAATACTGCAAGTATTTCTAAAACATTCACACTGCTGTGAATGACATTCTGTCACAGATGACACTTACTTCTCCTTTCTTCCTCTCGCTATGCGCTATTCCTCCTATATGCGGACGTAAACATCGACAGCAGGTCTCTTTGCCCAGCGGCAATCCTAAATGTCCTGAGTTATACTTGGCGACAGTTTTGACCTGTCTGATTATTATCATTGTTTATAATATAATGATTCTGTAAGCATTCGGTTGGTTTAGAGTTAAAAATTCTGGTTTTCTAGTCTGATATCATTCTTTATTTCATTTTCTGTGAGCATACATATAACTCCCGGAAATTTGATTTGTTTTTTGCTGGTTTATTTATTTATTACTATTATTATTATTATTATTATTACCATAATTATTATTATTATTATTACCATAATTATTATTATTATTATTGTTATTAATTCCTTTTCGAAAAGGTATGATATAGCAGCTGGTCAAATGTAGACTGTATCAAAGTAAAATAGTTTACATTTTGCGGTTAGTAGCCTACAACAGGAAGGAAATCGATCTCTGCAGGCCATCTAGTTATTCGTGTACCATTTCAGGCTAATATATTACTACGTGTTATAGATGTAATTTAATAACCAGTTTGCAAATTGATAAAATAGAATGTTATAAAACATTGTTTCTGGTATCGGGCGGTTTATTCCATGATTTGTCCCACCCAACTAACATAGGATAGGAACCAACAGATAATATAAAATGGTGTCAAGGTTAGACACGGGTGGCCGAACGCGTAAATTATATTGGTTGTATTGTACTGTAGCATGCCAGGGGTTGTTATATACGTTTTGATGATATACGCTGCACTAGTCTTTTCCAATTTAGATTTAAATTACTCTCAACTAACTATTTCTAACTGAAACTGAGTCATATTAATTTCGCCTGCAAGGAATGTTTTCATTCGTTTAAAAATGTGTAATTTGTTTTCTTTTGTTTCGTTCAGATATACCGTTGTACCCATTTTGGTACTCCTTAATGGAATAGAAAAGCTGAAAGGTATTTCAGTATTGTCTTCTTTCTTTAAAACATCACGAACAATTTTCCATCTTCCACAAATTTGAAATACCAGTATTGAAATAAACCAACATATATGCATTATTATTAAATATTATTTTTATTACTATTATTATTGTTATCGCATTATATTTGTTATATTTGTTTCAAACATTTATTTCTGTAGTTGACGTGACTAAATTTTTCAAACGAACTTAAAAATAAAATGTTATTTGAATTATTTATCTTATTTAATATAAAACGTACTTTAACATATTTTTAGAGTAATAAAACCCTGCATTTATATTGCGTACCGGTGTATGTATATATGCATGTTTATAACATGTGTTGAAA
Organism: Ectobius pallidus; assembly: GCA_964059195.1. NCBI lineage: Eukaryota > Metazoa > Arthropoda > Insecta > Blattodea > Ectobiidae > Ectobius > Ectobius pallidus. The sequence goes on from CAXKWD010000009.1 coordinate 101,221,147, forward strand.
TGTAACCAAAGGAACCTTCCTTGTCAAACTCCCATCTGAAATGTCGTACATAGATATAGTGAATAAAATAAAATAAAACACAAAATGTCATCTACTGTAAGATACAAAACAGAACTGTATTGAGAAATCTACACTTCAAAAACCATTTACCGTATGAAGAAACCGTCTTTTGCTGTCTGAAGAATATTGATTCGTATATCCGAACACATATGCATTGCCTTTATTGACACAAACTTCCGTTCTACCGACTGTTCTAGCTTTATGTTTCGTGAAATGTTCTTTATAGTTCATTAGTATTAAAAGTTAGTAAGTAGCAGATGTCATATACACAATATTCAATTATGGAATTGGAACACAATTACTGGTTGTAAGTCGCCAGTGGGTTGTTATCTCATATTTAGAACGCCTGGTGGCACACTGAAGAATCAGTTGGAGAATTTAATGTTGTACCGGTATGTTGCCTCGGTAGAGCAGCGGCACGGAGAACCGAAGATCCTGGTTCGAATCCCGGCTATGACAGAGAATTTTTCAGTCTGACTCAATCTCTCCACCTTAGCCAACACACGGTCAGTGTGAAAGAATTATCATTGCGATATTCATTTAAGTTTTACTGGTTTGTGTCTAGTTTTCCAAACGTGTGAAAGGTGAAATTTTTTCAGTATGCCGTTGCTTCTCACTACAACTTATCATCGAGAGAAAAGTATTTCTTCTACATCAGATAAGTAAAATATATATTATAGGCCTAAATTTATTTGAACTTCATTTCATTGTTGTAGTATTATAGTATTCGCTGCAGAATGTTTCGTCATTAAATCTATTATAGGGTACATTGCATGATTTGTTTTTGGATTCATCCTCTTGCAGGTATAGGGACTTTCCGACTAATAATTCATCAAAAGATTCTAAAGTTTTTAATCGGAACAGTTTTTCTGTAATAGTATTCTACCTTAGTTGAATTATTATTATGATTTTACAAATTAATATGTTTCTGTATTGATGTTATGGTAGGCCTAGCTGCCTATGGTAGATGATGCAGCGGTCGGATGGTAGGCCTAGTCTCGTCGGGGATAAGATCCACGGAATTTAGTTTAGTTTTTAGTTTTATTTAGGTTATGCCTTCATTATAATAATAATAACAACAACAACACAACAAAAATAAATTTAGTCCTTTTATACAAAAATTAAAAACGATAATATAACACAACACAATTTATTTAATCCGTTAAAAGTGTAATGTTCATATTAATGAATAAAAAACGGCGACGCGATTCGTTCTTCATATGGACCCGTTCTCGACGACTGCATAGGCTATCTTGTTGACACTGACCACAGAGAGTACGTTCATAATGAACGCATAGCTAATATATTCTGTACTATTTTTTTTAGTGTAAAAAAATCTTGTTCCATTTATAAAACAACAAATTTGCTGTGTACGAACTTCTGTACACTATGCATAAATGGAGTACTTGCTGCATACTTATTCAGGTAACTCTTATTTTTGAAAGACTGTTACATGAAAGGGATTGCTGGGGTCAGAGATACAGTTAAGTTGGACATCCTGCAAACTGCTCGTCCTACATGCCAGGGTTATATATCACCGAGTGTAGCGATATTTGTATATCACAAGGCCTGTGCATTTGAATGTGTGGGATGTGGTGGGATACAGGCAAGGTGCTCTTCGTTGGGTTCCCCGGTCACGTCTGTCAATCGTACGATAGAATGCCAATATAGGCTACAGTTCTGACCAGGTTGCTCCATATGCAGCGAGCCCTCAATATCTTTCCATCTGTCTGCAACTCAGGTTTTGATAATCTCAGTTTCCACTCTCCCTCAGCTTGTGTGAAGAAATATAACTCAGGGTGAGTGAAAATACATTTGTTCGACATAACGGTATCATAATGCTATCCATTTCAAAACAGATTTTCATTATAACGTTGGTGTGGTATCGAATCTTAGCGAATACGTAACGATCTTGAAACCTTGTATTTCTGTATTTTAAAATATTAATCTTCTGTAAAATAAAAGTATTTAGGCTATTGCAAATTTGTTGCCATATTAGATAAACAGTGTACCATGTGATAGGCTTATGTGGTTCCTCAGCTGAGCGTTGCCTTAACTGCATTTAAAAAATAACTTCAGAAATCTATCATAAATAGGCCTTATCTATTTTTATACTGTGTGTCATCAAGCATTTTATACTCTGATTTAACGGTTAGGCCTACATATGTAGGACTAGATCTACATTGTATTTCTTCTTTACAGAAAAACTGTTTCTGCGTTCTGTGCATCGCTATTGCTAATATTTTACATACTAATATATAACTTTAAAGATTACTATTTTAGGTATATTTCATTCTGGTGCGATCTTTCGTTTTCGATTTATGCTGTTCACAAACTCACGTTTTCACGGACTTAGACCTTTTTCTGCTCTTAGGGGACCCATTTCATATTAGGTTTGTTCGCAAAGCAGTCAGAAACCAGGAACATATCGTTCACGCATGCGCTCTTTCTCCACACGCGTTCGCAAAGCGAGAATCCATGATTCTGATTTCAATCTTCTGTTCGCAAAGCTCTCACGGACAGTTTCTGTACTATAAGAAAAGTTTGCAGGCTCTAGCATGAATTGTTATCAGAGGCATGCGCAGTAACCTATTTTCACGCGCCTGACTCCTCCCTCCTATAATATTGCGCCAGATTTATAAACATAGGCTACTTATATGTATGAATAATGGAAGATAATTAAAAGTTTCCCAAAATATAGATTATATTGTCGATGTATATTGCATTTATAACATGTCAAAAGGAAATATATATTTTATTTATATATCTTATCGATTAAACGCAGAAACTATCGATTCCAAATTCTTGTAACCATTCGCAAAGTGCAAATCACGGGTAAGTTACAGACTGGACATGCGCAGTACAACAAATTCTCAAGCGGCCACGGATTTGCTTTGCGAACAAACCTATAGAATACTTGGTTTGAGTGCAATTATTCTTGTGCTGTGAGTGTAGAATGTGCAAGAACTAGAAAGTCCTAATTTCTACAGGAATCAGCTGTGAATTCGTATTTAGTTCCTTATCCTTTTAAAATTCGAAGTTCCATATGATTAAACAGATCATTTTTCGTGTACTATTTGTATGTTTTGTTCTTTAAGCGTGTGAGTGAGGCATTAGAATAATCCATTGAGTGCTCTTTTTACAATACTACTTATTGTTGGTCCCTTTTGTATTAGGCTTGATCTTGTCAAATAGCTAATGTAGACAAGGGATTTTGATGACCTGTGAGACTCAATATTTCCCTATGACTTCCCTTAAACTTAAGAGCTTGTAACTGTATATCCTCAATATTGGGATTGTGAAAAACTATAATTTAAATAAGTACTTGTTTGAGGGTTTACAAGGAATTGTCACGACCATTCGTAATGCAAGGCACTTCTATAGCTACAGCTGAGTTACTTTCTTAAAAGTCATTGTTTCAGTGGCTAAACATTTCCGGAAAGTAACAGCATTTTACATTTTCGAGGTAAGTTGAGGTAATGCACACTGGAATTCTTGGAGTTTCTGATTGCATTTAAAGTAATTACACGTTAGTATTAATTTATTGTTACATGGTTCAAAAGCTTGACGAAAACGCAATCTATTTTAGTGTCCTGTCGGGAGAGGAATGATCTATGGATCACATAAGTACTTTTTTATTTACCAGACAAGGGCATGGAGGGCCTCCCGGATGAGTGATTAGCCCTAATTCCGGGGCCACCTCCGAGACAACACGAACACATAGGACGAGACACATCATTCACACACACACTCACTCCGAACAAGGCGAGGATGGGATGAAGATGATAATGATAGCCAGATGATATCCTGGGACCAAAAGGGCCTAAAGTAACCGACATTTGTCTCACAGGTGAAGGGAAACCCCCACTTAGGTAACTTGTCCCAACCAGGATTCGAACCCGGGCACGCTGCATGAGAGGAGCGAACGCATCCCCTACAGCGGTGGACTTGTTTGTTCCTTTAATATACTATTATAATTCTTTAAAATTCATTAAAAAAAACTATTTTGTTAAAGTGCGCTGAACGAACAAGATATTTAATTTCAAGAGTGCTGGTAGTGAGCGGCCTTTCGAGAGGACTATGTTTGTCCTCTACTAAGAAAAAAAAATATTAGTGATGGGTAGATGGGAAGTCTCCTACCTAGATTGTAGGGATGCCAGCCTTACGTGCTGAACATTATCGGTACCGGTAGCAAAACAATGATTCGCATGATTTGCAAACGAGTTCCAGGTTGCGTGTCCAAAACCACTGTCAAATAAATTTCCTCGTTCCTTATTAATTTTACATCTGAGAGTCAGAGGTCAACGTGGAAGCGTTTGAAGACATCAATAGATAATCGGTGCTTGTAATTTGTGAGATGCTGACATATTTATTCACGGCACTTTGAGTCACGTTCAACATCATGTGAAAATAACAGAACGAATCTTCAAAAGGCTTCTGTCGGTATCTTTCTCATTTCAATTCAACGTTACATCTTGTTATTTCGTATATTAGTTTTTTATGCAGTTGTAAGGATTTAAAGGATTTATAAACCTCCACATTTATTTTTATAGTACACTAATAGCCAAGTGCCATTCTTATTTTTCCATTTTATAAGCCCTCTTCGTCGGCCAGTGAATTTCCCTCAGTCTTTCTTTCAGTTAAGGAAACGTGAACTTTAGAAATAGCGGACATTTACATTTCTCGATTTTGTGGATTTATTCTATCTTTTCAGTGATACATGGCATACATTTAGGCTATTATTCCCTACTAAAAAATTCAAAATCTTGTATTCTTATATAATTTGGAAATATGTAATTATTAATTATGTTCGTCATTACTGTTGAGAATTATGCTATGAAATCAAAGAGATGTGCATTGTACCTGATATCACTGCACTGATCACTGAGGGAAAATGTATTAATTATTGTCTAATGATAATAAAGATTAAGGCCATGTTAATAAATTCTTATTGAACCCTTTCCTACTTCTTTGTGTCTTCCAATTTTTTAAACAGAATTTTAATATCTTATCAGAAATACGCCATGACACATCTGATAAACGAACCCATTTTTCTAAGTAAGCATCCTAAGTAAGCATTCTAAGCATTCTAAGCATTCTAAGTAAGGACTACAGTTGGCTTCATTGGTATGCATACAAACGTATCTTCTACTTAATTTCCAAGTCACCATTTTGACTCTTGTTTAAATTAAGACCTTTTAAAGCATTATATAAGATATCATTAACTGATCTATCCTGTAAGCACCTATTAAGTAAGCTTATTGTACTTCTACATCTCGTAGTCGTTCGTATGCCTGAACTCTTTATTTAAGTGTCGACTTGTAATTCCCTTCCACGTTACTTGAATTAAATTGTTTTACATTGCATTTGGTGAGGTTCCATTTAATTATATACAGGCCAAGAAGAATAACTGTTACAACCTGCTGTGTACATCGGTTGTATACATCGTGTATCTGAAGCCCATTCCATTTCTTTAATGGAGTGGAGCGAATGAAAATGATCGGTTAGGAGTGCCTATCCGGATATTTCTGAAGATTAATAACGCCTGTATCAAGAACTAATCTGTATAATTCTCGCTTGTTATTGTCATTGTACAATAGTCGTGGTTCCGGTTTATTATTAATTTCTTATCATGGAACTATGATATCTCCCCACTTATAGGTCATTTGTAAACATTTGTTAGCTACACGTTCAAATACTTTTGTACGTGGGGGGCAGTTTATCTGGGTCGGAAAAAGAGCGAGATTGATTTCCGCGGGAATGTTATTATTTATGTAGGCTATTCCTGGCGTTGCCAGCCTGCTGAAATGTTCAAGATAATTCCTCTAACCGTGTCCAATTTAAATGACCTACTGTAAGTTGCAAAATTTTATATTTTTCAGAAGGCGAACTCTTGAATTAATCTAAAGGAAGTAAAATGGACTGACATATTGTATTCATATTTACTGAATCCCACCGTTGTTGCTATCATATAACACGAAGAAAATGTAATGTAGGATAAAAGTTACCGTTTGTACATTCCTGTTTTATTAAAACATTCACTAATGTGTCAAAATTAATTATATTTGCTATCTACTTTTTTTAAAGATGTTCAAAAAATAAATTTATTTAAGCCTAATTAGTATTCTGGTTTAGTTCTACAACAGACTTACATTTGCATAAAATTTGAAATATGTAATATGTGAAATGATATACTAGCACCATAATTTCGCATAGCTCTGATGGGTAATATTATTGTTTTATTCCACACGTCAAAGGATATTTAAGTTAGAAATGACAATATTTAAGAAATGAGTGTACAATATTCCAGAATTAATCACCAATAGCTAGTCTAACACTGTGTTTGAGTTTTCAATTTTACAATTACGTAGCCTACCGGCTTCTTTAATTTTGTTCCTTTTTAAATTTTATTTCTAAAAATAGACGGGAGGTGTAGTAAGAAAAAGCAGTTTTCCGCAATTGAAATTTATTAGAATATTAATGTGAAATTACACCTTTACTTACCAAAGAGACAATAGCTTAAGGTTTACTGGTGTATAGGCCTATCGTTACTGCCGTGTAATATAATTTATGCAATTTTGCTATCGTTGTGTAATGTTGCGTATGGAAGTGTATATAAATTTAATAACGGTCACAGGAGTGGTCCAGCTGAGGTCCTGGAAAGGTCATATAGGCTAACTAATATTCTACGCACGAAGTTTAATACTGCATTTAGTATTACTGTATACTAATATTAATCGTATTGACATGTATGACAAAATGTCTAATAACGAATCATGCATCAATATTGGCAGCCTAATCATACTCAACAAAAGTGATAAAGTTTCTTTTATATTAAAGTTGCACTACAGAAAGAGAAAAAGTTTTCTGAATAAAACATTTCACGTTCATTCATTTCCTTCCATTTAAATCTTTTCAAATCCGTTAGCCACACAGTTAATTAAGGAGGGACATACAGCTTTCGGTGAAATTCATAGGTGAGGAATAAGTGAAGTTCATTACTTCTTTCCTCAGCAATGAATTGCTCTGCAATCTTGCAATGTAATATACTTTTTATTGACTAATTCTAAAATTGCATACTATTTTCAAAATTAATCAAACTCTTTACAGTTTTGGGTAAGTATCGTTATAAAATGGCAGCCACGTTTCATGCACTGAAATGCCGTTTCCGTGATAATTTCCACAGATGACAATATTTTTGAGTGATTCTTTTATCTATCTATTCGCAAACATTATAAGATCATAATCATTTACAATCTTTGGAATATCTTTAGTGTAAGTATTTTTTTTAAAATAACATATAAAATTTTATTTTTTATTAAAATATATATTTAAAAAATAAACTGATAATGTTAAATGAATGATTGTAGATAGTGTTGTTCATATATTAACAAATACACACACAAAAACAGTGTGATATTTTTCTATACTGCGCAGTTTCTTGCTATTTAGGAAATAAACATTGATCTGCTTTTGGAACTGTCCCGTTCTTTATTTCCTTGTTTGGATAGCTGTGATGTAATAATGGATGCTTCCGCAAAAGAAATTTTTAAAAAATCCTGGCCCGAGAGCACATTCCTGCTCGTAGAGATAGAATTTGACTCTTTCGTGGTCCCTCAAATGTCCACTTCCATGCTTGGGGCTACATGACATTCCTTAGCTACTTGAAGAATAGCCATGTGTGACTTAAAAGAACTCGGTCCCGTAAAAAGTTGAAGATGTCATCATTACCATAATTTAAGTTCCTTTCGTGCCATCTTTTCTTAGATAATTTCGTTGAATATGATTGCGAGTATTCGCACAAAAGAATACTAACGATTCGGTCTTAATCAAAACGAACGTTATTCTCGGCACCATAGGCGGATTAATCTTTAATTTTACGTAAAACATTTCGACTATTTTTATGAGGTGGAGCATAAAAGAAAATGCCACTTAATCTGTATGGGAAGTTACTTGAATGTTGTCACAGCCCCACATTCCTAACGAACTAGACAGCAATCCATTTTGGAGTAGCCTATAGGCCCCCAATTGATTTTGGCAGTTCGCAACGACTTAATGTTAAGGTAATTAATCAGTAAGCCAAATATTTTCGTTATCTCATATTTTGTAGATTGGAAAAATGGCTTGTTTTAATACTTTCTAGGCTTACGTACATGTATGCTGTATGTGGGCTCTTTATAATGCGACTATATACTTTATAATACAGGTGATCGTAGGCCTATATTATGATTGGTCAAAATCATGTAAGATAATAATTTTAATATTTTTACTAGATCCGAGGACTTCATCAAGTTATCGTAAATAGGATGGGAATGAAGTAATCATAAAGATTTTTGTCGATAACAATTGGTAATGTTTCACGACAAAATTTATATTATTGTATACTAGCTGAAAAGGCCCGGCGTCGCCCGGGCTTTGTATTTTTTAATTTATGAAGGACTTTATGTATGTAGAACTTGAAATGAAGAAAAATATTTATCACACTCAAACTATTCCATCAGAAAACGCTGGATATAGCTTTTTATGGCTCATAGAGGATGTAGAATGCTGCATTCCGTTGCTTCTACACATCATGCTTGGGAGGGGTTGAAATAAGAAGAAACACGAATTACATAAGATTGTACTGACTTGACGGAAAATTTTATTTCTCATTCTCATGTTACTATACAATCGTTTCGGAGCTGAAATAAAAGAGAAATGCAGTATCACTTTCATACTTTCCTCCCCTAGAACCCGGGACATAATATACTGCGAGCATAGGACTCAAAATGTTCCATCCCATGCTTAGGGCCTATGATAAACATCCCTATTTCTCAACTAATACAAAGCCTACAGCGGAAAGGATTATTTATAGACTTTTGATATAGCATACTCACTCACTTAAGTTGTCCCTCTTATTCTACATCAAAATGTGAAGTGAGTAAATATTTCTTATGTCGAGGGTAGAGAAAGTTATGTGACTACATCACACTGTGCTTTGTTTTCGTGGATTTCATTTTCAGTAATTATTTTCGCCAATATATTACATCGATGGAATCATAATTCGTTAAAGCATTAGGCTATATACTTGCCAAGGCCCTATGTAATCATAGTAAACAATTTACTGTTGCCATGTGAACTAAACAGCAATTCATTTTTTCAGTATAAAATTCTCAGAAATTATATAATTTTCAAGGGAAGGAGTATTTTGTTTGAATTTTAATGTCGACAGCTATACTTCCCGGGCTTAACTGGGTATGTGTGCAAAATGTCGTGTAAATTGGTAAAGAAATGTAGATTTGTATAAGGAACAAACATACATACATACATACATACACACTTTCGATTTTATATATTAGATAATACAGGTGATCGTAGGCCTATATTATGATTGGTCAAAATCATGTAAGATAATAATTTTAATATTTTTACTAGATCCGAGGACTTCATCAAGTTATCGTAAATAGGATGGGAATGAAGTAATCATAAAGATTTTTGTCGATAACAATTGGTAATGTTTCACGACAAAATGTATATTATTGTATACTAGCTGAAAAGGCCCGGCGTCGCCCGGGCTTTGTATTTTTTTTTGAAATTAACTTATGAAGGACTTTATGTATGTAGAACTTGAAATGAAGAAAAAGATTTATCACACTCAAACTATTCCATCAGAAAACGCTGGATATAGCTTTTTATGGCTCATAGAGGATGTGGAATGCTGCATTCCGTTGCTTCTACACATCATGCTTGGGAGGGGTTGAAATAAGAAGAAACACAAATTACATAAGATTGTACTGACTTGACGGAAAATTTTATTTCTCATTCTCATGTTACTATACAATCGTTTCGGAGCTGAAATAAAAGAGAAATGCAGTATCACTTTCATACTTTCCTCCCCTAGAACCCGGGACATAATATACTGCGAGCATAGGACTCAAAATGTTCCATCCCATGCTTAGGGCCTATGATAAACATCCCTATTTCTCAACTAATACAAAGCCTACAGGTATGGATAACTTATCAGCGGAAAGGATTATTTATAGACTTTTGATATAGCATACTCACACACTTAAGTTGTCCCTCTTATTCTACATCAAAATGTGAAGTGAGTAAATATTTCTTATGTCGAGGGTAGAGAAAGTTATGTGACTACATCACACTGTGCTTTATTTTCGTGGATTTCATTTCCAGTCATTATTTTCGCCAATATATTACATCGATGGAATCATAATTCGTTAAAGCATTAGGCTATATACTTGCCAAGGCCCTATGTAATCATAGTAAACAATTTACTGTTGCCATGTGAACTAAACAGCAATTCATTTTTTCAGTATAAAATTCTCAGAAATTATATAATTTTCAAGGGAAGGAGTATTTTGTTTGAATTTTAATGTCGACAGCTATACTTCCCGGGCTTAACTGGGTATGTGTGCAAAATGTCGTGTAAATTGGTAAAGAAATGTAGATTTGTATAAGGAACAAACATACATACATACATACATACATACACACTTTCGATTTTATATATTAGATAGTGGAGAAGCAGATGTAAAAGTTTATTTTACTATGGTTGGACTTATAAATTTAATTTTCATTAGGTTTGAGTAATCATTTAATTAGTATTTTCAGTAAATATTTAAATGGCTAAGTACGAGAAATTACGAGTTTATCGATATATTCGCAAGGGCGAAGCGTACGCGGATTCATCCGATGAAACTCTTAATTTCGAGTGGGGATTTATTAAGACTATTCCACTCATATGCCGCGTGTTTGATACTGACCAGTAACGTTTAGCAATTCCTCGGATATAGACCAATCACGATCTTTTATCTCATAAAATGCTTGCTATTAATACGAGGATGGGATTTTATCTGATAAAATGGTCAGCTCGTTCCTGGACACGTAAGCATCAATGTGCTGTGATTAAGCAGCGCGAAAACAGATTATTTTATGCAACATAACTTGTTCGGAAATTGAAATGATATAAATGTACTTTGATTGAAAACACAATTTCGATTCGGTGGAAGCCAGTTCGTGTGCTTTTAGTCTGATCTGCTGTTAGCGTACCTGAATTAAGTTAACTATATCTTATATGACCCATTGGTAACACTGGTCACAACATGGTATCTCGAATCGATTCGTGGATGGTTGATTCATAGTATGCCGTGATCTCGCAGCTGTTAGTTTTGTTTTCATATAACAAAGCACGAAAGTGATTATTATTTGTATAATCCGTTATATTTCCATTCATGGAGTGGTCTTAATCAGTGGCGTACAAAGGGGAGGGCGAACGGGGCGCCGTAAAGGGGGTGGCGCCAAAATTTAAAAACATATGTTTTTTTAGTTTAAGAAAAAAAATCCCTTTAGGCAGGCCTACAGGCGGAGGTAGATTTCGAAGTGCTTTTGGTTTAATTTATTGTCGCTGCATAGCACTCTTCTTCTTTAGCCTTGGCATGGCAAACCTGCAGTAAAGAGGAAGAGCCTACAATCAATTGTTTTGACAACAATAATAGGATATAATATTCTGGGAGGCCGTGCGCAAGATCAGCAATGAATAAAATTAGCAAAGCCGCTAAACAAGACAAAATTATGATATTATAATAATTCTTTCAAGTGTTATTATTTTCAAACATTAAAATCTCGCGTCATATGAGAGCTATCAAGAAACTATTTATTGATTTGTAGAGTACTCATCAAGAGCTTTTCAACGATACCCCACAAGACGTGGTTTCAAAAGTTTCGAATTTTCATCCCCCACCCCCACCCCCACCCCCACCCCCACCCTCACTCGAACCCCCGAATCGTTGGTGTCACTGTGAACTCCATAGGGAGTACTCTAATTTATTCAAACAAAGTTTCCCTCTATACTTCATAGGGGCCGAGATATACATTTTTAAAACTTTCAACCCCCTCCCCCGACCACCCCCTTGGGCCAATTTTGCTCATTAACGAACTTGTCCGAACTATTGGGCCTAGAAATAACATATTAAAATTTGGTTCAAATATCTTCAAAATTACGGCCGCTATCGTGTAAAGATATATATAAATATATATATAAATATATGTATATATAAATATCACAAATTTTTTTTTGAACGGGCGGTGGTTTCGTACTTAGGGGAGCATGAAACGTAAAGATATGAAAGAATTTTTCGAAAATCATAAAGTGGTATCCATTGCAATAGGTAGATTTTTCTTCGAAAATCTACCTAAAAAATCAGGCAAAATATGTTTTATTGATCAAATTTTCTTTATTACTTTGTTAAATACTGCAGTAATATTATTTAGAAATGAAATAAACGTTTCGTTTTAAACTATTTATAGACAATACGAAATAGGTCGTGGGTGCAGAGTACACTGGAAAAGTTTATTGTGTAATTTAGCAATTTTATCAATTGAACGTGATGTGGCTGCTACTATAGACTTCAACTCTATTATAAATAAGTTTGCGTCCATCAAGGCTAGGAATGCACGTTTTAAAATTTTTGTTATGACTCTGAAACTTCTTTTCTCTTTATTTTTTTTTGTTTTCAAACAAACTAACCTTATAATACTTACAGTTTTATTTCATTCATATTTTTCTCTTTATAATGTGTTAAAGTAAATAATTGTGGACATTAAACTGTGTTTAAATTAAACTCATTGAACCTTGGACTTTTTAGTGTTGGGGCGACTCCATCTACTTAGCCCCGGGCGCCAAGTAGCCTTGGTACGCCACTGGTCTTAATAAATCCGAATCTATCGATAAACTCGTCAACTCTCGTGGGATTACCTATGACTATTCCATGACTAAAATATATTACATTATATAAATAATAATAACTTTCTTGCTTGTGATTTTTAAAATCAAATCACCATAGTGACAGGTGTCAGACACCGGCGTATTAAAAGAATGAACAAATCAGATATAGTAGGCTTACTAACCAATGCTGCCAACAGTTGGAATGAGAGAAAGTAAACCAAATGAAGATAAGCTAAAATGAGAACAGAATAAAAACCCGCGAACTAGCTTGCACCGAATCTGAATTTTGTTTTAATCAATGCACATTTAAATTATTACAATTTACAAATGGATTTAGTGCCATGGGGTATGATATAGTATTTATAGTTTCTGTGAGAGCTGTAGATTCAGTACTTGTTCTAAATACGGTTACAAAATCAAGCATGCTGTGATATGATGGTGGACAGCACCAAATCAAGTATAATGTACTTTCTCACGACTTTTATCCCTTGCAAGGTACTTTCTGGTGATTAAGAGTTTTGGAATCTCGAGTCCCACCTCCAGTCCCTCTGCCAGACCGGAACAGATCGCGAGGTCAGGGTTCGAGATCACTGAAGCTGATCTGAAATGCTTGGTTACTGTGTTTTTTTTTATTATTTCCTAATAGCGAAGTAGGAAGTAGGCGTGCTCAGTTATGGCGAAGAGGGCTCAAGGCTTCTAATAGACTGTTTTTATTGCGATCATGTCGTCGTGAACTACTGTACTTCTATTGCGGTGCATTGTCCGCAAAAACTCTCTTCTGCTGTGATCAGTGGCGTAGCGGATCTAGTAGCCGCTTCGTTAACTCATTGGTTACAGCGCGTGCGAACAGTTCTGCAAGTTGGGTGGTAGTCATTTGCAGTTTCGTTTCACCCCGCTTTTCACTGGTCTAAAACCTATACCAATAAAAAGTCTACTCCTTGACCCCTTTAACCTTTTTTTTCTGATACCGATATATAAATATGTCGCATTAAAACGTTATTTGTAGGCGAAATATAAGATTAAGTCGTAAATGTGAGGATTTTTATGTGCATGTTGCTATCATCATCTATGGAGACCAGCTATTCCAGTGAAATAGTTGATATATATAGCTAGATAGAAATAGTAGGATAGATATTAACCGTCCCTCGGCATGTGAAATTCAATTCTACACAAATGTACCATATTTCAGCATAGCACTTAGGGATGCTGTATTTGTTGACGCGTTTCACAAAATATAATACAATATGCATAAAGATCGTGTTCATAATATCCAGTAAATTGATAACATACAGCTATATGTCTAATGGAGGATGATAACATGACCCTTGTGTAATAAAACACTGTGTATTCATTCGTTCCGGGTAACCAAGCCCTTCGGATCGCATTGTATTCATCAGTGCAGACAGATGTGGAAGAAGTTAACATGTTTCGCGAAATGTGAAACCCATACGTCATAATTTGACATTGACACTACCATTCTGACCATTACTTCCTGGAACTTCTGCATAACAAACAGGAACATAATCAACGTTAGTTTAAACACAATTAGGATTTTCTCCTAATCAGTGTCAACGGTGATACGCCAGAAGTTTTGTTCCTGTTTCGAGTATGAATATTTAACATTTCTACTTTCTGTATCAGTACTACAGGTACCATAGGTAGGGAAGGTATTGCGTTTGACCCTGAAATTCGGTGTGGATTTTTTCATAGGTAATCCCACGAGAGTTGACGAGTTTATCGATAGATTCGCGACTGCGCAGCAGGAGCGAATTTATCTGATGCAACTCGTCAACTCGAGTTGGATTTATTAAGACTATTCCATGAATAAAAATCCAACAGATTATACAAATAATAATTACTTTCGTGCCTTGTTGTATAAAAACAAAACTAACAGCTGCGAGATCACGGCATACTATGAATCAACCATCCATGAATCGATTCGAGCTGTTTTGGTTTAATCAGTGCTACCACCAGTGCATATAAGACGTAGTTAATTTCATTCAGTTAAGCTAACAGCAGAACAGAATAAAATCACACCAACTGGCTTGCACCGAATCGAAGTTGTGGTTTTAATCAATGTACATTTCTATTATTTCAATTTCCAAACAAATTATGTTGTACAAAATAATCTGTTTTCGTTCCGCTTAGTGGCAGCATCTGACTATTAATCACTGCACACTGATACTCGCGTCTCCAGTAACGACCAGACCATTTTACCCGATAAAATGCCATCCTCGCGATTCCTACAAGAATATTGTAAGATAAACGGCCGTGATTGGTCTATATCCGAGGAATTGCTAAACGTTATTGGTCAATATCAAACACGCGGCGTATGAGTTGAATAGTCAATATAAATACACATTTTGATGTCCTCTGAATCCACAAAAGCTATTTTAAAGTGTGTGTGTGTGTATATGTGTGGGTCTTTGATGCAGCATAGCTCGAGAACGAAAGATCTTATAAACATTATGGTTGGGTTAGATATCTTCTGGGGATGTGACACGAATATTGGCGACGACTTTCTCTTACTAGGACTTTTGTTATCACTTTACTTGAAGAAATTGGCGACGACTTTCTCTTACCAGTACTTTTATTATCACTTTACATGAAGAAATTGGCGACGACTTTCTCTTACCAGTACTTTTATCATCACTTTACTTGAAGAAATTGGCAACGACTTTCTCTTACCAGTACTTTTATTATCATTTTACTTGAAGACATTTTCGTTTTCGCGACTTTTTCGAAAACTGCTCGAACGATTAAAAAAAAAAAAAAAAAAATATTGTGCATGAGGTCCTTATACTAGGGCTAAAACTTTATTTGAAGCTTTTTTCGTAAAAATTTTTTGCGGGGTAGTTATAAGCCGCCATCATTTTGTAGAAACTCAGACTTTTTGCTTGGCGAACAGTACAACTTTACATCAGGATGAAAGAACTGAATGTGTTTCACGCAGTAGGCCTACGGCTTCTTATGTAAATTTTCAGAATAATTTTAAGTGTGAAAGGTGTATTGCCAGGGTACAGAAAGTATGTAAATGTATCACATCAATTTTTTAAAACTAATAAATAACTAGACCTCGGAATTTTAGTTCTTATAGCTTAGAATGCACCACACTATAATTGGGTGTTTACAGCCTTCTTTTGTTTTGGCTAGTATCAAAGGTTTAATTCAGGGGTAATTCTTTGTAGGCCTACTCTTGCTTAGTCCATCGACTAAGCAATTTATAATTTAGCTATAGGCAGAGAGAATTTATCTTATAAGAACCTAAAAATCCGAGGTCTAACAAGTTACAGCTTGGACTTTATTTGGCTTAAACGGAGTCCTTTGATACTATAAGAAGAATTTGGAAATTAATTTGTTCCGAGAATTAGTGACACAGAGAGAAATAAAGAAACAGAAAGAAAGAGAGCGCACAAGATAAAATGAAAAGGTGTAGCCTATGAAAGGTGGTAGCTTGTATTTAATATGAAAAGAAATAATTTTGTGGACATGTTCGTTTAGAAAAATGAAAATGTAACGTCATTTTGTCTTGTGTTTGAGTAGGGGCTTACGATAACAGTTTTCCCATAAGCCTCTAATGGGATCTTTTAACTAAGCTAATTCTATTATTATCCTTCCCTCAGAGATTGTATTGATCAGATCTGCCCACTTTATACAAAAGAGTTAGAAAGTGCAAGAAGGAACAGGTAGAGCATGGAATGACCTGTAATTATGCTGAGGGACTCTCTCCCCTTCAGAGTGTGGATATCTTTAACATGCAGCACGTCAAAGTCACGGATGATTATAAGTAAATAACTCACGCCTTTAAGTTTTGAATAATCGAAACCAGAGTGTTATGACTATCAGGCTAACCATTCGCCCGCTGAGAACCAGTTTGTATTCTTTCTCCCAAAAATAGATTTGTCGCTGTTATATTTTTTTTCATTTTATGCGGAAACTACATCATCTGTTGTGAATCATGTAATACTGACATAATGTACTAGATCAATAAATTATTGTTAAATGACCATGATATACATTTTATAAATAAATTAACTGCCAGAGTTTATCTGTCATGGTTCAATTAACACGGGATTTTATTATGTAGGAAAGAAAATTGGCATTTTCAATATGCGCAGAAAAACAGTGAATCTTTGAATTTCGATTGGACTCATTCTCTGTCATTTTCACCATCCTAAGAAGGGATTAATCGGTCTAACTGAAAATTTTCTCTATGCTAGAAGTAGAACTCTGAACTGCCACATAAAATAATTCCTGTGTATATTTTGCGTCTTCTCGGTAGACATGAAAATATGAAAACATTGCATCGATAATATTTTAGGAGAAAACTCTTCTGACACCGGAATTCGAATTCGTGACCTTTGATTTTCCGTGCCGATGCTCTACAAACTGAGCTAGCAGTTGGAATCTCTCTCCGATAATTACCCTTAATTGACCTCACTGAAAGGCACTGACGTATTATTAGGCTCACTAATTTAGTGATTTTTCTCCTAAAATATAAATAAAACCTTGGACAATTTAATTTATATTTTGTGATATCGATTAATAATAAATTTATAATGTAAATAGTAAGTAGGCCTACCCGATATTGCTATCGAAGAGTACAATTGGAGCTTGTTCATCTTTCCTCGCACATACACAGCTGTGGATAGAGATCTTGGAAATTAGCAACATGACATTGAACAAGACATACGGAACCGAAATGAAATATCCTTAAATTACACGTGTTACAAAATATGAATTATATTTAATCTGGAATAATATTTTAATGTTATTTTCTTTTGTGATGTACGCCACTGCACTATTATTAAGAATACGTGTTCTTAAAACCGCATTTACTTTGACAATAAAGGATTCGCATTTCGTTACGTTGGTGTAATGTAGGATTTATATTGTCATCATGATGCCGCACAATGTTACTCCCTTTGTTTGTAAATTGCACACAATGCATGCACATTGTCATAAGCAGGCATGTCATGCAAATGCATTTATTATTTTTAATATTTACAGTTTATATTCAGTACCAAGTTCTAGTTCGCCTTGTGAATGTTGTTTTCTGGATTCGATTTGTGCAGGTTCTTACCTCACTGCTTTGCATGTCGGTACGACTGGAGGGTGATTTGTATACTATGACCCGCAATCCTTACTTATTAAAATTGTGACATAGACTATGCGCTATGATTTTTAAGTTAGCAGTGGTTAATATCAGTGGCGCAGCCAGGATTTTAATTTAGGGGGTGCTGAAACTATAAAATACATGTTAATAAAAATTTTAAATATCATTTATTATAAACTGGGTGCAATTAATTTTTCTTTAAAACTTATTTAATGAAGTTACTATTTTATTACGAACATTATTATTATTATTATTATTATTATTATTATTATTATTATTATTATTATTATTATTATTATTATTATTATCATCAGGGCCCGGATTCTGATGACCTAAAATTCTTTCAAAAATGACCTATAAAATGACCCTAGATGTTAAAGATAATGACTTAATAATTGCAAAGAATGACCTAAAAACAGATATTTTATTTATAAAAAAAATATATTGTACGCACAAAGTTATAGATTATTTGGTAGATAATTCTAAAAACTGTGAACGTAGAAAGGATGTTGTAGGTCTAAGAACGTTGTTCTTGATTGGAGCATTTGAGAAGAAAAGTAAGAAAGTAGTTTTTAAAATAGATCCTACAAAAAATGTTGCAACATAGTAACCTAGTAATTTATATTATCCTATGAGAAAAAATACGACAAAAAAGTTAATATACTGAATGTAAATGCATGAAAATTACTAAATAAAAAAGGAAATGGCAAAATAATGACGTGAAATTGAAATAAATGCCCTAAAAATATAAAATGGCATAAAATTACAAAAAATGACCTAACAAAAATGCATTTCTATAATATAGGGACTATCATTAGGATTCACCTACAAGTTCGCAATATCTAAGCAGCATCAATAAAAAGATGACATGTCATAAGAATCCGGGCCCTGTTAATCTCTCATCAACAGCTATATCATAATTTAGTGTTTCCATAATCTGCTAAATTTACAGACTAATCACATGACTGGCCGCTCCTGCATTAGCATTTTTTATTAATAACTCTAGTGTTAACAACTAAGTTCCTTTGTTTTGCATTTTTCAAATGTTAGAAGGGAATGCTCTGGGAGATTTTATGCTGTAACAGAAAAAATTGAATCCATAGAGCAAAACTCTATTAATAAAAATTGTCTATGTCGCCTCCATACATAGGTAAAATATTTCGGTATTATCCATTAACGTATGTGATGTGACATGCATTATAATACAAAGACGGACTATAACACTGGTATGGCATCCATTAATATCTAACATTTGAGTGCATCAAATGAAACTGCGTAATAAACAACCTATATTTAAAACAGAATCAAGGTTTTCTGTTCGTGTTAATCTTATTATTATATTAAATTGAGTTGGTCTTTTTATTGCATTGGTTTGCCGTAAAATGGCCCAGAGTAGCTCAGAGATACTCGTACGCAATCGCCTGACATCTATCGCAGAAGACGAGAACTACGAGAACACACTGACAGCTGATTGCCGATTCTGTTTGTGTGATAAATCTAAAAATCTCAAAACTTAAAAACCTAATAATGAGGACCGTGTTGACAAAACTAAACATGTGCCAAAGCATAAATTGTTCAGAAGATGGTTTATTTAGTTTTTACTAACATTTAGAAGATAGAAACCTTGCATATTGAGGTTTAAAAATGACGTTATGTTGACTTTCCTTATGTTCTTTTTTCACCATCTTAAAGATCGCATTTCAAAGCACCTAAAACCATTAAAAAACGAATTTGGCAAAAAATGGAGATGTTGAGTTTTGTCAAAACGGTCCTCATTATTATGTCATTGATTAATGATTGCTATCAAATCCAAGAAATAAATCTGCAGGAAGAGAGTCAGTAGCTGCATAGCTGTACTTTGTTGTCGTTTTGTGAAACACTATTAAGCCTACAGATACACAATATTAGAAAAATATAGGATCCGACATAGGATACCCAGAATGATTGACTTGATCTTCGTATCCCGTCTACATTGTGTACGAGTTACAAATGTTTAGCGCCTGATGATGACGACTAGAAAACCCGCAATACACCGCTGCCGGAGAAGTGGTCGCCGAAGCTAGGCGTTACAGAAGTGTAGCGCCTGTAAAGGCCGATTAGAAAACCCCCAGTACACAGATGGAGGAGAAGTTGTCGCACGAACTAGGCGTTATATTATCTGGTCGTACAGAAGTGGCAAGTTCACCATTTGAGAATCAACGAAATTCTTTAATGTATTGTGTATTGCACACTATTTTTTACGATAGCGATATAGCGGAATAATAGAAGTGAAAATAATTAATCACTAACAACAAATGTTCTGAAGTTTAGGGGGTACTAACGTTACTAAGAGGTACCGATCATTTAAGTGCTGAAAAATATTGAATCATGGGAAGAAAAAGGAAAGAATAGGGATGAAGAGGTGGTAATTGATGTGAAATTTCTGTGACAGTCGATCTCAACGCACAGTGAAGCCCTAAAAAGTGTCACCCATTAATTAAGTATTGAAATGACAATAATCAATTACAGACACAAATAATACTAAGGCAGAAATTAAGTGCAGAAATCTAAAAATAAGAAATTACAAGACAAACATTATCCTGCCGGTTGTATTAGTATATGGATATGAGACATGGCCCCTTACATAATCTGAGAGTGTTCGAAAAGAGGGGCTTAGGAAAATATTTGAACCTAAGAGAGATTAAAACGGGGACTGGAGAAAACTGCATAACGACGAGCTTCATAACCTGTACTCGTCACCGGATATAGTAAGGGTAATTAAATCACGGTGGATGAAAAGTGTTACATTCCCCTGTTTTAAATAGTCCTAACGATTTTTATTTTATTTTTTTACAATATGACCACCTCAATTCCTTATTTCTAATATGCTTCAAGGAAACAGTGCTCTCATTTTCATCGTCCCCACACGGCGAGTCAAACGTCCGCTATATTATTGTTTATTGAAGGTAAACAGTAGTTTGCACTCTCAAATCCAGCTCCTGGCAGGCTCTGATGCCATTTCAATCTAATAACAATAGTAATATTGTAATATACTATAAAATTTTAACTTTTCTTTGACTCTCGTTTCCTACTGAGATATGTTTTGTTTTGGGATCCTTACTATCTATTGTACTGTATATTATATAAATGATCTTGCCATGAATATTAAAGTAGATTGTTCGGATGCTTTTCTTTTTGCTGATGACCTTGCTGTCAACATCTTAAATAAAACTAATAAAACTTCACTTTGGAAACTAGATGGTGTAACCCAGAACATTCATGGCTGGTGTAAAGCCAAACACGCTTTCACTTAACAATGGCAAGACTAACAAAGTAAATTTTAGTTTGAATAGAATGTTGACAGTAGATAACACATCTGTAAAGTTTTTACGGATTGACAGTGAATCAGATTTAGGCTGAAAAAAAAACATACCAGCAGAATCCAAAATACTGTCGGTAAAGGTATCTTTATGTTAAGAGTTTTAAAATCTTACGTCACGACTCAAGTTCTACTAACTGTTTACCATGCTCATATACCCAGTCATTTGAATTATGGAATTTTATTATGAGGGAATCATCATTTAACGAATGAACTTTCTATTTTGCAAAAGGGGGCAGTGAGATTGATTTGCGGAGTTCCGTCTAAAGCACATTGTAAACCACTTTTAAAGAATTAGGGTTAATTACTGTACCATCAATGTACTAACTATATACTAACCTAGTAATTTATATTATCCTATGAGAAAAAATACGACAAAAAAGTTAATATACTCAATGTAAATGCATGAAAATGACTAAATTAAGAAGGAAATTACATGAAAATGACAAAATAATGACGTAAAATTGAAATAAATGCCCTAAAAATATAAAATTGCATAAAATGACAAAAAATGACCTAACAAAAATGCATTTTTATAATTTAGGGACCATGATTAGGATTTATCTACAAGTTGGCAATGTCTAAGCATCATCAATAAAAAGATGACATGTCATTAGAATCCGGGCCCTGATTATTATTATTATTATTATTTATCGTTATCATCCTCAACGTCATCTTCATCATCAAATCGTATATCATCACAAATTTCCATCTGACCTATTGTTTATAAAAAGTTTGAAAATTCCATTTTTAACACATCACAATAAAAAACATTTCATTCAACTCGAGAAATTCACAGTTATCGTACCAGTAAGTCTAATCAGAACTGAATCTGGTCGCCGATACTATTGGGTTCCGCGTTTTTTTAAAGCGATTGTGTGAAGCGCTGTAACAAACGAGAGTTAAAATATGACACTCTGCTGATTGAATGACGGATTGACGGGGAATTTAACATTGGCTGTTGTTACTGCAGTACTATACGGAACTAAATATACTAAATTGTTTCGACTGCTGTGATGATCTGAAATTATTACTATTAACAGAAGATTTTATCATGTTCTGTCATTATGATTCCACAACAAATTTTTTGCAGCGGGATTTGGACTCGATTTGGCGATTGTAAAACGACGTTGCAAACTAATGCATTTGAAATCGTTACTGAATTTCTGTTACGTACTGTGAAAACTAATTATTAATCTTTTCAACAATTTCATACATTGTATGTGGTATGTTTTTAAAAAATCTTGCATTCTTATCACTGATTGAACTTAAGTGAAAATGGTACGTTAAAGAAAAACCATTCTGAGCTGGGGGACTGGGGGGAGGGGGACTTTAGCCCCTTACTTCCCCCGTGGCTGCGTCATTGGTTAATATTACTGGCTAGATTAGGTAGTCTTTACATTAAGAACAGCTTACACTAGAAGGCTACTGGATAGACTCTGATAATAAATCGTAGGTGGAATCTATAAGACATAACGTACTCATAGGTTTTGAAAAATGAAGCTGTGAATGAATGCATGATACATGAAACCTACAGAAAAATAATTCATATGAGGAAGTACGTTTCAAACCGTATGAAGTTCACTTTTGAAAATATTTCAGGAGAGAAGAAAAACTGTTTGAATGTAAACTAAGGGATGTAAGAACACTTAGTTTTATGCATTATTTTGAAGGGGATTTAATTCAGTTAGACGAAAACAGACTCCATAGGATGATACAGCATACTCGGAAGTCGGAACTATACGAAATCATATAAAACTCATTTTCGTCCGTGGGTGGACTTACACGGTTTGAAATGTACCTCAAATGCTTTATAAGAATGGAACCTTTTTGTGCAATTATTGGGAATTCAGAATTTCAGTGAAAAATTAAAGCTGCATTCTCTCTATAGGGCTTTTTCTTATTATTTTAGTTTGCCATGTCTTTTTTCTTTCTTCTTAACGTATTCTCCTAATTCATAATACATAATTCGCTTGATCAGGCCTATGCTTCTGTGTGGTAGGATTATTCCTCAGATATTTTTTTGCACTTAGTTTTCGTGTTTTCTTTTTCTTATCTAATTAAATGTTTGTATCTACGCCTGCAGTTTCGTTTTTATTCAATATCTGGCTATCTTGATTCACGTTTGATTCTCTCGAAAAGTCCCTATCTCGGTTCAATAGTCTCAAATTTACTCACATTTTTTTTTCTTCCCGTTGCGAAAAATTTCAGCGAGACTATTTAAAATTGCGTATCTTGTAATCTCTCTTAGTTCGCTTATTTTGTAATTCAGCAATTAGAACTAAAGTATCCTTTTGTTCTGGAGACGTATTAGGATAATTCGTGCATCTCGAAGGAAAAACTGATCGCTTTTAATTAGAGACTACGATCTCTGTCAGACTTCTGAAGTAAGCTGTTGCTACATGAGCTCACGGCCTGCGAGTCTTTTTGTCTTCTACTACGAGTATAATTATTTTTCTTTCTTCATTTTGAATTTCACACAGCGTTGATTTCCATCTCGGGAATATGCTTCTGTGCTACATTTTGTAGTTACAAAAGTAATTTCTTAAAGTAATTTCTTTCGCATTTACATAATATACTTTTTACTAGTGTTTCATGAGCATTTTTAAATATAAACTTTATGTACGTTATTCAAGGGGGGGGGGGACTACAGCTTTGGGTGAAATTCATAGGTGAGAAATGGGTGAATTTCATTTTTTTCTCGCTCTACAACCTTCCAATCTGACATACTATTTATTGACTACAATTGCCTACTGTTTTCAGAATTAATCAAACTATTACAGTTACGGGTAATTATCGTTTTAAAATGGCAGCCACGTTTCATGCACTGATAACTTGATAACTTCCACAAATATCAATATTTCTGAGGGTTTTTTTCTATATATTTGTTGATGTGTTAATCAAATACCTGTCATTAATGAAGTAAATTGTTGAACCGTGAAATCTCGTTTTACATTAACATTTTCATATCTTAGAGCAAACCTGTAGCATTTCAAACTAATCAGGGTATCCTGAATGTTTTAGGAACAGTCTGACGTGAATTTACCCTCAAGGCTCTTCATTCAGCAGTTTCTGTCAAACATACGCCAGAAGCAAGAATCTCATCCATCATATATCTCACACAATGAATCCATTGTTGACTGTCCATCAAAGTCAGTTTTCCTGGCAATAGCCTTCTCTTCTGTTCCAGGCAATGTAATTATATCATTGCAACATTGTCGATCTTATCACCCATGTCGCCTTAAGCTTTACACACAATTGGCATGTCATCCATCCATCATCCTACCTGTAATCGTCACAAACTGGCGGTCTAACAAAGAAAACTGATTTCGAAATGAATTCTCTTCAGAATTCTTCGGATAGTATTGGACTGTGTAAACCCATCGTCCTTAGAGAAAAAATTTCGTGTATGTTACTCTGGGTGGGCGTTTAGTAAAAATACCATGAGTGGAAATTTTACTTGTCCCTTTATGTGTCCTTTATGAAAACTTCATATTTTTCGAATTGATATTTTTTTTCATATTTTTCTTTTTTCATTATTTTACCATATAGCCTATATGAACTATCTTCAGAAAGGTGATTTCTTGGTGAAATAAAATGGCTGATGTCGATGTTAATTTTCTTCTATTTCGATTGTTATTTCGCGAATTATTATTTTATAATCTTCTACATTTGACTTTGAAAAGTTTACTCCTTTAGTTACATTAATACCTAGATACGGCATCAAGTAATACAACCAAAATTATACAACATTTTTTGGCAAAGAAAATATCGAAAATATATATATAGTAATATATATGTCACGGTCAATGTAAACAATTGGGCATTATTTATAATCCCCGGGCAATTTAAAATGTGCCCAATGGGATGTGACAAAATGATAAACTATAGGCCTATAGAAATTAACACATTGCCCGGGCATTATGAATAATGCTGGAAATTGAATGGGCAATTTGAGAAAATTGTTATTCATATTTCTCTACATACAAAAATAAGAGGATATTATATTAAAGTAAATATGTAGTCTATGAAAAATACGTACGCCTAACAACAACAAAAACATATACATATACACACAAAATGTCAAATCCAAGAGTTTTTATTTATTAGAGCAGCTTCCACTTTGGTGACATTTCGAGTTACATAGGTTAGGTTAGGTTAGGTTAGGTTAGGGAGAATCACACCAGACGCACGTTGCCAAATTGCTGTCAATTTATTAAAGAGACCAGAGAAATTGTACCAGTATTAATATTGACCGGGCAGTGTAACAAATTATCCTAGATTGCCTTAAAATTATTAAATTGCCCGATTTTATCGGTCTTTATTTATAATGACCAAGCATTATGAAAACTGCCCTGAATAATCAGATTGGCCGTAATATATATATATGTGTATATATATATATGTATATATGCCTATATATTACATGTCTTATTTAGTAGCCTATAAAATCTGTGTTCCTGCAACATTTCAGGTCTATCAGTTTAATCGTTTTTGGAACAGAAACCATAACATTTTCATAATTAGGCCTATGTGATATTGAGTACTAGCTCCGATGTCTCTCTTCAGTTATTTTTTTTAAGTTGCTGCTCTACATAATTTCGTGAACGAGTCAATAAATTATTTCTTTTGTTTAATCTTTTTTATTGCCTCTGATGTTTTTTCAATATGAAGACACAATTGTCGGTTGGTTTGCATGTCTCCTTTAAAGGACAAAAAATAAAAGCACTGCACAGTGGGCGAATATTATAAATGTCAGTGTTGTTGGGTCATAACTCAGTAAACACTGTCGGTTTGTTAGGAGGCGGGTCTCGGGAATCAGATATGCCCACACTACAGTCGGGCGTGTTCGCGTAATTGAATTAAGAAGCAATGGCCGTATCCGTGGCTGCAAATTTCATTCACATTATGGACCACTGACCACGTCCTTGCTATATTCACATTCCCCCCCCCCACACACAGTACGTATACTTTTGTCTTTTTTATTTTTTCGTGTACTTGATCGAGTGAAAGAAATGAACTAATAAATCAGTCCAAGTCGTTTTATTTCCTTATGTATTTTCTTCTTGAGTTAGCCGTGAAGGAATTTATTTCTATCAGTGTCTGTAGCCCTGCAACTTAGGTGAATTAGAAGTACCGTTTCTTTTATACCCAGACAGGCATCTAACTCTTTGCGTCTTAGGTATCCATACCGAACTGATTTGTACCGTAACGTTCTGCTGTATCTTCGATCAGCTGAATCCAAGGTCGGATATATTAGTAATGCACGTGGTTTATTTACGTAGCTATCGCTGTAAATATAAAAATGATTATTTTTTTCAACTGTTGTGGACTCTGTACTTAAATTACATTGTAGAACTTGATTCAACTACAATGTATAACGGAGTAGGTAAGATTTGAGGGGTACGCCTTTGCGTAGTGGTTGAGGCGCTGCGCTACAAACCAGAAGGTCGCGGGTTCGATCCCCAATGAGGTCGTTGTAGTATTTCAATTGGTCTAATCCTTCTGATGGCACTATGGCCCTGGGGTCGACTCAGCCTCTAACAGAGATGAGTACCAGGAACAATCCTGGGGGTAAAGGCGGCCAGTGCGTAGGCTGACAACCTTACCACCTTCACGTTTCGAATGTCTAAAATCTGGGAGCCTCAACTCCCGGAATCCTCTGGGCCTCCATGGCCTGTATAGGGAACACTAGGTAAGCTTTGAGTGGTTTAAAGAGGGTGTAACAAATAGGAAGGCCAATACTTCTGGGGAGCATTCCTTGCATATAGGGGTGAAATTATGTTACTTGAACATGTGTCCGAGAATGCTTTATTTCCTTGCTAGAACCATTTCTGTACACCTGCACCACTTAGCAGAAAACTCTAAAACAGAACCGTGGAAAACAGAACCGTGGAAAACAGAAAAATCGCATGCGATGGTACCAGAAACAGAAATTTGGGTTACACAATATGAAATTAAATATTAAAAATGTCCTCCGTTACTACGGATATATCCGTCAACCGCCGTCGCATGAATTCCCTGATGCGCTGAGTATCCTTGGAGTATCTCGTATTATTGGCAGCCTTGCAGAACACGAGCACGATTACTCTCTATCCCTTGCACCGGTGTTGCATACTCCAGAGTTTTTAAATGCCATAAAAATCCAGTGGATTCAGGCCAGGCGAACGTGTAGGTCAAGGAATTGGTCCACCTCTTTCTCTCCATTTAACACGGAACCGTCTATTCAGTACCTGACGAACAGTGAGGCTGAAATGAGCAGGAGCTTAAAACAATATTGGACCTACGAACTAAGGGCAGTTACAACTCCCCCACCCCATTTAACCGAGTGGACTTCACAGACAAACTGTTTCTTTGTTCAAGAAAATATACCCCCAAACACGTCGTTTATGACTTATGCGCATGGGTCCAACATTAAATTAACAGAGTTCATCAGTCCGAGATTTTTTAAAGGCTGGTCAACATCATCTTAGGATATGAAGTCTTTCGAATGGGTTGCTGTCGTCTTAGGTGATTCCAAGATCTTTCTCAGTTTCTAACACAGTGCACGGTATCCATCTTATAATTCTTCCATTTTAGAAACTTTCTAACAACACAGAGAAAATATATATAAACTTTGTTGAAAAGAGCCTGAACTTTCTCTCTACTGACGATTAAACGCTTTTATATCGAAGTTGAACAATTGTTTGTCTTTAATGAAATGCAAATCGCCCTAATGTTAACCCAATCTTTTTCAGAGTGTTTTCTAGAGCACCCAGGGTTACATCCAAATTTCTGTATTAGCCTGGAGGGACCCTACACTTTCTTATTTTAATTTGCATATTTAATAAAGCATCTACAATGAAGCTATTGAATGAAGTCGATTGAATTAAGTATTTTTTTCATTGAAAGTCTTTACTGGCTTAAAACTTGGACTTCTTGCTTTGTTTTGCTTTTAAAAATTAAAAAGAAAATTAGGTCTCCTGAATCCCCGCCGTTTTCTTTAGTCTTGCGTAATCCACGCTTTTACAACTACGTACTCTATTTGTTTCGGAGACAAAATTCCATGTTTTAGTTGGGCTGAAGACAAAGACTCCACGGAAAGAGTGAGGTAAGTAACTTAATTAAAATTTTCAGGAGAGCATTTTTAAAATTTGAACCTATTAACTCAAATTGGAATATATTTGTGCACTGTTAGTGAAACAACCTGATAAAAATTAATCCTTAGAGTCATACAATTGTTGATAAGTGAATATAGCCTACAGTAACAACATTGTTGCAGAACTCTGTACATGGGAAGAATGAGGTAAATGCCTAATTAAATCCAACACGCTTCCTGTAAATCTCAAATTACTTATTATGAGTTCGGAAGAACAATTAACTTCTAGTTTTTAACAATGTTGTATAATGTTTTTACACTGAACATTAATTATTTTAAAGATATAGACTTGTTTATAAATAATTAACTTAAGTTTTGAAAAAATTCATTTCCTATGAAATTATTTTCTTAAAGCAAATTAATTTATGTCTTCTTTAGAAGCTAGGAATAATACTGTTGAGCTTCAGGTCCTATAATTCTCTTCAGATCTTGGCTTTGAACTCTTAATTTCTTTTCGGCATCTTCAGTTCTCCCGTAGGACTTCCTCTTTCTTGTTTTGTTGTTTTGCCAGACTCTGAAGAACTAATTTTGAAATGAAAATAAACTGATATGCTGTCATACTATTATCAACAATACAACTGCCAACAGTGTTCCTATGATTTACCGCATGCTTGTTATGTTTCAAGTTGACTTACGTACTTGCTACAGACCGATAAACCTCGGAGAACACAATAAACACAGTATCTTCAATTTACAGAAAGGAGACTTACGTCGTTTCTCCCCGTGAGGTTTTCTTTTATTCCACGTGTAAAATAAGTTTTGATACGGCGCGGGTGCCTGCAGAATCAAGCGTTTTATCCGAAGAAATATAATTTTGATGTTGTGTCTGCTTTTACTTCGGTATGTGTTTATATCTCATTAAACGCGGACGGTAGGCACAGTAGCTACATGGGAATGATGTTACGCTTTGATAGGGAATCTCTAGACTTAAGTTATAGTATAATGAATCGATGAATCATACATAATGGCAGCAGGACGAGGAGTGTAACAAATTCCGCGAACAAGAGAACAAGTGTAAAAACAAAGTGAATTTCTTCTTCTCGTCCTTGCAGAGAACTAGATGGCAGGTTAAGCAGACTATTATATATGCAGTTTCTCGTGCACCTGTATGCAGCAATTTATGAGTTCACTTGTAAGGTACAGCGGCATGCCTTCTTACGTCGCTAAGTACAACAACCGCTGTCTACCTCGTTCTCCGCTATTAATAATTCAGTCAGCATCGTCATGCTAATTGTATACGTCTGGCTAGCCGTCTTCGTGGTATTTTGGTGGATAAGAGAAGCAGTTTAAGAATTTATTCTGTCAGAATAAATATTTCATTACCGACTACAGATTTTACTTACGCTTATTTTCCTGTAGACAGCGATCTCTAGTTCTTCTTGGCGGACTTCTTGCCCAGGATTTTTATGTCCTCAAAAATCTCGGACCACCACACTTGCGCCACTTCTTCCCAGGAAGACAGTTTTGCTGTAACGCCACAACGTGTTAGCGCCAACTAGAATAACATGAATTTACAGATTGGCATCGTATTAAAATATCCAGTCACAATTTCCCGACTAACACCAAATGTTGATGACAAAAAGTCGTAGATATTTGAATTAAATGTATTAAGAAAATATCTAGAGATGTGCTTTAGAAAATCAGGGCTAGATTTTGTACTTTCATTGTACCGGTACTTCTTTACATACTTTTGTATATGCAATATTGTCTGGTTTAAGTTTTCCTTCTCTTCATACTTTTTGGGCAAGTTGACTTACTTAACAAATGGTCTGATTAATATCCATTTTAAATAATTCTGTCAATGAAAGCAGAGTAGCACTGGCGCAAAATACATTCTGCTTGATTATTGATCGAAGGAGACAACTTTGACGAAAATACTTTGCATCCAAAAATCAATCTCCCTCGGCGGGTTAGAACCCGCAAACCTACGATGCATAGACGGGCAACTCAGGAATACCAACAATTTGTTATAACAGTACGAACTTCAAATGTCTGTTTCCATCGCAATGACATGGAATTGAAATAGATTTGCTAGTTCTCTATGGAATATTAAAAAAAAATAACGGGTTTCATATGATTGCAATTAAAATTAATAGTGTCTACAGCAATAACCGTGGGAATTTCGAGCTAATATATACAAAAAATTATGTTCTAGAAATCGTTTAATAAATTTTATTTTATTGTTGGATAAAAAGTTCCCCTTGCGTCAGACTTTTTTTGGCCTTTTCACAGTTTTTATTGAGTTATGAAGCACAAATAAATTATAACTATAGTCCTGTATAGCGGCAATGATTTTTCACACCATTATTTTTTAATTTCGCAAGAAACATTTGATTTTTCGCTTTTATTTGAGAGATTTCATCAGCTTTATTGCTTTAATTTCGCTCTTAAGTTAACAAAATTGATGAAAACTTCATACAGGCATATGTGAATTTCGTTGATATTTCTATTTTAATTGATTAGAAAGGTATATCTTAACATATATGAATGAAAACAATAATCATAAAATCAGTTAAACTGATAGAACAAAGTGCCAGAATGCGTTTGTTTAATCAGTGATGATTCCAATTATGATATACAGAAAATAAGTTTATTTATTTATTTTTTATTTTTTGTCGATCTCAGAGTTAAGCTCCAGATCGATTCATTAAGCAGGGCTTACGGAAGAACAAAGTTTGTGTGAAGGAATATGTAAAGCAATATGTGAGAAGACTAGTGTTATATTTTGTCAAAGCTAACTAACTGTATTGCATCTTCCAAAGCCGTAGTATAAGAACACTGTAAAACAATATGTTGTCATGAGAACTGATTTGCATTTGGTAAATCAGTCTAATATACTGTCACAAAATTGACGCTAAATTGGGCATTGCTCCGGTACCTGTCAACCGATTTGGTCCAATATCAAAAGGCTTCTTCGCATGAACTTTATAAATGCATATACCAAGTTTCATCAAACTCCGATAAAGCGTATTTGAGTTATCGCGCGTACAGGCACATGGGCAGACAAACGGACAGACATTTTCTTTCCACCATACAATCTCAGAATATAAATATTGGCACTCAATAAGTTTTGTACAATTCATTTATTTTATGCGTCTTGCTCATTATCGATAGTATAACCTTTATTGACACACTCATAGCTCTGCTTTGCCAAATGATTGGAAGCAATACGGTTTGAAGTAACGGCATTAGAGCCTTTCAGAATTTTGGATTTGGCCTGTGTGGGTGTTTCATTGAACAGACTTACCTACAAAATTTGAAATCAGTACTTTAAATCACATTTTTCTTGATCTTTAAACTTGTCGTGCTTCAGAAGCTATACAACCTGACGGCATACCACACTTTTCTTTAAGCGGAAGAAGAGCTCATAACAATATTAATGTTAATATTATAGCCCTTGGGTTACTGATTGCTACCGAGAAGTGCATAGAGCTAGGCGTTTGATCAGAATCACCGAACGATTTATCACCTATTGTGAGTAACTTGGTTCGCGACTTTTACGGTCAGTTGACTTTTACTACCGTACGAAAATTTTGAATCTCTTGAATGATACGGATCGAAATCTATTATTTCGTTTTCGGCATTATTTTTTAACAAGTTGTTTATGGTGTTTTCAAAACAAATTTCCTAACAGTGAACTGAACCAGTAAGTTTACAAATTACCAATACTTGTATTAAAGAACTTTCTATTGTGTTATATATAAGAATGCCGTTATTATTTTTAATTTTATTTAACCTATTACTACAACAGTCATTTACATTCTAATTACAATGTTCATGTATAAAAGATAAACACTTCAAACAAATCGAAAAACAAAACACTTATAATTCAAAATAACAAAACTAGTTAAATCCTAGTTAGAATTGTCTGTGGATCTAAATTAATTAATTAATTACTTAATATGCTTCATCGATACTGACTTTATAATTTGTAATAATTTTTTGCATGCTATTTTAACTGGTTTTCTGTTATACTTAAACTAAATGATGGCTAAAGGATGTAACTTATATAATAAATGTAATGCTTCATAAAGAGGAGGATTGTCATCTGATTTTGAGTTACTGGTGAAACGAAAAAAGATATTTCTAATTATGTTATGCCTTTATGTGGTATATAAAACAATATATTTATGTGGTATATAAAACAATATGTTTATGTGGTATATAATACGATATGTTAGGCTACCAACAGTGTTTTGGTAATGTATTACTTTCTGTAGGAATATTAAAGTTTTCTTTCTTCGGGGATTTCGTGTGTGTACTTTAAAAATGTCAATAATTTTGGAGCTTAATGTAAACTTAGGATAGTAACCAAAATTTTTAAAATACACGTGCTTCTAGAATGTATTCTATATTCTTTCTAAATTATCAATATGCTTTTTTGCCATTGGATTCCATATAACTGCGGGGTATTCTAAGTTTTATCTTACAAATGAAAACAGCTGCTGCACTTATTAAATCTAGAAGAGTTATAAGCTTTATTAATTATGATGTTAATATGTTCTCCAAAAGTTAGATTATTTGTAAATATTACACCTAAGTTATGATTTTGTGTGATTGCTTGCAGATTAATTCCATCGTTATGTTCACCTACACACAAAAAATGTTTTAGTCTTTAAAAATATAATTTTTAACAACAATGAAAGGATGATGTATAAGCATGGAAAGAAACAGGTTTAAATGAAAAATGTAGTTGAGCGATATAGCTACAGTATTGCCTTTATTTAAACTGAAAATTAGTGTTTGGAGCAGTAATAAATAATTAGAATTGTCGATATAAAGAACGGTAAACGCTTCGTTGACTTCAAATAATAAGTAATAAGAACACTATAGTCGTGTATACTATTTAGATTATCCTATAAAGACTGCAAAGTATATAAGTATTATACAAGATTATATAATGCATCTGGATATCATAATAGGCCTACATTTGATTATATATTTTACCAGCCCAAGCAGGAGTAGACCTATAGACCTACTGTCATATCGTTGACAGTCCTGTGCTAACCGACAACACTTTTGAGCCACAATTCTAGTTCTCAAATTAAACGCAGGAAGTGAAATTTGTTACGATAATACTCTAAGACGGCCTTCAAAATGAGCCTAGGCATGTTCATAATTATCTGGCGGTTAATCAAAACCATTCTATCCCTTAAATAATATTAAATGAGGTATTTTGTGAACATATTTATAAATGCTGAGATAACGTAACCATATTTTTTCTGCCTCATTCTTTTTAAAACAAAGAATCAGTTTCTAGACTATAAGGAGAAATTCTTGTTTTTTAATGGAGTACTCCACTTTATTACAACTAATTTTTTATTGTACAATATGGAACATTTCCTCAAATATTCTACTGCTCTGTGAATTATAAAATTCTCTGGTCGAACATTGTAATTTTACAATATAAAATGACTGAAGGGTATTATCAGTGCATTGGGTAAAATAATACCGTTCGTTGTTAACATTTCCTTGTGTAATTAAACTTCTCTTCTGTTTTAAAATAGTCGCATAGCTTCTGGCAAGAGGAAACTCATTTACCTCAATATTTATAAAATGCTCTCATTATATTTCCACTTCAAGATATTTTTACAGATAACATCACATTAATAGGAAATTCTGATGAAATCAATTTCCGTTACAACTTCCATTTACTGAGGGTCTCAGGTTGACGTTTTAATTACGGATATGTTTTCACTGCCTGTTAATCTTCCTTTAAGTTGTAAATGTAAGGTGTTCTACACATCCTTTGATATAAAAATTATTCACATTCTAAATAGAATGAATATTTTTTCTTTTTCCTTTTTTCCATTAAGATGCTGGTACATCATATGTACGAGGGCTGTCCAGAAAGTAACAGGCGTTTTGAAATAAAAAATAAACAAAGTAAAAACAGGCGTTTTGAAATAAAAATAAACAAAGTGAAAAAAAAAAAAATTTTATTACATACATTTTGAAGGCTATTTTTCTACATAATCGCCATTCAAATTGTATCATACCTTGGCACAAGCTTTTCGATATCCTCTCTGTAGAAATCAGTCCGCCTGCGATTTCAACCACTGGTTTACACCGGCAACCAAGTTTATCGACTACAATTTCATGAACTAAACTCCGTGAATTTTGGGGGAAACGTTCAGAGAGTTCCGTAATCGAAAAACGACGATTTTCACGGATTTTGTCGTTGATTTTCGCCACCAGTTCATCAGTCACAACACCAGGCCTACCACTGCGGTCCTCATCGTAAACATTGATTCGGCCATTTTTAAAATCAATGCACCACTGCCTTACTCGGCTTTCATTCATTATTCCTTTGCCGTACACATCACAAATCTGGCGATAAATTTCAATTGGTTTGTGATTTTTCGCCAACAAAATCCTTATCATAGACAGCACTTCACAACTGGCAGGATTTTCTATTGCAGCGCTCATTTTAACACCCCACTGTAGACAAAGTACGAAAGGCACGATGCTCACGCTAACACAACCGGATGCGTACTGGGTGTAGGAACGCTCTGACTTGAAAATGACGGCGCAAGCCCCGCGCACTGCCGGGCCAGGCCAAAACATCTGTTACTTTCTGGACAGCCCTCGACGAAGCATATTATAGTGTGGTCGAACAATCAACAATACAGTACTAAACAGTAGGCTACACTACTTGATCCCATTTGCATAATATGTCTGGAGATTTGGTGCATGTATTGGCAGCAGTTACTGTAGAAGTTGTCTACATTGCGAGTATCCGCACTTCAGGAAAGACTGGGAACTTCCACTGTTCGTTGTAGGCTACTGAGAAATTACATCCTTCGAAAACTTCTGAGGGACTAAATTTTATCCGAAGTATATTTATACTTCCCCGGCCCCTACCATAGACATGGGTGCTATAGGTATAGGAAGTAGGCTATTGTGTTCGACCCCCAAATTGGAAGTTGAGTCTCAACACAAATATATGTTTGATGTCCCTTAATCCAAAAGTACTATTTTTAGAGACATGTCTATTTTTGTGTGTGTGAACAACCTAGCCCCAGAACGAAATGTCGTATGAAAAAAAAAATTGTATTTGGGTTAAATAGATACCTCTTACGCTTAATGCCACTTTATATGAAGACTATTTCCTTTTCTTCGATTTTCCTGAAAACGGCTTTAACGAGTATAAATATTGTAGGCCTATATAAGGCGCTTATACTAAGAGCTAAAACTTTTATTTGAACCTTTTTTCGCAAGAATTCTCTGAAGGGTAGTTTGTAGAAACTCGTCTGACCTGGTGAACACTAATGTTTTGCATCAGGATGAAATAATTGAATGCGCACTCTTTGCAACATGGCCTCTTATTCGATATCACAATGTAAAGTGAGAAATGTGTATGGCCCGTGCTTTGGGTAAAGAAAGTTATGTGAGTGCGTTTATTCGATTTTATTTGGGTTGTATATCCTTCGGGGATGCGATGCGTTGTGATGAGATCATTCTATTCGTTTTACAACCAATTTACCCAAAGAAAATGTCGTGGATAATAATATATTATACCAAAAGGCAAAACTTTCATTTGGGCAGAGGAAGTTATGCGTTTCAAATCAGATGTTTATGTAATTTACAATTACGATTACAATTTATTGTTCCAAATTACACGAAAAATACATACAAAAGTTGATTCACCACCCGAAGAAGCAGAGCTTGTGTTCGGGGGTGGTTCAGTTCAATATATTAGAAAAACTTATACTAAATAATTACTTAAAACAATACATAATTTGGAGAAGTATGGCAAAATATTATGTATAAAAGGTTAGAACATGTTCTATTTACAATACAAAGGTACGAGGTAATACAATAATAATACATAACAATTTATTTGTTCAAATTTTAGTAAAAAACAAAGAAATTAAGTATATGTATATATTTATTATAATTATTTATTATTCTGATATATTTATTTTTTTACAGTGGCTATGGCTACGCATTACGAATATAAATAATAGGTCCGACGACTTTAAACCGTCCAGATGACGTTAAATTATGACAAAGTTCACTTACGCCCTGAGTTGGTGGAGTGGACGAGCGCTTGCACGAGCGACCACCGACTGTGGGAGATCGACCCGGGAAACAATACATGCTGCACACTTTAAAAAGATATAAGACTGCAAGGGCGTTGAACCGATCCAAAAGGTGGCGATTCTTTTATATAAAAAAAAATCCCACCGCGGTCTTTCTTCGTCACGAACACTTCTACGATGGGAACTGTTTCTAACATTGCCGTTCTATTAATAAATTCAAAGAAGTAGCAGGATACCATATTGGCTTGTCCTTGTTTTGTCATTTTCATAAACTTCAGAAGAAATTGAGCTGGCCGTCAACCTTTGTAAAATTAATTTTGGATCTGACAGAAAACCAGTGATTAAAAATAATTAAATACCTTAAAATTATCCTTGATTCACAATAATATGCAATAACATAATGGAATAAGATGGGCCAAAGCTGGTCACTTCTTCTTCACTTCCTTCCTTCACACTCAATCATTCAAATTGATGAGTAAAATTGTTTAACCATTCTTGAAACAGTTCATTTTGTTATTGCATATTATGGTGAATCAAGAATAATTTAAGGTATTGAATTATTATTAATTATTGGCGTTCTGTCATATCTAAAATACATTTTAGACCGGTTGATGTAGCCAGCTCAATTTCTTCTGGTTACTGTGAAGGCAATCGTAGTGATAGAAGGCACCTATTTGCTCTGAAGTTTGCTGGATATCCAACCAACATCCGACAAAAGCGATTTGTATTTCCTGTGGTTCACCTTGATTTTATAGATGTGTTGCCACTATTAAACTTCCAACCCTCATATGTTTGTATTAATTAATTATATATATATATATAATTATATATATAACATATTTGGA
The DNA here is from genome assembly GCA_964059195.1 of Ectobius pallidus. Classification (NCBI taxonomy): domain Eukaryota; kingdom Metazoa; phylum Arthropoda; class Insecta; order Blattodea; family Ectobiidae; genus Ectobius; species Ectobius pallidus. Next base: position 101,258,430 of record CAXKWD010000009.1, read on the forward strand.
AAATATGCCCTATGTTTTTTTCTCTTAAAAATCCGTATAACTTAAGCATATCAATTCGATAAGAATTAAATTTGTATCATATCTAGATATTCTAGAATGAATGGGAACCAGCTAGGCCAGAAATAATGTAAGTTAGAAATTGCACCTGTTTAATTGCATTAGACTTGATAGGGTGCCACTTACAGGGAGAGCAAAATGCTTTACCAGCTGCTTTAAATGTTGGTACTGCTTGACAAATAAAAGCTTGCTGCCGTAGATGGGCCTTTTTAAGAATATACATGTGAACAGGATAAAAGCAAGTGAATTTACTTCTGCAGTGTAGTCTATCCTTTAAGTAGGTACTCCATGTAATAATGCATATCCATCATTGGAATTGTGTGGCATTCTGCTAGAATCTCCCCTACATGGCACCTAATTGTTAGAATACCAGAAGCTTGTAGGCTGGAAGGTACTTGCCAATTATAAATGATGTTGCCATGGGGAGTCCGCCGATAATGAATTATGGGCTCATTGCAATTTATGAAGAGAAGCTTTAATGTGCTGTTCCGTAGCTCATCAAACTGTTTTACAGCTTAAATCCACAGGGCACCAAGTGCATTATTATGTTTAATAAAACAATTTCCTTTTCAAACGGCTAGAAGTATTTTCTTAATTGTAATTGCTGGGATATCATGTGAGACCTTGTTTACTAACTGTGGGTTTGATTCTAAGTTACTTACGGATTGCCAGTTTTACGAAGTAAAAGAAAAATCCATAAATCTAAAACGGATTATCATTAGGATGGAGTTATGTCTGTTTTTCTGTCTGTCTAATTAAGAAGGTTGTAGATTTATAATAAGTGAACTTTTAATATTCACTAATCACAGGATATCTTGGACAGTGCCTGTACTATTTTATGTGGATGACCTGTAACTATGTGGTCGCTGTCCATAATTACACTCAGTAAATTCACATTAAATTTTTTTCTGGCTAGAAAAAAAATTATAAATTGTATTTTCAAAGTTAGTTTTGTATTCATTGCAGTAAGCAAAATTAAACTGAAATACGAGTAAAATTTATAAAAGTATAATTAGAAGTATATAATCTAGCAAAAACGATTTTAACGAAAATTGCACTATAAAATCCAATAATTTATTATTAAATACATTATCAATACAGTGAACTCTGCTTAATGTAACCGAGGATAATGTTACCAATTGGGTAATGTTATCACTTTTATGAAGTCCCGTACGGATTAATACTAATATATTGCAAAAATGATGTTTATTGTGATCAAAGATCGGTTTATGTTATCACATTTTCCTTTTTGCGGCTTTATTTCCAAGTATTCTGCGTTTAAGTTTTTTCCAGCAATAGGCCTAAAAAGAACATAGTTACAGCTTGAGTTTAAATTGTAGTACCTTAATATGTTATTTTGTAATGTTGAAAGCTTGGAAGACCGCCTGCATTGTCTAGTTGGTTAACGTTGTCGTATGGATCAGCAGACTGGGTATGACACTCGGTTCTTCTTCGAATTTTTCTGAGGCGCACTTAGCCTCGTAGGGACAATTAATGAGCTACAGTATTTATTAAAGAATTAGTGGCTGCGGCCATGACGTCCACCAATAACGGTGGTGGGTATCGGCATTCTGAACGCATGCTCTCCAATCCTTCATCTGCCGAAGACTATCGGAGTCATTTTGTAAAGCTAAGAACTTCCGAGTCCTCCCGCTTGGTCTGTTTCAGTGGTTCTCAAATTGGGGTTCTTGAAACTCTTTTTTGGTGTCCGAGAATAAATGTTCTGGATAAGGAATTTCTTCTTTTCCTGCAGAAGGTTTTATCACATTGCAATATTGTCAGGTTACAAATTAGTTCCATTGCTGTTGTCGGCAGCCTTCAAGTGTTATTAAACAATAGGCTAGGACTCTCGGAAACCTATTGCCATATGATTGAATTTTGTAAAATATAGCAGAAATATCACTACTCAGATTCTCTTAGTATTAACACAAAAATCCAGTTACCCACCATTTCCTGACGACATTAAAGAAATCCGCAAAGGTACTAATCTCTTTGCTGATAAGTTTGAGAACCCCTGGACTTAGTTATTAATATTGCTGACTACGAATCTGTACGCACGGTTCCATCCCCATCGATGGATCCGGAGGCCCCGGTTCGATTCCCAGAAACTCATAGAATTTTTTCGACATAAGGAGGTCTGGAACGTAAGGAAAACTGAGAAGATATTTACTAAGAAGTAGCGTTTCCGGACCCACACAAGTCCACGAATAACGGCCGTAAATATTGACGTGTTGACTATATGCTCCAAAATTTTGTCATTTTCCAATTTCGAAGGACATGACGCAGCGGTAGAGTACTAGGCCTTGTTCCGCCATGGATTGTAGTGCTACGTAAAAACAAAAAATACTTTTAAAGGATGTATCGTCCCATTACGATATGATTCAAAGGAGACGCCTGAGAGTGAGGCAACACACCTGACAGATGTGCAGATACTTCTCGACAGACACATAATAATCAGGCGTTGCAACTCATGAGCATGTCTGGAGACTGGAGAGAGCTGTTTACTCGGCTAGAGAAGATCGAGATGAAGCGGTAGCATGCACTTGCTTAGCTTCGCTAATCGAGACAATCGCAGTTCGAGAAGTCGAGGTCAAGTCTAATCTGATTGAAGAAGAAGAAGGTTTTGTTTCTTTTTGGGTATAAACTAAGTAAACACGGGGCGGGACCCGTAACACATGCAAGACATTGCTTCTCTTGGCAACTTACATCCATTAAACTGCCGTGTTATCCGAGGCATTAACACGACTTCGATGACGGTGATGCCATTTAGCATCAGGAAGTACTCGAAGGGTTCTTTCCTTAAGATGCATTTCAAACATTTCTTATTGGTAGGGTTCGGCGGTTTATGGCCTAAAAAAGAGGAAAATATGACTGCAAATATAACCTTAAAATGACTAAATATGACCCGAAAATCCTAAATATGACCTCATAAAAGAACTTATTTTCTACAAATAAATGTTCCAATTTAAAACGTTTTGTGACCCTAAATTATTAAATCATATTAATTTAATCAGATAATAACTTTTAAATAATTTTACATGTGATTTACAGTTTTACTTGTAAAGAACTTCTAATCTGATAATCTTTCCAGATACCACTGCAAATGTGAATTGAAAATCTTGTAAAAACATGTCTATTGGAAGTTGTTAACAACAAGGAGGAAGAGACAATTGTGTTATTATTCCTTGTTATTGTCCCTTCACATTTCAGTTACAATAAAATCAAAATATTCGTGTCTCTTTTTCGGAAAAAAAATTAAGTCTACAATTTAGTGCACATAAGTTACTGCATAATTGTGCTATTTTACCGAATTTATAACTGAAATATGACGTTAAATAAAAAATATGACCGAAATATGACCAAGGCCATGAAAATGACCAAAATATTACTTTATATGCAAAATAAAAACGGTCCAATTAGGATAACAAAATGTGCAATTCATGGCTAATCTGTGTTTGTGGCGAGAATGGAGGTCAGGATAAAAAAATTACATTTCATAAATATTCGAACCCTACTTATTAGTAAGGCAAGGAGCTGGATTCAAAAGCCTAACGGAACTATACCGGTAGATAGTAGGTAGATCTTATAATTCGGAGTCGAATTTTCAAACTCTTTTTGAAGAGTTGAAAAATACTTCTTAAGAAAGGTACATGAATTATGTCAGTATATATGAGTATCATTGAGTGTGTGTGTGTGTGTGTGGTCGAGATAACATAGCTGGAAAACGATTAATCACAACAAAACTAAATTTTGTATTTTGGATGATTCCAGCGATTTGTGTGATAAACAAAACGATTTCATTCTCTTCTCAAAGTAAAGCGATGGTACCATGATATGTTGTATACCTCGGGTCAGTGTGACATCTCTAATATAAATGGGTAGCATTGTGATGTACGGTTAGACGATTAGAGGCAATAGTTGTGAGACAGCCGCCGTGCAGATTGGATATGACAAGGTGTGAAAAGCATTCTTGCGTCAAAATACTCACTATCGGAGGTAGAAATGCCAGAGAATACCACAACATGGTGGTAGAAGCTTTGAGGAATAATACCCATCCGTACCGAATTTAGGGATTATGGAGTGGGTATACATATGTTTTTATTCTTCCACCTACCGAAATGCAATATAATGGCGCGATGCAATATGAATGTTTATGGGTGTCTGTTTCCTTCACTAGCGTGCATTTAGTACCCATATCCTACATCTACACCTTTTCAACCTCAATTTCGGAAAAAGTAATTTCAATTTCGGAAAAAGTAATTTTAATTTCGGAAAATGTAATTTCAATTTCGGAAAAAGTAATTTCAATTTCGGAAAAAGTAACTTCAATTTCGGAAATATTTGGGCTATTTTTTTTAACCTCCGATGGGGCATAAAATGAAAACCACAGTGAAAATCAAAACTGTTTTATTTGGAACATTTAGGTACACCTTCTAGCTACTTCTCTACATAATCTCGCTCCGATTGAGTCATTTGTCTTAGCATGGTACCAACTTTACTATACCCTCTTCATTGCCCTCGTATTTCCGAAATTGAAGTTCATTTTTCCGAAATTAAAATTACTTTTTCCGAAATTGAATTTACTTTTTCCGAAACTGAAATTACTTTTTCCGAAATTGAGGTTGAAAAGGTGTAGTACCCATAATCTGCATTACAGCCTAGATAAATTTCACACCCTGTGCCCTTTCATTTATTTATTTTAAAACTGTCCCACATTTTCAAAAGAAAAAATAGCTGCCATGTAAGCTTAAAATGTAAGCTTAAATAAGATCTATTGGTGTATGGCTTGATGGTTATAAGTATTAGATGTATGACTTTGGTTTCAATGAAATAATAAAGAATTTGGTATATTAATTCAAGCTTAAATGAGACACTCTCATATACTGCTGTTAACCGGGAGTGGAGTTACGAGAAAAATAATTGTATTATTAATAATACAATAATTAATAATTAATAAAATTCTATTTTCTTGTGGCACAGCCACATACGGATTCGTAGTTATTATTTTTATGGTAACATTTTAGGAAAGTACCGGTATATAGGCCTTCATAGTTTTTTATGCTCAGTACATCAAATTCTTTCTAAAGTAATCCATGTAATCATTTTAATTTTTTTTTGCAGTGATATCAATGGCTAGTAAAACTTTTATTTGGACAGAGATAGTTATTGATTCACTTCAGATTTTTTCTTTTCAATTGTTTTAATTGTCTAGTTTGTTAGCTAGCCTTTCGTTTCATAAACCAATCTTTAAGGCTTTTCTCGCAAAGAGTGCAGTTTTCCATTAGGCCACATCTGTTGGAATGCGCATCGTGAAATAATATATTTACAAAATAAAGTACATAAATTATTGTATATTTGGCCCATTCCTCTTTTTATAAGCGAAAATTCTGTATCTATATTGTATGAAATATCTCAAGACTACAAATGTAAACAGAAAACCCAAAATAGGTTTCACGTTTATTTTAATGCGAACTACTTCCCCTTTGAATCTGCGTTATAGTATCCTTTCCATTCTGTACGTAGGATATGGACTTCCTTCTTTTGTATTATAACTATCATCCATTGAAATTTCTCACCTAATATATCTTAATTACATTCGTGGGGAAATAAAATTACGGAATAATTAAAGAAGACATATATGTCACGAGAATATCGAAATAATTAATACTGAATTTAGTTTTAAAACGCAGGAAATAAAACTTGTTAAGAGAAGGCAATACACTCATAAGAATTACTTCATCAATCATGTCTGCTAGTACTTTTTTAATAAGTAGGCCTACGACTCTTCTATTTGCAGACATGTTGGCGATGCTAAAGTGGCTATAAAACGCTTTATATTTTGGGTAGTTTTTTTATGTGAGCTTTTAAAGAGATAATAGCCTACATTTCCTCCTGTGAATCTCAAACGTAAATACCGTGTGTCCGTAAAGTCATGGTGCACTTTATAGTAATGAGTAATGAACAAATGCACCATGACTTGACGGACACACGGTACTTGTATAGGTGCGGTACTTCAATTGAATCATATCTAACTATATTAAGTATCTGGTTTTATGAAACCTCAAAAGGAAACATAAGGAAACATAAACGAGTGATCGAATTAGTTTTTTAATTTCCTGTTCGTTGACGGATTTCCAACAAATATACTCTACGGTAGTTTTGTTTATTTATTTATTTATTTTTGGAATGTGTATATTGGCATGAATGTTCCTTGAAATTATTAACCTTTTACTATTGTAGCCATCACTGTGATGGCGGAAAATATTTGTTTAATTACTTAGGAAAATTTCAATAAAATAGCTGTATTTTAAGAGTGACGTTTGTAGAACAGGTGTAACGATCAGGACTTTTAACATAAAGTATTTATATATACTTATCTTTTATAATTTTCCACTCTATGTGAGCATATTTAAGAAAATTTTGTTCGAGGCCACAGCGATACGTGTAAGGATTTTTATTCTTTATTCTATGTCAAGAAAAAAGCACATTTCTTTCTTTACGCGGGAACTACTAATGGTAACATATTCCATACATATAAGTCATGTTAATGGTACAGAAATATTGTGTAATCATCAGGGAAAACCTGGTAACAAATAAGTTATCATTACTTTTAATAATTTAAATAAAATTTCCATGGAATTCGTGTAATGATTGGAACTACCTTTCTCCTAATTTGCCTTCTACGACATATAAATTTCCAGTAAAGGATAGAGGATGAGAAAATCAAAAATTTATTCTTATGCTGTTTGAGTTAATTAAACTTGTACATGGTGCCTTACAAGAACGTGCTCTTGTAAACGAAGCCTTCCTCCGAACGGACATACAAATTCCTACTTCAATGCTCTTATGTATTTTTCTTTTGTTGATTTATCCATTAGGCTACTAGATTATTTTTGTATCACATGTGTACATTTTCCTCACATGTAATTTTTTCACACACATAGGACAGGTAGAATCGTAAAATTTGGCAGCAATATTGCCACATTCATCAGCCATGAGCGTGCAGAATTTTGTGTTTCTAGCTGCCCCATAAGTATGGAAAAACTGGCTGGATAGCCATGATGTCATTCACATCTATTACAGTCTAATCATCCCCTTGTTAACATTGATGTTTAATCACTTCCAGATGAGCTGGAAACTTGAAATTTGGCAGACTTAACTGTTATATTTTAGCCTATAACCGACGGAGAAATTCTAAAAATAAAATTTAAAAAATCAAATTTTAATTTTCTTCTCTTCGTAATGAAATTTGAATTTTTTTGACTGCATATTTGTACGTCATCAGATGTTTTGACAAAAATAAAGGAATAGGTCTATTGATGAGGTGAGGAATTTGTTGTAGGCTATATTCGTTCTGTTAATATACTAGTTATCCCATTTTCTCTTCATATATGCTTATCAAACTCCCTGATGAAACCGCGGTCTAAAACTCAATAGTTTCTGAAACATCGCCTATTAACTCAATCTGGCACTTTGTTATATCAGTTTACCTGATTTTATTTTTATCACGTATGAGACGACTTAGAATACTGCAAATTTACTCACTTTCATTTTTTAACAGAGTTTTGTCTCCCTTGTAGGGACGTTTATGCGGCCTATTCTGCTCGGGGAGAGAGTTTCTATGGATCACACAAATACTTTTTTCTTACAGGACTGTGTCCTGTCGGGGAGGGAGTTTCTATGGATCACACACATACTTTTTTCACCAAACAAGTATGTGGAGGGCCTCCCGGGGCGAGTAATCAGTCCAATGCCGGGGCCACCTCCGAGACAACACGAACACACAGAACAATACACACCAGCCACACACTCACTCAGAACAAGGTGCGGATGGGATGAAGGTGATAGTGATGACCAGATAATATCTGAAAATCACAAAGGCCTAAAGTTATCCGACATTCTTCTTACAGATGAAAAATCCCCATCTAGGTAGCTTGTGCCGACCAGGAATCGAACCTAGGCCCGCTACTTGAGAGGAGCATACACATCCCCTATGTCTGTAATTCGTAAAAACAATGAATTCATTACAACTTTTTATAAATCAGCATTAAAATTTCTGTATTATACTTATTTCAGCTGTCTATTGCTATACTAAAACAATTTTCCGAGCTATTTATTTTTGTTCACGGAAGTGACCGTTTGCTGCAATTTGGAGCTTCTTCATTATACAAATTCTAATGTAGGTATTACCTGTGCACAGAGAATTTGAAGCTGTAGTTCCATTCTTTGAACTTGTTGCACTTAATTTACTGGATTGCACATTCATTACCCCTTATTAAGTGTTGATGTTACGATATGTTTTATTATTTCATTGTTTACTTTCTCTCTTCTTGTTCTTAACTACGTGCTTGATGTTTCTATTGTGAAGAAACAAAATGTAACAAAAACAATTGCAACTAGAAACATGATATCATCTTCAGGTTCTAACGGAACCTGTTTTTTCTGATATTATATCTCAACAGTTATGTTTATATTATGTATAGGAAGAAGCTGGTGATAATTTTACATTTCTTTAAAAAAAAGATATTAGCTACATTAACCTATATAAAACGTACTCTTACCATTTGTATTTGGACGAGTATCAAGTTTTGTTACATTTACAGCAAATTAATAGGTCAAAAAGATACAAAAGACTTGGACGTTTTCAATATTCAGGATAGTATTTTTTATGTAAGCCACTTAGAACTTTTTCACACTGGGACACAAGTGGCGGTCACTTGTGACGGTTACTGATTTTTGCAGTGAATACACGTGGGTCACTTGTGACGAATACTGCTAGTGTTGCCGTTAGTACGTAGCTACATGATAGAACAATTTGTCATCGCATTTCCGCTTTTGACATCCCAAATGGCAGGTCGACATTCCACTTCACTTATAAATCTTCATATAAAATGTATACGTATATATATACGTATGTATACGTATATATATACGTATGTATACGTATATATACGTGCCAACACATCTTTGCTGTGTTGGCAATCAGAAAATGCTGTGAGCGTTACTAGTGACCCGGTGTAAATGCTTTAATTAAAAGCAATGCTTCTCTTGCAGTGACCGTCACATGTGTTCCGAGTCGACACTGCAGCGTCACTTGTGGCTAGGTGGGTCACCACTGTGCTCCAGTATGAAAACTCCAACTCAAACTAATGTATCTTTACCGGTGACCGTCACAAGTGTCCCAGTGTGAAAATTCCCTTCGTCTCTGCTCATGAGCTTCATGTATGAGATATGTTTATTTTGCTTTTTCTAGTCAGTTATGAATATGGATTATTACTTTTGGGGAGTTAAAATAGAGTTGGAGATAACCTTTATAGGAAAAGAGAATCCTTAGAATCAATTTAAATTGTTCCAATATGTCTCCTTGTAAACTTCTCTTAATTGAGTAAAATTCTCTTATTTGAGTACCAAAATTAATGGTTTTAATCTTCGAAAAGATGTAGGCCTACATGTTTACTGTACAACACTGGAAGAAGTTCTAGCATTAACATTCCAAAATTTTGAATTATATACATATACACAACTTTGCTTTGTTGTCAATCCGAAAATGTTGTGACTGTCACTTGTGTCCCTTCATATTTATATTTAGGTCCCATACGTTATGACATATTACCTGATGAAATAAATAAAAAACAGAGGTTTTCAAACGTACTCTACAAATTTTTAATAAGAAATCCCTGGTTTTCAAACGTACTCTACAAATTGTTAACAATAAATCCCTTCTATAGTCTTGAAGAATTTTTAAACTTAAAAGTGATTGTAAATATATTGTAAGTTTTCTTCTTTGTGTTCTATTTGTAAGCTATCAAATGCCTGTATTTATGTCTAAGATAGTCTAAAAAATAATAATAACAATACCAATAACAAATAATAATAATAATAATAATAACGCTCGCAAGACTGTGATGACTGACGATCAATCAAGCGGTCCACTAGCCGGGAACATTTCCCAATCTAACTCATAAAATTATAGTTTTGGTAAAAGAGCTCTCTGAACGTGTCATCCGCAGTTATTTAAAAACTATCGCTATCTTTCTGATATTTAAACCCAACTTCACACTGTAGGCCTAGCCTATGTGGCATGTGATTAAGTATTAGTTCAGGAAGCGAATCAGGGCTTGAAACTTAAATACTCTAAGGATTATCACATACAAGTTGTCTTTGTACATTCCAGATATATTTCACACGAGTGAACTTGCGACTGGTGATTTTAATTATAGCTAGAGAAGAACAAACAGGATGTTAACTCCCTTATGTGGAGTTTTATGAGTAAGTTTGAAACAATGGGACATACGGTAAAGGAAGATCACCCATACAGTTCCTAGGCGCTCTTTTGATGAAATCCATTAGCGTATCTAAATGTTTCACAGAGAACAAGTTTGCATACTAGTGGTAGCAGTCACATCTTTATATATGTATCTTTTGAGGCATTGTGGGGGTTTTGTGTTCCCACAGTACATGAGTTCGTGCCCCGTTGAGGTCACGCCCGACATTATAGTCATGCTGTCGTTGTAGATATTACACATTATCTACAAAACTGTCGTGTTGTAGAAAAGGATCTTGATGCAACTTAAGCTACTTTTGCGGTTATAAAGTGGAACACATCCCCATACTTTTAGGGCTATACCGAGAGACATCATGGTATGCGAAAGCGGAACAAATCTACTTCAGGTATCTGTACCCAATTATGCCAGTATTGCAGTAAGCGAATTCCGTATCTTCCTGAAAACCGTGATAGAAAGTTCATGTCTCGAAATATGTAGCATAGGGAGTATTCCTCCTACTAACATGTGGGATTTGTTATCTGATAGTAATATTTTGAGCCTGTTTGACTGTTGGCATCATGTATCGACGTTTTTGCTAATTTGCGTAGTTATGCAAAGTATATGTTAATAAGAAGAGATGAGATGTTCTTGCTAATGCCAAGGTGGACGAACTTGAAACTAGTGGCTGTTACTGTAGGGTATGTAATAAGAAAACTTTAACTGTAGACGACTGGTTCATAGTTTCTAGTGTTGTATATATTAACCCGCGATCGCTCACCGTGTTAGATCGGAACTAACACTGCATATATATTTTAATAACGCGCTTATATCTTACAAGTGAAAGTTGTTTTGCTAGTAATGTCTTCTAAAACACCTGTGGTTCATTAGTTGTGTAGCTCAACTGTAACATGATATCACACACGCAGCAGCAGCGGTATTGACAACAGAACGGCGTAGGGCGTTAGGTTACAAAGAAGAACCGGTATAGTAAAGAGTAAATACTTCACATTAATAAACTATTTGCTATTTTGTGAATACACTTCACCGAGTACTTAATTTCAGCAGTCAAACAAAACACTATTGAGGACGGGGTGTAAGCTTGAAAGTGCAACATTTTCTCTCTTCTTTACGGTTATTTTATTGACGCACCCTTAACCGTTTTAGTACTACTGGTTCAGTACCTAAAGTTAATATATCTTATTTAATACAAATATTTTTGTATTATATTTTTCATTGGTTTCTCAGCGAAATCGTAATATTAAGAACAAGTTTTTTCTAACGAAAAAAGTTTGAGGATAAAAATAAATTGTATTAATCCTATTTTATCTTTTCCAGGTGAGTGAAGTTTTCTGGTGACAGGTAACACTTAATTCTGCATCTCTTGTGTCCGTCAGTTCTGGGTAAGCAGAAAAACTATTATTATTATTATTATTGGTATGATTATGATTATTATTATTATTATTGTTATTGTTATTATTATTAAGCAGACATCTGTTTGTCGTTAAATTCTTTACTATACAATTATCGAAACTAGAGTTATAAACATAATTCGGAAAATGAAGGATTCGAAAGTGAATTCGGACATATAGAATTCAGTTTGTGTCTTGCGACTCGGGTAAATAAAGTAATGTAAGTAAAGTAAAGTAAAATAAAGTAAAGTAATCAAACCTCAGAATGTTGTAATTTCCCATTTAAATAACCGCGTTGTCGATATTTGTATTAAATAAACTTGTTAAAATTTATACCTTCATTATTTCAAATTAACGTGCTTAAAATTATCTACTTTTAGGCATGGAATTTTACTTTTAAGCATGCATCAATCAATAGCATATCGATTCAAGAACGATAATTAAAAAGTCGTCGAAACGACTGAATAAAATAATATTTTAGGGTTGATACATTTTTACAATGTTTTAGGGATAATAAAAGCCTTGCAAACAGTAAAGGTACCTACATATTTTTTAATGGTTTTTCAAGCTGTTACTGGAATAAATAGGCATATATCACCGAGTAAAGGAAAAATAGGTGCACAATCCGTAAAATGAAAGAATCATGGTGTGTGGTCTGACAAAACGCTGCCGGATTGGGGGTGTAAAAATTCTTCACTGCCTTCCCTATAATGGGTATCTTATCATGTGCAAAGCCATTATGTCTTCGCGGCATGTACTGGATAGAGCATGATCGCATGAACAATGCCTTTTCACCACAGTGTTGCAGCTTTTGTACAAGAAGAGAAGTTACCTGTCCACTAGATGTCCCAATCGCAATTCAACCGTACTTAAGTTCAATGATTCCAACAAAAATGTCTGTTTCATTGTATTTTGCTGGCCGACCAGATTGAATACAGCGGGATGTCTTTGATTCTGCGACCACTTAGAATAAGGACACTTTACAACAACATTCCCAAACAATTCGCACAGAAGTAAGTGAACATTTTGATGATTTTAAGCAGAGTTGCCAAAATACTTGTCTTGAACTCCTTCGGCAAATGCTTCTTTTTAAGAAATTATATTATCTAAATATCTGACCTACGGTATTTAGCTTATTATCAGTTTTCCCTGGTGAGATAAGCAGAAGCAAATAATTATGTGTCAGGTATAGTGAATATAATTAAACTAAAGATATTAAGAACTTTCAAATACTCGAATTATCAGTAGAATATTGCCAAGAGACAATGAAGGGGTTATACATTATCAGGACAAAGTGGTCTACACCTAAGTTAAGCATTAAGAAAGAATTAAGGACATCTAAGTAACAGGTGAATTTAAATTCAGTGCTCGCCATTTTGCAACGACGAAATCAGTAATAAAAGCAACTGATCTGATCTACTGATTGTGAGTCCTTGCATACGCTACTTGGGCTTAGCCATGCGGATAAAAGTGTTGTAATAAGTAATTGCCCAGTCACATTAGATAATATTGGTGATCGAGTGAAAAAAATCCCGGAGCTCTGAAATTCGACAGGGTTGTTCGGTGGTACCTACAGTACATCATACCAAAATTACTGGGGTGTGAGCGGCGGGTGGTGAGCTGTTTAAAGGTGGATTATCTACTTTTTTGCCCTTATGTCCGTAAATAACAATCCTAGCGAAAATTATTTCATATACAAAATTAAAGAAGATAAAATTTCCTACAAAAAAGGTCCCACTCATTTTTGACATAGGATTAACATGTTCAAAGTTATAGACTTGACAATTTCTCATAAGCATAGTAAATAGTTCAAAGTTGATTTTTATTGAAGGTACACCCTATGTACACCCAAGAAACCAAATTCTGAAAAATGCATTTTTTTAAACGAAATACTTAGGTAGACAGCCTTTTCTCTTTAATTTCATACATTCATATTAGTCCCTTTCTAAAGAAACTGCATTTTGCCATGCATCTTACCCAGCTACCAAGTTTCAGTTTTTTTTTTATTCTTCCCTCTATGCTTCCCATTTTGACCATTAGGCCTAGTTGTCACTGATCCACTATCAAGTAAGTAGAGTTCAGACATCACAATTCTTCTATAAATTAACGTATCAGCATATCATTAACATGTCATTCTATAAATTAACAGAACAGCATTGTTTTGTTGAGTTCGTTGGGAATGTAATCAATACAAATTTCACAAACTACAGTATTAAAGTATTTCCTTAAATACAGTTACTAAAAATGTTTTCCTTTATTTATAACTTACCAGTTTCAACTATTGGATTCTAAAAATGCGATCATAGAGTTTTGGAATGTTATAAAATCTTCTTTGTACAGTTAATTCAATAGGACTAGATTTATTTTTACTTCAATAAACAATACTTCAAATTAAATAAATTCAATAAATTAATGCAATTAATGAAAGTAGAATTCTATTTCTATAATTAATCGACTTCATATTAATATGCGCGATTGATTTGAGTCCTCGAATTTTCAGCTAAGACTTTTATCCACAGAAGCAATGCAAATACGTTTGCATGGAATGTTTTGAACGGAATTCCTTTTGAATTGTACAGTATAATATTCATATGCCTGTGACCGTATATTATTTTAAAATGTCTAGTCATGTTAGCTTAATTTTTTTCGCAAGATTCCTCATGTATAAGAATAAACTTGTATTGTTAATGTGTTGCAACTCGTCTCCACAACTTGTTGTTCGGTTATTTGTCTCTTTTAAACAGATAGATTAACAGCTAATATCTAGGCTTTGACTACCTTATAAGGAGTCATTCAGACGTGTACTAATATTCGCTTAGATATGAAAGCGAACAGTGCTGTGGCAAATTAGAGTTGCCTATTTTATTTTGAGCGCATTTATAATCCCATATATATATATTCTGGGAGTAAACTTAATGTATTCAGTTGGTGTGCGCTTCATACCGGAGTTCATTTCCCGGTTAGGTCGATTATCAATTGGGAAAATTATTGCGAAGAGTTGTGACTCTGCTGTCGAATCGACCGAGCATAGCAGTGATGATGATGACGATGAAACAATCATTAGATCCAGGATCAGAAAGAATTCTCTTTCTTTGCCTGTAGAAATTAGTTGTTAGAAATTTTTGTAGGATTATCGTTTCAGGTAATCATTGTGTTATAGAAATTAATACCCAAAACAATCGTGGGACCCATACCCGTTTAGGTACCCTTAGAGTCACCAAGATATGTGTAGGTATACAGGGAGCGATATTTTCCCACATTATTATTCTTTCTAGTTACGTGAAGTAAACAATCTTTGGTTTTATGAGAATTCCTCTTGTGCAAATATTTTTCTTTGACTATACTATAGCACGCTTATTACGTGTAACATAACAGTATCATAATGGCATTCATTATGATACAGAATTTAATTATAACACTGTTGAAAGCAGTAATTCAAACTGCAGAATAAACAACTTGTATTTAAAACAAAACAATTCTTTCGGTATTAATTTTAATGTAATATTAAATTGAGTTAATTTCGTGTATTTTAGAGAGAGTAATTTGTTTGATGAATTACAAGTATTTTAAGAACTCAACACTTAGACGTTTAATTATGGTCGAACAAAAATGTTAATTAAGAATAAAGGTAATTAACATGCTTGTATAAAAATTGTGAAACGAACACTGCCATTATAGGCTCGTTGCGTAATTAACTATATTTTTATCATTATCATTATTATTATTATTATTATTATTATTATTATTATTATTATTATTATTATTATTAACCACATCTTCGTGCTCTAGTGACCAGCGTTGCTGACCACGGATCCGTAGGTTGTCCCCTAGGAAGTCAATAGTTCAAGTTTCTTTCTTATCATACGACTTTGCATCTTTGAGCTGTGTTGTTCACAAAAACACAAACTCAAGCACAGAGCAGTCAGACAGACTTAAAAAGAAGAAGAAGAAAAACAGTTTTCACTCTAAGAACAAAGCTAAAGTAAACAAAAACCAGTCTTACTCTTAGGTCATACGAGTACTGTGCTTGAGTTAGACAGTAATAGGCTACTGGTTTTTGTTTATTTGAGACTTGTTCTTGTTAGATTGAAAACAGTAAAAATAGAACAATGTGCACTCAGAAAGACTCATACTTCTTTCGGAAATTATTATTTGTTTAGTATCTCAAAACGTGTAATCTGTTATGGAAATATCAATATCGAATTTCAGGGTCGCACGTAGTAGTAGTATACTTATTTCTCATAAAACGTTCTACATATAAACCATATTATTAACATAAACCGCCGCACGGGTCGGTGTCGACCATAAGTGCTCACTTCATACACTTAAATTACTACCCCATAAAAAATACCCAATTAAAAAAATTATATTCTATATCGAACTACATTACGTCATGTGAGAGGGACAGAAGAAATAAGTAGTAAGAAATACTGGCTAAAAATGATTTATTCGTCGCTTGTTAACAACGCTATTTAGATGTATTCGGTATGAGTTCACAGGAGAGAACTTTGATCATGGTTAATTTTATTACTCAGTTTTAATTTTATTTTGCATATTTTATTCAATTCATTCCTCTTTGTTTATTATTATTCTTTCTCTCTTAATTTATTTGTCGAATTCATTTTAATTTGCATCTAATTTGAATTTTCCTCCCATAGCTTTCGAGATAAGACTATTTCAAGGGGTTCTCTAGAGTCTTTGCCCTTTTGGGTAGAGAGGGAATTAGGGATGAGAGATTAGTACACGTCCTCAGGTGCCGAGGATGCTGGACGTGACAGAGTAATGTGAGCGACAAGCGTATCACAGATGAAATACAACAGTAGCCCCTCGCTCTTTTCGCTTCCTTCTTTCTGCAGCCTGCCATTCAATGAGAGTTCCTTCCCATCGGCCAACTAATCAACGTCTTCAGGGTCTTTGAACTCCCAACGGCAAACACTCATTCTTTACAGAATGGTCCAAAAAAATTCCATTCTATAAATGACTTTCTCGGTGCGAAGAAGTTTTTTCTTCTCTTCTTAAATTGGGATCAAGGATTCATTTTCAATTCGAAGGCCGTTCCTACTTTTTAATACAGTCTTTTATTAAATATCTCGCCTGAAGTAGAAGTTGGTAAGCTGAAGATATTGTAATAGTTTTTTATGTTTCGTCTTTGAAAGAAAGGTATTGCAAAAACTGTTTTTAACATCAGTTTAGAACCGTACACTTATAAGGATCGGTTTATAAGTAACTTGAAAGCTGCTATATTGGCTTATTTTTATTTGAGGTTAATTAAAAATACTGTATTTTATTTCTCTTCATATATTATAATAACAAAAAAGAACCGAGCGAGGTGGCCGAGATGGTTAAGTCTTGGACTCGCATTCGGGAAGTCCCAGGTTCAAATTCCGAGGCCGGCCAATGTGACATGGGTTTTTTTCATGGTTTCCCCAGTCGTAAAGGTAAATTCCGAATTTGATATTTACATACCATGAATCATCCTCACCATTTCATCATGTATCATATCCATTTAAATTAATATACCAATAGTTCCAGGGCCTACCCTACTGTACAGACACAGATCCCGAACTCCTGATATAGCCTCGAAGCTAAAAGGAGTATAAACACAGCTGAAATAAAAAATAAGAAAAAGTTGTTCAATGCACGGTGCTAGACACTTTTTACGTAATGGGGTTGTTATCTGTTTGTATCAGTAATCAGAAAGAATGACAATTCCTTTTGTATTCTTAAATAATTTTATCAAGTAACATTTGCCAATGACAGTCTTTAAATACTAGTGTAAGATTTAAAAGAAAATTACAATTGCCGTGGTTTCAAAAACAATATCTTGCAGTGCGAGGTAGATTTGTCATCTTTAGTCAACATACCAAATATGCAAGTATTTATACTACCAAATTTTGCGACGAATAAAACTTCTCGAAACTAATATATTTAATTTCCGACGTAAGCGAGATGTTTATCATTTATATTTTCGCTACACCATTATAACTCCATGGTGCTACATCCCTATTGACGTTATGGGATAAGGAAGCTTTTCCATATTAGGCTGTATATCATCACGGAAATAGGATCTGTTTTAGGCTATGAAGATTTTAACATGCCATACCTATATATACAAGTCTTTCTTTAAATTATTTCACAGTGTTGTATCTTAAAGACTTTTGCATTATTTAATAGGCTACTTTTCATTCTTACAAATAACCCGTGTGTAATATTTAAACCAGGAATGTACAGGTATGGGGAAAAAAAGCGGACCGACTCTTTTAGGTGATTTTAGAGCCTTGTTCACACCAGTGTCCATGCATATTCCTTAGACCTTATTGAAGATCGGAGATTCGATTCAGAGAGAAAGAGAAGAAAAAAATGCAAGTAGGTTAACGAAACGTAAAATGAAATAAATTGAAAGACGTTTATTTTGAAAATTCCTGAAAATTAGTAATTGAAAAAATGCAGAAATGAAAGTTGACCGAAAAAAAAGTATTTCTATTGAAAGTATTGGAAATACGTCATATTTTTTTCTTGAAGTAACGTAATTGTTTCGGGAAATCGTATACCATTAATTAACAATTTAAAAAACTAAACTAAACTCCGTGGCGCTACATCCCTGGAGGGTCTGAGCCTACCACCCGACCGCTGCGTCATCTACCGCAGGGTTGGGGGCATGTGGTCAGCATGCCGACGTTAACAGTTTACCCTGTATTTTATTTTTCTTTCGTATAGGCCTACTGAGTTAAATCTGGTTGAATGGAAGAGTAGGCCCTATGGCAGTAATTCTGCCAGAAATAATAAAACTTTTATTATTCATTAATATTTGCTGAAATAAAAATTAGGAATTTCTGAATAAATAATACTGTGATTATTTTATACCTGAAAACTTAATGAAGCCTGTAAGTGTCTAATTATATGCTACATTCCTTCAGGGATTGGTGTACTCTCAAATGTGAGAATACATTTTCCAAAAAGTTAGGTTCACTGACTATCTTTATTGTTATTGCAGCAATATTACAACCTAATAAATCTAGTTGCATTAGTGGATATATCATTTCCTGAGATTAGTCACTAATGAGGATGTGTGTAACTGTGCTGGCGATACATCCGTCTTCGAAGAACTGTGTTTTGCTATTTGCACCACAACGTTGCAGTCAGTTACTGTTTCTTTCGCTATCGCAGGTAATGTAGGTATTGAGTTGTAAGTATTAACTCAGAATTTATCACATATGCAGTGCAATAAGTGTTTTTGAAAAAAAATTAAAATCTCTCCTATTTAACTATTTATATTTCAAAAATTAAATGCAAATTAATAAATCATAGAACGCATAAATAATCTGATTTGTAAATTTTCCAATGCAGAACGAGATAACTGACAGCATGCAACACTTTCCTATAGTCAATCTGTTTTATTTCTGTATTTATTACATCATCATAACTGAACCTAACTATATAAAGCATAAACTGACTTTAATATTCTGTTTCATTTGAATGTGCAGTTATGAACATACTAATTCAGATCGTGATCGTCTCTTGTTTTCTTTCCGAAGAACTGATTCTCCATGACATCACCATGATGATGAAGTTAACGCGTTCTACCCTTCATTCAGAACGAAGAAGGAAAATAAAATAAGGATGGAAAGGTGACATAATATTATCCTATAGGATAACATTTCTCTTGGGGATCGAACTCTAGTATCAGTCTAGCCCGCTGACCTCTAACCCAAAGCCTACCCAATAACTCACACAGTGCTATTCTAAAATAGAAATTCCTGTAGTGCAGACCTCTTTAGTAACATAAAATCGGAAACTTGTCAGTAAGATTTTGGATTTCAGGTAAAACTCTATTTTATTCCTTAAAAGATATTAACACATAAGCTTGTAAATACACATTTTATAGGTGGCAATACCTGAAACTGATGCTTTTATAGGACCTGGCATGGCCTATTTTAAAGTTACAGCCTAACACTGCTTTTTTTTGCATGTTTCTCCATTTAAAGTTTGAAACAATTTTGTTGTTGTCATTTTTGTTATAAATTCTGCAATAAGTTAATGTTGAATTTTTAATTCGGATTGTACAATACATGCCATACTGGATGGAATGTCTAAGAGCTGCAATATCTTGACCAGGAAAATAATTCCTTGCTTTTAAAAGTTTCTTACACAAATATTGCCACAAGAATCCACCATATGAAAAAATATTCCATTGTATGGGGCTTATGCACTAATGTTGAGTAATAGACGACATTGTTTTTTGCCAGAAGATGTAGAAAAAGTGTTAGTAAGTTGTTATTAAGCTATTTATGGGCAAGAATAATTGGAATGTAGTTTAGTGGCTGATTATTCAACGAGTTTGTCTTCATATTAAATGTATATACTGTATGGAATTATCGTGTAAAGCAATGTGTTTAGGCTACACTGTTTGTAATAGATACTAATAAGAGCCCTATTAGTAGACATACCGGTATGTATATTTCCTTGTAGGCCTACTGTATGTCTGCGTTGATATTCATCAAAGAGAGTTAGCATATTAATAAATATAATTCTGCAATATAACTTTAAGAAAATTTGCGACTTATAATAGAGCCTATTTTACGACGGTTAGAACCTATTTCTTAATAACACAGCCCAACAAAAAATAACTTTCGGATTTTGGCTATACTTAGTGTGCTTATTCCAAATATGTAAACAGTTTTTCTCTACCAGCTCTACTTTTATATAGAGTGCCATTAAGTCTCTTTCGCGAAACAAAATCTTGCTTGATAATATAGCTAGTGAAGGTTCTTGACCATACTTTGGGCCCGTAGGACGAAAACTGTACGATGTACAGAAAAACTAAACGCTGGATTAATTTGGCCCTCAAATTGACAGCTCATAAGTCATAAACGACTGTGCAATATGTGATAATATCAATTTTTAGACAGACCCCATGTTGTATTGTTATTGTAATGTTAATGTAACGTTAGTGTGTTGCTTATTTCTTCACGTGATTTAGAAGCTGAAAATAGGCACTGTTTTTTATTTATAACAAACGTAAAATGGGATAATGTGCATAATGGTAATACCATATCTCACAAACTAAAGCTGGTAGGGCAAAAGTAGTGGTACATTTCGCATCAGCGACCTAAATATACCCAAGAACAGGTATAAATGCTAAGGCACAAAAATGGCTGTTGGTCTATGTAATCATTTAGAGCCTATTTTAGGCAACTAAAATAGCATTTTAGCAACCAATAAGTCCGAAGTCTAGTAATGATATAATAAGTTTGGTAATATCCATTAAAGCAAGACTATGAAACCAGTCGAAGGAAATAAGTACATCACATCAAATGGCATAATAGCTTGAAATTCTCAACGTGGGTGGTGTCTTAATTAGAATGAATTAGAATTTACTTTTATTGCAGTCTAAATGCTCGTGCAGATTGGATTATTTTGTTCCACCCCAATGAAACTGCACATAACTGAGGATATTCGCTAATGAGGAAATGTATCCACTCGTTCAAACTGGTAGCACATCAATAACGTAGCATACGTCTTCCGCGAAATACTCTTTGTCAATTAACATCACTTCGCTAGAGGCATTGCGATTTTTCCTCTCTTCTTAAGCAACCGACGATGGATCGTGCTTGAAATGTTAACTCTTTTCAAAGTTTCAAAAGTAAAAAGACAGGCAGAGGAATTCACCTATTGTTCTCTAACTTGTACGTTCTTTATTAACCTCTGATGTCTTCAGGGTTTACAACATTACACACATTAACGACCTTAGCTAATTTATAAACGGTATTTCATTTCGATCTTCATCTTTTAGAAAGATGGACCTGGAGAGTTCATGCGTATATACAGTGTTTTGAAAATAACGACGGATTGAAATAAATATTTTGATGGTAAGAAATGCAGTTTTCAATGTATTATTTTCTCTTAAAAATGAGCTAGTCTCTACATTAAAAAAACTAAACTCCGTGGCGCTAGATACCTGAAGGGACTTAGCCTACCACCCGACCGCTGCGTCATCTACCACAGGCCGTTAATGGTGGTTTTCTTGACCGGAGCCGCTACTAGTCTCTACGTTACTGTGAAAAAAGAAACATCCTTTTCTAGATATATCTAAAGCTTACAGAGTTCTGTTCTTAACATGAGAACCTGCCACTTCCAAAATATTTGAATATTCATTTTAGGATTTTGCACGCAGGTATATTTGACACAGGTGAACAATGTGACCTAGATCACCTATCCAACATTTCCAATACGTAGAACAGATATTTTGGAAAAAATGATGCTAAAATTATATATTTTTAGTGTTCACAATTTTTTAAAGTTCCCATTTAAGTACTGAAATAAATGATATTCATATTCTTAATTGGAGTAATAATGAAGAATAAACTAAACATAAATAGAATAGTAATTCTTTCACATTGGCCGTGTGTAGGCTAAGTTGGAAAAGTTGAGTCAGACTGAAAAATTCAATGCCATTCAATGGCGTGTGATCTGTGACTGTGGCCCACTAGTGGTTTACTATGAACTCTGGGCCTTTAAGTACTTACGGGTTGAATGTAAGTCGCCACTGGGTTGGTTTCTCATATTGAGAACGCCATACCGGGATATGTCAGTTGGAGAATTTAATGTTGTACCGACACTCTGACACGGTAGCTAAATGGTAGAGCAATCGTTCTTTGTGGCGCAGTTAGTATCGTGCTGGTTTTTTGTTGCGAGTTCGTTCCCGGCCGAAGTAGATGGCATTTAAGTGTGTATAATTGTGGCAGGCCCATGTCACTGGTTTTACAGGCAAGTAAAAGAACTTCTGCGGGACCAAGTTCCGGCACACCGGCGACGGTCGCAGGCCTAAGTTGTAGTACATCCCCGTCATTAAAGAACAATATACCAACCAACTAATGGTAGAGCAGCGGCACGGAGAGACGAAGATTATGGTTCAAATTCCGGCTATGGCATATAATTTTTCAGTCTGACTTAACCTAAAACTAACTAATTTTGAAAACTGTCGTAGATATTATGAAAACTCTTTTTCACACTTTACTTTTGGCCGTTGTATTAAATGCCTTATTACTGATCTAGATTTTAATAAGTTATGGTTTTTCTAAAATCAAGACAATGAGTATGTTAGTCACAGATTGGGCCTGTCATGCAAATAATTTTAGAGCCAGCGTCTTTTACGGTGCTAAATTGTGTTACCCTTCCACTTCACCAATCCTAATAGACTGGAAGCAAATTTGGAAGTCAGTGTTTTTATTTTATAAGGGATTCGCAGATTTAAAAAAAAAAATCAATTTTACTAATGTTTAATTACTGGATGCGTAAAGTTTGCTATTCAGGTGCATCTAGTCTATATTTTTTCTTTGTTCTTGTCAGAGGTTTAATTGGACTTAATATTGCTGATTTATCATTTAAAAAGAGGTATTGCTCATGGCCACCGACTTAATTCCATTATATCGAGCATTGATGACAGTCTAATTACTGCGAACATTTATTGTCTATCATATTTATTTTCTCCGAAACAGTTCATGTTTTCATTACGTAAAACATTCTTTGTTAGATCGGTTTTAAACGAACTGTTTGTTTCGATTGAATATAAGAGAGGTTTCCGTTTTAGAAGTACATTTCCAGTTATCGGTGTAATTAATCCGTGCTCGTTCTTGGATTTATAAAGTAAGATTAACTCTACCCTCATTATAAATTCATTAAATACCGATACGCTGCTTTTTGGATTATACAATGCAAGTGTAACAAGCTAAGTGAGCACCTGTTTTTCTAATTAGTCATCTGTTTCTGGAGATTATGTCCAATTTTTCCATTGTACTTACGCGTTCTTTGATACCAGGTTACCATTATTATGTAACTAGTAGTACCTCTTCTTCACATTGAAAACGTTTTATACTTGGACGCTTCTGCTAAATATGTGTTCGACGATTCTGCTAAATCCACAACTTCATCACTGATTATGCTGTCCTGCCCCACATGCAAAATAAATTATAATCCTCTAGTGAAATGCCAGGCTGTTAGTTCTCAGTAAAGCAGTGCAGGAGACAAGGAGAAGGGAGGAAATTCCGCAATCTAAAGTAAAGCCCAATAGGTCCAGTCCGTAATTAATTAGGACACTCAGAATAAGTGTTGCCACAGTATTCTAATTGAAGGCAATTTTATACCTTATAGGGTTACTGGCCTAGGCTGGTAAAGTGCTACTTTTCGGTGCGTTAACAGCCCGACAAAGAGCTGTTTGAGAGCACGTGTACTAAAAATATATTTCGAGACATTTCCCGAAAGGCAATACAATGCCTAATGCTATTTTTGTCCGCATACTTTTGAGCTCATGTGTTATGAAGAACAAGAATAGAAACATATTTGATGATAAGTCAAATTTACGATTAGTATCTTCTTTTAAACCAATCACGCGAAACTGATATCTTCAAGACCGGAATATACTGTTGGGAGCTGACGAGATGATCCGTGATTTGGTGGTGGCATGCAGGTGCAGGTGCTGTGCTATAACTGCAGGTGTAGGGGAGTGGTGCTATTGGCTGCAGATAAGAGCTCCACAGTCAGGCCAGGGATCATCTCGTCAGCTCCCAATAGTACATAACATCGATTTCATGAGGGAAGTTAATCGAACATTTATTTTATTTTTATGATTAGGGCTTTTTGTCGTATTATAACATTATTATAACAAAGAAATACAAATTAGTTATAAAGTAAAGTATTCCCTGTACAGGCCATGGAGGCCCAGAGGGTTCCAGAAGGTTGAGGCTCCCAGATTTTAGACATTCGGGACGTGAAGGTGTTAAGGTTGTTACGCACCGGCCGCCTTTATCCCCAGGACTGCTTCTGGTACTCATTTCTGTTAGAGGCTAAGTAGACCCCAGGGCCATAGTGCCACGAGAAGGATTAGGCCAATTTATTGAAAAAACTCCGACATCAGCAGGGATCAAACCTCCGCAGCGCCTCAACCACTATGCTACGGCGTACCGCCACAAATTAGTTAATTTTTTTTGTTATATGTATATATTTATTTGTACAATGTATATTTCCTAGTGGCGGAAGTATTGAGAGCGTATCTTCACATTTTTAGATCTGGAAGCGATTTTGGTTTTTAATAATATAGGCGACATGTAGGAAAACAAAGTGTGTTTGTGTACACTTACCTGATCTATCAACATCAAGAAATGTGAAAACAGACGGGGGAAAATAACACAATACGAAAAGCAATATCGCATTCACAAATGCGTATTCATTCTTTTCCAATTTTGCGAGGTTTAAAACTCCAGAGACTGGGGAGGCTAGAAGCGTGGATCCGCACAATAACACATTCACGTGCTGTCTCAGAGGTGAAGATGTACTTTCAAAAAGCACGTGATAATCTTGCAACGCGTTAGAATATGCATTACATTGTTACTACCAAATCCATGCGAAGATTCCACACTTTATCTCTTTGACAGGATGCCCAAGAAAACTTTACAATTAGCAAAATAATGAAATTCACCCATGAAATGTTGTAGCCTATATTGAGCGAGAGAAGCGAGGTCCTATTTTAACTTTTCCATTCGGCATTTCGTCGGTTTGTTATGTAAATTTGTTTGTTACGCAGTTATGACCAAACGCATTTCTTCCACTTTGGCATTAATCTTCCCTGAAATAATTAAAAACTACATATATGTAAGGATTATACATTTTTCTTCCGTCTCAAGATGGCGGCAGTTTTTATGGTTCCGTTTCTTGTAATTCATTCTATCAAATTTGAAGACGTCTACTCGCGAGTGTAAAATTTTCTATCAAGATTGTTCCAGGACCTTTTTGAAGGAACTTTAATGCATTTCGTCTGCTTCTTTATCAATTTATTTGTTATGTTCTCGTGACCAAATGCGTTGTTCGATTTGGTTGAAATTTACAATAGTGTTCCTTGAAGTCATTGAAAACTGCGTCTGTATAAGGATTATTATTATAATTTTTTAAAATCTCATTTACAGATGGTGGCCGTTAACAGATAAAGAGCAGATCTTAGTTCCTTTTCGGGCGCGAGGGCAACTGTTGACAGAACTGCCACGAGTAGTATATAAGATAATGTTAACTGGGGTAGACCTTATGTTTCTATTTCTATTCTTTTCTTTTCTTTCTTTCATAAAAGGAAGGATTTTGTAATTCCTCATAATAGAACACCAACCTTTGTTTAATTATTGTTATGACTCGGGCTGTATTTCCAAAACCAAATTATACGTCAAAATATTAAAACATGACTGTATATACATAACTTAAACCGGAGTGAACAATTTTATCAATATTCATACATACGTATTAACTTATTGCTAAGTTATTCATTCCTTTTCCCTTTAATTCCTTTTTATTTTGTACTTGTTTTTTGGTAGTAACGAAATATTAAGTTCAAGAGAGCAAAATAATAAAATAAAATCATGTTTTTCCTTTATTTCCGTAGAAGAAAACATCCAGATACATATGCTGTATATGATGGAAAGCATGGATACAATAGTAGGCCTAATGTGAATAAAGAAGATCTATTATCCGTTTCATTCTGTGTGAACTCAGCGTAAAAGTTTAATACCGAAACAGAAGATCGAATAATAGAGTTTGTGGTCTGTAGTCATCATTTTCCAAACATAGTTTTAAACGACATTTTGTATTGTTATTTTGTTTGCATCCTCCACTCTACCGTGCAGAGTCTTCTTTTTTGCTTCTCCTTCTGTATTTTAGGACGAGAATGTATCTCATTATTATAAGCTAATCCATGCATTGTGGTTTTCGACATGTTGACGAATGAGAATAAAATATCAGCCCAGTGATAAGCGGTATAGATCGCTACTTTATTTCCCCCAACATGATTATAAGAAAAATCTGACGTGAAATTCATAACTTTCGAAATAAAAGTTTTAGCTCTTAGTATAAGCATCCCTGTACATAACTTAAACTCACTCGTTAGAGCCTTATCCGAAAAAATAGCGAAAAATGAAAATTTCTTCGTGTAAAGTGGTATAAAAAGTAAGAGAAAGTCACCCCTCCAGAAGATATATAAGATTTTTCGTTTTAGAGCTAAGTTGTTCACAGACCACACATAGGCCTATACGTGTTTCTGAAAATAGTTTTATCTTTTTTTTTATTTGTCATTTATTCGGGGAACCTCAAATGCGTATTTATGTTGAAAACGTGAGACCTAATTTCAGTGTCGAACACAATACTTTCCCTACCCATAATAACTGTGGTACGGGTAGAGGAAATAAAACTGAAGAAGTTGATTGGATTATAATCTGCACTTCGAAAGCCTGAATGGCGTAGATTGGATTGTTACTTTATTTTTAACGCATCATCCTAATAATACTTAATTTTATGGGAATATTTTGCACTCCCAAAACCTAAATCGGTTTTAATGTTACTTCTTTTTACCGTATAGAACTAATCTAATGACGGGCAGAATCGGATGGTCTAATCTGTTCTCGAATAGTATAAAGACTCGATTGATTATTCGAATAAAAAATCTGATGTGAAAGTCACATAACTTCCTCTGCCCAAATAAAAGTTTGCAGCATTTACGCTAATTATGATATAAATATATTATAGCCCCTTCTTTGAATGTTGCGACTAAAAACGCAGGCTATGGGAAAAAACAAGTGACTGCAAACGTTTATTGAACTTTCCGCCGTTAAAAATAATTTCCGAATTATATCAAATATTCCCCCCAGATATTTCTTTACTGTAAGCAGGGCCAACAGTATATTTCTCTCACTTCACGTGCTTATATAGAATAAAATGCCTTAAATGTCCACGTATTGAGTTGTTCACCAGGCAAGTTGGTAGGTTACAATCACCCTTCAGAGAATGTTTTTGAAATGGTATAAGCAATCCATGTACAAAATTGAAAGGAAATTGTTAGAGCCGTTTATGAGAAAATAGCAAAAAAACAAAATATTCTTCATGTAAGGTCCCCTTAAATATAAGAAAAGGTTGTCGCCAATCTTCACAGCCTCAGAAGGTACCTAACCCAAATACAAAATTTTGTTTTCGTACGATTTACAAGAAGCCGTATTGCAAAAAGCACGTATTCACAGTGGGTAGCTTATAACTACCCTTCAGAGAATTTATTCGAAAAAATGTTTCAAATAAAAGTTTTAGCTCTTGGTACAAGCAATCCATGCGCAAAATTTAAAGAAAATCGTTAGAGCCGTTTTCGAGAAAATCGCGAAAAACGAAAATTTCTTCATGGAAAGTCCCCTTAAAAATAAGGGAAATTTGTCGCCAATCTTCGAATCGCATCTTCAGAAGGTACCTGACCCAAATACGAAATTTTGTTTTCATACGATTCTCTGTTTCGGAGGTAGCCTGTTCACAAACTTCCACACAGACAGACAGACACACACACAGACACACACACAGACATGTTTCCAAAAATAGTATTTTTGGATTCAGGGGGCCTTGAAACGTGTATACATGCTAAAAACTCAACTTCGAATTTTAGGGTCGAAAACAATACTTCCTCTACCTATAGTACCTATGGTACGGGCAGAGGAAGTAAAAAGTTCTTGGATGGATGCAGGGTCCGAAACCTCTCGATGCGAGATGTGAGAATTCGCCCACCAGGAACTACTTAAACCGACTAAGAAATGAAATCGTTGTTCGAATGTACAACTCGGCAGCTTCGTTTATTTATTATTATTATTATTGTTGTAATTAAGATTAAATTTTTTATGCAAAGCACTACTTCTCTTATCAGTGAGATCAGTAACATATTCTGTATAGGCCTATACAGGCTATATAATTTATTAATTTTTCTTAAGGTCTCGTTGTTATGAAATTGATGATCTTAGATTACTAAAGAAAATGACCGTATTCCCGAAAAGATAGGATATTTTAACGCAGCGTTTCTCAACCTTTTTGAACCCGAGGACCTCTAAAATGTCTTTAAAAATTTACGGACCCCTAATTTTACCTCCCACTTTTAAAAGAAGGCCTATATTCTTAACATCTGGGGTATTAATTATAGGTCATTATAACGAAATATGTGAAAAAAATTTACTTCTTTACTTTCCACTTGCTTTATGTTATTTTTTAATTGTGTCTGCGGACCATCTGCACCATAGGTTGAGAAACGCTGTTTTAACGCATTTGTGCAGTGTATGCACGTAAAGCTCTTCAGGCAGTCATTGCCCGACGGTTAGTGAATGATAGTCAATAATTAAGCCGTTAAATTTACAAGCATCTTCATTACTGTAGCATAAATTAAATATTTGTCAAGGAGAGCGAGCTCCTTATTTCATTGTGGTGTCTAAGGACGAGGTACAGAGTTGGGCCCATTTGTTATACAGTACAGGAAGTGTATCGCTTTTATCGCAGGATGTTTTCAATAACAACTACCTGCGTACTCCCTGCTGCGAATATGTCTCTTAACAAAGCTACCTTAAAACATTTGTATTAATCTGCTCCGTGTTAAATAAAAAGACTACATAATTACTCACATTTCACACTACTGTAATATGAATCCCAGGATCTTGGCAGTTTGATGTATGGTTCGTGGTTTTCTATTCTCACGAAGTCTTTTCAAGAAGTTGAACTTAATTTCAGCTCCCCCATTGTTCAATTGACGTGAGATGTATTTATTTGGGAAACGGTGGCTAGCCATCAGGACGTTATCCTTGGTCTGAAGTAGAAAAATTAAATCTTCCGCAACTTAAGTGCTGTGATTATGTGACGTCTATCACAACTTCCGCAGTTCATAAGGATGTTCCAACATACCACAAAACAACTTAACACTGGTTTACACTCTAAGTTTTCTACCCATATCCATAGGTAAAAGAAGTGCTCGCGATCATAAAAGGGCATGTTGAATTTTAATCAAGGGAAAATATTTTTAACCCATTCGTTTCTGTTTTTTTTTCGTATAATAAAAGTATTTTATTTTATTTTACACGGTTTATAATCAAATTAAATAATTTGTATTAAAAATCACATGTCTTTGTAATTTATTTTCTTTTGTTCTTAAAGCATGATTGTCAGTATTTAAACATGAACATCTCAAGAAATAGAGTAGTTGCGCAAAAAAAATCGTAAATGATGTAACCTATATTGCAATGTGTACCATATCTGTAAAAAAAAATGAAAGTTCTTTAGTCCATAATTTCCAATAAAAAAGTTCATTGATCCGTAAGTAAGAAAGAAACAGAGAATTTTACAAATATGCATAAGAAGTATATACCTAAACTAAAATCAGTTAACAATTTTTACAATAAATAAATAAATAAAACAAAATATGAAATTCAAAATAGTCTAAGTAGAATTCAATTTTACAAAATATGCTTACATTTAGAAATAGAATTGGGTGGAAAAAATTAAGATGAAACAAATGGAAGACAAGACAATTGCAAGATTGAACCGTGATTTAATGGCAAGCATTCTAACGTATGGTTTATTGGAGTTGACATTGATGTGTGATAATCGTTTTAAAATCAGGTATTTATTTCTGCCATACAATACCTCTGTTTGAATTCATTATTTGCCAGCTGAACTAATTTTGTTATATTAATAGTTGAATTAGGTACCTACTTTTATAACCAACTACCGTTATGTAGAAATGTATGCTATTCAAAGAACTGAAGAATTGATACGATTTATTTTTCGCGCTTGATTTGTCACGCTAATGTCAGTGTTTATAATAATATAATTTTGTACGCGGCTCCAATCTTTTCAGTTAAGAGATATAACTAAGGCCGTATTATCGTTATAAATGCTACCACAATAAATACTGCCAACCGCTCAGTATCCCGTGGATTTTGCTAATTGTATGGAATACATTCATCCTGCTACAACATAAACGTATATTAATCCCTTTATGACACATAAAGTCCAGTTTTTCAGTAACAGCCCACGGGCAGAAATATTTGCACGTGCAGAAAAGTATGAACTTAGCTAATCATGACATTTCTTCCTTTTGTAGCCCCCTGGGCGAAATAGCAGTAACTTTAACACTTAAAGAGGCACGGGTTTTTTTCTTTATAGACATAATAAACTGCACACACTGCAATTTCACGTAGCCTCACTTTCTCAATTGTTAGTCTCAATTACTGAAATTAAAATTTTGAGAGAAGAATTAGACAAAAGTAGACAGAAGAATTTCTTGCTTTTTTATTCCAATGCATGTAATGTGTGGGGAGCACCGTACTAGGAATATATGGTTTTACATTTATAGACTTCATGTATTTACGATCTAATAGATACGCTATACAGAATTCTGTTGCGCTTGGTCGGTAGTCCGTCCTCAAACGTGCTAGTGATAAACTATAAACTCTAATCTATCCAATTTTTGCACAGATTATGTAAATGATCCTCACATACTATCCGATTACCAGACAAATAGCTGTCATCGGTGGAGCAGCGTTTGTTATTATCTTGTTTCTATTCTGTTATGGAACTCAGCTGAGTGAGGTTGAGTAAGGTTCTATTATAGCATAAATACTATCGTACAGGGCATTATGTAACAACTCACTCGTAAACAGTAGCTGATTGAAAATTAACTTGAGTTCCCAATCGCGGGAGGAGACTTTTTTAATATAATAAACAAACTTCTCAGGTTATACAAAAACAAGTAGGGTAAGGTGGTACATTTTCGAACACTTAACAAATATTCTTATTTTATGAACACAGTAAACTTAAGACAAGTTCAACTGTATCGTAATCACAAAGTTGGCAATGTAGTTGACCCTTCACAAAAATATGAAAGTCAAACAGCTGTAAAATTGGTCATTGCAATCAATCTTTCATTTCCAGAATATCGTTCGAAAATGTACCACAGTAGGTACAATTCTAAACACCAGTGGATACTATTTCGAACAGTGGCATTTTCAACTAACGAATTGCTTTCTTCCAAATATTATATTTTATTATTATTATTATTTATCAATAATATGAGCGTAATAATGAAGTGTCACGTTTTGAATAGGCAGATGACAGGTTTGGGGCATGTGGTCAGCATGCCGACTCCTACGTCAGTTATTGATGGCTTACTGAACCGGAGCCGCTACTTCTTTATGAATTAGCTCTTCGGTTGGTGTCAGGAGGCTGAATGCACCCCGTTCCAAATCGCCCTACCTCAGAAAAATTCGAGGAGGTACCGGGGATCGAACCCAGACTTGCGGGTCCGTAGTCAGCAACCACTAGACCATGCAGGTGGGTCTGCAATAACATCAAGAGCAATAATAAAAAATACTTAACAACTCCAGAACGATTTCTGTTTGCTATTCTGTATTGCATAACTGCTGAGATGTAATAACAATCCAGAGGAAGTGTAATTCATAAATCTTCGTTAAAATAATACCACTGTTGAAAGCTGTGTGAATGCCATCCTTTAAATATTTGACTGGCACAGTTAATAATAATAAACATGCAGAATGCTGTGATGGCAAAACAGCTTTTCCATGCAAGCGATCGCGGGTTAAAGTACTGTTCGAAATTGTACCTAAAATCTGTTCGTATTTGTACCTCGAGCTAATTTTTGTAAATTATACATAGTTGCAAATTCCACTCACGAATGACCATTGTTGTGCCAATGACTTACGTATTAAAGACTACGCTATTTGTTGGTATGAGTTAAAAATTGGTCCTCAACAATGTATTCCAGTAACACAACGTGGGATTATAAGCAATTTTATAACGTGCCATTTTTCCAGCATGGAGTTCTTACCTTCGATTGGAAAATAATATTTTATGGCCGAATGAGTCAACTTAAAACATCATTCTCGCGGATACAGATCAACAAAACAATCAGTATGGACACTATATAATTAAAAAAAGGTTGGCTAACATTTGAAACCCAAAACTGGATAAATATCTTAGTCCGTTCAGAATTGTACCATGTTCGAAAATGTACCACCTTATCCTATATCTGTCTTACTCTTATTAGTCACAAGTCATGTGCAAGAAGTTAAAGCAGTAGTAAATTTCAGTGGAAAATAACGAGAACAAGCGTAAATGATTTATTCTCCAACTTCCCCATTATTTTTTTGAATTTTAAGTGTTCAGAATTGACCAAGTCAATATTAACCATTAAAATACTTTTACAAGCATAGCACCAAACATACTTCAAGCGATTCATATACAGCACAACATTTTATTAATCTACCTCTAACAGAAACCAAATTTCTCACTTCGGCAGGATAAAAGCACAGAATTAATTTCGGTCCTCGTTTTATGTCCTACCTGTTTTCTGTGAAAACTAGGTACCTACCCCTAGTAAGAATTAAGGCCCGGATTTTTAGGTTTTAATAAATTCTGTATTAGTTTTTAAACGTATTAAAATATTTTATTTGAGTTTTTTACTATTTTCAGACAAGTTTTTAAATTTCACTTTAATAAGTACAGTAAATTAACGTAAATATATTACTGTAATTATTTTTTTACAAACAATTTCTATGACTCTGAATCACAAAACCGTAGGAACGCTTATACTTAATTTTGAACACATTATTGAAAGCAATTAATTTTACCCCTTGTCATGTCCATCTTCACTATATAAACTTAACAAGAATGTTTTCAATTAATCAACCAATTTTAAGAATACTTTACTTTCGGCGTTTTGCTGGAGTCAACTCTGAATAAACTGAAAGAGTAAACTTCTTAAGAATGCCTATAATTTGCTTCTAAAGAAACCTTTCGGTTCACTAACGTTTTTCATTACCATGATAATGTGGTTACAAAATGACAAAATATTACAAATGCAATGCTACATTTTTTTTTCTACAAATGTACGGGTGACAATGAGCATCTAGGCAGATATATAAAAAGTTATTTTAGTACAACAAAAATAACTCATTAATAATTAATTATATATTATTCATTTGTTAATTTTTTATTATTTTAATAAAAAAAATTAGTCATTTTTAGTTTTTAGGATTTATGAGATGGACTATGTGACTGCCATGACAATAAAACGGATAATTATGTTAAAATATCACAGTTAGCTAGCAAGGAACAAAATAGTTTAAGACCTAAAAATCCGGCCCTAGTAATAATACAAAAAGTTGAATATTAATTAATTCAATAAGTGTTTGTTTGAACGAGAAGCGATCAAATAAAAAAATCGTTGCATAATGCAGAGAGCCATATGATATTTTTTATCAAAGAGTGCTGGTATACAACCATAGTAAATAATACAATTGTCATAACAATTGCCCTGTAAAGCAAAAATTTATCAATTCCCTTGTACAATGTACTTCAGTTGAATTATGCATACAGCTGTTTCTTTATCTCATAAAAAAAACCGTTCCACTAGGCGTTATGTTATATAAAGTATGATAAACACACCAATTCTCTCCATCGATCTTCCTTAGCTTGTCATGTTTTACAAAATAGAATATCTAAACTGTTCTCGTATGCGTAACATGTTACATTCCTATGCCAGATGAACTTCCGTGCTTGCTTAGCGGACACCTGGCATCGTTACAAAAAACTCATTTTCCGTCGTTTGTGTGCATGGCCAGTGTTGAGCTATCTCTTGAAGATGCAGCATCACACATAAATCGATCATCCCGTTGGTCATCATCACCTTCATCATCGTAGTGCACGCCTTGAAGCCGTGTTCCTCGGAGACAGCTTCATCTTCATCAATCCATATTTTGTATTATCTTTTTCCTGACCCACCTCATACTGTTTTAACTTAATTCTTTCTTTTTCTTCTGTCTAGACATTCAACATAACTCATCGCTATAGTTCTTTTTGTAGGCCTAACGAAACGTTAACTTTTAATTAATTTTCATATTCATTTTATCGGGTCATTGGTTCTCAGAAAAGGTTTTCTCTTTATCTCGATATAATAAATGAGTTTAGATTTAATCTTGTACTGCATAAATTAGTATTGTTGGTACAATCGGTGCAGTCTGAAATAATGAATTCATATATATTCGCCCCAACGTGATAAAACATGTTTTCATGGGAAAGAAAAATATTTCAATGTAAACAAGAGGATAAGTTTATTAAATTTAATATCTTAATCTTTACAGCATAAAATGCTGAAATATGAACGTAGAAACAAGTAGAACGAAAAGGGAATTGTTAAAGCCATATGCAGTCGAGTAACCATAAGTTAATCAAACGTAATCTACAAACATAACGCAGAAAGAATGTTTTATTACTGATTACATAATTTCATCTGCATACAAATAGTTCTTGTGTCGAGTCAAGGAAAGTTGTATTGTGATTTTATACTAGCGTCTTAATAAATTTGGAATATACATTTTTGTATATTTCATAATAGTATATTTTCGTAATAATAGTAATATGAATCAGTTTCTTCTAGTTTACTTTTTCGATATCCGAATAAAATGAATCCAATTAAGGGGTAGTCCACAGGGTAAAATTTGAATAAAATTCGTTCTTTATTATTTTTAGTTATTCTTCCTTCTATAATTGCCTAGTCAGCAGTCTGAAAATCCTAAAATAATGCTAAGCGTACCCGTATAGGCTATCGCAACGTAAGCGACAACTCAATAGTTCTACTCTCATAGTCGACTCTTTATCCTTTTGAATAAACTTTGTTCTTAAATATAAGCTGTTATCTTT
Source organism: Ectobius pallidus (assembly GCA_964059195.1). Taxonomy (NCBI): domain Eukaryota; kingdom Metazoa; phylum Arthropoda; class Insecta; order Blattodea; family Ectobiidae; genus Ectobius; species Ectobius pallidus. The sequence continues at coordinate 101,293,702 of CAXKWD010000009.1, forward strand.
TTAGAACTATTTTACTTCTAGATAAATTACGCGTTACAAGTTAAAAGGTGGTGTTTTTTCTGGGTTACTTATTTTCTTTCTGTTACCTCCCCTAGAACTCCCTAATTCGTTTCCTACCCAATTCATACGAAATTCACTAAATAGACAGGCTGCACTTTCGTGAAATTCACAATAGACAAGCTGCCCTTATTTGAATAGACGTCATTGGTAGATGACATAATTGGGCATTTGGTTAGCATACCGACTCTTGTTCTTATTTTACTGATAATTTTTAGCAGTCCTCTTTTCTAAAATTCAAATAACAATTGAGTTGTCCTCCTAAAGCTGAGAGCCCTACTTTCCAGAAGTCCCTACTTCCGAAAAATCGAAGCAAGTACCGGGAATGGAATCAGAGCCCCAGATCAGTAGTCAGTTTTGCTCAGCAGTGGACTAGGGAGGCGTTTATTGCACCAACTAGTGTTGCATTTAATTACAATTACAACTCGTGGTAATCTAAAATCAAACAACATATACCTAAACATGTAATAGATAGCCTATTATAGGTGCCTAATTGTAGCCGAAAGTGAGATAGAAGTACGTAATTTTAACCACTATTGTCCTTTTGTTTCTGTTTCATTAAGACTGTTCAATGAACATTAATTGTTTACATTGCTTTTGCAGTAGTGTGACGAATATTTATTCCGATCACAGACATTGAAAACAATCGAGTAACTTCAAATTCAATTAAATCTAAATTAACATTTCCACAGAAATAATCATTCGATTTCCGTAGCTTGTATTAAATCCGTATGTAGTAATGCAGTTGTCAGTGATGTCGAACGGATATTGCGAGGGTTATATTAAATCTGTAGGCCTATATCCGGTATCTAGGAGAGGAAATTTAAAATTAAATAATTGATGCTTTTGATTGCTGTATATCTTTTAATGTAAATCTAGTCTTTTATAACTTTTTCTAATAATTATCTTGGCTTAAGCCCTCTGTAAACTCTTATTGATTTTTTTATTAATACGCTTTGCCTATATGTAACGTAACAACATCATAATGATATCCATTACAATACAGAATTTCATTAAAACACTTGTGCCCTACCATTGAACAATATCTTGCAGTAGTCGAGCCTTGAAAGCAACAATTCGAACTTCATAATAAATAGCCTTATTTAAAATAAAATCAATTTTATGTTAATTTTAATATTATATTAAATCGAGTTCCTCTCATCTATTGTAATGAATGTTGTTTGACAAGAGAAGCCCTGCGGCCTGCATGACTTGTCGCAAAAGATAACTACTAACAGTTGATCGCAGAGAGTCGTTTGTTTTATCGATTTGCAATCGAGTATTCTAAAAACCCAAAACTTAAGACATTTAATTATGATCGAACAATAACAGTCGTATGCTTATAATGATAGGCCTACAGGGTTTGTCAGAAAAGTAATGTCCGTGATTCACTTAGAAGATATTTATGTCGTTCCTATTGCGTTCATTTGAGTCTCTTGAGCAGCGAACATTGGAATATTTTTGACAAAAGAACTGAATAACCTTGGACCAAAACTGGAGCAGTGTTTGAGTCCAGCAATAGAATAGTATTTTGATCATGGAGGATTTAAATTATTTTCGGTTCTCGTTACAACCATGCGAGTTAGATCTAAATTCAATTAGATTTTTTTATCTTACGTAACAATAGGCCTATATTTATAAATTTTTACAGTATTGAGTACATTAAAATGAAAAGAAATTATAATAGATGAGTAGTCAAATTACGAAATATTTTTACAGTTAAATCAAAAGATTGACCCTTAGATTCGTTTGATGAGGTATGTGACTGAAAACTTATATACCTTGACTGAAAGCATTCCAGACTTTGATTCTAGCCTGTAGATGTTGAATTGGAGGTCTGAGTATTTGCAGTTCCTTTCCATCCAATGCTTTCTTTGAAAGAAAATATAAATAAAACTATATATTTTTTTTATTTATGAGTTATGACATAATACAAGTTTATTTTCAATTTCACACCTATATGGAGGCTTATATTTAATTCTTTTAAACAATAAAAATGTAGCCTTATGAAGAATTTCACTCAGCCTATAAAAAATGCCATTTAATCTTAATAAAACAGAAAAATGTATAAATATTCCCTCTTAAACGTTGAATTGTTTATAATCTCCTAGATACAAGATATGCTAATATACTGTTGATTATTCCCACCATCTAAAACGTTGAATTGTTTATTAATCACCTAGACACGATATATGATTAGGTATAGTTGATTACTCTATCTAAAATGTTTAATTGTTTATTAAACGCCTAGATACAAGATATGATCTACAGTTGATTATTCCATCTATCTGTTGAATTCTTCATTAATTGGTTAGATACGAGATACGATATACAGTTGATATTGTTATACATATTATGATAACAATAAATTCAAGATTCCTTTTTGTGTAATTTAATCTCTGAAAATGTTAAAGTTATATTACGAACTTATATTATTACTGAACCGCCATAAGCATGAGCTTTGCTCATCCGGGGCATTGTTTATCTTGTGTATATTATCATGAGTGTAGTAAATGAAATTTCATTTAGTTTCATTTAAAATGTAATTAAATCAGAAATAATAACCGAAAGGACAATGATTAATATATGGGGAGGGATGCAGTTGTTACAACAAACTAAAATGCAGTAAGTTGGGCTGATTTTGTTTTAATTTTACACTTCTTTGGAAGTGACTGTCTAGGTCCTCTGCCTTGAAAATAAATGTTTGGCAGTGAAGGCTAAATCTTTATTTTAAAATAAGTTAAATTTATCGTAATGAGTAATTCGCATAACAGTAAAATGAACATATGATCAAATTCCAATAAATAACTGTCGTTTTTCAATTCCTCAACAGTTTACCTATCATTTTAAAAGGATCAATCTGTACGATCTTTGCGTAAAATCCGTTATGCGAGGAGCGTTGACTTTTTCATTGTTTCCTAACATTATAAGAAGTAAATTTTCAATCACGTAGAGCAAATAACAGGACCAAATCAATAACAAGTTACATAATTTGAGAGTAACGCAGCGTAATACTCTTGAGATGTTGTTATTGGTACTTATCTTTAAAATCAGGAATAATATAACAATGTAAGTGAGGTTAAATTAGAATTGGTGATTTGAATGATGAATTCTGATTCATGATATTTACTGAAAAATACTCTTCTTGGCTGACAGGGAAATGATGGGAACTAATTTACGACAAGTCTAAATGCAGCGAAAGTGGTACCACAAGAAGAGCTTAAATCGTTGGTATGCACAGAACGCAATCCGAAATTTCTGTTATTTGGTATAAGAGAATGCTTCAGTTTTGATACAAGTCAACTACACGTGCTTTACGTATAGTTGTAACAAACAAATAGAATTTTGAGGCAAAGCTTAAATTATTCTTACATAACGTACAACTTTAGTCCAATTTACTTCAAATTCAAACTTTATTGTGTTTTGGACTCGTAACAATATTGTTTTTGTGCGATTGTATTAATCCTTTCAGAGCTATATATATATGGTTATATAACCGATCACTAAGGGAAACTATCAATGGACTCTAGTTTTTAAATGAAAGAGAACATTTTCAGTAGGATGGTTAGCATGCATAAATAATAAACGTAATATGTGGATAAAAATCTAACATTTTAAGTGTAACATTACTCTAATAATCTTATATTTCTGCTTTAAATACTTGTTCGATGTGACGCATTTATGCGTCAGTAGCAATGAAAAGTTTAATGTCATTGCTTTGCGAAGTGTTTTGAAAGAATTTTGTAAATTTTACAAGCAATTGATTTGTGTAATATTATAAATAACTTTTGTACTCTGTTATAATTTTAGTGTCTTATTAATTCTGATTTAAATTAATTTTTAGTGTTAAATATTGTTTTTTTTTTTAATAAGTTTATGATTGAGGCTATGCCCCATTCTATTTCATCATAAATGTTTGCCTATATGGAATTTTGATCAGAGTAGGATATAAAATGACCATTTTATAATTATTATATTATATAATTATTTAAATTTCTCATCCCAGCGATCCTCGTACGTCGTATCTCGCTTTCTTAACTTAGCCTAAGTATGTTTGACTTACGGAATGTATTGTAAGTATAGTCTATAAATTATAACAGTTTTTATAATATTTTGTGAGAAAGTCGAAAGAGAAAAATCACATTTAACGTTATCATAGCTAAATTTATATATTTATATAAACAGTCATGAAGTAAAATCATCAGTGGGCTCTAATTTTAGACTCGATGAGAACAATTTTACTAGAGAAGCTGATATCCATTGGTGACACTCGTTAGAAGAGGAAAGAAATCTTCACATTCTACATAAAACAATAGTGTATTAACATAATATTTATGTTTTTACACGTTACTTTTATATGACATATTTATACGTCAGTAGCAGGGAAAAGGTTAAATATTTGCACGCCTCAATCTGCTTGTGATCCCTCTAAAATATTTAATTAGCAAAAGTCAGATGTAATTAATTTAGAAGATAAATATATCAACATCATAACGAACAGTCAAATAAATAGGAGCATATTTCATAACGTTTCATAATAATTTTACTTATTGCCTTAACGTTTTTGCAAGATGTTCTATGCTAAATTCACTTGTACATAATATTACCGTATTCCTTCATGTTCGGATTGAAATGACAAACCAAATTTATATTGTTAAGACTACGTAGACTTTTTTAAACCGTAGACCTAACGTACTCGTTATTTACCGTAATAAAGGAGACTGTTCAAATCCGTATGCAATTTAATTATGCAATTATCTTTGCTTCTAAAAGTAGTTCACTTCTTTCTAATTATGTTTCTGTAAAGAAGTTGGGACAGCTTCAAAGGATTAAGGGACTAGTTTCTGACTACCAGTTATGAGGTCCCTGTCTCGATTATCCGCAGGGTCATAGGATTTGTATCTTCTATTGCGATCGTGGTCCGGTTAATTTGTAAGGATTTAACATGAAACTATATCGCAAACATTGGAAATGGTACATTCATACAGAATAAAAAACAGTTTTCAGCTGCTTCCAAATTTAAGTCGTTTAATTATTTTCCTCAGAAAATGTGATTTTCTTCTTACTTGCATGCTCATTGCTAGTTATACTTCCAGCTACATTTTATTAAATAACACTGTATGCATTATGCAGATGTAGGCTTACACACTCCATACCCTATACCTACGACTAACAAGTTTTATTATTATTATTTTTTTATTTTTTTATTTTTATATTTTTTGGAGCCTTCGAAGAACTCAGTATACGACTTAATAGGCCTATCAGTCCAAGAATTTTTATTCCTCTCCTGTGGGCGGTGTATGATGTGAGATACAACAATGACGATAATGCTCTCCACAAACTTTTCCCTTGGTAAACAACGGCTTCGATTAAAGAATAATAGATTTTGATAGATCGTTCACTTTGTCAGTACATAGATTTTAACTGTCACGCCAAGTTTACTCGAGTAGAAAATTCAATTTCACCGACCGATTAAATGGGTTCATCTGCCTGTTATCGAATTTCATCAATACAACCTCAAAAGAAAAGGTATTTCACTGTCATTAGTTCTAAAGTGTAAGTCAACATTCTCTTTCACAATTTTGATACACTTCAATAGAGAGCATAATGTTTTGGATTTTCAGGTAAGATTTCCTATTTATACTGTATCTTGAGTAATTGACTTTTGCTGTTTTTGAAAACTTAAATGTGAGCAATTTTCGATTTTTTCTTAGCTTCTCAGTTTCAGTTTCAGTTTCAGTTTCGCTATATTATAGTGGAAATGTCAAAACTTTCATTCCCAATCTTTATTAACATTTTGATTACAAAATATATGACTGTAACCAATAACATGAAAAAAACCGTCAGCGTGGTCTCCTAGTTAGCGTCGCTGGCTACTTTTCCTCAGACCCGGGTTCGATCTCCGGTAACTCCTCAGTTGGTGACACGAGGTTTAGTGCAGCCCGTTTCAGACCTCCCTACCTAGAAAAATACGAAGAGGGACCGAGGATTGAACTCAAGACCTGCGAATCGTAAACATCAACTAGACCACGCATTTACAAGGGCTCAAAAAATTAAGTGACAAACTTTTTCGTCTTACTTTCGTAAACATTTTAATAATAATAAAATCTTTATTGTCGAAGACATAATAAATGTGTAGACAGTGTCGAAGTTTCCTCTAATACTAGCGTAAATACCAATATAAACTACTAATATAAATCAATTAAAATTAAGTGTATTTCTTAAAAGTTATGTGTATTTAAACGTTCCACGCGTGCATCCTCCAAACTGTAGGGGCATATTTGTATTAAGATAGTTTAACAAGTTTTAAATAAATTTAGCGTCTTGATATTAACAGTTCAACTATTACATAATTGCAAACATGTGTTTTACTAGTTGTAGGTAATTGGTGAGCCGGTGTGAGAAAAACCAATGTGAAAATGAATGATCAAGGAAAAAATAAATTTGATTAGTTGTGTCGTAACCTATCCCTCCATATTGACCTAACTGCATCGGTGCAGCCAAAACAATGAAGATCTGCATTACGCAGGTTGTTCGTGAATATTAAATCAGATCAAGAAGATGAACACAAAATATGTTAAGATCGGCCGATCTCCGTTAGAATACGGATCATGAAATTAATGGATGTCACGTATATTACCGACCTAGTCATGTCTTACCTTCACCTTCAATGGGAACGATAGCTAAGCTATAGAGTTTTTTTTTTATCTCTCTGTATATTAACATACTTCGTTAAATCTTGTACTCCATGATCACTTTTACGGATATTCTCGGTTTAGTCTGGACATTGTAGTTTTAATTTGCTTTTGTTCTGAGAATTTAGATGAGAATTTCGTGACCTTTTAAGGTAACCTCACTGGAATCCGCTACCGATTCACGGTTTGATAACCCCCCAGTAAGAATCCACGACTTATCAAAATCAGTTCGCAAACCCATATTAATAAGCTTGGTAAATACAGCTCTTAGAAAGAACAGCTACTTTCGCAAATCATGACTACCTGTCAGTTTCTATTAAAATACGGAAACTAATGTTTTTTAGAAGTTTTAGTTTTTTCTTGAATTTGAAGAACTAAATGTGCCAGAAGAAATTGATTTGTAGGCTTACGAACAGAGGATATTTCAATTAAATACATATGGTTTTGAAAAAAAAAGTAATAATAAGACAAAATTCCTGCTATTCCACATGAAAACAGCACAAGACGAAATAAAACTAATACTTTAGCAGAACCCAAATGGTTCGCTTCAGCTGGTCTATCACATAGCTCTACAGCTACAAGCTTTCACACAAATTTTCAAAAGAATTGTCTACGGCATGCAACTACTAGGAGAGGAGGTTTCCATCAATAAATGCTGCTATTCGTTATAAGTAGCCTAGCCGCAGTTTACAACTATACGGTTAAAATACTGAAATGCGATTGAAATCACCCGACTCTGATCTACCAATAATAATAATAATAATAATAATAATAATAATAATAATAATAATAATAATTACTGATTATTCGTGTGTGACTATGATAAATTGTGGGAAGATGACCACAACTACTTTGTTTGTGACTTCTGTGGTTATGAAAAAATGATTAAGTAACTGTTTAACTGGCATAATTGAAAGCGAGAGTCATGTCGATTATAATCTTTCAATTAAAGTTGTCGAGATGTCGAAGCAGTCAGAGTAGGACAATTTCAAAGATAAAAATCGTGACTGACAAAATACAAAATGGGCAGACAAACCATTTCCTGTTGTCCTAGTCAAACTGCAGTGTAAGCCTAGAGTAAGATTCCTTATAATGAATGACCAATGATACCAATTATGGAGGAAACTATGAAACCTCTCTTGAAGTGGAAGGTCTACAGTACTTTTTAAATGTCAGATAAATTGTAGGCTTCATCCCTAAAATCACGCTTAGCCTATATCCTTGAAATTTTATCACACAGACAAACAGCAAATTGAACTGATCTTTTAAGACCTGACAAGTAAGTTAAGATACCGCGCCTATTTTTTTTCAGAATTGCCAAAATTGCATATTACTATTAAAATAAGGATAACTGAGTCTTGTTTTCTTATTTTGTCCACAGATGTTGCCCCAGCAGTTTCCTCTCGGAACATTACTAGTTTTATTACTATATAAAATTCTGTCATCTAAATAAATGTTACGAGTAAAACAGTTTGCGCCCTTCTAGACAGGTATATTACATTAATGATTTACATGTATTAATATGTTTTTGCCTTGGTGATTTTACATTCCTTTTAATATCCTCCTCGCTCCTTGGAGAGTAGAAGTTCAAGTCTGATGAAGACATCCAATCGGCGGTGCATGAATGCCTACATTGTCAACCAGAATAATTTTTTCTCATGCGGTATCGAGGCACTTCCTATCCGATGGCATAAGTGCATTAAACTTGGAGGGGACTGTATAGAAAAATAATGTACAAGCTAACATTCTTCCTGCAGTAAAATAGTAGAAAAAAATTAATTGCTGTTAGTTGTTAATTATTCTTACGTTGTATGCGTTGGGCCGGTTAATAGTCTTGTATAAATTCAACACTAAAGAATAATTTTCACGTAATTATAATTCTTATTAATCGTTGTCGAAAAAATAGTGTGCAATACACATGCGTTAAGGACTACATTAAGGAATCTCGAATTTAAAATGTCTCACTATCTGCTCGTTTTTAAACTCTTCTTCGATTCCCTTAGGGATGCGTTTAGGCTTACCACTCTTATATCGCATTTATGCTATAGCGTAACAATACAAACATTTTACGTCTTTTTAATACAGTATTCAATTCTAAAATTAGTTTTTAAAATATTGTTTTAATCGAAATACAGTTGTTCCTGTTTACTTTAATACTATGATGGTCGGAAAATATTGTTCATCTCCATTGACCAACATGCTTATGATTATGCTTTGCTCCTGGAAAAGTCACGAAATATATTTAACAGTAAAGTAATGTAAAACTTGAATATTGTAGAAACTAGGTATAGTGCCCTTTAGGTCTACTTCCCGCTTCCAAATTTGTTGCAATATATAAATCATGATTAATCTTTTAATCTTGATTAACTTCTATTGACGTATATATTCGTCGCTACAAAAATTGCATAAAGGATTAGGTATAAGCTGAATTCATTAAAGTTTTATCTTAAATATCAATATCCACGTATTAAAATCGTCATTTGAAAAAAAAAGAAACAAACTAGCTGTTCCTTTTTTTAAAGTTGGTTATAAACCTCTTGTGATTTTACTGGATGAAAGCTTGAATTAAAATGTTAATTCATCTCTGGAAGGGTTAAAGAAAGAAATATTATGTAAATCTAGAAACATTCTGTTTTGGTATTTGAAGAGTAAATGTCTTGTAAATGTTAGGAAAAACGAAGGATAGTGACAAAGACTTCAGATATGGTTGAATGAGATTGTCAGTATCTTGAGACGTCGAGCACGGTTTCAAGTAGTGACATACGACACTATGAGTAATTGTGACACCAATCCACCCGTCCTTTTCTTCTTGTACGGTATAATTTCAACTCCATAAATTGTTTTGTTAGCTCCAGTCAACGGAAAATGTCAACAGGTTATTAAAACAGCTTCATTAAATAGTAAGATTTAATCTAAATATGGAATGAATAAACCTTGTGTCGTCTTCTGCTTCTCTTCCTCAGCAATCCAATTAGCAGACTGGTTCTATATTGAAATCTTAAAAGTTCTCTCAAATACTTGTATATTATTCATATCCTGTTTGCACTCATCCGTACCAGCATCAGTATAAGTTATTTGTCGTAATACTGAATGAACTGGTATCAGTTGAAATTTATAGTGGATTAAATAGACCTATGGTTAAGGCACTGATCAACTTGGATCTTCGAATCGATTATATGTTTCTAATAAATCCTTTTTTTAACGCATTTTCACGTGCGATCATAAATGGTAGTGATTAGCGTGTCGCTTCAAAGAGATCGTACTAATTTGAAAATCTGCCGATGGCCGTCCTGCTGATGCATTTTTCGGAAACTTCGAGGGCTATAGCCAGCGTTCAGCTATTAATTTTTGTATCCCAAGCGTGTGATATCACCTTTAATAGACCCGTACTGCAACCACTAGTAAATAGAATACCGGTAGCCAAAAAATCATTTTAATAATGTATTCAGTTTTAATTTATAAATAATTATTTGCATTAACATGATGTACAACCTGTACTAACCATGAAGAATCACATCACATAAGAGGGGATATTTGGGTATATTAGGTAAAATATATCATTAAAATGTACCCCCTAGCAGAATTTTTCTATGTGTAGCCTACGTCTCTTTAAGTGCCGATAAAGATGTGATTTTCAAAGTTGACCGTAAAGAATTTTAAAAATAATTACTTTATAAAAGCTATGCTTACATTTGTTCGTAACTGGATGCAGGATATTCACTGAAACGTTAAATCTTTTAGCTTGAAAACTGTTGAAGCGTTTAGGATAATGCAACCAAGGGGACGCGTTGAAAATTGCAACACAGAATTGGCGAAGTACATAACATTCGCATTCCGGATTTGGAATTGAACAAATTACATGAGCAGTTTAAAGCGATTCTGTTCTTATTTTCAGTAGTAGTCAGTATTATTGGATTCTTGCTCTTTCGGTTTTTCTTTCTTAACATTATATTTAGGCGTATTATCTTGCATTAGAAATAGTAAGTTTTATTGTGTGTTTGTTTTCTTTTTTGAAACAGAAAAATGTGTTATAATAATAAATTGTAGTAAATAATAAAGAGGTATAAAAATAAAGAGGATTAAAATATGTATAGTATGCCAGTGCAATAAGTGAAATTTGAAATATTTATATTACAGTTACTCCATTTCTCAATATACTATTTTTAATAATGCAAATTGTTGGTTGCATAATGTCTTTATTGTTAAAGTAATTTAATATATAAATTATATGTATATAGCCTATGTATATAGTCTTATATTTTTTTCTAAAACTCACTTTAGGAGAACTATTTCAGTAAGCCTACCTCAGAATTATATTTTCGATTTTTTTAAATGCCAAAATCTTGTAATTTGAATACAAGTTTTATATTTTAAAAAAGCCACAGAATTCATCATAATTATATTTACGTAAAAAATGCAATTGTTGCTGTCCACAAATTTTATAAAAATAGACTATATTGTAGAAGTTTTGAAAAAAATAGAAAATTATTGTTTTTTAAAATAGTATTTAGCGTTTATTAAAATGACAGTCTGCAATGACAATGTTAAAGGGCATAAACAGAGATATCTAAGTAGTATTTTCACAGAAATGAAACAAAAAGTCGATTTTGAAAAGAAGAAAAAAAATCGTTTAAAAATTACGTTTCTCGCCGTCAAATGTTGCATATCCCTCCTGGTTCATCTGTAGTGCAGAATACTTTGATTACTTCAAATATTAAATATTCCACATCTAATGGATGTGAATATACAATATTAAAGTACCATCGTCCATCGGTATATTTACAGGGAATGCAACTAAGTATGGAGCCAAAGTATCGAAGCATATAATCCTAAGCCCCTAGCATATATGAGAGCCGTTACTTTAAGGTAATCTGAAAAGAAGATTACATAGTTGTGACCGGTATACGATAACATTAGCTGTTCCATTCATTCAAATTACTTCATAACGTTAATGTAAGAATAAGTATGGTTACTTCATATGATTTGTTTCTCTTTATTCACGATGTGTGAAACAAGATGTGTGGCATGGCAGGGGTGACCAACATAATTCTTTTGTTTTTACTTATCACTAGGGGGCGGATTTCTATGACATGTCATATTTTTCCCCTTTGCATTATTTCAGGTTTCCCACTAATTTAAACCCGATTCCAAGCATCCTGGTGAAAATGGAACGGCTTTTATTATGCATATATCTGCGTATTTAGGAAATTTTCAACTATTGTAGCATATTTAGTAGAAACATGCATATTTAGGTCATATTTTTGGCATATTTGTGTGCATATTAAAGAAATGTTGAAGTTTCATATCATATTTTGTAAATTTTGCACTATACTGATACTTTTTGAGAATTTACAGATATTTTAAATAATTAACATTATATTTTAGTAAAATGAATTGTAATGAAACTTAAAAAAATAGATAATGTGTAAGTGGTAAAGTCATATTTTAAATTTTATTGGTCATATTTTAACGTTTTTAGGTCATAAATGCATGCATATATTCTATTTTTTAGGTCATAGAAATCCGCCCCCTAGTTATCACATAATTCATTCATCATAATTACACTTACGTAAAAAATTCAATTGTTCCTGTCCATTCCGTTTTCACGCAAAAACTACTAAACAGATAGAGCTGAAATTTTGCGTGAATGTAGTTTAAATACGAGCAACGTGGGTCTATAGTCATTTTATAGTCATCGAATAATTCTCGTTATTCAACTAAAACCATCATAATTAATAAAATTCAGTGTAAGTTAAAATTAAATAATTAATAAAATTCAGTGTAAGTTAAAATTAAATAAGACATGACATATTAACAATACAGTTGAAACAGATGCACTTCATTATTTCACAGGTAACCAATAAGTCCTGGAAAATTTAAGTATTTTGTTTTGCAGAATGCTACTAAATAGATAAACTTGGTTACAGCACTTCACTAATAGTAACGCTAACGAAATATTATCATAAGAAACATTCATTAAGAGGAACGTGTTTTTTTGTCACATAACCATCAGTTATTGTAATATTAATATGAAATAGCTGGTTATCCATTCTTCGTACTGGTGAAAAAGCATTTTGCACTGTTTTTACCCCTCAACATCACGAGGAAGTAATCGCATTTCGTGTTTTAATGCGCCTGACGTTCTTCCGGAGTCTCGCTCGAGCAAGCACCTATTTACAAATGAGCTTCCGGGGGGGTCCTAAACTGAGCAACCATAAATTACTTACATCTTCCCTTCCTAAATGATACAAATCCTCAGTTTCCGGGGGGTCCTGAACTGATCAGCCATAAATTACTGACATCTTCTCGTCTTAAGTAACAAAAAATCATTGATTTTTCTTAACTAATGCTTAAATCTTACATTTTGGGGGGTCCGGACCCCTCAGGATCCCCCTTAAATCCGTCCTTGTGCTCGAGCGTTGGGCAATTGGCTTCCAGCATCCAATTGTAATTTCTGCTACCAGCCTACTCATTTTGCTCGCACAGACGACATTGTTCTAGCATTTTATGAAATATTTGAAACATGAATAGACACATATGTCAAATATTGAAATATTACTGCACAAGTGAACAAAAATAAACTGGTTCGCATGGAGTTAGTTGTAGGCAGGTATAATTCTGAAACTCCGGAAGAACGTAAGGTGCACTGACAAATGAAGTAATGTTACTTCCTCGTCATGATTTTCGGGTAAGACTAAACATCGCGCAGAATTTCTTTTCACCCCACGAAGAACTGATAACCAGCTAGTATCGTATATAATTTTATTTCTTTTGGAAAATAGCACCAAAATTGCAATCAATCGCTGGATTGGTTATATCAATGTGCCCGTTTCCAATGTCACAATTGCACTTGAAAGACGCCAAGAAAGCTTTAAAAAAATAACCAGAACTTTGACACATTCAAGTTCTTGGACAGCCTATTATCATCAGGGTAACCAGACGTCCTTTTTTGGGGGGTGGGCTTGCGGAATTGTGTGTGTGTATATATTATATACTGTATGTACAATTTATCTTGATCTTTTGTGTCTTTTTCTTCACCAGCAGTTACACTACTTGCAACAAGCGTATCAAATTATTGTCTATCAGAGATACTCGATTGCAGATTTAGATATTGTTACGGTAATGAGTTACTGTGTTACTGTCATGGATCTGGTTGAAAGTTTATAGTATCAATCGGTTCATGCTGTTAACTGCTAAAGCTGACTTGTGCTGTGTTCGCCATTTTTACTTTCTGCCTGTTGAGTGGAGGTTTCACCGGTCGCGAGCGACCCCTGGTGATTCTATAAGGTGATTTGTTTCCGGGATGTGCCAGTCCCCTGCCTAACACTTAGGCTACATGTAAGGACGACATACAAACCCGGCCGGGAATCGAACCTGGACCGTCGGGACAATTGATTATTATACAGTGAGTCCCACTCAAGAGTTTGCCAATGACGCGGGTTTCTGCGTCGCGGCTGGCACAGCTCCAACTCCCGGGCGATCGGGTGAAATATCTACGCTAATAAAGCCGCGATCGGTATAATGATTCAGGCCCTCACATTTACAGTTAAAATTACAATGAAAATAACCACGTAGCCTACCTCATCAAAAGAGATGTTGGAAATACCCTACTCTAGCATTCAGACAACACTGGCACCTTTTTAGGAAATTTTCTTTCACGCGCATAAGTTCAGCTTCTGAGACAGAGTTAATTTCTCTTGTGATATTGTCTTTAAGTTCTTCTAAAGTATGGGAAATTGACCTATACACTTTATTTTTCAAATTTCCCTATAAATAGTAGTCACATACTGTTAGAAAAACTTAAAGACAATATCACAAGAGAAATCTCGGAAGCTGAACTTATGCGCGTGAAAGAAAATTTCCTAAAAAAGGTGCCAGTGTTGTGTGGATGCAAGAGGAAGACATTTTCAACACCTCTTGTGAAGAGGTACGTGGTTATTTTCATTGTAATTCCAAGTGTAAATGTGAGAACCTGAAGCAATTCACCGATCGCGGCTTTATTTACGTAGATATTTCACCCGATCGCTCGGGAGTTGGAGCTGTTGCCCACCGCGACGCAGAAACCCGCGTCATTGGCCAACTCTTGCGTGGGACTCACTGTACCATAGGAATGGTAATTTAATTATTATAGCAGTAAACCGATGTGTGTTTCAATTTTCATCACTGATTATCGGCTGGGTACCCCTGTGGTAGGGAATCTCGAGGACGGAATTAAGCTGACAGAATAATTTAGGGTTTCTTATTCAAGAGTCTCACGTGTGAGTGGGGGATTAGCATATTACGGTGCTAGCAAGGCTAATGAGATCGTGTAATTTGTTTATTGTTACCTGTAGCAACCGTTTGTTTTGCTCCCAGCTCACCGTGTGAAGCTTGCTTTTTCCTCCTTTCAACTAGCCATGTCCGAGGCTTGTATCACTAACAATATAAAAGGGTGTTCAGAATGCACAACCACTCCTATTGTCGGTTGTAGTGCAACTAGGCGTTTATTGCGAAAACCACTTTGTAGGTAAACACTATTATCCTTTGCTAATGCACTGATAAATTACCTTCGACTTGGAAGATAATGAGAACATTCACTGTATTCATTTGTAACTAACTTGTTAGAAATAATATAATTACTTGTCTTCTTACGTTGATGTTAATACGGTCACACCCTTATCCAATAATTTTCTTTCTTTGTCGTAGATTTACCTCTCCCTTTTAGGATTTAAAAGACCCAAGCCACCCGGGCCTTATAGGGCCGCGACCTGTCGGAGATAGATTATCTTTGGATCACAAGGACAAGGACCAGACAAGGACATGGAGGGCCTCCCTGGATGCATGATCAGCCCAATGCAGGGCCCACCTCTGAGACAACACGAATAATAGGACGATACACACCATTCACACACACACACACTCTCTCAGAACAAGGCGAGGGTGGGGATAAGGATGATAATGACGGCCAGATGATATCCGGGGACCACAGGGGCCTAAAATTACCCGACATTTGTCTCACAGGTGAGGGAAAACCCCGGAAAAACCTCACCTAGGTAATTTCTCCCGACCAGGAATCGAACCCGGGCCCGTGAGGGGATTGAACGCATCCCCTGAGCCACAGCGGTGGACCATTACTAACAATAATGCATATAATTTATGCATATTTTAACTTTTTCTTAACAAACCAAGAAATTAACTGTCGAAATACCGTCAGAATTTCGTGCCCAGAAATTTTAAGTCTGAAAAATTCATCAACCGAGGCTAGCTTTTTTACACCCGCTATCAGGTTTGAACCAGCGACTTACGGAGCTTAGATCCGGGCTCTGCAGCAACGCGGCCGACTATTGGATAAAAGAGATATACTTAATTCATTTACGGTGGTAGAATATTGTTTTTATTTACAATCTGTATGGAATACTTTACGCAGATACTCACGCTTTTTTCCCCACTTGTCGAATTAAATCAGGTAATTATATTTTCTTTTTTCGTAATGAAGAGTTACCTCTATTTTTTCCGAACGTCTATAGAGCAATTCAAAATTTTGAGGTATGATTTGTGTATAATCCTTCGTAATATTGAAAATGTATACGAGATAAGAGCAGTGCGTTTACTGAAATATTTTCTGCATAAAGTCGTCAGAACGGTACAAGTTATTCATGAAATAAACACTCGCATGTCTTAAAGTCATTATTTGAAGTAAGCCTTATCGCTATCCGGTATTACGGCAGTTCAAATTCAACACTAAAATTTTACGAGGCAATAAAACTTACTGGATGCAGTTTTGTTCATGTTTTTAGTAATTATCGGTACAATAGTGTACTTTCTTCTTCTTTTTTGGGTCTGTTGATTAACCCTAATTACTTAAGAATGCAATCGAGATCTATAGTGCTTAAAAAGTAGTACGTAAAACGAAATGACTATATCCTTACAGTGAACCGGTCTTAAATATAAAATAGGCAAGCTTTGACAGTAAAACATCGGGAAATAGTCTGAAATTTGTTCTAATTTTTTACGTGGATACCTGGTTGTTTGCAGATGTTGGCTGATTTAGTCAAATGTCTGGTTTTACCGATGGTATCAATATTTATTTATATTTCCCTCTGGTGTAGTTAAGGCCTTAAGGCCTTCTCTTCCACTAACCAGAGGTGATACGTTCAAACGGTACCAAATAATCTAATTAATAAAAAGCGATATTATTATATTATATAAACGTAAATTATGTTAGTGAAAACTATAATTAAAACTATATTAAACTATAATATTGGAAGTTCAACATTGTAAGTAGAAAAAATTAAAGAAAAAATAATAGCCCATTAATAGGTAGAAAAAGAAAAAAGTAAAATAAATATAAATTAAAGCAATACTAAAACAATAAAAATTTTAACATGAAAGTAGTACCGGGTATATAATATAAATGTTTATGGTTAATATCGTACTTAAATTTGCTTGAAATATTGATAACTTTCTTCTGTACGAAACTGAGTAGAAGTCATAACAGTAATAAGGGCAAAATGTTCTGAATCATGTTTTGACACCTATTATTTTGATGTACATTTAAGCAAATTATAGACTGTTGCTGGTTAATAAGTTCCTGTAAAGGAAATATTCGACCTGCTGATCACATTGGGTTGTAGTTTTATAGTTTACTTGTGGTTATTTTCGTCTAAGAATCAAGTTGAGAATATCGTTCCTGTTTTTGTCTTCCTAATAGGCCTATAATCCGTAGGCTGCTAATGACCAAAGGATCAGTGCCGTTATCCAGAACAAGCCTTGTTTGAATGTTGTACTTGAAAGATTAACCATGTATTTGGTATGTAATTGCACTCTATTATTGCCAACATCTTGTTTTAATCGATGCAATTTGACTAGTTGTAATAGCTTTTATCAGATTTCCTGAAGTGTACAGGTTTGATAATCCCTTCTTTTAGACAATAAGTAGGTCGTTTAGGATCGATATAAAAAGTTACTTTGAAAATAACTTGTATTCCAGATTTAGTTGTTAATGATGAGGCAATATCTATCGCAGTTTTCATTCATATCTTTTCACTGCTATTGATATATAAATGCGTCAGATCGACTAATATAGTTTAAAGAGATATATGACTAATGTAATGTTTTATGTATAATATTAGGATTTTTATTCGTATATTACTTCTATTATTTATGGAATCCAGCTTTTTTACAGAAATTTTCTTCATGGATTTCAAACTTAAGGCCCACTGATGGTTTCACTTGATGACTGCTTATAATATACCCCACAAATTCTGCTTTTAAAGAGTCTTATAGAATATTGGATATTGTTTTTAGATTATTACTAGGGCAAGGCATTTAATGACCATAAAATAGTGAAAAAATGCATTTATGACCTAAAAATAGTGAAAAAATGACCCGAAATCTTAAAATAATGACCAATAAATTTACCTTTATTACTTAAAATTAGTTTTTCTTAAGTAAGAATTGCTAAATACAGTTTATGACGATGCTTTATATATGCATTTACAATATAAAACACACTTATTTTCTTATTAAATAAATCAGTAAATTTATACTACAGTACTTGAACACCCTTAGCGAAAAATAAATTCTTTCTGAACTGGCATACCCATCAAATTGCCCCTACCATTGTACCATTTAAAAAGAAAGAAAAAATATTTATTACTAAAATGCCAAAAATGACATAAAATGCTGAAAATGACCTAAAGACGCCGCCGAAAATGACCTAAAAATTGCCAAAAAATGACCTATCTCTTGAAAGATGACGAAATATGCAAAATAATGCAAAAACAAATTGCCTTATTTCATTAATTATTTAATGATATACATTTATATACATTGGAGCTATCTTTTAACCTTCATATAAAAAAGATGCAAAATCATCAAATGCCTTGCCCTAATTATTACATATTGCAGACTAGGAATCCGCAGGCCCGTATTTGTTCCCCGGTAATTCCTTAGACTTTTTTGGGTTAGAGAGCCCTGGAACAGAGTGTTCTCAGGCTCATGAGGACAGTGGAGGCGCGGTATTCGAAACGCTGACCCCCTCTCATTCGTTAGATGTCAGTACCTATAGTAGGTTTATCAGCTTATCCAGCAATAGTACCGGCCATCTTGATAAGTGAAGTGACTATTAGGCATTTCATTTTAAAGTAATCTATTTATCTTTCAGTTTTGTGGGACCTTCAAAATTATTGTGGGGGCCCCATAAAAATATTTGAGGAGGTCAGTGTTCTTAGCGCCGTCACTATTTGGTTAAATTATCCTGTCTTTCAGTGCTCGTGATTTTCCAAGTTAATGTAAATGTGGACCTATTGCAGTGCCATATTTAAGCCTAGGCAGCTGCCTAGGGCGGCAGATTTGAAGGGGTGGCTTTTAAGCTGTTACTGTTTTTTTTTAATATATTAAACATTTTATTCACAACTCTTCAAAATAGTAAACTAATGTAACGCACAATGAAATAGAAATGAATAACATTGACAACAATACGCACCTGTTTATTTATTTACTTATTTATTATTATACATTATTATTATTATTATTATTATTATTATTATTATTATTATTATTATTATTATTATTATTATTATTAGCCTACTATTTCAGTTACAGTAATGCTTGTTGTAGGTTACTTTGTGGTACATTCATGTGGAAATAAGGGTGATAAAATATTTTTCTCTGCCTAGGGGCGTTCAAGTAGCTAAATACGCCCCTGACCTATTGTTAAATGGATTCGGTACGATTCTTGAAAGGCATCACAACACCTGCGTTCATATACTTTTCATCAAGAATAAGAACAAATTGAGTCAGAATTACGACTTAGTCTTCATTGAACTAAATGTCACGGAAGTGCTTGTAAAGTTTTTTTGTGTACTTTTTACTTGTATCTTTTGTGTATTCTTATATTCTGTATCTTATGTTTTAATTATTTTGTATGTATGCATTGTATTATTGGCATGGACATTGTAATTGGGTTTTATACCTGTAATGTTCGTTATTATTAAATAAATAAATAAATAAGTGTCATTTTCAAGACTGGCCCAATCACAACACCAATTGCTTTAAGTGAGTTTACTTTAATGAATGAGGTTGTAATATGTCCTGTAAAATATATTGCATTTAGGGGATTCGTTATAGGCCTAAACATAAACCATGTAGCCTCGTAAAATTCTATTATATTTCGTCAAACAGAACGTTATCGCAAATATCCAAAATTGTGTAAAACATTTTATGGGGTTCCCCAAAACAAAATAAATATTTCAAAGGGGTCGTGACACTTAAAAGATAGGGAACCGCTGGGCTAAGTTTTTCTTTCCCGTACCGGTATTAACCCTATATAGGATAGTGGACTCTATATTTGCCATTTTGGCTTATATTGATGACTTTCAGGTTAAAAGTGGACCTTGTCGCCCAAACACGTTTGTGGAAACGATCTATGGCGCTTATAACTTACTAGCCATTTTTTAAATTAATGCTATGTGCCATCTAGATCATCATGTCTGTATGTACAGGCAAAAAGTGATAACTATGTTTCCTATGGAGTATTTGTGCACTGCTAGCGTTGTAATCTGACTTCAAGAACTCAAGGAATTATTTCAGCTTGGATACAAGATAAGGAGCTATTCATTCAGTACATTTAATATCAAAGTAAATAATACCTGCTCTAATTATGTTACATTAGATTATGTTATGTAGTGCATATGGGAGAAACACATACTGACAAAATACGTTTGTTTCCTCACAGTAAATTGAGAAATGACATATGCATTGGTAAATAATTGTAGCATAGTTATTTTGCTTGAAATGTGTAGTTTTTGATAAGTAATACAAATATTCATCATATTTACCTTCCAGATAATAGATTGCAGTTACAGCAGTGTAGGCCAGAGCTCCAGAAGTAAGATTAGTGAAGTGAGGTTAGGGGTAATGCTTGGATGCTTATTTTTTAATTCCTCACTACCTTTTTCAGTCATTTAAACTGAAGTGTGTTCTAATAACATAGTATGCAGGATATAAGAAATAATTATGATAATAACGAGACATGAAAATGTACGACAAGATACTTTATTGAAAACAGTCCGTGGCAAACATAGAAGTCACCGTATAGTTAGGCACTTGACGAATAAAATTTGTAAAATAACCTCATATTTCGTTTGTTAGTTTTTGTCGTAGAAGGCATTTGTTATTAAAAAAAAGGCTAAATTTTTTCGTCCTCAGAATTATGCTTTCAAAGGGTTTAAGATAATGTTTTAAGAGTGTACATATACCTTCAAGGGAGAAAATTTTTATTTTATTTTCGTTGTGCTTGTTTTATATTTGAATATGCTCCATAATTTATATCTATGAAATAATTGTCAAGTATCTACAAAACTGAGCAAGTCATGCAATGAAATATCGTTTAAGGCGTAACAACATTTCTATAAATCTGTTTGTCTTTCATTTTCTCAAGGTTGTATTTTTAGAACTGTTTAAACCATAATTTTCATAATGTAATAAGAATTACATGTAATTTTGCATGGCTTTTATTAGGTGATAAAAAAGTGTACCTTCATTCTATCAATTTTGAAAGATTTTTCAAGTGTGAAGCTTTTTAAATCAAATATATATTTTTTTTCCTTGCAGTCCCTATTTTAACAATTCCGCTTCAGCTTGTTAATCAGCAAGTAAAATTTATTCAAGAAGGTGAATTTTTTTTCTTTTAGGGCAAAGATCAGATCTTAATATCACGTTTTAGCGTAATAGGACTTAGGGATGTGGAGGAATACAGTACATCCCTCATACGGAAGTGAACCTTCTTTGAAATTAGTGGTTTGATTTTCGTGTTAATGTCTAATGAAACCTTAAACTAAGTAAAACAGCAGCATATGGGTAAGTTATATTGAAGAAGACTTGATGTCCCAGTCGCTTGGATCATAACATTCTATAACGAGCATTTTGCTGCCTTAAATACAGATAGAAAGATTTATTATTTGTATCATTGTGTTTATTTTACCAGAAACTCTTCAACCGTAGAGTTAGATTTACATCTCTGTTTTCTCACGACTCATAGATAAGGCGTTCGTTGCACTTGATTCAACCATTTCCCTTTCTTATCGAGGTTGTCTCACGTTTGATTAAACTATAGGAAATGTCCCTTCTTCTACTATTATGAATAGTGGTGTAAAGAAAGAACTTCTCTGTAACCAGTTATAAAAAAAATGTAAGCGATACTTACTCTTGTATAAAAAAAATCATACCTTCATTTTTTGCGATAAATGAGTTTTTATGTTTGATCCGCTGTGTATGATCGCACAGTTAAAATAAATTGTGAATTGAAGTACATTTTCATGTTATTAGTCAATATCAAAGGGTCGAAAAAATTGTGTAGCCCACCATTGAACTTCTGGACATAATTTTGACCTTCCTACTTCTTGATGTTGGAAACCCTCCTATAAACCTTCAAGGGCGACATAAATACCGTAATTATATTATTAGTCTATAATACACTTCAGTAGTATAGTATCAAAACAAAAAATATACCAACTTTCTTCTTCTTTTCCATTTTACCTCTTCCTTTTAGGGACATTTAAGCGACCCACGCCGCCCAGGCCTTACAGGGCCGCGACTTGTCGGGAGAAAGTTTATCTATTGGATCACATACATACTTTTTTGACTAGACAAGTACATGGAGGGCCTCCCGGATGATTCATCAGCTTAGCCTAATAGCGGGGCCACCTATGAGACAACATGACAACATTACAGGACGAAATACACTTTTCACACACACATTCAGTCTGAAGAAGGAGAGGATGGGAGGAAGATAATGGAAAATCCAGGGACACAAGGGCATAACTTTACCCAACATTTGTCTCACAAGTGAGGAAAATCCCCGCCTAGGTACGAGGGTGGATCGAAAAGTAACGCACAATTTTTTTTCTGCGTTGGTATTGCGGCTGAAATGTTGAACTTTCACCAAGATGAAGTTTGAAGCTTCCGCTATGGACGCTATTTTGTTCTCATGTGTAGCTCTAGCGAGAGAAGCATGAACTATGCAACAAAGGTGGCGCGCATGTTACTATCGTCCACTTGTGAAGAGCAGCGAGGTGTAGTGCGATTTTTATAAGCTAAAGGGCATAACTCGAGTGAAATACACAGGGACATGCGTGGCGTGTATGGGGACGACTGTGTGGACAATAGCAATGTCTCCAAGTGGTGAGCATTCTTCGAAGATGGCCGTGATAACCTTTGTGATGCGCCATGTTTTGGACGGCCTGCAACAGCTGCAACCACGCAGAATGTCACAGCCATTGAGGCGGACTTTCATTTGTATGGTCCCATGAAGAAATTCCTGGCCTGTAAACGCGTCAGATGCAGAAGTGAAAACAGCAATCCGCAGATGGCTATACTCCAACCGAACGGACTTCTATGAACAGGGCATTTTGAAACTGGTATCACGATGGGAGAAAGTGTGTTGATAAACTTGGCGACTGTATTGAAAAATAGACAAAATATGTCCCTTCATGTGTGCGTTTGTATTTCATTGTACCTATTAAACTTTTTGTTTAAAAAAATTATTGTGCGTTACTTTTCGATCCATCCTCGTAACTTGTCCCGACCAGGAATCGAAGCCGGGCCAGCTGCGTGAGAGGAGCGAACGCATCCCCTGCGCCACAACGGTGGACCAAATATGTAGTAATAATAATAATAATAATAATAATAATAATAATAATAATAATAATAATAATAATAATAATAATAATAATAGTAACTTTTATCCTTTCAATTCTGGGAGAAACTTCGAGTAGAAAGAATGAATAAGCAGCTAGTTTAAGAAAATACAATGGTGGTGTATTAGAATAAAAGTGGCAAAGAGGGAATACCGTGCGTGGCCGACGTGACTGTCCGGGCTAGGAACTACGTTACACATCGTGGTGCTTCCTCCTGCTTCTTCGTGCACGACTGCGTCTCCTCAAGCGAGGCTTTGTGAGCAACTTGCTGCTGCTCATGCCAGTTTATTTATATTCCATATAACACTTGACACGTTACTTTTAAGGCCACATTCCTTACTTAGTAACGTCTTAAAATGCTACTAGAATATTCTTACTAGTTTTCACTGTCTGTTTGGACCATCTGAGGTTAAAACCTAACACGATATTAGGCCTAATGACTGACATTTTTCTTAACACTTTCAGATTCACTGTGCATTTAGTTAGAAAGCACGATTTATTCTACTTCCGTTTACACGTTGTACAGAAATCTTCGAAGTCAGTCCGTGTCAACGTACTCAAAATCTATTTTTAGACAGTCGAAGGTAAAAGAAACACTTTTAACGGTACATGATAAAATGATTTTCTCCTTTTACTTAAAATTATTAAATAAAAGGAGAAAATCATGCTACCTGAGTGGTATAAAATTACAACATTCCAGGGTTACCAACTATGTTTTTTTGTCACATGGGAAATACTATTTTAGTTAAAAATATTTGCATATGGTTATTAAATAAAAATTGAAATTGTTAAAATTCATTCCCCCCTTTAAATGAATAAATGAGAATGTTCAAATTCATTATGCTTTTTAAATGTTAAATTTCTCAGTGTAGACACTAAAAATAATCACTTGTTCGCTGAAAAGCGTTGTTCACTCCATCCCATTTTTTGATAGCCATCCTACCCGAAAATCAATAGCCTCTGTCTGCGCAATTGGATACTAGGGGCCAGGACAGCTAGAAGTATTCCAAAATGGCTGCACGGTACGCAGTAGAATTGATGTTAGCCTATCTACACTGATTTTGCAAACTACTGCCAGGGAATGGGGAATGGTGGTAAACGCGGAAAATTCATTAATTTATTTATATTGTTGTACGATATAGGCCTACTATTTTAAACTCTCCTTATTTTTAATGAAATGAGAACAAAAATATGTTCGTTATTAAAGTAATGCATTTCAATAAATGACAATAATTGCTGTTCTCCTTTCCCATATAAGTTTTTATAAGATTTTGGAAAACGGTTTAGTAATTTCCGATTTCACCTTATAAACTCCTCATCAAGGGCATTTTTATAAGCCCACGTTTTATCGTATTTATTTTATTGTAAGCGTACCTGTAAATTCAGATAACTACAAAGTGATTTAATTTCATGACATAGTTGGAATGATTATTTGCTTCGAAAATGTTTGCATGAATATTGCACGGTATTTTACATACGGAAATTTATTTTCTAGGAATCATTTCCATGTGTTTTAATTGGCTTCAACGGTCAACACAGTTACAATGCAAACATCAGTAGGCTGACGAAATAACATTCACTTTCCTCTTCAGAGTTCGTTTAACTACATTTTTTCATTCGGTGATCTTTTGTGCGATGTCGAAGTACGGGATTGAACTCTCGATTAAAAATCTTTTAAATCTGCCAGTAATAAACGATTGTTACAGAGGTCATTGTCAGCATTTAACTTCAGGTAGTTATATCTGTAAAATGTAATTGAATTTATTTTAATGCCTATTAAAATTGTCGCGTTAACTTGTATATCCGGCTAATCAAACAGGAAATGGAACCAATGGTCTGTAATAAAATATTAATAGTTGTTCGGGATGAGCAAGATGACAAGACATCAGGTTCATGACAGTGACAATGATGAAATAAATAAAAATCATGGCTGTAGATATGATGACGAAGATGATGATTATGATTATGATGATGATTATTATTATTATTATTATTATTATTGTTATTATTATTTACAACAAGCAGAGGTATTCAAACATAATCTGGTTAATAAGAAATCCCTTCTATGCTGTTGAAACTTTCCTTAACTTAAAACTGATTGTAAAAGTGGTGTAATTTTCTTGTTATTATTAATCTGTATACTGTCAAATGCCAGTATGTGTGCCTTACGACAGCAACATAAATATAATATAAAATATATTAATAATTCCATTCTCCTTGATTGGTTTATTATGTAGAATTAACATAGGCCTACATGATATAGCACCGCAGAGCTCGACCAATAAAGTAAAATGAACTTCTGCCCTCCTAGGAGATGCTTTAACGGACCAAAGATTTGGAAATCTGATGGTGGCAAAGCAAAGGGGGTTGCTGAGAGCAGGTGTTTTGCTTCAATATGATAAAGCCCGTCGTCCTGCTGCTCGTGTAACCATGAGAACCATCGATGGCATATGGTTCAAGTGCCTCCCACATCTGCCATACTTGCCAGGTTTGGCATCACCAGATTAGCACATCTTTGGTCCATTAAAGGAGCACCTTGGAGGGCAGAAGTTCAAGTCTGATGATGACGTCCAATCGGCGGTGCACGAGTGGCTACAGCGTCAACCAAAATATTTTTTTCTCACGCGGTATCGAAGCACTTCCTATCCGATGGCGAAAGTGCATTGAACTGGGAGGGGACATTCTTCCTGCAGTAAAATAGTGTAAAAAAATTAATTGCCGTTTTCATTTGATTCTCCCTCGTAATTTCGTCTATTAGAATACATCTGAGCTTGCCTTGTTTACCTTAGATACAAGTACTAATGTTTGTGGCGGCTCGGCAGCTGATTGGCTGTCCTCGGGAGCCAATCAAAATGCTTCGGGTCTTCGGTCATCGTAAACGTAGGCCAACCATTGATGATAACGTAAGGTCTGTCAATAATAAACCAACAGATCTTCCAAGCAAATGACATCTATTTTTATGCTGCATTTTTAATCAGTTGTTATAGTTGCTTTTCTAACTTCACATTGCTTTAACTACTAGGGTCATTGCTACTTGGGTCGCATTGAAAGATTCATGACGTGCCTGTCCTGTGCCGGCTGCTACTAGGTGTGATGTTGATGGCACATTTCCATTCACACACACACACACACATATATATTCTGTATTATCTACCTTTTGTCTTATGCTGAAAGGACTTCTTCCATATTAGGATTTACTTTTTAAACGGACATTGAGTCCATGGGAAACCTCTCATTTGTCTGCGAGGAAGTTTGAACCTGTGGCTGCTAAAAGTTAACGACTAAGGCCAACTCTGGACATATTATTTAAACATGTATAGTGAGTAGTTGTTTAATTTAATTTAATTAATTTAATTTAATTTGTTCCAGGTAAGTGGCAGTCGATAGCTTATGATGATCATCAAGGTTTCTGCGTCTGCGCTGTAAGTTTACTCACATTTTTAAATGGAATTACCATTGCCGAACCGTGATCTGAAGACAAGGGCAGACACTATCGAATTACATCTACAGCCTGGTATTATCACAATTTTAGGAGTGATGTTATTATTACTTTTAATTAATAGTTAACAAGTTTATTTCGGGTTAGAAAGTGGAAAGAAATCAGAGGATAATGGTATCCTGCAGAATCAGCTGGCTTATTTACATCTTTTGTGAATTCCAAATAAAATTTTGCGTTATTTCGTGGTTATAATTTACTTAATAGCGACAATTTAGTATCTATAAATCTAAATGAGGGATCTATTAGGAAACCCGGCAATATCCATTTTGATAAAAGATAGAGATGCTAATTTCTAATGAAAGTTTAATGCAGTTCCTGGTACATATTTAGTATAGGCCTATGTGTTATAAATCTGTGTTCCTCCCTTATATGGAAAGGCGGATTTCTAACACATACACTAAATATGTAGCAGGAAATGCATGCAACTTTCATTAGAAGTTAGCATCTGTACCTTTTATTAAAATGGAGATTGCCGGGTTTGCTAATAGACCCATCAAATATAGTTAAGGAAAGCTGTTTTGTAAAATTTTACACCTCTCGCCGCTACCAAAAAATGCGATCCTTAGTGATATATTACAACTAGGTATGGGTCGATACCAGATTTTCTCGATACTCGATACCGATACATGATTTTTTCTCTCGATACTCGATACCTTCAACATTTCCAGTTTCAATAAATAGGTACATTAAAAATTAAAAGTTGAGGGAACTGTGTAATACCAACTAAATTAATTAAGTTTGCATGTTTAATGAGACAATCTAATATCATCAGTAGCCTATAATTATTTTTAAACTCTACATCAAAACTAACATTAATTTTTTAAACAGTCCACTTACAAGTTTTTGTTAAAAAATACTAGCATTCTCACTTAATTGCAGAATTGCAAAATTACCAAAGTATCAAAAAAAGTACCGAGCTAGTTTTCTGAAGTACCGCTCGATGCCGATACAGTGCAAGTATCGAGAGTATCGAGGTATCGAAAGTATCGAGGACCCAACCCTAATTACAACCATAGACGCCGACTTCGGGAGTACTTTGCATTTTCAGCGTCCCGGAAATAATTATAGGGGATGCTGAACACCCCAATAATATTAATAACATATGCTCTATTCTTCCCGTAATTCGAAGAAAGGACACGCTTCTCTGCCACAACATGTTAAGATTTTATTAATTCTCAAGAAACGTGGTAGTGTGGTTAACAATGCAATATTTATTGATTTAACAGACTATAAACAGAGTGCTTAATTCAATAATAGCCTATCGTTTGTTGTAATGAAGAAGGACTTTTAACATAAATTATATTAAACTTGAATGTGATTCTTCTTTTCTGAGTGACTACCCTCAATAAATTTTACAAGTCAGCACCTATATAACTTCCGTATTTTGGTGATGTAATACTACGCAATGTGGATTCTCAATCTCTGTTTAATATTTGAAGTAGGCTACAGTTCCTTTAAATTAGAACTCATATTGTTTGGCATGGCAAGGGTCAAATGGAATAGCGATCCCTATCTTTATATCGTGATTGAAATGTTCTCTTCCTTTAAATTAATAAAGCCAGGATCATCATTATCATTTGTTATTACTTCATTAATTAGATACTTCACGTCTTATTATATCTCCAATCATTCTCTTTCTTTATAATATTTAATTAACTACAGAGGTCAGCCGATGAAAGCGGGCTGTGGTATTTCTGAGCTCTCCGTCTGTTTTTCTACAGAGAAGATCCTGTTTTAATAAGCTCCTGGGCTTTATTTGTGTTTGATAACTAATTATACTGAAATAAGTGATTCCACGCGTTGATTGGAGGCATGGTTGAATGAATTAAGTTTGAACAAAATTTGTTTGTAATTACTTTGTCACTTTTCTTCAGGAAGCTTATCTAATTGAAGTAATTGTTTTTTGAAGATTTCATGGGCGCTTGCTTACGATATTAGAGAGTTTTTGCCCAGCTCGCTTTAAGTTACCGTAAATGTTAACTCCACGTGACTGATTCTCTCCGCATGTGTCATTTTCCCGAAACGCTATATTTTATAAGGTGACACGTTATTTTTTAAAGATTAGCGTGAAGCTTTTACGATATGGCATGTACAGTAGTAACTTATATCGAAAAAACGAAAGGATCTCAGTTTTGATAATAAACTTCAGTCTTTTATTGTTCATTGTTGCTTTGGCTATAGGGATAAAGGCGATGGGGACAATCCAAAAGAAGCTTCACCAAGCGAGGTGGCTGAGTGACAGTATCTTGGACTCTCATTCGAGAGGCCCCTGGTTCAAATCCCATGGCCGGATGGCCGGCCAGTTGGACATGGGATTGCCAAATTCATTCTACATCGTATTAATTAAAATTATTATCAGTCGAAATGTAACAGACACCAGAAACACATCAACAATAGAAATAGTAGCACATAAATAGTTGCATGGTCTACTGGAATACACATAGGACCTGAAGTCCTGATAGGACGTCGATTCTCAAAAGACTATATAAACGTAAAACATAACCGCAAGTTTGATAAAATAATTTGAAATTTTATTTTATTTTATAATATACAGGTAACATAAAATAATAATTATTTTGCAGTTATTCTTGGTAATGTACCGGTATTAAGTAATGGATTTGTCGACTTTTGTAGATCCATTTTATCATTCCTCACCAGTTAGCTAGTTTAAATCCAGTCTTGGATTCGCCAAGTGTCATTTCTGACTTTTTCTTCTTCTGTTAACGTGATTCATCCGCTAAAAAAACATCATTAAGACTCCAAATACAGCCCATCTAAAGCAGATTTCTCCATTATCGTTCTTACATTTACCGTATATTATTAAATCTGAAAAAAAAAATTATCGACTACCCTACAAAACTTTATACTCTGAATTCAAGGTTACGAAAATCGAATAGCCTTATATGTTTGCATTATTATCTTATTACCATACATACCTATCAAATTTGAGGTTTCCATTCAAGCTCGGTGGCAGTTATGTGTGCATCATACCCAACAGACAAGGGCTTTCTTGGTGAACTTTTTCTGCATATTAATAATTTTCATATGAGCATTTGGATCTTGGACATTATAGAGAAACCTTATTATAAAATACACACAATATTATATTAGTTACTCCATTATGAACGTGGTGTTGATATAAGTAGAAAAAACTGATGTTTATAGTAGTCAATTAGGGAGTAATTTACGTTCAAATGCACACCCCTCCAGGTAGTAGTAAGCCTCACGATTCTCAAGAGTTCACGTGACAGCCCTAACCTTCTATGAGATGCGGCTAGAACCTCCCGGAAGGACCTCGGGCCTAGCAATTCATCTCTAGAGCAAGTGAAAAAGATTGAGGATCGTTGCTGCACTCTGTAGTGGGCGTCCCAATACACGTCATTGATATGGCCGCTGCTCGGGCTTCAACCACACAGACAAACCATTAATTCGATTAACCTTAGGCCTGAAGTCTCGAGGCCTGTAATTAACAGGAAGGTCTCATTATCATTCAAAACGTAATGCACTTTTTGCTAGCTATTAATTTCCCTTAGAGCGGGGTTTGAAGCGATGGGTTCCTAAGTCTCATATTACCAGGCTTCTTAAAGAACCTTAAACCTAAATTAGAGCCTTTGGGCCAAATTGTCTTTCTTTGTCTTCTTTGTCTTCCTTTATCGTTTAGGTCTGTGGAATATTTACTGTGCCGTTCTATGGGATTTTTCATGATCGTTCATGAGAATGGTGACTAGCCATTTTACCCTAGAAGGGGTAGAAAATCGCGAGTTAACGACTTCTGAAATTAATATAATTAGTTTGGGGAATCCGAAACACGATGGGTCTCCTGTATGCTTTTCTTAACACAACAGGAAATATATAGAGGTGAATACATTTGTCAAGTATCCAAGTTTTGTTCCGAGTTAGCGTTGTTGAACTCGCTGAACAGCTTGAATGCAATACAACATCAAGTTCAATATTTGTTTTTGTTATACTAATATACCGGTATTAATATTCTATGTGTAACATTTATACCAGGAATGTATACAGCCAAAATAAAGATGGCCGATAGGTCTGTCTGTACCAGCCGCTCGTTTGGTAGATGTTTGAACTTGAATTTTGAAGTTCTGGATCTAATATTAAGGTAATCTGTTCGTGAAACATTCTCAGCTAATTTTGCGGAAATGTTAACATTGTTCCATACGGAAACTTGCTTTTGTCTTGGCAGACGACATACTCCAACTTGTCCATTGCCTGGATAGATGGCGACACTGGCAGAATGCAGTTACATTATCCCTTACTGCCGCGGGCAGGAAACGTCATCCCTAGATGTGTAGGCCAATTATTTATGAATTTTCATTATCAATCCCCATGTAACCCTTAGCAGTTAGGCTGTACAGGGATTATTAGTGACTCACACGGATTAGGTAAAACTTGCGCGATGATCAACCAAACAACTGTTCAACGCACATATACGTACCTACTTACTTACTTTCTGAATTGCAATAGACAATAATTCCTAAGCAAGCTAAAGGAATATTATCTATCTTATGGAACCTGGTGGGTCATTGCCGCGCTTTCTTGAGCCGCCATTCAACCCTATTCTGTGCTAATTCCATCCAAACTTCCATTACGAATCCTGTTTCCCTTAAATCTATTCCAATATTGTCCTTCCACCTATGTCTAGGTCTTCCAAGTGGTCTCATCTCTTCGGGTTTCCCAGTCAATATTTTTGACATATGTCTTTCCTCCCCCGTGCGCGTAACGTACAGCCCTTTTCATCCTCCATGATTTAATTACCCTTATTATATTCGGTGAAGAGTACAGGTTATGAAGCTCTTCGTTATGCAGTTTTCTCCAGTCCCCGTTTTCATTCTCTTAGGCCCGAATAGTTTCCTTAGCGCCCCATTTCAACGCACGTGTAATAACATTTTATTAGTGAGGCTGTAATTATTTAGCAGGTGGCCCAGATGGTGTTTGTCTTTCCGCATATGCAACGTTCTTGATGGTACAAAACACCTCGATGAAGACCTTAGCTTTCATGAAGCTAATTCCAGAGATAAGGGATACTGACTAGTAGCAAAAATCCATTTCAGGCCCATAGCTCCCAGAGTTTCAAAAGCCCTTGATGCCCTTTTTGCCCAGTTCTGTAGCCAAGGTGGCAGAAGAATAAAGCCCTGGAGACCTGGTCAGAAAATATTGAGTGTCGTCTGAGGTATTAATACATGCACACAACTAGAGAACATTTTACGGGAATTTGGCTGTCGATCGGGCAAATTTCTTAAAATAGTGTAAATAAAAAATATAACAAAATTCACAGGCTCAGAGGGGTAGTGAAATTATGACGGCTATTCAGTTCGGGCCTTAAATACTGTGGATAAATAACTGCGTAGCTGATTAAGAAAATATCCCGCAGAGCAAAATGTGAAATCAGCATTCGTTCTTGATACTGTTACACAGTAAGTTGGGTGTGGTCGGGTGTGATATATTGTTCCTTCTATGTGATCTATTTTAACGGCTTTATAACTTGACTTCAAATAATTAATAATTTAATCTTTGTCTAGAAATATAAGCCAAGGCTACACATAACATATTTTGTTGCTTTATTTTAACTTTTTCAATAAGTTTTCTGCTTATGTGTATTATACACATATTTTCCAGTTCTTAGTTCTTACGTTTTATATGAGTGACCTATGGTAGACCTATCCATAAAATTTACCAATTCCCAATTTTGAAGGATTTACTCTTTTGTTATGCCTTGCTTTCATTATTTGTTTGATGCTTGTGCTTCCCACCAAATATCACTAAATTAGTGTAAATTAATACTACGTGAATGACGTAAGTGTCTTGATCATTGAGGGTAATCATGGTATGTTATCTGGATAGCTCAGTTGGTAGACTATTGGCACGGGAAAGCGAAGGCCCCGAAAAAATTGTATCCTAATATTCTCATGTAATGTTGACAGAAGCATTAATCTTTGCAATATAATTATATATCTTCAGGTGCAGAAAAATTGTCTATTTTAAATAGCCTTTATTTTAATTCTGATCTTGACACTTCTAAAAAAAGCTTTGAAAATAAATAATTTCAGGTAACATCATTTCAATGTTGCTTTGAGATAACTGAAGCACTTATTTCCAATATAAATGAAGAAATGAATTATTAAATATCTCTCCGTTCCATAATGTGGTATAGTCACAGGAATAATGCTCGGCTCTATTGCGCGTGCGCATCTGATTAGTGGTCTGATATTAGGCTATTGTGCTTGCAGTAGTGAAGCAACCCTTCATCCAGTCAGACTTTGTGGTTTGCAAAGCGTACTAAAAGCCTAGCTAAGTAATCTGATAAGGAGCTAAGTGTGGACGTCTGTCAAGTGGGTTGCGTTCCAGGACGAATAAACACACTCACAACCGAGGAAAATGTGAGTAGAAACTCCAAAGCATTAACAACTGAATATCGTAGTGTCATTCTACACTTCCTACTCTAATCCAGGGAAAATGGTACATTAAAGAAAGGTGAAATTAAGGCAGCTGCAATGAAATTGTCTATATATACAGTATAATGTGGAGCAAAACGCATTATTATGAGTAGGCCTATCAAATTGTAAAACACGATGTAGCATAGAGCTATATAAAACATAAACATCCGATTCTTCAAAATGTAACATATTATTTATTCCATATTGTGGAACATCATAAAATACCTGTTTCTGTACCATATTATGGTATGGAAGTAGTACGAACATATGGCAATACAATACTATTTGACATGTTTGGCAACAACAACTTACGTGCGACTTGGTGGAGCTGTAAGCAACGTAGTACACTAAACACACATTCTTGAGGTAACAAGTACTTTAGAAACATTTAGAAGTATTTTAGAAACATTTCCTTTAGGTAGTAAATTCTACCACTTAAATCATTTTACTGTACAATACAGCAAATCTACCCAAATATATGACCTCTTAATGCATCTTCATTTTGGACTAGGTTTGCAATTATTCATTAAACTTGTGAAAATTAAATTTTTCATTAAGGTCTGGTAACTGAAATGACCATGACGACGATATTTCAACAAGGATGAAGATGATGATAATGATTGGTTTAAATTTTAGGTTGCAGATATCGGCACGAACGATTGCAGGCTTCTATTAATTTTATTTTATTATTTTATTTGCTTACAACACTATGTGTTCAAGCAGTTTTATAAATCGAAATGCCTAATTCCACAACTTAAAACAGCATATAACAATATGACCCCCTGCTATCGGACATTCCAGCTGCACCCTATAAGCGAGTCTACTTTTACTAATTTTGTACGTCATAGGCAGACGGATATCCTATTTAATTTTAAATGCTCTTTTGTTTTCCTCATAAAAAATCCTGAACTTGCTGTGTTCGAACCCTTGTGCTGTAAATTTTGGAATCTTCTGCTTTTCCTCGAGAACAGTAGAATAGTAGCTTAAATCCTTTTGGTTAACAATATTAAATCTAAATAGGATCCTGATTTTTATGAGGAATAAAATGGCTGGTTCTATTTTTGTGGATATTTCGCGAAATATGATATAGTTGACATAGATAAGTTTTACTCATTTACTTTAATACTCAAATATAACCTTGAGAAATACAACCACAAGTAATTTGAATATTCCAGATAACCATTTGCAATTACATTACTCCCAGTCACAGACCATAAAATGATAATGGCATCCGTTGTATAGCATAGGCCTACCTTTTCAACTTTGTCATAAACTCATAAGTAGGCCTATATAATCTTGATGGAAGTCATAGAGATAGCAGTAAAGTTGAGTACTGTATTAATAGAATGGGAAAATATCACAGTAAGTCACAATTTATAATTAGGCCTAGGCCTATAAGTCATATTCTCATGCACCCTTCTCGAGAGCATTTATTTCGTGCTTGATTACACACTTCCCAAAAACCTACAAATTCGGAGATATTTTGTAAATTTAATTTACTGAAGTATTTTAAGTATCGTTTTAAAGGAAAGCAATTTTTATAAAATTTCACACTTATCGCTGTTACAAAAATGCGATCCAAAATTGTAAAACTATTTGGTAATAATGCCATACCGCCCGCATATCGTTCATGATATGATTTGTACGTACCCTAAAACCGTGCATCTCAATGTCGGTCTACCAGAAAGGAAGCAAAAATGAAGCATCGTAAATCTCAAAACTGGAGCATAGTGCCTTTCCCACAATTATCAAGCAGCCAATTATAGGTTTTTCACTTGCCCACTTTGGACAATTAAGAATTGTTATTTCATTAGTGGGATACAAAACTGAATAAGTCGTTTCAGACTAAAATTGATGGGACAGCCATTTGTGGACATAGTATTTACGTCGAAATAGGAAGGTAAATTACGCAGCGTCCGAAAGATCTACTTTGTTGTTGATATTGTTACTATTACTATTATTATTATTATTATTGGCGTTATTATTGTTATTATACCTTCTATGCAGCGATTAAGTAAACACTGTATATTTGGCTCCTTGTTTCGAATGGGTAAAAATACGAGGTTGAATAAAATTGTTTTTCAATAAAATATGTTCTTAACCCTTTCAGAGCTGAGTTTATATAACTATAAACAGTTACCAAGTAAAATTATCAGTGGGCTCTTAAGTTGGAAACTGATAAGGAAAATTTCATTAGAAAAGCTGGTTTTTATAATAAATAAAGAAGTGCGCCCAATTGGCTGGCTTTTTTAAACGATAATTGTAACCCGTGGATAAATATCCTCACATTTTACATAAAACATTACTTTATTATATTATATATCTGCTTTTATATATAGTCTTTTGAGGCGACTCATTTATACGGCAGCAGCAGTGAAAATGTTAAAAACTATAACAATACCTCGGGAGAAAATCCCACCTAGAAAAATTGTCCCGACGAGGAATCGAGCCCGGGCCCGCTGCGTGAGGACACTTAATATTTAATTTGTGATGATGATGATGATAACAATAATGACGCTGATGATAATAATTATTATTATGACTCTGGTGATGATGATAATAATAATAATCATCATCTTAAGAAACATCAACAAATGCAATTTTTGTGAAATAATTTAAAGTTGCTCCTCCCTGGCATTAATTCTTCAGTTACATCTTCGGTTACTCAAGAAGCAGAAGAAGTAAAACTGCGCAGACCGTCGTGGTGCATTAGTTTCCTAAGAATTGCATGAAAAATTGGAAGGATTAACTATCATTGGCTTAATGAAATTAAAATGAGAAGTTAAAATATTTTCAAATTACAATCCACATCTGCACGATCCGTGTCATTCAATGTAAATTGTTCTTATTATTATCATGACTGAAACCAATGCATTCATCAATGTTTTTGCAATAAACTAAATATGTAAACACGTTCCAGTACATCAGACATGCTGATGAAAACAACATGGATTGTCATGTACATCATCAATAGAAATCTACCGCATGCAACGTATACAATGTTGAAGAATGCTGGGAACACAGGTCGGGAATATAACTTTCCTATAACTGGAAAGAATGTTATTATTTAATACGACAGCATAATACATGCAATGTAATGCATCCTTTACTTCTTACATGAAGCGAAACAATTTACAAAGGCAAAGAGGAAACGTGACTAAATCTCTATGTTAATTGAATATTAAGAAGATTAATAGACATATGTATGAGAAATATTGTTATAACTAAGTTTAATTTGAATAACTTCCAGGGAAGGGGTTGCTTAGCAGTAACCTTTACAGAGTAAAATCATATTAAACCTGTTATTATGAATTATTATCCTATTAAAGAAAAATCTACTTCACCTATCGATATGATAGGGCTATATATTTGTTGCCAATGACTTCTTACAGTTCTGGTAGTGGATAATAATACCAAGGTATGAATATTAAAGCTGGTAATACTAACTGGATAACAGTTAACTACGCAGACAAAGATAATAAAATAGTTTATTTTGAACTGTTAACATTGTCAGTTTTACAGGATGAACCCTTTAAGGGTAAAGAAAAAAGTGCTAGCCCGTTATAGCGATTATTTAGGGTATCACCAGATGTCGCTATCATTCTCTTAACTTTCATACAAGTAAATAATGATAAATTTCCTTCGTTTTAACCACTACACTACACTATTATTATTCTTACTACTAGTGTACCTATTAATCATTTACAATTCAAAATTACACAAATAACTATTTCGGCAATAAAATATTGGTGCACAAACCAGATAGGCCTACTAATACTTTGAATGCTTTTGAAAAAACACAAACCTAAGCCAATATAATATTTAGTTTCGCTCAAAACATTACTTACCACCTTTATTTCCTCCCATTTATTCAAAGGCTGCAATTTTTTATCACAACCAAGGATTTCTCAATACTAGTTCGCTATTGGCTTTTCTATAACTTCAATAGAGATACACGTTTCTTTACAAATTGGTCAATCTTTTACGCAAATGTTTCTGCGTTGTTCAACTGTTTCAAATAGTGATTTGTTTCAAACAAACTGTTGCCAACCAAAAGAGACTGAATTCCGCTACAGTACGGAATTACCGGACAGTTTTTCGATCGCTATTCTAAGCACAAGCGAACTGAAATTATTTTAATTATAAAATTTACGATTTAAAATAACATAAAACGTCATACGATGTTCGACCGTTATAAGAACTTAACAGTCCCACACGAATAACAAAACGAGCACTTTGCCTGTTAAGTTCTATTTAACGGTATTACATCGTAATTAACTGTAACTGCTAATTGAACACACAAATAATTCATTTTTGTTTGTAGTTATCTGGATTTTTCTCTCTGAACTACAGTCGGATAATTAATAAATTATTAATAAATTATTAATGGTTAATTCTCGCTAATTCTCTTCTCGCTACCATAGGCTCACGCCTATTCCTAATCATGTTAGCAGCAATATTTCAGTAAGATTGTGCGTGTAATGCGTATAAGTTATAAATAACTATCATTTAATGAGGATTCAGTAATGAAACCTCAACTTGGAGGCTCTATACTCCGTGCGCAGAGCGGACAAAATGCTATCCATCCATCCTTCCTTCCATTTAATGAGGAATTTTGGGATATATAGGCCTAACACGGACTCCATCTCCGATACGGTTTCAGTACGTAATAAAGAAAAAAAGCCTTACCCGAGAATCTGACTGGTGGTTTGGAGGCAGAGCCCCCAACGAGTGAAGCGACCGCCGAACTCAAGTTTTAATAATTTCTTTCGGGTAAACAATACATTGCATGTAACTAATTAAGAAGTCAACTTTACCCATTAAAATCGACCGTTAAAGGGCATTAACCTCCGATTTACGGTTGATAAAGAAACAGAGAAATTGAGCATAACTCGGAACTTGGAATGCTGGAAGAGAAAAACATTATAAATTACTTAATGTATCGCCATAACAATAAAACGGAATGCCACCCCCGGCACATATTAATTGGACAGCAATATGTATTGCTATAAGCATTTAGCAGCAGCAGCAGTAACGCCCACATCAGTTGGAGCGAAGTTTAGATGAGTGAAACCCAAACCGTGGGGAATCGCTTTTTGTTCAGACTCCGGCTGTTATGTCACCAATGATGGAAAGTTTGAAATGTCATCTACGTATTCCAGTTTACCATCGCATGCACATTAATTCATCAAACAAAAAGGGTAGATCGACTAGTTTGAGAATTTATATGAGACAAATATTATTAATACCTGCATATCTCGTGAACCAGTCATATTAAAGTGCATCAAACGTCACCACCAATGCTTTGTGACTCGAATAAATTAATTATCGATGCTTCCGTACGTTCCTGGGTTCTATTGTGAATTTACACTCTGCACTATCCCTCCCCTCTTCCCATAAAGTAATGACATGAGAGTGGAGGGTGGATGGAAAGCGGAATATACATTCCTAATGAACATTATATGTTCAAGTTTCCTGTGTAGTATTATAATTTTATTTTAATAGCCATATTACAGTCATGAATTCTATCATGTGTCTACTTTGGCACGATTTGGAGGTCCAGGGTTCGACTACCGTAGGCGAGTGCCAGATTAGAATTTCTTTACTCTCGACATTGGAACAGAATGAACGAAAACGGGCCCAAATGATCTATAGCTATTGAAATGCCTCTGAACATTACTAAAATATATAATGACTTTTGTTAATTCACATTAAATGTAGCCAGTAAGACTTGAAATCTCGACACATTGCCGTCTGTCGTAGCCTCTATTTGGAAATATTTTCTTTGTGCTGCTTCATTTGGTATATTATGTTGAAAAGATCTGCTGTGAAATATGTACATTTTCCACAACAATCAATTTCAGAAATTAAGAATGGTTGTTACAAGTAGGGCTAGGATTTTGATGATCTATCAATTGCCAAAAAATTCCCCATAAACAAGGACGTTTATGACATAAAAATCCTTCAAAAATGCCTCTTAGATTGTAAAAAAATACTTAAAGAAATTAATGTTATATTCTAAATTTACTTACAAAGGAACCATACGGGTTGTCATGTTGAAACCTACCCTCAAATTTTCCACATCGATAGGTCTTCAATACCGATGGATACATACATGCACCACTGGTAGCATTGGTTACAAGATAACTCGAATCGATTCACGGATGGCTGATTCATAGTATGGCGTGATCTCGCAGCTGTTAGTTTTGTTTTTATATAACAAAGTAAGAAAATAATTATTATTTGTATAATCCCTTGCATTTTTATTCATGCAATAGTTTTAATAAAATCTAACCCGAATTTACGAGTTTCATGAGATAATTTCGTAAATTCGCATGGGATTATTTATAAAAAGCATTCGTTGCTTACCTGTATTCCTCTCTGTCATTGCTTTCCAGCTTTACTTCGAATTGACTTTATGCAAGTTTTAGCCGGACAAAGGTATACTGAAGAGGTAGGTGGTCTGGTCGATTACAGTACATAGGGGTGGAAGTTAAAATGAAAATTGCGAAGTGAAGAAAAAGATGTGAATAAAATATATACGAGATGTGGAATTTAATGGCAAAAGTGAATAGAGAAAATATAAAAGGAAACTAAAAAGGCACAAAATTATATTGTTGGAAGTTCTGCCCAAAATTGAACAAAAATACACTAAAAATGAGAAAATGAATAAATATGCAAAAAATTGCCCTAATAAATATGTACGGGTATAAATGCTGCCATTAGCATAAAATATGCAAATAGGAAAGCAGTTATGTTTCTGTCTTACTAGAAAAGTGATGCAATTTCATCACAATCCTAACCCTAACTATGGCCTACACGAATGGTCATGTTTGCCATCGTCTTTAAAAGTAAAGATAGGAATGTAGACCTCTGGACACCACTTTTAAGTTTTAAATCCATTCAGGCATGCAGCTTATGTTGGTATTGTAGGTGGATCATATTCAAAAAGGTTCTAAAATGAAACCATCAGTAATAATAATAATAATAATAATCCATAGGAATAGTCTAGTAATAAATAATCATTAATAATAATTAATACGATATGATGGAAATTTTTTACGATTTCTTTTATCATGATCGTATTTTCTGCATTAGGTCAGGAATTCAGCTATACGAACATTGTTCAACATTTTTGTTCATAATCTTTTTTGTCTTATTCTACTCTGATTTCAGCTCTACAATTGGGATCTGACAAATTTTTTAAACATTTTAAGATTAGTTGCCCTATTTCACGTGTAGGAAACAGTTTCAAACATAGCGTCAAAACATTTCTATATTATATAGACGGAACAAAGCAAAATGCCTTAGTTGAAAATTAAAAATCGACAAATAGAGTATTTGTTATTGATGAACATCATTCAATAGTTCTTGGGGAACATCATTCAATAGTTCTTGGGTAGGAATGTCAATTAAAAATTTTATTAATAAGCCTATTCAGACAGTAAATTAAGTTGTAATGAGTAATCCTAGTGGTATATGCTATTGAATGTATTTATTAATATTATACCAATGCATTCCTACAGTATTCAGTTTACAATATGCAGAGTATTGGCGTGTAATAAAATTTCAATTGGGTGCCTCCCCCGTAAGATATAGGACAGTTTAATGTTCTCACGTAGTCAGAAAAAGCGAGACTTGAATTTATGCTTTCCTCACTAGTTTTCTGCTAGAAAGACAGGTTTTCGGCATTGCAGTTACATGGATGCATTCATCCGGTCAGGTTCAACGACGGATATTAGTGCATCAAAACGGACAGTAGGATGAGAAAAACTTCGAATTCCTTCTTGTAAAAACAAGATTTTTAATGAGGCGGCTTCTGTTCACGTTTTGGGAAATTTTAATTCAGTTGGATTGAAACATTTCCAACTTGGATTAATTACTTTTTATTATTATATGTGTCCGCTATAAACAGCTATTTAAAGACCTACTAATTAATTAATTGTCTCTCTTTAGGTTTTTAGTACATATTATTCATTATCCAACAGTTTTAACTTTATTTTACCCTAAGGTGCATTAGGTACAATATAGTGCATTATAAACTAAACTATATATAAATAATTGAGGAATGAACGGAAAATTGTAAACTTCTAAATAAATGTAGTATGAATTAGCGGGGTCAGCGGAACAGTGGTCTAAGCCACTTAAAAAAATAGAGAAAAAGCCAGTTAATGCTCACACAATTTGAAAAATACAGTTTTGTTGATAATGGGTATTCTATAATGCTTGGTCAACTTAACTACAATGTTACATAGTTTACTGTTCAGATGTTTCAGAGATATCATTTTTATGGTACCCTGCAACACTCTTTTCTTGGTTAGACCACTGTTGCACTAACATTAATTTCTACTTGAAAAGAAGAAAAAATAATTTGATAAAATGTTGGATTTGTACAAGTAATGGAACATTACAAAGGCCTTGTATTAATTTTATTTGTAAGTTCCATTGGTTACTTAGTTCTGCAAACGATGAAGCACATAAAAAGTTCACTGCCATTCTCCACAGATTTTGTAACACCTTCTTCAGTTACAGAAATCAGATTTTCATGAAATGAATGATGAATGGGCGGTACGTATTTGAAAATATCATTAATAGTCTCTCGTACGTAAACCAGAAGTAATCGGTCCAACCTTAATATAATAACAAAATTCACCCCCAAGTCATGCAAATAGCATCACTATCCAATTTTCGATGTCGCAGGGGTTAGATCACTGTTGCGCTCAATTTAGGTTTCAAAATATGTTATTTTATAAGTAGGATTTAATTAATGATTTAAATATGATTTACAGTTCATAAAAACTTTCGTGAGTGGTAGAAAATATATACAATCTTTTGATTCTTCCAGTTAACCTATTCAGATTCAGATGACTGGATACCATTAAAAGGGTTGGCTTATACACACTTGTTTATTATTAATTATGTGTGTTAGGCACGGTCGTCAAATGTTTGTTTTTTATAGTTACGTCAAGTCGATTGTATACTAGTACTTAAGCCGGCGCGGATAAACCGCAATTTTATATCTCACGATTCTCTCACATGCTTGTATATCTACAGACGTGGTGGTATAGCATTTATGTACACATTGTCATAGATTTGACAGGGATCGAACCCATGAGCTTGGAAAAGGAAAGTAAGTGCCTTACCAACCTTTCCACTCAGCCCGATCACGTAAAGTATATTTTATTTTATAAAAAAAATATATATAAAAACTCAAGAGTCACTATTTTTGCAAGAATCTATTGCTTTAGAGGGAGTTGATCCAAAGGTACTAACATGGCATGGCAATTGAATCCCATTGGGCGCCATATAGTTCAATGTTACGCCAGTTATAAAATTTTCTGTGAACTGCTGGCTTTGAATGAAAGAATGTTTATCCATTACGGTTTGTAATTTCCTACGACGGAGCCCATTTACTGAAGTAATATTTCACAATATAAAAACTTATAGCCTATTATTTTTTTATATTATTATTATTATTATTATTATTATTATTGTTATTACTCTCTTATTCGACTAATTGCGTAGTCTGGGTCAGATTCCAAGCACTTCCTCGGATTTTTCGGAAGTAGGGATTTCTGGAACGGAGTACATTCAGTCTCGTGACACCAACTGAAGAACACTTCCTCAGATTTTTCGGAGTTAGGGATTTCTGGAACGGGGTGCATTCAGCCTTGTGACATCAACTGAAGAGCTACTTGATAAAGAAGTATCGGCTGCGGACACGAAAGCCATCAACAGTGGCCATGGGATTCGGCATGCTGACCACATGCCTTCTGCCTTTGCTTGATGAAGCAGCGGTCGGATGAAGGGCCTAGTTTCTCAAGGGATGTAGCGCCAGGGAGTTTGGGTTAGTAATCTCCTACAAGATAAATCTTATTATTTGGTATGTGTAAAGGCTATAGTTTTGTTACTATTGATTTATTATAGTTCAAATCGTGCATCAAAGTATCAGTGCAAGAAAACAATGCAATAAACAAATAAATTTAATATATCTGGTGCTATTAACATCACTGCTTAATCTTCCATAATACGAAATATTTAAAAAACATTTTGTACATACTGCGTTATTTTCCTTTTGAAGGTGGACATACAATTTTTGTGCCTGTGCATTACATTTATAACATAACAGGTTTGAATTATGTGACTCTGACCTTGCTGAAACCACCGGAAGATTAAGTTATTAATTAATTATCCAGAACATGTAGCGAGTGGTATTTTCGTCCTTTGAAACCTCCCATTTTAAGTTTGGTATTTAAAACAAGTTCGCCTCTACATGAGACAGTAACTGTGTAACTTTTTGGCTACCTACACCTACAAATTTTAGTAACGTGATACAAATTGTAATTGAGTTAGAACAACCCGATCATAATGTTGCTTCCTTTATTTGGAAGTAATTATTGTGATCTTCAAAATGCATGTTCTACTCAACTCTTTTTGTAGCAAACTTTCTTTCATTTTTTAATTTTTAAGAGCAATTACAGGGAGTAAAAATCTAAGATTTAAGCGATTTTTTCCTTCCAACTAGTACTGGATGTTGTGTTTTCGCACTGGCTTTACACGTATAATTATGCGTACCAAATTAAATTGCACATGATGTAGAGCATGTTATTAAAGTTATATATTGTATATTTTAC
Source organism: Ectobius pallidus (assembly GCA_964059195.1). Lineage (NCBI taxonomy): Eukaryota > Metazoa > Arthropoda > Insecta > Blattodea > Ectobiidae > Ectobius > Ectobius pallidus. The sequence goes on from CAXKWD010000009.1 coordinate 101,337,718, forward strand.
CGTTCAAAAGGTGATATCTTGGCTAATCTGCCGGAAGTATTATGAACGTAAAATCAGTAACTGGCGATATCCCTTAATTTTGCTCTTATTTTCAGCATTTTTTTTTTTTTCTGACGAAGAATAACAATATTAAAAGATAATAGCGGCAGAGGTCACTTGCGTTTCTCTCTGAGTTCGTAGGCTTACACGATCGGTGTTACACATAAACTGGTTGTGTGGCTATCCGGGTTGGGCCGCTACCTATTGTTAATATCTAACGTTTCGGACATCCTGTCGTGTCCTTCTTCGGAGAGTGACACGACAGGATGTCCGAAACGTTAGATATTAACAATACGACGCGGCCGAACCCGGATAGCCAACATAATCAGTTTATACATTTCTCTCTATTCTCCTAAGCCTACTACTATAAAACGTATTAACATGGATCTTTTTAAAATGAAAATACATATTAGTCATTGCGGAAAGTACTGTGGATTTGGCATTAACCTGGACTATTTTCGGTATTGCATTTATTTTACCAACTGAAGGATTCTTTGCTGATATTACTGTTCACAGCTACCCCAGGTCAGAATAAAATTATATTGATAACCACAAATAACTAGTAGATTTTTATAAGTATTCTATTTAGTGTATTTTTTGGTAGGTATTATTATTATGTTTTACTATTTAGCTACTGAAGTTTCCAGTGTGTAATGATTTATTTTCTAGACAGCTTGAACGAAGTAAAAGTTGCACATTGCTGCACTAGTGCTATAAAATCTTTTATCTTTCTACTACTCTTACTAAAGTGGAGGTTTAGTTTTTGTTTTCCAGGTAACAAAAGCTAATCTTTATACCCATCAAAACATAAAATGCCAGAAAACAGTAGTCCTCAATCATATAAAGTTAAAAGTAGATTTCGACCGACTCAAAGATATCACTTATAAAAAGAATTATAAAAATAATTTAGGCCTACGTTAAATAGAATGAACGTAGATAAAATATTGTAGACGACACGCTACAAAATTTGCTTTTGTAACTCACGGTTCTTAAAACACCCCCTTGACCTTGACCCTCTCATTACTAAAGCTGTGCTTGTGTAACTAGTTGTTTAAATAACTATATGTCACTCCATTTATATGTATGCATATTATATTACAACTTTGTATGGATACTTTGTATGTTCTGTAGCAAATGCTACACATACTTTGTATGTTGTATGTTGTGTGGCAAATGCAGTGAAGTATACACATTTGTGCATACACATTAAAATACAGTCTAAACACAAACAAGACTAATTGCTTTGAATTGATTTCCTCATGGGTTACATCGGTCGTCTGGCAGACCACCATTCTCAACTCGTTGGTTTAAACTTTCAAGTAAGAGTCTCCTTATGCTGTATATGTTGCTCGTTCAGTACTTTTGAAGAGTCCACGCTATAGTGATGTTATTTAAAAGCAATAAAATTATTTATAATGTCATTATTTTTATTATTATTGTGCTTGAACTTTTATGTGTAATTTTTAAAACATAATTTACTAATAATATTAGCATAGGCTAGTGTTGAGATGGCAAAAGCGAAATTCGTGAAATGTGAAACCAACCAGGGACCACAAGCACCGTTACTATCCACAAATGCAAGTAAATGTGATTTACTTTTCCCATGACACTTCCCACAAAGCAGAAGTTTCAGGGCATTGGGATGTCCACAGCTATATTAATGCTCATTACTTCGAATATAGGAAACACTGTAATTGTTTATGTTGCTTTCCGTATACAATAACTCTACTATACATTAACATACATCCAAACAACCAGAGACTTCTGTTAGCGGCCATACTATAAGCCTAAGGTGTCTATTGATTCCTTGTTTGATCTAACTCTGGAATGCAGATTTCAATATTTGAACAGTCGGTCATGCAAATTGTTGAATCACCGCAACTCTAACCAGAACGTAATTAATGTCATAGCATGTACGTGATAACAGACTATTTCAATTTTCCCGTTGTGTTGTATCCTCTAATATAGGGCGAGAAATTTCCGGTTGTCAGATCGCTATTGGCGATCATATTCTGAAGCGGGCAACAAAGAGTAAATTTTGGAGAACTGGTATTGTATTTTTTTAGTTTCCGTAACAAAAAATAATTTAATTAGTAGGTATTGCTAGAGGCAAGCACTTTTGATATGAACTGAATTTTCTTATTTATTCGGAAGCATAAGGACATATCCGGAATTTATTGCTACGATTTGAATTTCCTAGACTTTCATTGATATAGCCTAAGTTCCTTAAGTTTTAGCCAATCGATGCTCTAGGCTCCTCTTTTAATAAGCAATGTACTTTTCGATTGGCGATAGTTTATTACAGCCGTTAAAACTTACAACTGGTGAAATTATTCCATACATTTAGTTAATTTTAATAATCTCTTATAAATTTCACAGTTCAAGCGCAAGTTAATTAAGTTAGTATAATATAAATACTTAGGATGGCGTGCACCAACCAGGAGTAAACTAAAATATAGTAGTAAATCTAAGAAGGAAACCTGAAGTAAACAAAAATCAATACATCTGTCTCACTCTAGCACATATCTCCTATGACTTAAGAGTGAGACAGACAAACTGGTTTTTGTGTACTTCGGGTTTCTTTCTTAGAGTTACTACTTTAGTTTAGTTTACTTCTGGTTGGTGTACGCCGCCCTTAGTTGGTTATGAGTGATATTACGAGGGATGTTCCAAAAGTAAGTTTCGTCGTTTTTTTAAAAAGTGAAGATGGTAAAGCAGATGAAGCAAACAACTGCCATAAGAATCGACACCTATTGCTGGTTCAACGACGGAAAGAGCGTCAGCAGAGGAGAAACGATGCACCTGTTCCATGCAATGAAAGCCGCACTCTCGGGACGTCACTTCCAAAACAATGCTGAGGTGGAGAAGGCTGTGCGACAATTCCTTGCATAGCAGGGCACCGAGTTTTACCAGAGTGGTTTCTTCAAACTCATTGCAAGCTATGAAAAATGTCTCAATGTCGGTGGAGACTATGTTGAAAAATAGTGCAAGGGGTATATTTCATGATTGCATGGTGTATTTGTTTTGGTAATAAAGTTTCCATGTGAAAAAAAAAATGACGAAACTTACTTTCAGAACATCCCTCGTACAAATATTTTAGCATTTTTATCACTTATAATAAACATTGTATTCATTTACTTTAATTCCGTGTTTTATCTAGTTTTGAGTAAAAATACACTAGATTATTATTAGCGTCATTTGGTGGAAAACTGATATAAGTCTATATTGCATATTATTATGTACTCACATTCGCTGCAACGTTTTCAAAAAATAATCCTGTATGGTGCTTGGTTGTTTCCCATGAGTGTGCTGTTGACCAGCCTTCGTACTTGTCATGAATGGAATACCTACAAAACAGTAAAAGAAATAAGTAAATAAATGTGTAGAAAAAACATTAACAATGAACAGAACGCGGTATGTGAAATTCAATTAATTTCCTTGTCCCATCTGAGCTTTTGCAATAATAAGTGTATCAATAAACCACAACTATACACTCTATGATTGGCTGGTAGGCCCGAACATATTGTTCCCTTCGCTAAATGTTCAACGTAAGAATGTCAACAACATAGTGGATCATTATGATCGAACTTCTTACAATTTCAATTTTTTTAATAGCGCTTTTCAATATTGACACATAGCCTAACTATAATTTTTATCTTGTACGAACATTTATAACATATCTTAACAGTGAAGCAACAAGAGATAATTTATTATAACTATTTAACAAATGAAACAAAAAGTAACTGAGTTAAGGGTGACCGGTACTTGATACTTATTAGGAATACGAAAGTTTACATAAATTTTTATAATTTATACATATTTGAAACTATTGTCCGAAAATACAGTCGCTGCTGGAAGAGTAAATACTATATGTATAGGCCTAATACAGTCAAACCTCTGTAAAACAAACATCTATGTAACGGTAAATCCGCATTTAGCCTTTTTTTGTTTTTTGTTCTGGCATATTTCGTAGTTCAAAAACTTTAAAGTTCACTCACTACAACGATGAAACTATTTTAAAACACCCTTTTACAACAATATTTACATGTTCTATTGTTGCAAACAAGTAACTTATCTCTATGGGCGAGAGCTAGTATCAGATTTCTGTCCATCCCAACCACCAATATTTGTTTTTTGGATGCCTGATAACTAATATATTTCTTAGAATTTCCAGAAGAGAAAGGCTTAGAAAATTTAGCGGCCTTTTAAGACATGGATTTATGATCAATTATAATTTTTCGCTTCTTTACCCGTCTGTTCCTTGAATTATCCTCTAGATTACAAACTATTTTGTATGCCGTCTTCCTAATGTGGTGTATAACAGTCCCTCAATATAACAATATCCCTTATTTAACGATGCAATCTGCTAAGACTCACAAATATCGCTATACAGAGATTTTACTGTGTAAATAATACCGCCATATATATCATATTATTCTGCATATGAATTTGTGAACACAAATATTAAGCGAATTAAATTTCATAACGCATAATTTCTGCACAGATTTCAGCATTCTTGCTTAGCAGAATTTCACTTGACTTCTTAAATGACAGGAATAATTTATTACGCAAATGAAGTGAAGACTGCCTCAAGAGCAAAACGTAAAACGCGTGAAAATATCAGGTGCATTGAACCTCGCTACCAATTAAGGGCAGTGATTCCAGTCATTATTAACTTCATTATTGATTGCTATAAATAAATTGTCAGACTGTGAGAATACAATCAACCATTACTCAACTTGTCTTCGTATATTATTACATTAACGAGTATATTTAAATTATTTTCTTTCATATCAGAAAAATTAACAAACGTATGAAAAATTCAACATTTGATTGCAATTAGTGCAGGGAGGCAAAACAGGATGTGACGTAGAGAATAGCCAGTTATGGTGAAGCAAGTATCACAGTCTGGCTGCATTTCCTAGCACTAAATCTGTTTAACTACCAGCTTATTCTCCTGACTTCTTGACAGCTCACTTTCAGCTTCCGGGTTGTAAATGCACAATACTTTCCGTATGTGTTTAACACCTTGATTCCAGTTGTGCTGCGGTGGTTAACGTCTATGGCGTACTTGGAAGCAGTGTGCGATAAGCGATAGGAAAATTCTTTTTAGATATAAAACATATGTTATTTTTCGTTATACAGGATGTCCGGCTTATAGGTTTAACATTTTAATAGAGGATTTACTTTAAAGTAAGCCATATTTATTTTTAAAAACTGATATTGTCTGATACAGTAAGTCATGCCATTTTCCATATACACCTTTAAACAATTTCAATGTGTGCACCCGCAGTGGCCCTGCTGATATCCAATCTATACTCCATCCTCATCCAGGTATTCAGCAACATTTGCGGTGTGGCATTGCCGATGGCTTGATAAATTTTTCGTCGCATATGGTCTAAGTTCTCCATAAAATCCCATAGGAAAAAAACCAATGGGATCATATCCAATCCATCGACCAGGGAACTCCTCATACAAAACTTCTTGCATCTGGATCGCAAAATGAGGTGGGACCCTTGTTGGAAAATGGTTTTCTTTTGCATTGGCGCGTCGAATTGATTTTTTCAAACTTCTTACGAAGGACATCCTTCTCACATTTTCCGCAAGCACATTCCCTTTGCTGTGCTTCCCAAAATTAGACAAAAGGTTACCAGTTTCTCATAATTGTCTATACCATTTCATAATGCAGACATAGAAAGGAACTTCATCATGACCCCCAAGATTAAATTCACGGCAAAAATTTCGTTGTACAGTATCGTACAAGCTTGACAGATTTTGTTTCTGCCTGCCCAAGAACACAGAAAACTTTTTGTTGTGTTGTCCACATCTTTGATAATGTAATTATGTGATCATTATTGCCATTGTTGCAAGCTATTTTCATAAATTGCAAGAGACTTATTAATCATATATGAAATAATTTTTGTCCAGAAACTGATACCAAAAAAAAAAAAAAAAAAAAAGTTTGTAATGTTAACCCTATAAACCGGACTCGGTGTACAAGTGGTAAAAGAGAGATTTTATTCTGCGTAGAGTCCTTGCAGCAAAATAAATTCATTTTACCATGTGTATCATGCATAATCCAATAATATTTGTGAAATAATAATAAACATTAGATTGATTCTGATGAATTACCTACCGTGGCGTCATAATGGAGACTCGATCTGCCCTACCATTTAGTACCGCATATACACATGGTTGTGGGAAGAGAGAGGTTATTGATTTTCTGGTGCTTGGCAGCCAACATAAGTCATGGAATCGAGAACGCTTTTCAACCACAAGTATGACGATTTTGCAACCACAGTGAAAAATTTAACATTCAAAAAGGCGTAATGAATTTTATATTTTAAATTTTTATGGGACAGAGTCTATTTATGCGATAATGTCCTACTTTTACTACGTGTGTCTTATGTTAGAGGTTTTTTTTTTTTTAAATTCAAGCTGTCAAAACAAAATTATGTGAAACACATGAATTTCTCAACGCTAATCAAGGAGTTTGTAATGTTTTGCTAATGTATAGTAGGTCCAAGTGACCGCATTCCTAGAATGTTTATTCAGTTGTCTTAAGTTGAATTGTTTACGTGGAAAGATTTAAACGTCTGGGTTCTAGGAAGAGGTAGTTAACTTACAATTACCCTGAATAATATTTCTACAAATGTCCGAAATAAAAGTTGTATGTCTAAGTAGAAGTCAAAGTCAAATCCGAAATAACTAAGTTATCGAGATTGTTTTAACCCCTTTATTTAGAATATCTTCTTGTAGATACAAATGTTTAAAATCCATTATGAAAAGACATGCCATAATGATAGTAGTTTAATAATAATAATAATAATAATAATAATAATAATAATAATAATAATAATAATAATAATAATAATAATAGTAGTTTATTTAACCTGGAGAAAGTTAAGACCGTAAGGTCTTTTCTTCCACTTCACCAGGGACTAATAGTAACTTACATTAGTTGTTACAATAAATCACTGTTGTTACAATAGTTGTTACAAATAGTTGTTACAATAAATAAATGATAATCACATTAGGAGGAAAAGTCTCATTGCCCTTGTCAATATGTATATGATTCATATATGTTTTTTCCTCTTTTCTGTAAAACACATTACAGAGAGACTAAATAGAAATAGAAAGAATGGGAGGAAGAAAACCAGCTTTGCTATGTAGTTGCTATTTCTGCGATCAAATTAATGCCTTGAGGTCATCAAACAAACTGAATAAGAAGGACATGAATTTCCAATTAGACCATTAATATCACGCAATAAAAGGATAATTCTCTCTAATGTGTGCCCTAGTATCCCTCATTATGTGATAGAAAACAAACTTTTGTCCTTCGGAGTAAAGACAGTTACACCAATATCGTTCCTACGTGCAGGCTTCTCTGATCCCAGACTTTCTCATATACTGAGTTTTCGACGGCAAACGTTCATTGCACCTGAGGACGAAAAGAAACTCCCAGAATCATTTCAAGTACTCTTAGATGATCTACCTCATTGGATTTATGTATCCTCTGATGCTCCCATTTGCTTTCAATGCAAGCGACAGGGCCATTTAGCCAAAGACTGTCCTTCTACCAGCGAAGTTGTCAACGGTGATTTATCCTCACAGATACCTAGTACGTCACATCAAGCTGACCCTCCAGCATTACAAGTAATTAATAATGACCCTGTCAGTTCCCCCCAACCACTTCCTTCACAGCTCGAGAGCATGGAAAATGTTCCTGTTCGCACTTCAACTGCACCGTCGCTTATACCATCTGATTTCCCAGCTCTGCAACCAGAGACAACAACTAGCCATCCGACATCAAAAATGAAGAGGCCGTTATCTTCTACCAATTCTAATACCACAAATTCGATCTCCCTAACTGACAGTGAAAATGAGACCTCTGGTAATGTGTCGGAATTTTCAGATTCTGATAAGGTCGCCGAAGTACTGGGTAAGCCAGTTAAAAAAGCGAGTAAACAGAGCAAAAAAATTAAACCTAACACAGATTATATAGACGAGACCATATGGAACGATACAAAAGCAATGATTGAGGCAAAGAGCTCAGAGTTTCCTCTCTCAATGAATCAGCTTTTGCATTATTTTGATATTACTAAAGGAATCACGGACATCACTGATATTACAAGAAGTGTTACTGATAATCCAGCTGCCTTAGCAGAGATGCTGAGACAGATCCACAGTACACTACCTAGTAAAGCTGTTAAAAATCAGTGCACTCGACTAATGAGGAAATTAAAAGCTGCTAAGGTTCTCAAAACCGATACTGAACAACCAACAAGTTAAGAATATTTATTCATACTTAATTATAATGGATCTTATTCAATGGAATTGTAGAGGGTTCTTTACAAGAAGAGCCTATATAAAACTCCTTCTAAATGACTTCAAACCAAACATATTGTGTCTTCAAGAAACGAACTTTAAAAACCAATATTGTGCACATCTGCGTGGATATAGATCTTCATTTTTAAATAGAAACAATGCACACATAGCTAGCGGTGGAGTTGCTATTTTTGCACGATCAGAAATTTTTCTTCAAAATATTCCTCTTCAAACCACCTTAGAAGCTACTGCAATGAAAGTTAAATTAAATTTTACTGTGACTATTTGTAATGTTTACCTTCCTAATAGTCAAGCATTAACTGTTAATGAACTGGATAATCTTCTCGCTCAGCTTCCTAAACCTTTCATAATTCTAGGAGATTTTAACAGTCACAACATGTTATGGGGATCGTTACATACAGACAGAAGAGGAAGAATTATTGAAAATTGGCTGGAAAACCATGATGATCTTATTTTATTAAATACAGGAATGGCTACCCATTTTAACATCAGTAATGCAACGGAAAGTGCTATAGATTTAAGTTTTTCATCCAGCGATATTGCAGCTAGTATATCCTGGTCTTCAGTTCATCATCTCTACGATAGTGATCACTATCCTTTGACCATAAATTTTTCTAATTCCCAACAATTTATGGAAATCAAGACTCATCAGAAATGGATCCTTAATAAAGCAAACTGGTCTCTTTTTCAAAATGTTCTCAATGATAATATCGACAAACTCCCTAAACTTACTTCTGTGCAAGTACCTCATATCAATAACATTGTCAAAGATTTCACCAATGCAATTATATCTTCAGCTCAACTAGCAATTCCTAAAACGTCTGGGACTATACGCAAACGTCCACTTCCATGGTGGAATGACGACTGTACATCGGCCATTAAAAATATGAAAAAATCTTTTAGAAAATATAAGAAGTACAAAAGTGTGGAATATGGCATTGCTTACAAAAAAGCAAGGGCAAAAGCACGCCTCATGCTGAAGTCTACAATGATTCAATCCTTTAAAGACTTTACTTCATCTATTACCAGTCAAACTTCGGCTTCAATCCTATGGTCCAAGTATAAATCCATTATTGGATCAAAAACATTTTTTACTCCAAGATATTTGGAAGATGAGAACGCAATTAAACATGAGGATCCCAGTTCTATTAGTACCCTATTCGCCAACTGCTTCTCCAATAATTCAAGTAACAATAACTATGATCCTTCTTTTTTAAAGCAGTTCTCATGTAACGATTCCTCAAACGAAGATATTCAACTTCAAATGAAATATAATGAAGATAAATTTAACCAACCTTTTCTTAAGGAAGAACTCCTTCAGGTGATACATAAAACTAAAAGCTCCGCTCCGGGACCAGATGACGTACACAGTACTTTTCTTAAGAATCTCTCAGACAAAGGAGTAGATTACCTTCTCCAACTCTATAATTTTATATGGGAAACTCAATCCTTTCCCGACCAATGGAGAGAAGCTATAGTTATTCCAATTCCTAAACCTAATAAGGATCATTGCAAAGCTACAAATTTTCGTCCAATCTCCTTAACCAGTTGTTTATGCAAGCTTTTGGAAAAAATGGTTTGCTTTCGCCTCAGATGGATTTTGGAAACTAATGACTTACTATCACCTTATCAAAGTGGCTTCCGACCTTTTCATTCCACAAGTGATCATCTAGTGAACATCGACACTGAAATATGTGATGCACTAGTATTAAATCATCACGTAATTGCAATTTCTCTAGACATTGAGAAAGCTTATGAAATGATTTTCAAACCTAGACTAATAAAAATTCTTTCAGAATTAAAAATAAGAGGCAATACTTTAGCTTTTATCATCAACTTCTTAGCTCACAGATATCTAAGAGTGAGAATCCAAGATAAACTTTCTCCTCCTATGGAAATGGTGAATGGTCTGCCTCAAGGGTCAGTACTAAGTGTGCTTCTATTCCTCATTGCTATTAATGAAGTCAGCAGTTTGATTGAGAAGCCAATAAAAGCATTCCTCTTTGCGGACGATATCACTCTTCTCTGCAGTGGGAATAACATTAAGCTTACTGCTAATATTATTCAGAATTCTTTGGATAAAATCTACTCCTGGGCAAAGACTTCCGGCTTCACAATATCCAAATCAAAATCTGAATTTATAGTTGTTTCTAGAAGTAGAAAGCTTCACCAAATAGACGTTAACCTTAATATTGGTGGCCACAGGTTGCACAGATCAGATTCTTGCAAAATCCTAGGCGTACTGTTCGATAAAAATCACTCATGGAAACAACATATTACTTCACTAAAATCGGAATGTGCATCTAGACTGAACATAATTAAAACGTTATCTTCCATTAAGTGGGGTGCCGAATCAACATGTCTAATAAACGTCTATCGAGCTCTAATTCAGTCCAAACTGGATTATGGAGCTATAGTATACAGTTCGGCAAGCAAACGCCTTCTCCAAACGTTGGATCCAGTTATCAACACTGCAAGTCGTCTAAGTTTGGGAGCCTTCAGATCCAGTCCAAGTAGCAGTCTACTTGTGGAAGCTGGTCTTTTTCCCTTGGACCTGCGACGTAAACAACTATGTCTAAACTTTTCATACTCAACATTTTGTTCTCCTTCTAACCCGACCAACAATTACGTCTTTGGTGTTCCAAAATCAGAACTTTATAACTCTCACCCAAATTGTCCAAAACCATTAAGGGAAAGACTCCTGGATTATAACTCAGAATTCAACATTGAAAAAGCTAATATCCTCCCAAGGCGACTCCATCCCCTTCCTCCTTGGGAGCCTTTTATTCCCTCTATTAATACGAAGATTACACAAATTCCCTGCTCTACAACTATGCCTAAATCAGTGTTACAACCTATGATCTCGTCACTCCTTGAAGAGTATAAGAATTGTCTCAAAGTATATACTGATGGCTCAAAACGTGACTCAAGATCAGGATGTGGCATAGTCATTTCCTCAAGTGTTCACTCCTATCGCTTACCAGATTACTTCTCCATCTTTTCATGTGAAGCCTGGGCTATTCTCAAAGCTATTGAAAAAAGCACTATGAGTAATAACTGCTCACAAATTGTTATCTTCTCAGATTCTATGTCAGCTCTCGGTGCCATCGGAAACAGATCTACAAGGAACCCAATCATCCAAACGATTCAGGAACGTTTGTTTTTCCACTCAAAAAATGGTACCAAAATCTCATTAGCATGGCTTCCCGCACATAAAGGTATTTCTGGAAATGAAAACGCAGATACAGCAGCCAAATCTGCAACAGTGTTATCACAAATTGAAAACGGTTTGGATGGTACATTAGAGGACACCAAAACAATGATCAGATCTGAAATTACGAAGCACTGGGATGAAACATGGAGATCCACTCCTTCAAAACTGCAGCTCGTCCGGAAATCAGTTACTGAGCCAGCCATTCCGAATTCTCTCCTCTGTAGAAGGCAACAAGTCTTGCTGACCAGGCTGCGGATTGGCCACTTCAACCTTAGCCATGGCTATCTTATGAAGAAAACTATTAAGGATCCATGCCCGAAATGTAATGGGGATGTAACTTCCTCCCATCTTATTCTGGAATGTCCACGGTTATTGCATGTAAGGCGTCTGTTAAATATCAAAGGAGACTTATACAATATATTTAAGAATAATGAAGGATGCCTTAAGGTTATCTCACTTTTGGAACTGTCACAGTTAAAATCATTCATATAATGTCAAATCAAATCATAGTTTGTCAATAGTTGCTAAAGTTTTAAGTTTAATATGTTGTTCTTCTTACTAAATTCCAAGTTGCATATGTTTTTCTTCATACTTCACTTCTTGTAGAACTTGTTCAATATATATATGTATTAATTATTGTGGTCGCTGGTGACCCTGGCAGTTAAAAAGCGACCTTAAATAAATAAATTAAAAAAAAAAAAAAAAAAACTGAATAAGCTTGGATACCATGACAACTGGAGTGTTGTTACCATTCCTGCATGAACTCCATTCCTGTTTCTCGGGAATTCCGATAGAATTGCTTCTCTTATTTCGATTTTTCGTGGTTCGCACAACAAAATAGAATGGGATTATAAAAAGCGAGCATGAAATGTTCTCGTTATCTCTTCAAGAGGTAAAGTGCTTTGCACGCATCACGTTTTTTCATCTGCTACTGCCGCCTTTTTGGCTACTCTTGACGAAAGGCACGATCTTAACACGTCATTTTGAATTCTTCGATGTAAGAATAATTCCACTAGTTCATCTTAAAATAGGCCAAACGGTAATACAGAAGCTTCTTTCGACCGTCATATGTATGTAATACATTAATACAACCATTAAAATACAGATTTTCATTAAATCACTGGTGTGGTATCTATTAATACCGAACACAGAAAATTTTGAAACCTGAGCTGCAGATTTAACTGCGTAATAAACAATCTGTATTTGAAATAAAATCTATTTTGTTAATGTTAATTTTTATTTTTTACTAAATTGAATCCATTTTGCGTTGGAAAAATTCGTTGGTTTCAAGAAAACGGCAAAGAATAAGCTTATACTTGACCGCACGCCATCAGCTGCCACTGTCGCAGAAGACAAGAACTACGAGAACTTGCCAACAGTTGATTGCCGAGGTCAGCTGTCTTCTTTTGTTTGAAGGTTCTTAAATCTCCAAACTTAAACATTTAATTATAGTCGAACAAACACACTCGTAGGGGACTTGCCAATAGTGGTAATTGAGATACTCGTATGGCTATAGACATTCTTGTATCTTAATAGGCGTTTACGTTGAAACACTGTCATATAATTAAGATATTTAAAATCTTGCGCATTTATGTAGGGTTCTTCTTCATTGATGTTAAAACGGATATGCATTTCGGCCTAAGTAGGCCAAGTTGAGTCTCTTGTCAATAGGGTATATATAACGCAGATGCACACATATGGACATTGATTGTGTGAGGAATATGAAATACTGTATACCAATAAAATTACTAGAGTGATTACACTGTCATGATCACCCGTATCATCGGTTCGACGTTCGTGCCAGCCCTATTCATCATTGCTCTCGTCATACTTTAGAAATAGCTATTTAAACAATGAAATATTATCATTATTGCCTGTCGTCATCGTTTTCATCAAGTCATAAGATGATAATAATAATAAAATAAATAATAATATTAATAATAACCAATTATACCGAGTAATTTTACAAAGGCATACACGTCTCAGTGTTATTTCGAAAGGCAGCAGGTTCAAATCTCATGATCGATTAATCTGAGTGAAATTTTAGAAGGATTCTGCATTTGATAGGCGAATGCTTGATTGGGGTTTGCATACTTTTTGTCAGTCTTCATAGTTATTATTGCTGTCATTTATCATAATCGAAAGTAATATAATGAAAATAAGTACTATTATTACTATTATTGTTATTATCGTTATCATCCGTGGGTCATCATCATCCACTGTCATTATTAGTTATATGAATCGCAAGCAACTAAGCAATGACAATAGTCATACCCTCATAACATTTACATAAATTAAATTCGGTTACCCTTCTTCGATAAAACGATAGATCCCACGATCTACTGTAGGCCTACTTATGTGCAAATGTACTATAGTGTGACCATTTTAAGAAAAACCTGAAGTAAACAAAACCGGTATGCTTTTCTCACTCAAGCACATTACTCTTATGACCTATGAGTGAGGCAGACAAGCTGGTTTTTGTTTGCATCAGGTTTCTTTCTTAAAAGTGGCCAGACTTATAATGGTTTCAACCAAATTTTGAAAGATGTAATTCAAATACAAATTAATTGATAACAGTGAAGATAACAAATAGTATCTAAATACTTTTGGAAATTAAACCGTGAACAAGTTGACATTCATTGCATGAAACACTGGACCATTTATAAGTTGGATGAATAATCTGGGAAAGTAAAACACTAGACAAAAATCAATTTGGACGAACTAAAAACTAAAACTAAACGAACAGATTATGTAATTTTTACCTGATGTTCGCCTTTCTTTGGTTCTTAAGCAGTTGAAGGTTTTCGCGTGCTAGGGAGCTTTTACTTTTAGACATTATAGCGTGAACAAATTTACATTTCGAGCATGAAACACTGGACCATTTATAAGTTGGATGAATAATCTGGGAATATAAAACAGTATGCAAAAATCAGTTTGGACAGACTAAAAAAGAAAGTGCATCGTCTGTGGAAGAAACGATTTGAAACGAACAGATTATGTAATTTGGACCTGCTATTCGACTCTCTTGGTACTTAAGTAGTTGAAGGTATTTGTGTGCTAGGGAACTTAAATGCTTTCCACTGTACACTAATATTGTGTTACATTTCTCATGGATGACCGTTACTGTATTATTTTGAAACGTTACAAAAAAAAAAAAGCTGCAAAGTTAACACATGTAGAAAAGAGCATCAGCTTGAATAAAGAATGAATATGTTGACAACACAATGTGAAGAATAATGGCAGGCTAAACCACTGCTGTCATCCACTAAATTTAGCGTTAAAATTGTGATTAACTTTTTTTTTTCTGCCGCTGTAAGCTCTTACATTATATCGTATGTGAATTCATCATTCATCATCACACACATGAATGAAACAAAAATTTGGGGCCACATTACCTGTCACGAGAACAATGTATCAATATACACATCATAACAAAAAACGGAAAGCATAACCATGATTAAAAATCATGTCACTTGCATGTGGCTATATAACGTGCTAATGATGTAACCGTATATTACCAATAGTGGAACAGGGTCAGCAGGGAAGATTTATTTTTAACTTTCTGGTGCTTTATTATGGCTATAAATAGTACAAGTAAACATGGAACGTCTGCATGTTCAACGCGAATATTTTGTTGTTGAATCAGAAGTAAAGTTCTTCTGTACTAACCAAAATTCTGAATGATAAAAACACTTTATTCTCCACTTACGTCACTTTTAATAACACAGGACTAGTTTCGAGAGCTTTATTCGCTCCCATCATCGGCTGGTGGTCGACTGTTATTCTGGTTGCCATGTTGGTTTGTATATATACATTGTTCTGTGCTGCCCTCTCGTTCCGAATTTTGGTTTTTATCAGTATACTCCACTGTTTATATAACTTCTTTTTATTGTGTTTTTTTCTTCTGTACTTTTCTCTTTGAAGCTTACGTTAGAAAATACATCTCATAATGCTGACAGTATCCAACTTTTTGGTATTAGACCGGATTATAAACTCGAATGGAATTCATATTTTGATTTTATAACGGTTTAATGATTCAGGGTAGTGTTTTTGTTGAAGCAACTTAGTCTCTGCTTACCAAATTCATATGGAGATCTGCTTATTTTGCTTTTTTCAGTCTATAGACTATTAGGCTATTGGGAGGAGGGAGTTCTAGTGGAATTTGAGACATCCCGATATTACAAAAGAGAATTCTTAGAATTATTAAAAATGTCCCAGTATTCGTTGAGTATAACATTTTAACAATTTAAACTTTTATTCATCATAATTTTTTGAAAAGATATACATGGATACAACACTAGAAGAAATTGTTGTACTAACATTCCAAAATTCAGGTTAAGCAAAACAGTTAACTCATATTTATATTAAGTCCCATTTTTTTAACATGTTACCTATTGAAATAAGAAAAACAAAGAGTGATTTTCAAGCATACTCCACAAATGGCTAATAAGAAATCCTTTCTATATTCTTAATGAATTTTTAAACTTAAAAGTGATTCTAAATGTGTTGTGAGTTGTCATGTTTGCATTGCTTTAGTAAACTTTAAAATACGCCGTATTTGTGCCTAAAGAGAGTATGAAAAATATATAAGCCTATTGTACAACGGACAAGAAACATTTTTATGAACCGTAAAGCGGAAATATGCTACAAGGAGTTACACCAAATCTCTCAAATTTCATGTTCATCATCTTGTGTCTTATTGTTAGCGACAAGCTCATCTTTCTTGGTGATGCTAATACGCGCATTATGCGATTTCTTTCTGGTATACTTCCTACAAGGAGAAGAACGGCTCCGTTGTTAGCATACTAATAATTCTTACTACATATAATCACGTTTTATGAATTTTTTTAGAGCACTGACCTATC
Source organism: Ectobius pallidus (assembly GCA_964059195.1). Classification (NCBI taxonomy): domain Eukaryota; kingdom Metazoa; phylum Arthropoda; class Insecta; order Blattodea; family Ectobiidae; genus Ectobius; species Ectobius pallidus. The sequence goes on from CAXKWD010000009.1 coordinate 101,354,185, forward strand.
TAATGTACGATAGAATCGTTTGAGAGATATTCTCGTTTCCTTTTTAAGTTAACTGTTGTTTTCTTTTATCTTTTTGCTTTTTATTTGAAATTAACAACTCTCGCATCTTCCTGGAATCATTTCATGAAATAGGAGGTTTTATAAAAACTTCGTAGTAGTACACAAAGGAGGTGGTTAATTTGTAGACTATATATATAAAGTACATTGTTAAAGCACACCTTAGTAAAACAACTCACCGGAATTCAACATTTTTGTCTATATTGAACGGCATTACAGCTATTTTAGATTGTATTTCTGTTACAGGTTCCAAAAATTCATAAGTTTCTTGAGCTGATTCTGAAATGATTAATATTGATCAAACGTTCAAAATAACATTATTATATGAATATTAATTTTTCATGTCTTTCCTCCTTAAAATTTATTTCCTATTATTGCTATGGAAAGATACTGATTGTATTTTCATTTATAACATTGTATTTTTATTTGGTGTTTTCTGAACTGGCCCCATTCACGAGCATGTGTTCATTAAAAAGATGTCTTGATAAAAAATTAATGATGTGTAAAAATTGTAAATTGTAATTTTAATTTAATTGTAAATGAATAAAATTTCACAACTTGAAACTTAAAATTAAGAACTTTAGCCTAAAATGTGTAGTAAAAGCTATTTTCTTAGTAGCATCTTGTTCATAAATTTAATTTAGGATCCTATATTTCAACTGTTTGTAGCATACAGTGGAAATAAACTGAAAAAAGAAAATAGTAGCCTATAATAAGTTACATTCAACTAACGTATGTTTATCTCTTTAGATAGGTAACAATAGGTTTATTACAATAAAAAGGACAAAGGATGGAAACTTTGTAAGCACGAGCTTCCCTTACGAAAATTCGAAAACACCGACGTTTTACTTGTCACGAGGAACAGATAGGAGTTTTTTTAATAATTGGTGAATTTCATCGATGCAATCGGACTTCCATCAACGTTTTCATAATGTCAACAAAAATTTATTAGTGAAGCATCAGGATATTATTTAATATCGCCGGAGTTTCTGTGATGGAACTCACTAGTAGCCATCAGACTTGTCAGAGAGGAGCTTACGACACTAGCCACCCACATAAGAAATGTTTGTTTTTATGCGAAAGCTAGCGAATTGCTCTTCGTCAGAGTATGAGTCCTTCCAAAATGAAAGTGATGAATTGATTTTGCTTAAAGATAAGTAAAGAATAAATTGTCACATCAATGATATATTAAATATTTAATGTTGTTGCAAGTGCCTCGAAATAGACCCCAAATAGCACTTCGAATTGTGGTTGGTGTACAACGTTAAATATATAAGTAGTTTATTATTAAGTTAGTGTACTTTAATGCTTTCAGAAACATTATTTATAAGAATTAAAGCACTCTATTGCTCATCATATGTTATTACTCTCATTGCAAATCCAAGGTCTTATAATTATTATAAAACTAAAGTCCGTGGGGCTACATCCCTGAAGGGACAATACAACTCGAATATTCTTGCCGAAATCGTGCAACCTGTTCGTCAAGTCATCAGTAATCAGAAACTCATCACAAAAATAAATGATTTAATTGGCATTTCCATCGGTGAATTCACAGATTACTTTTTATAAGGGTCTAAACTTCACCTTTTACTTTTGCACAATACATTTTTTTTATCTTTCTGGGGATAAAGCTCTCAGTTCATTTCTTGGGACTGGGAATATGAAGATGAAAGTCCTACCCAGCTGAATTCATACACTGTTATTCCTAGTTTACCTTCACTGGTTTGTAGAATGGCCTAACCAAGAAACACTTGTATTATGGTAGGCCTGTAGTTAGTTTCCTGTCGAAGATGTTAAAGAAATGAGGACTGGACGATGCGAAACGAGACAATCTGGGTTATTAGGGATTCCCTTTAGTTATAGGTTAAGTAACGTGATCACTATTTCACGTCAATGAGGCTTTTGTTCGGAAAATAATAATATTGTAATTATACGGGTGGGAGGGACATCAGATTCTCGTGAGAGTGGCAGAAGTGAACGACCTAAATTCTAAGGCTAATAGTTAATTGAATAATGATTCTTTGAGGTCGGGCGCAGTTTAGAAAATAAACAGTTCACGGTCAACCTTTTGTGTCGTAAAGCTGTATCTTAAATGTTATACAGGAACTCTTGAGCTAGCTAAACAGATTTGGATTAAAATAAAAATTATTTCATTGACCACCTCCTTAGTTCAGACAGGGTTCAGAGGTTGGCATTGCTGAGTACGGATCTGGAGGCCAGGGTTCCATTCACGGTATCTCTTAGGATTTTTCTAAGGTAGGGAAATCAAGAACGAGGTGTATTTAGATTAATGAGAACAATATTGAGGTTTTAATTAATAAAGAAATGACGTCTTCGGCCAAAAGAATACCAGTACCGTATCGACCGGGAAATCCTCATGCTTATCACATGCGCTCCAATCCTGCCATCTGCCAATGAAATTGAAGGACGAAATTAGATGTTACAGCGCTTGAGATGTAACGCCGCAAAGTTGGTTTATTTTTAGGTATATTATAACTATCTATTTTAACTGTTTATGAATAGATTCTGAACAATTCTTTTTGTGCAATTCTTCTTATTTTATGTCATCGAAAGACGGATGAATAAGGTAGTCAGGCTTATGTTGAATAAGTTTTTCATATGTCAAATTAAAATGTAATTATCCCCGCTACTGAACTATCCTGAATGGTTTAAATGAAGGATTAAATTCTTTGAAGTAATGAGTAAGTGTTAAATGTTCAAGTTTAGCATAATTTTTATTTATTTTAAGCGGTAAATATGCATGTAAATTTAATGACTACATGAAATGCCCATATAAAGTATTATTATATAAACTTATAATTAATGTAAAAAAATATATTCTTTGTTGTTTTATTGAGGACTCATCAGCGCCTTTCTTTCTCTTTTCTATAGTTCAAAAATTAAAACAAAAGTTTGTTAGCTATAAGATTATGGCCTACAATTCGTTTGGTTGAAGTTAATTAACATTTTAGGGTAAAGAGTCGCAATGGTTGGAGTACATTTTGATACGTATAGGCAACACTAGGTCGTCGGGCAACACTGGATAAGCTAAGGTATATGGAAAAGGTAATGTTTTTAGTATACCCCACTTTACATATAGGTTTATCTAAAAGGAGTAGCCTATGTTTTAGGAATAAATTTGGGGAAAAGCTACAAAATAAAAAATTTATCTGCCCAAGCACAGTTATCCACAATAATGATTTTATTGTGGGAAAGGGTTCCGGCAAAGATTATTTTTGATTATGGGGGCGTCATAACAGCTGATAACGGAGCCCACAGATTGATGTAGATGACCTGCATTAGTGCAGGTGCATTAGTTTTGCATAGTTGAGTTCAGATGAACACAAAAACTGGAGAACTGTCTTTAAGTCAACGAATAAACACGTGATGGATTATGGTCTAAATTCTAAAAGGAGTGTAACTTTGAGATGCATAGATAACGAGTTGTTTCAATGCATTCACCGAAGAGAAGTGCAACCTTCCACGAATGGAATACCTGCCCATTTTTCTTGCTAAGTACATTTATTATATTCCTTCGTGAAACCCATGTAATTATTGTATTTCATAGTTGACAAGCATGTTTATTTGTGAAGGAAGTGACCCGACAATGCGGAGAATTTTAGAATTAAATGAAAAGTCATTCTAAGAAAATACCAATGTGACTGTATTTAAATAAGTTTTGTGTACGCTTGGGTCTTATGGGAAGCAAATCAGTGTTGTTTAATGATTTGGATAAATAAGATGAAAAATATTTGAAAAAGAAAAATTGAATTTTTCTAAAAAATATGTATAAATATATATTTTTTTAAATTGGACTTGAGATGTTTCATACATATTTTTGCATCAAAACTAAATAACTTACAGCCTAGTATGTAAACTGAACAGTAGTTGTCGGTTTTAGTTAATAATGTTCACAATATTTAATTAACCTGTGTATTCATTAGAAATGGACATTGTTAATAACATAAGAGTGCCCTTCTTTGGCATGTTGACGTTCTAGAACGTAAACTAACTTATTTGACGGATGATCGTAATGGTGGTGGCTAGCCCCTAGGGATATAGAAGGCTCCTCTGCTGTGGGTTCTCGTTTATTGAAGCTGTTACTAAAGTTTTCGGGACGTACATATTAAAATAGATAAAAGACAGTATATTATATGCATTAAAATGTAATATTAGTAATTAGTGCATGTAGTATTACTCTCATTGTAATGGGACATGCAGTTAATATACAAATTAAAAAATAAAAAAAAAATAAAAAATTTAAAAAAAAAGCATGATGGTGAGACCCGTACGCTTCACTTAAAATGAACTGTCAGAGCTGAAGACTGCGATCACTTATCCATACTTACCCAAGTTCCCGGGAACATTGAAGCAAATTTTCCTCGCGGTCCCGGCGGCAGCAGTCAGAAGGTTAAAAACGACGTTTGTATAAGAATTTTTGTTTTATTCCCTTTCAAGATGATCAGATCTTAGTTTTTTGAAGCGAGGTCTACTGTTCACAGAATTACTGGGTTAGTTTATCCTTATTGCTCAAGCTTATTGCCTTTTCCCACCCCCATATCATATAGGCCTATACCCTTAGCAACCAGGGAAGGCGGTTGAGGCCAGGTAGGTTCCTTCACCCGCTAGCAGCCTCACATTTACAAGCAGAGGGAATTAGGACCAACCGTAATTTCCTCCCCATGAGTCACCTAGTCTACTTCAATCACTCAATCTTAGATTTTTAAATATGTCATTTTATCTTAAAATGTTAGTTATATATCAATTCTACGCATAAAAACAAGAAAAATGACACCAAACAATGTATAATTTACTTCGCTTTTTTACAAATAATCGGCCCTGAAAGAGGGTTTTCCAATGCTCGCTGCTGCAAAAACCACTTGAATACAGCCTCAAAGCAAATCGGATAATTGGCGATCCGGATAAGGGAGTTCTACTGTATGATTTTTCATAAACTTCCGGGCCCTACTCATGACCCATATCAAGAAAGCTACAACTGTTTGAGTACATAAAAGGTGTGTTTCCTGACTCATAATGCACATTCTGGGGTAATGAACCTCTTCAGACGAGACACGTGCACAGCGAAACCATATCTCCTGCACGTTGTTAGTTGATATTTTGCTTGCCCAATTGACTTCCCATTTCATTTATCAACTCGTGCAACACCTACCAATATATTCTGCAAACAGATGGTTTACACTTTTCAAACATTTCCTCACACCCCCAGGCCCGCAATCCTTAAGTTACGCTACATTGCGTTTTGACGTATACTAATAACACTGGATGGATATATTTAACCTTTCTAAGTCTGTTTTCAGTATATTTTGAATTGGAGAATGGTGTATTTGATTTAGATACGACTGGGGTCATACGTGTGTACGGAAACGAGTTGTCATGAAGTGTTCTAGAAGTAGTTACCAGCACTATGTACGTAAGAGTTGTTCTCCGCAGTTTACGGCCTTACACATAACACATCGCAAATCTCTGTGAAAACGTGCTAGATGTACCATTCGCACTTTAACAGATAGTACACGTTCAGAGAGCATGAAAACTCAATTGAGGACCGTTTTGACATGTGCCAAAACATAAATTGTTCAGAAGGTTTCTTTAGTTTTTATAAACATACTAGCTTAAAAGGCCCGGCGTCGCTCGGGTTTTGTATTTTGTAAATGCGAAAATAACTTATGAAGGACTTTCGATTTTCAAACTCTAGGTCTTTAAGGTCTTTATATAGGTATTAAGAATTTGAAATGGGGAAGAACGACTTATCACACACAAACTATTCCCTCAGAAAACGCTAGATAGGCTATAGCTTATTATAGCTTATAGCAGATCCCCACGGCTTCTCCCAAGACAATTAATCGAAAGATTAACAATTAAGAGCAAAATAATTAAAATATTATATTTATTAACACTTTGCACGCGAAACATTCATAGGTGTAAACTAAACGATTGATAGGCCTGATTAATGAAACAGCTATAAATCCGGCTTTGAAGTGAATTTCACGATTAGAAAATAAATGGAAAAATTCAGTATTCGAAAGATTATGAGAATTGAAATCGATTAAACTCACGATAAAAAAAGTGCGTAAATGTATTTGACAGACAGACATAGTACATTAGTTTTTATTTATATAGGTGAAGAATGGAATAAGCCTACTGAGGCCGTGATTTCTATATTCATTTGTCCAGACTTATAATTCCGTTACATTTCAGGCAGATTTAACGACCCTGCATAACATATTTTAATTACGATTACATATAAAAACGTTGTAGCCAGGATCCCGAACTAAGCAACTTCCCCGGAATTTTCTGTAAACTATATTCCATGTCAAATAAAATATGTTTAACATTACCTTATCGACATCTCTAGCTTTTATAATAACATGAGATATCCATTGCCTTCCATAGCGATCGCGACGATATTATTCCCAAGGTATGACAAAAATAGACAAAGCCTTCTGCAATTGATTTGACAACTGAAATGAATAACTGAAAAGTGATGCTTCGAAAGCGTTAAAAATGCACGTTTTCTTGCCGTTTTTCACTCATAACTCGCGAACGAAGGCTAAAACTAAAAATGTAGTATGACAGAAACCTTCCCGGGAATGTACCCAACAACTTCCCAAAGTTTCATGGCGATCGGATGAATGGTGTGGTAATGCATAAAGGACACACACACACACACACATAAGTTACATTCATTTTTATATATATATATAGATAGAAGATTGAAACCTTGCATATTGAGGCTTAAAAATGAATTGGTTATTTATTTATTTATTTAACCTGGCTCTACCACTCAGCCAGGGCAAAAACATGAAATACGTAATAATACTAATAATATCTTGACTCTTCTTATGTTCTTTTTTCACCATATTAAAAATCTCATTTCAAAGCACCTAAAAACCATTAAAAACGAATTAGGAAAAAATGGAGATGTTGAGTTTTGTCAAAACTGTCCTCAATTGTCTTCTGAACGCTACTGGATACTTTAGGGACGGTCGATGTGTGCCGATGTCTTTGGGTACTCGCCCAGCAGAGTCACCCTCGATTCTATGATGCACTCCTGTGAGTGAGTACACTTCGCCACCTATGTGAGAGACCCTTAGAGAATGGATGTAAAACCATGTTAATAAACTAAGACTGTAAAGGAGTGTTTGGCGTCTGCATGAATACGTCAGTCTGACGGCTTCGACATACCGGTAATGACCAAGATAGTATGGAAAACAGTTATATTAATTTGCATTCGTGCTGTTTTCTTACAAATTCTGTGAAACATTATGAGCTTTGATCATGAAAGTGATGCCAAATATAAGTTTCTTCATTTTTAGAAGCCTAATTAACTATAAGGTGCTTTCAAAAACAAATAAAATTCAGCGTGAAAGTTGGTACCACGTTATGGTGGGAGGGCGAAATGCAGTTTTTTTCAGCATAGGTTTTGCCATATTCTCAAAAATGCCGCAAGATGCCATCTAATCTAACCTAACCTAACCTAACTTAACCTAAAATGGCAAAACCTATGCCGAAAAAAATAACTGCGGGCGAAGTACCATTTGATAGTTGCATGGTCCGCTGGAAACACCATACATGCTTGAGGTAAGCAGGAACCGGGAGCTGGCTCGCGTCTGCTACAGTTGACAATGTTGTAAACAGGGCTAGGAGGTTTTAATCGTGGGTAACCTATTAAAATCACCTGGAAGGAGTTGGAGGCGTATGCTCCTTAGGGAGCAAAATAATTTAGATGGTCAGTTTAAAACTTGCAACTTACCGTCTCAACGCGAAACTGACCATTTGCTTTATAACTTACTGCACATAATGAGAGTAGTGACGACTAACTGTAGCCTACAGCATTATTAATAACTATTCCTTTATTGTAACTAGGATCATATTATAATGAAGGGAGCAACGGTGGAGTGATGCATGACAGAGGGTAACAGGAGCACGCCGAGAAAGCCTGCCTCGACCCCGTTTTGTCCTTCAGAAAATCCCCATTATAGGCCTATTACTTACGTATTGTTGCTGTTTTCTATTAGCTATAGATTACTTATTAAGCCTATCGTTTAGTGGAAAACAGTCTTGAGTTTACAAAAAAAATAACAATTTAAAAAAAAAAATTCAATTTCAATTTAAAAATAATACAGAACTATTCACGCTTCGATGTATTCTAAGATGTAAATCAGGACATTCCAAGTTAGGAGCAAGTATGCAACAGGTCTCCTTGAAGAATTGCCCACAAGGGGAATCCCTTTAAGTGTTCACACATCCCTACTGAGTTATATTCCAAATATTCATTACGTTTATTCACTTCGGGAAGAAAACTTGTATCTAATTATCCTTCGAATTTCTAGAATATAGTTAGGTTTTCAAAGCTCCATTTTCATCTTTCCAATTTTTTTTACAACTAAAAGTTTTATTTATTAGCAATTTTTGAAACAAACTTCTGTTGTGTTTGTCTTTCTCCAACATTTGAAGACATTTTCTTGTTCTTTATTCTGAAACGTACTTTCGAACACAAGCTGGGCTCAGCTGGGAAAAGAATATAATATTTATTTTGTTATATTTAAATTAAACCTAAATGTTATTTCTGGCAGTAAACTTAAAATGTTGGCGTAATTTATATTTATGTATTTTTAGTGTTAATTTGTTGTTAGTTTAATCCCATACCGGTAAGCCTATTTATTTTGTAACTTAGGCCTATCATGTAGAAATAACCGAGAGGAGGGGTGGCGGTTTTAGTCCCTATTCGGAACTGTAGAGGTAGGTGGTAACGTTTGCACAGGTCAAGAAGTCTGTACTAGGCAGTACGATTTAATATACCAAAGTAAATTTACCTAACATTTCCCCTGTGTTCTATGATCAAGAGAAGGTGACTCGAAGATCTTGGTAGAATTGTTGGACCGGAGATATAGGTTTTATCTCAGGTAATCCGGGGGAGGTAGCCGGGGGGAAAAGTTCAGGACAGAAACTGATTATAGCTCTCCGAAAGTATAAATGCCCTGCGCAGACGTATTTTTTCTCCTACGGGCATAATTGCCGCAGTCTGATCGCAGTTCATGCTAGCCACATATTCTTTTTAAATGGATCTTTATCAGCTGAGAAGCGACGCTTCGCCCATACAAGTGACGTAAGTAGGCGCCTGCGATGTAACCACGGCTATTTACTAATCTGGAGAATTATAGTACTGGAAGCAGTGACAACTGTACAGCGCAGGTGTGTAAAACATGCGGCCCCCTTCAATTAAGAAATGTGGCCCCCTATAGCTTTTGGTAAAAATATAGCCTATAAATATATCCGCCAAAAAATTTAATGTAAAATTAAATTTGCTAAAACCTGATTTTCTATCTGTATAGAAGACAAGTGTATCATAAAATACTGGTATATCTATATAGTGCATTGTTCACTAGGAAACATTATGTTCAAAACAATAAAAATGAACTGAATTTTGAATTTCGTAAAGAAAATAGTTAATTTCACTTCTTCCAGGGGACTGAATCATCTTCAGTTTCTCACTTTCATTAGTTATATAGGTAGTGAATTTGAGGGCTTGCCATTCTATTAAGAAGTTCCTGATTATCTTGCCATCAAGTTTTAAAAACTCTTTTAGCCCTTCGAAGAGAAATTAAAGTTTTCTTAGAAATGAAAGGCGAATCACCTAATACGTTGTGAGATAGTAATTGGCTTGAAGTTTTGACATTCATGGCAGATATAATTGCAGTGCATTTAAAGTGCTTAAATTTAAAATTACAACAGGAAAGATCAGTTTGTAACTTCATTGTATGATAATACAAGGCTTTTAAATTAAAACCCAGGCCTTGGGAAGGGCAACTGATGATTAGCAATTTAATTAATTTTCCTACGTACCAGGATTTTCAAGATTCCCACATTGCTTCTGACTCCAGTCAGTATGCTTCCATAATAACACAATTATTAATGAGTAATAAATGTAAGCCTTAAATTTATAATCAGTTTTACATTAAAGTTCTGTAATTTTGGTTACCCACACATTTTATATGCACTGTATTTAAAATGTATTGATTGCAATACACATAGCATCAAATGGTAGGAATAATAGTGTTTTTGTTGCCTCTAGAAGAGCTCAGCTCAGGGTAGAAAAGGATGGGAGGGAGGGGCAGAGGCAGGGGAGTAATCTTTGTTTATGTATTATTATGTATTGTATTGTATTATTATTGTATTGTATTATTATGTACTGTATTGTATTATTATTGTCATATTTTTTAGCCTATATCTATAGCATTCAAATGATAAATAAAAATACAATAAGATGTGTTATAAAAAGAATAGATTAGTGACCAAACCTTAATAATTACATGTATATAGGTATGTATGTATGATACAAGTGGTAGAAGAGAAGTCCTATTGTGCGAATAAGTATCCTACGGGCAAGATAAAAACGCTTTACCATGTGTATCAGACAGTATTTATTATATAGCCATTAATATTTGTGTAAGAACATTAAGTATTAGATTTATTCTAATGAATTATGTATCGTGGAGCCATATTAGTTCCTCGAGGTGATCTCCATCTAGTGCCACATTATTTTACACATGCACATGCGCAGATAGAGGTTATTGAATTTATGGTGCATTGCTGGCAACATAAGGAATGGAGTCATCAACGCTTTGTTACCACGAAGTACGATGATTTTTTTTAAATTTAACATTTAGAAAGGCGTAATGAATTTTAACACCTAGAGTTTTTTTGATCAAAGTGAGTCTATTTAATAATCATACATAAACATTCTTTTCTAAAATATTATTATCCTGGTGAATGAAACTAAAGTTAGTTACAATGGATTTTTTAACGCTTTTGCCACAGTGTTTTACTTCCTATGTCTTGTGTTAGAAGTCCGATTTTGAATTTCAACTGTAAAAATAGCTTCATTTTCTTTTTTAAATAGAGGTATTCAGGATTGGAATGGCTTACCTGCAGAAACCTTCGAAACGTTTCCTGCTGACGCCAAAATTATATATATATATATATATATATATATATATATATATATATATATATATTGAATAGGGTATGTGATAAGTATGTATAATATTATGTAGTTATGTTTGTAAATATTTTTGTATACTATAGGACAGAGTTTTTAAAAAATTATAAAAAGTTATATTGATAGGATATTGGGATGTAGATAGCTTGTTGTGATATTTAATGTGTGTAATTGTATGTATAGTGTGTCATTGTATGTAGACATATATGTATGACTGGTATAAATTGCAACACTGCCACCGGGTTGTTGACCTACTTGCAGTGTAACAAAATAAATAAATAAATAAATAAATACTATTCCATGGATAGCTTCAAGGTATTTCCACTTGTAAAGTATAAAAATTTGAGACATGACTGTATATTTGTAGCATTATTTTTTCACTTTTGGACTTTGGCGTTATATTAGAAAAACACACTTAACTCCATTTTAAACTTGGGCCCGCTTTGCCAACGTTGTTAGAAGTATAAGACGTGAGATGTGGCATTATGCTGCTATCTATTGCATCGCGGTACAGTTTAGTTTACCGATGTTTGCCGTTGTGATTGTGTGGGCGTGGTCTTAGCAGGGGCTTCTCATCATGACTCCAGCCGCCCAGCCCCTTAGGGGTCACATCAGACCCCAGTACACATAAACATATGTTTGCACAAATTATACACATACACACCCACCAACATCTTGTGCAACAGCGTGCTCTATATACGGTAGTGCTATATCTTGTCAGCAACCACAGGAAGTACATTTCTTCGTGTCAAGTATTTAGTTTCCCGCTCCTGCAGAGTGTATGATAGTGGTATTTTATACGAGTAGAAAAGAGTTGGCTTTAAACTATTGTTCTTCTCTCGTACACTACATCTTCTTCGGCTCTACTTAAAGTAAGAGTTCCTGCCCATTTCATTTTTACTTTCTCTACCCATGAGACTTACGACGGCTTATACCTTATGAATATCTTAAGAACGCCTATTACGTTTTTTTAATAGCATACTAATTTGTGGTATTTGCTTATGGGGCAATGGAGAAGGTCGTTAGAATTTTATCATGATCCTGTTATCATGCTCATTGTAGATCCCTCTTCATAAATCAGAAAATCTTGACTATTATGAAAATTTATATACAGCGTTGTCTTCTGTACATTCTCTCTCTCTCTCTCTCTCTCTCTCTCTCTCTCTAATCCTATGCCCTCATGTTGAGGCGAAGGGCCTCCAAGTGGTCGTTTCTGTACCCAGTTGAATTTTGTTACGCTTATTTTCCTAGAGGGGGCAGAGGGACAGGTGGTAAGCCCATCGCCTCTGAACCCACCTCCGGAAACTAAGGTGTTACTTGGACATGAAAGGGCCGATAAATTTTGTCCAGAGGCTCTAATTTAGGCTTGGAATTCTTTTAATTGTCGTAAATCTACGACACGGGCCCTCCAGCTTAAAGTCCCTCCCGGAGGACTACGTGCCCAGGATTTTCTTCTGTCCATTAAAAATAATCAAAACAATTATCATACTAGATCCAAGATTAATCAATATAGGCCTACAACAAGTAACAATCAACACATTTTGGAACTCCGGATCAGGCTGACTAAATCCAAGAAATGGTTTGGATATATGGCTGTTTCTATTTTTAGCAAGCTTCCTTTAAATGTCCAGAACGCTGATTTGAATGTTTTAAGAAAGTTCTGCATAAATGGCTTATTATCAACCCTTTTTATGATGTAAGGGAATATTTTGACTCCGTTGTAAACGTATGTTATTCTTTGTATTTACATGGTTTAAAATGTCATGTCTTATATTATATTTTTTTCTATTACAACATTTACGTTTTTTAATTTATGTACTTTGAAACTGCCCATACCAAATTGTTGCTCACAAAAATAAAAGAATCAACCAATCATACCAAAGGAACTAGAAGTAGAAGTACTGTACTGTATTTGGCCCTGAAATTCCATGTCCAGTTCTCAGAATTATTACATGTTTTGCGGTCCACTGAATTCAAAATAACATTTTCGCAACGTGTCTACATGTGTTGAAAATGTTGTCATAGGTATTGTCATCAGAGGTTAGGAATTTATCGAGGGAATCCGGATCTCGAATTACATTTTATTGTGACTGTTTAACGAATACTTACTTTATTAAGCAAGTAGTGAATGAATGAAACTACGAAAATTAATAAACCATGTCGCTAGTGGCAACGCCATGTAGGTGGCGCGGCGTTGGTGTAACCGAGATGAAACAATCGATATATCGCGAAGATAGCGCTACCACCGACAATTTTAGAAAAACAGCTGCTTTATCCTTTAGATTAACTTCTTTGCTACAATAATATCCTGGTAATTAATATTGTATTTATTATTATACGAGATTTAAATGCTTCACCACACATTAATAATTTTACATTAATTTTATATATCCTTTTGATATAGGGAGAAAGTAGAATAGTTTATTTATTTATTTATTTATTTAACCTGGCAGAGTTAAGGCCATAAGGCCTTCTCTACCACTCAGCCAGGGTAAAAACATGAAATACATAATGATAATAATAATAATAATGATTAATAATAAATTAAAATAGAACTGATATACATGAATACAAGAAACGAACATTAAATACAAAGAAAGAAAAAAAATCTTTAAATCATTATTGTAAGATTAGGATCAATAATAATTTAGTGGGGAAGATAAAATGAAAGTGATACAAATTAAACGATCAAATTATGACGAAAGACATTTGCAAATGGTGGAAATTCCACATACAGTATTCTTGTACTGATTCATGAACTAAACAGTCAATAAACTTTTGTATAACTTTTACATTTCCCGTTTTTGTCATTACTATTTATTATAAATAAACTATTTATTATACCTAGTAATATATTATATTAATATATAGTTTCAGCGAATTAATTCTGTACATACTGTAAACAATTGCACCAGTCATTAATCCTTGTACTTGTGCGTGTTAACCCGAACTTTAATACCGTAGATACTGGTTACAAAACATGAATCAGTTTTGATGTAGTGGCAAACATTCAAGTGGTAGTGAAGCATTATCTGACAGTAATTAATTTAGCTAAACATCCAGAGTTTCTCTCTGTACTATATTTATACCAATTAAAATCTTCATTAAACACTATATAAATGCTATCTGTAAGTTTTAATATAATTACCAATTTTGCTTTTATGATTTAGACCACAGTTCTCCTCTTCTAATGATGCTACTGAAAGAGCAAAATTTAATATTATTCAATTACTCTCTTACATGGAATTGATTATTCCTAATTTATGCTATAAATAAATGTTATATGCTATAACAGGGGTGCCCAACTTCTTTACTCACGAGAGCCAATATGTGTATGAGAGACATGGGCCGCACATTTTTTAATGCAGTAAAATTATTATTCATTAAGATGCATTACACATTAATGAAAACACTGTGGACGTTCGTGGGAAGTAACAAATTCATCGAAGTCAATTTCCAAAGATGTTAATATTTCTAACAAGTCCTGAAGGTGGGCGTCGGTAAGTCTGTTTCTTTATGAAGAAATGGAAAATGTGGAGTTACACAAGTACGTGCTTCCAAATATGGAGGCAATTCTTTTGCTAGATGCACTCAATTCGGGATATTTTTCACGTGGTACAAGTTTCCAAAAGTCAATGCTCGTCTCCTGCCTACTGTGAAGAAATGAACCACTTCGCAATGTAGAATATGGAATATAGAAGCATTAGGATATCTCCGGCCAAAACTATCCAAAGTATGAAACTCTAAATGAAACTATACATTTTAAAAATTTATTAGTGGGCTTTGTAGCGGGCCACACAGAACGAGGTCACCCCTGTGACAATATTTCGGTAATAGACTCGTCTAGACTACTGCGCATCTTTCTGAGCGGTCTCAGGTAGAAATGTTTCACTTTATTACGGTACATTTTCTTCACACAATTACCATTGCTTTGTTAGTTGGTCAATTAATTACTCCTAGATAGATGCTGAACACCAACAAAAAAAATCACTTATCATGGCGTGTTTATCTCTGACACTCTGTAATAGTCTAAATTATACACAGTTAAATTTAGATTACAGTTTTGGTTAGAAGCAAGACTGGAATAGATAAATTTCACTGAAGTCTGAATACACAAAACAGTAATAGATGAACTCTTGTATTTACAGGGTACAAAACGTTGAAGTCATTCCAACAAAAAACAGAGAAGCAAGCAAGCAAGTAGCAATATCACAAGGGAATTCCACAGATCCCGAGAGGTTTGATATCTTGTCTCTACTCACACCAAATACGAAGATCGCTTCACAACAAAAGGAGTTTTCTTTGAACAAGTATTGTCAGCTGCTCATCCCCTGGGACACACCGAACTGGACTGTAACCATAGATAAGAAGGATAATATTATTCTCTCTGGTATCGACCAATCCGCCATAGTGTTAACATGAGGATGAGCTTCTCCCAAAAGGCCTCCTACATCCGACCGAAACCGTTGAAATGTAATATCTATAAGACAGCTTCATAATATCTATGCTTGACAATACGAGATGAAATCAATAAACGTTTAACAAGTAACTTATAGGGTAAAAAGTGAAATAACTAGAAAGATTTTCAGGGCGAATTGATTACATTGTATTGGCTTGTAACTTATAATGCCATTTCGGTGAAAGATTGTAGTTGATTGAAGAAAAGATCGAATTATCAACGCCTGACTGAAAATCTTTTTCTACACGAGTTATATTTCCTTATGTTGTCAGTGAATGGATAAAATTACTATCTTTTTTGTTTTTGTTATTTGGACTTTCTTTTACATTTTATAGTTTCATACTTATAATCTCTTATTTAGTTCACTCAATTTTATTTCTATGTTTCTATAAAACAGCAAAGAGGAAACGCTGTTCTCATTATTTCCTGTGTAAAAATCCTACGAATGCTTGTCAGTTGAAGGACGTGTATGTGCTTTTTAGGCGTTTTTATAAGATTATTCCACTCATATGCCGCATGTTTCATATTGACCAATAACGTTTAGAAGTTCCTTGGATATAGACCGATCACGATCGTTTATCTTATAATATCCTTCCTCGGATCGCAAGGATACAATTTTATCTGATAAAACGTCAGCTCGTTGCTGGATACGTAAGGCATCAACGTGCGGTGATTAATACGTCACATGCTGCCATTCAGAACAATGAAAATACATTATTTTGTACAACATAACTACTTTCGAAACTGAAATAATATCAATGTATATTGATTAAAAACACAATTTCGATTCGGTTCAAGCCAGTTCGTGTGGTTTTATTCCATTCTGTTGTTAGATTTTCTGAATTAGGTTAACTATGCTAATCCACGCATAATCCACAAGCGGCTACTTCACAGTCCTAAGGTCGTGGTATGCCATTGCAGCGCAGGGTATTATTGGCCCTTATTTCTTTGAGAGCGATAAAGGTGCTTCGGTGACTGTCAACTCTGAATGTTACAATCACATGCTGCAATCTTTCTTCCTACCAGAGTTGACACATCGTAACTGAGATATTGAGAGATTGTGGTTTCAACAGGATGGTGCTGCAGCGCATACTGCAAATCTTTCAATGGACTCGCTTCATACTGCTTTCCTCGGCCGAAAACTTTCCAGGTTTGATGATATCCAATGCCCCTCCAAATCTCCCGACCTTCCTGCACCAGATTTTT
The DNA here is from genome assembly GCA_964059195.1 of Ectobius pallidus. Taxonomy (NCBI): domain Eukaryota; kingdom Metazoa; phylum Arthropoda; class Insecta; order Blattodea; family Ectobiidae; genus Ectobius; species Ectobius pallidus. Next base: position 101,370,927 of record CAXKWD010000009.1, read on the forward strand.
TTTTTCTGTGGGGCTGTCTGAAGTCTAAAGTTTTCGCTCATGCCCTCCCTGGCATTAACAGTCTTAAAAATGCAATTCAGCAGGAAATTGCAAATATTACGCAAGAGACCACACATCGCGTAATGGCCAGTGTACGAGGGAGATTGCAGCAAAAGACGTTTAAAAATGTTCAATGTACCTTATTTCTTTGTTAAATAATTGTGTTACATGGTTTTGAAAATGGGAAATGATAAATGCCGCACCCTGTAGTTGCTGAGAAAAAATATGTATGGAATTGGAATTTTAACATTATAAATGTATATCTGACCGCCTTCTCTGTTATTTTATAAATAATTTGATAGGCGGGTATATATTTCATTCGTGTATATCTCATTTGTAAAGTAATAAATATGTAATATCTGCTTTGGATAGTATATCGTATAGTGTTTTTATCAGTACTTCTTATTCTTTTCAGCATACACTGACTGGTCATTGTGGCAAAGTGATGGCTGCAAAGTTCCTCGGAGATTCGACCAAAGTTATCACCGGAAGCCATGATCGTACCTTAAAAATTTGGGACTTACGGAGTAAAGCATGTAAGTTTTATCCATATTACTGATTTTTCTGTCGTTTTAGTTATATTATTTGTTCTATTGAAGAAATCATAGGTATTATGGAATATAACTGTCTCTCATAAAAAATGCCGACTTTGATAGGCCTACCTATTTTATGTTTTGTCACGCATAATCGTATTTGAAAACAGCTTATGATTAATAAGATTAACAATTACGCTAGAATTAGTATACCTACAGACATTTAGATAAAATTATACTTAGCACAATAAAAAATTTAAATAATGCTAAAGGCTAAATTTAAAATTTAAAATTTATTCAAAGGATTACAAATAAGCCAGTATTCAGTAGCGTGGGAAGTAGAAGGAAAATGGAAGGGGACGAATGTAGGGATAGAGCATTTCACACATCCAGTGCCGCGCTAGAGCGTTGGAAAATATGTCTTCCAGCATTTAATTCTTATCTCCGATACCGGGCTTCATCTGACTCATTACTTCGCACAGAAGACATAGCTCTGGCTTTTATTAAATATTAGATGTGTTATGCTTTCACGCATAGGTCGAATATTGAAATAATACAGCACAAATAAATTGGTTCGCATGGAGTTACATGCAGACAGTCGTCATAAGTCAAGTACACTAAAAGCGAAGGCTAAAAACCGTACGAAACACTTTGCCACCCGTACATAACATAAAATAAATTTATCCTAGACAATCTGGAGGTTTATGTGGAGGCAAAACATTTCACATCTTGCACATAGGTTCTTAATTTCTGTAATGTTCATGCGGCATTTCTGATTGCACCGTAGATAATATATATATATATAGGCCTATATTTTTCCCACTATAGTAACTATCTCTCAGTATCAATATACGAGGGCTGTTCGTAAAGTAAGTTCCGATATCTTTTTTTCAGAAAACCCTTTATTGTAGGGACTTTTATTACACACCAGTGAACAGTACACTCTTTCAGCTATTTTCAACATAATTTCCGATAACATTCAGACATTTGTCATACCGCTTCACAAGCTTTGAAATTCCTTCTGCATAAAACTCTGCCGCCTGTGCGTGTAGCCGCCAGTTGACGCTCTCCTTGAGCTCCTCATCCGTTTGACATCGCTGTGATCCGACAGTCCAACGAATTTGTGGAAAATGCTCTGTGAGTGGAGACATGGTGAAACGGCGATTCTCTCTGACCACTTCATCCACTTTTGCAACAAGTTCATCATTCACAACAGACGGTCGGCCACTTCGTTCTCCATCATGGACGTTAGTGCGTCCGTCACGAACTTCACGACCTCAACGTCGAACCTAAGTGTCACTCATAATGTTCCCGTACACTTCAGTAATCTCACGATGAAATGCTGCCGGTGCCATTTGTTTTTCTCACAGAAATCGTATTACTCCATATACCTCACACTTGGCGGGATCTCTTATCGCTGCGCACATTTCATACGCCTGTATTGTTGAGATAAATGGCCGAAAACAATCTCACAGTTATACTGCCGTGAACGTAATGAACCAAGCTACACAACGGAACACAGTTCGCGATGCTAGCGCCACTCATTCGCGTGTTGTGAGAGACCGGAACTTACTTTACGAACAGCCCTCGTATATCGTACTCCAATAAGGTTACTATGTGTTTCACTGTTTGCGCTAAGGATCATTATAACAATTTGGGGCTGTGAAGTTTAAAAAAAAGGTAAAAATGATACAACGCGTGCACGATGCATAAAGAACACCGGCGGGAGTGAAAAAATGAACAACATTCGTGATTAAAGCGCTGGGTTGTGTGTGTAGTAGCTATCAGGCGTGTATCTGCAGACCCGGGTGTCGTAAAGCGCAACATACCGGAAACAATGGACACGGGATGTGATTGACGTTTGATTGATCATTGTTCGAGGGCTTCGATTAATAACACCCGCAGGTTTCATAGACAATGCAGCCATCACTGTCAATAAACCAGTTAACGAAATCGCAGTGTTAGCGTGAAAAGCAACATAAGACAACAAAACTATGCACTTGATGTTGTATATGTAAGTAGGGCTAATGTTTGTATATACTATAAAATTTTTTATAAAATGTATTTCGATAGCGTTAATACTTTTTGGAATCATTGTTAAACAGAACTCTCTCCGTCTATAAAAAGTTTCTTCTTACGGACGGAGCCCGTTATGGTAAAATATAAAGTGCTAGCACGTTATAGAATTATAGAGGATATTACCAGATGGCACTGTCGTTCTCTTCCCTTTCATTTCATAAATATATGCATTACATTTTTAGTTTAGAAATGATTTGCCCAGCAGTGTGTGTTTCAATTTACGTTATAATCTTCATGTTTTAAAGAAAAGGAAATATGTAGATACAACCCATATTTTTTGTCTTTATACCTTTTATGCGCAATTTTCAAAATACAACGAGACATCACACCGGAAACCAGGCTTCCAGTACTGTACGTACGTACACTCGGAGTTCACATTCGCCACTTGAAGGATAACAAAGCTTAAAAACATGTTCGGACACCTACTCTGCAAAGCCTTAATCCACCTACTCCATGTCTTCCAACACTGCCTACAATTCAGCTATTATTCCCAAAAGGGGAAACTCGCCAAAATCACTCAGAACCTGCGCCCAATTAGCCCGCTCCCTGTGCTCTGGAAACTATTTGAGAGTCTCATTCTTACTCGCCTCCAGACTGAGATTACAGACCACGATCTCATCCCTTCGGAGTATTTCGGCTTTCAAAGACATTTGGGTACCGCCCGCCAACTTACTAAGCTCACTGATCATCTCCAGACGGGTTTAGCAATACACAGAAAACAGCAGCGATTTTTATCGACTTTGAAAAAGCATTTGACCGTGTATGGCAGGAAGCACTCATATTTAAGATGTTAAACGCCAATCGGCCATCCAATCTCATCTAGCTGATCCACTCCATCCTATCAAATCGTCAATTTGTCGTCGCAGTGGAAAGATCGCTGTCCACTACCAGAATAATGGAAACGGGTGTGCCCCAGGGGGCCGTTTAAACACCCACTTTATCCAATGTGTATACACAGGCGACAGGTACACTTGGCACTGTTCGCGGATGATACATGTTTATACTCCATGGACAACAATGACAACATGGCTGCTTACAGAGTATAGGATGCTCTTACTCTCATCGAAGGCTGGTGGCGTTCCTGGGATGTAAACTGTCAACGCCAAACCACGTGCGTACTCTTCGCTAAAGGCCGAGTCCGACACGAATTTCGCATTGTCATCACACTAGATGATACAGCCATTCCAATTAAGATTGCCACACAATATCTTGGAGTCACCTTAGACTCAAAAGGTCACCAATGTAGTACGAGGGAAACTCAACACCTTGAGATCACTCTTGTGGCCGAACTGCCTCTCCTTTCCATTCAAGAGAAACCTGTATATTGCAATAATATGTGCTGGGGTGATGTATGCCTACCCAGCATGGAATACAGCCGCCAAAATACACTTGAAAAAGATACAGGTCCTACAAAATAGACTGTTGCGTTACATGCTGAAGCCATCCCACTACATGACCACAAAAGACTTCACATGATGGCCGACATTCTTACAATAACAGAAGCTGCATCTCAAACATCACAGAGGTTTTTTCACCAGCTGTCAACTCATTGCCCTGGTAAGGGAAATTGGAACCTTGCTGTCATTGAGATCGACATAAAAATCCTCCTGGGTTTAAAAAAAAAAAAAAACTGGAAACAAAAAGACACAGCCAAAAATAAACAAACAAAGAGCTAAGAAAATGAGTAGGGCCTATATATAATAAAATAAAAAATAATAACATATATAAATAAAATAATTTAAAATAAATCAGTTCAAACAAAACCTACCGCCAGGATCCCGACAGGGCTCTCCATCTCTCATTTATATACCAAATTATTTACTACCTGCAAATAGCACAGCCAAGCTGCTAGCTCCCGCAATTGCTGTAACCTTAAGTGTTTTCTTCCATTAGTACAGATAGCCAAGCCATAGCCATAGGATACGTCAAGGATCGATGTGCAGTGATTAATACGTCATATATCTCTATTGCTGCCAGCGAATAGGATAAAAACACATGATTCACACAACATAGCTTATTTGACAATTGAAACAATTTAAATATGCATTCATAAAAATAAATAAAAATAAAAATCTTCAATTCAGTCGAAGCTAGTTCGTGTGTTTTTATTCTGTTCTCATGTTAGCTTTTCTTTATTAGGTTAACTATTTCTCATATGCACTGTTGGTGACATTGTTAGTATCTGGTAACACATTTGGATGACCGATTTTCATTCTTATAGTATGCTGTGATTTAACAGCTGACACAATGATAGTATGATTTTAAACAAGACAAATAAGAAAGTAGTTATTGTTTATATAATCTAGTGCATAGGTGAGCATCTGAGGGGAAAGTTTTAGTCCCCATCCCTTGCTGTGACGTAAGAAACCTGTTCTTCATGTTCAGTGTCACGTCGAAACTGCTTTATGCTGACGTCAAGGGCGACTGTAGTGGGATAAATTCCCCTACCGCACAGTGACACGATGTGCCACAGATGCGCACCCATGATCTAGTGCATCCTATTCATAGAATATTCTTAAAAAATCCCACTCGATATTACGAGTTTCCTCAGATTAATTAGTAAACTCTTGTGGGAATATGCTCTCAACATTATCTAAAATATTAGGAGATTCGCAATACATAGGTTTATTAATGATAATATAATAATAATGCGTAAAAATAGTAATATTAGTAATAATATCAATAATAGTCTTGGCAATAGTAATAATGGTAATAGTAAAAATAACAATAATAATATGGTGGTAATAATTACCGATTTGGTATAGACCTACAAGTATCCAAGGCATAAATGTGGAATATGGAGAAGTATCAAGTACCGTATCTTCCTTGATGTGCTTCGTCATTCAGTGCAAGGGAATTGATTTAAGAGTAATTATAAACGAATTACTTGTATCTGCTTCCTCGTTTGACTGCAGCTGTAGAAGGTTTCATTGAATGTTCCAGACGGTAGAACTATTAAAATTTGCATTGCTGACATTCCCTGTTCAATATGATTTTATTGGAGTTTCATTCCTAAAAATAACCCTCATTCTCATGAGATATTTTTGTATAAAAAATGTTATATTTTAAATTATTTGTTTCCTTCACAACATGGCAGAAACATAACTTCATATTTTTTGTGAAAATGTTTTGGTTATTGATTAATGCCATTGACTTTATTTTCAATCCTGCACTATCTAAACTATGCTTAGACCTCAAGAGTTTCGAATTCCTGGTTAGCTCTGGAAGCTATTTCCCCCTTTCCGTTTTCTTCTTGCATGTACGCCTCCTATATCACCAAAACAGGTAATGTGAAGTAGCTGCACTGTACGGAGACTCTACCTTTCAAACATTTGTTATGAAACGGCTTAGAATACTAATTTCAAAGAATCCTTATGAGGTAGAGATCAGCAGAAGCCGAAAGCAGTTTTAACTTTTAAATTCCTGCATCTGACTGTGATGGGCAGTTAAATTAAAATACCGTATTTATCACTATTTCTTCTTCACGTGGACTTTTTTTTTTGTTTCTGTAGTGAATGAAGTTTCAACAACAAGTGTTTCATATTTAATCAAAATACTGTAGACAGAGATGCATGGAATGAATTTTGAACTGCAACTCTTACTAACTTTTTACAGTTTTATTATGTACTGTATTGTTTTGCGTTTTGTGGTGGATATCATAATGAATTAGTCTCCTGCGTGTTCTAGGAATTAGCCTTGCTCACCACGATTCTGCAGACCTGGATCGATTCCCGGCAACTCTTGGGATTATTCTGAGATAGGGATTTAGCCGGATTGTGCTCAGCCTCTTGAAGACAACCGACGACTAAACTAGTAAAGTAATAAAATGCATTTTCGGTTAATAAGGTTGTTATTGAGAACTCAGATCGTAATCTGTCAATGAAGAAATCCATAGATACAGGTCGCGCGTTCGTTCTTGACGAATGGCCTTCAGTGAAGGAGCTGTGAGCAAGCTACCCTCAATAACACGTCAGAAAAATAGTTTTACGTGTTACGATAATAAGCAGCTGGATTTCCTTTTTTTGGACATAATTATAAAGAATTTTTTATTTCTACAACCGTGTTAATCCTGCACCGAAGCTCCTTCTAATGTTGATGTTATTTGGAAAGGTTGAAAATGTAGAGATTTATGATTTAAAAACAGCTGCAGAACTATAGGACTAACAAAATTGAGATCAAATAACTATAATAAAAGTCACTTTAATATTGAACAAAACTCTCACATACAGTTTCACAGTATTATGGCATCGTTAAATGTTATTACTAAATTTCAAAATTTCGTAAATCCTAGTCATTTTATTCCAGTTCTACTAATCTCTTGGTTCGATAATGTTTAATTCCATATCTGTTTCGTGAGTGCTATGGGTAGAGGACGACAAACTTTATAAAAATTAAGAAATCTTCTAAGGATATGATATTGACAAATTTCTTTTTTCGCGTTTTTCTCAAATCGGCTTTAACAATTTTATTTGAATTGTACACACAATGTAGTCGGCCGCGGTGGTCTAGAAGTATCGTGCCCGCCTCTAGATCCGAAGGTCGCGGGATCAAACCAGGCCGCGGACGTAAAAATCCTGGGCAGTCCTCCGGGAGGGAATTTAAGCTGGGTGGCCCGTGACGTAGATTTACGGCATGTAAATTAGAGCCTCTGGACTAAATTTCTCGGCCCTTTCACGTCCAAATAATACCTTACTTTCCGGACGGGGGTTGAGAGGCGGTGGGCTTACCACCTGTCCCTCTGCCCTATCTCGGAAAGTAAGCGTAACAAAATTAGTAATGAAATCTCCACTTGGAGGCCCTATGCCCCACCATCGGGGTTACAGGAACAAGTCAGTGAGTCACACACAATGTGCTTATACTAAGAGCTAGTTCCCCTTGGCCCCATGAATTTCCCCGTGTCAGAGTGGTAGGGAAGGCCTTATGGCCTTAACTCCGCCAGGGGAAATGAATAGAAAACAAAACTTTCATTTGAAGGATTATTTCGACAAAATTATTTGATGGGTGACTATATGGCAAACATGATTTGTATGAACTCAGACTTATGTCGAGCATGACAAACAATACATAAGGCTGAAATAACTGAGTAGGCCTATGCACTCTCTGCAATACGTCCTCTTAATCCATGCCAAAGTGTGAGCACAAAGTTATATTGATTGGGATATGGTGAAATATATTCATTTTGTCCACCAACATTATTTTCTAAATTTCCAATGGAAAACATGGAGGCATAAACAGAAATTAAGTTATTATGTTAAAACTACAGTACAATGTTATTTTAAATTTCTCTTTAATTAAAATTATATTAAAAAGATCCATGGCTGGTAACAAACCATTAATTTATTATTGTTTGAAATGGTTTACTTGAAAGCTTGAATTACCGTTCAGTGAAAGTGAACGTTCTCTCTGCTATGAGATTCACAGCTATGGAAGATTCGGACATTGCTTTGTATTCTGAGAGACCCATTCTATACTCAATAAGATTTCCGATTTCCGCTTGAAAGGCTCCCAACACTTCCAGATTCGCGACATGATTCAGTATAGAACACGTCGTATCTCAGGAGCATTCAAATTAAACTCGTTCCTATGGGTTATTTTGATTCCAGTCGAAGATTCCGGCTCTTTATCTTCCTTTAGATTCGCTTCGAGGTGTTAGCCGTTTGATACTCAAGCCTTGTGAAATTGGAGACTTTTTGTGAGGAGCATATTTCTAAAATATTACAACCATTACTATGTATTATTTTTAGAAGGAACTATTTCAAAAGTAGGCCTAATAAAGTGTCTTTAGACATAAATCATTAAGATGTAGTGGTAAAATGAAATCGACTTTTTATGCCTGTGTTTCCACTGTGGCTAAACGGGTTATTATGGCAGGCATGTAGCTTGTTAAAAAATATAAATTCTTTAGTTTCTAACCAATCAGTCTGAAATTTTAACCACAAGCCAATATCATATTATTATAGGGTAGGCAAAGTTTCATGATGCTACTCTATACAGTTTTAGGTTATTAATTACCTTTTATAAAAATTATAGTTAATTATTAGATCACATCGCATCATATTGTTTATTTCTTTAAAGATTGAGACAGATCTGTCGTTAGCTGATTTAAGACTCATTCTTATAATTATGTTATTGATCTGTAACGAAAGCTAAATAGTCATAGAAATTTGTATTTCTGATACATTAATTAAAATTATTTACCCACCTATATTATTGCATACGGTTCAGGACCTGTACGCTGAACTGATTATAATAGTTTACCAGAAGACAAACCAACATGTAAGGTTTAATTGAGGTATACCCCAGGTCTTGGAGTGGTTGAGGCGTTGCGCTACAAACCGGAAGGTCGCGGGTTCGATTCCCGATGAGGTCGTTGAGATTTTTCAATTAGCCTAATCCTTCTGGTGGCACTATGGCCCTGGGGCAATCCTGGGGGTAAAGGCGGCCGGTGCGTAAGGCTGACAAACTTACCACCTTCATGGTCCGAATGTCCAAAATCTGGGAGCCTCAACCTCCTGGAACCTTCTGGGCCTCCATGGCCTGAATAGGGATCACTTTACTTTACTTTACTTTATATTCCGGGTCTTATATTTCTGTAAAATTGATATTAGGCCTATACTGACTGTAAGACCGTATGAAATGTGAGGATGATATGTATACTGCACAAAAGCAAATAGCATGTTTTATAAATTATTTTAAATTCGTAGCATATTTTACATAAAATGTTGTAAACATTTTCTCATTATACGAGGGAGAATCAAATGAAAACCGCAGTTAATTATTCCCACAATTTTACTGCAGGAAGAATGCTTTGTTGTACATTATTTTTCTACATAGTACCCTCCCAGTTCGGTGCATTTACGCCATCGGATAGGAAGTACTTCGATACCGCGTGAGAAAAATTATTTTGGTTGACGCTGTAGCCACTCGTGCACCTCCGATTGGACGTCTTAATCAGACTTGAATTTATCCCCTCCAAGGTGCTCCTTTACTGAACCAAAGAGTGGAAGTCTGACGGTGCCAAAGCGAAGGGGGTTACTGAGTGCAGGTGTTTTGCTTCAACATGATAATGTCCTCCTCATGATGCTCGTACAACCGTGAAAACCATCCATGACATTCGCTTCAAGTGCCTCCCACATCCGCCATACTCGCCAGATTTGTCACCATCAGATTTCCACATCTTTGGTCCATTAAAGGAGCACCTTGGAGTGCAGATGTTCAAGTCTGATGAAGACGTCCAATAGGCGGTGCACGAGTGGCTACAGCGTCAACCAAAATAATTTTTCTCACGCGGTATCGAAGCACTTCCCATCCGATGGCGCAAGTGCATTGAACTGGGAGGGGACTATATGGAAAAATAATGTGAAAGCAAGCATTCTTCCTGCAGTAAAATAGTGGAAAAAAATTAATTGCAGTTTTCATTTGATTCTTCCTCGTAGTTTCTGTTATTGTACATGGTAATAAATTATCCAGTTCGATTCTGTCGACCTTTTGCACCCTTAAATCGGCTGCTTTTATGGTACCTTTGGTGGAAGTTGAGATCAAAGACTTCTGCTACAGAGTTTACAAAATGAAGTAGGCCTATATCGTATAATAGCTTTTAATTTCACTGAGTAAATTTTTCACACATGATCAGATAATGCATAAAATAAACTAATAAGTTAATAGAGGTTACTATTACAAACACAATGCATAAAAGGTATTTCCCGGATTCATTACGTTGAATGTGTGTATTAATGTATTCATTAGAGGTTGATTTTACTCCTGGTTAATTGTGCTCCCAGTTTTTAATGAACTTCTGCAAAACAACCTAATTAAAAGGCTGGAATGGGGCATAGAGGAAAGGGGCAATGTTATTGTTCTGAAATGAGGAAGTAAGGTTCATTAAAACAAAATAACAAGTGCTGTGTATAAAAGATATGATTGTTATTGGATTCCCGATTAAGCTTTAGATCTGTGTTTTAATTATAGGTTAATTAGTCAAATTCAGTAATATTTTTTTAAATAGTTATTACAATAACATTGCATATGGCAATTAGAACCGTTCATTTCATTAGCCTAATCTGACGAATTCCTACTATCATTTCGTGCCGAAATGGGAAATCATTATGGCTACTTCTTTCCTAATCGTTAGTCGTATTTGTAGTATATTGAAATTAAGTAAAATTTTTGTTTGGAATTATTATTTGATTCATGTGCAGTACAAGTTCGGTCCCTGCCGGCATATTATATACACCAAATGGGTTCCATCGGTCTGAGTCGACCTCCATTGCTCTCTTACACCTCATCAGCAACGAAATCGACATCCATACTTGACCCACGGTTAGGTAGCGTATGCTGAGGTGGCCGATTTCGGAGGTTTTTATCGACTTGTTTTAGTGATATGAACTCTGCTTCTCTCATATGGACTAATTCCTGGCTAGATAATGCATCTGTAGACCTATAAATAAAATACTTCATGTATATGATTCTCGAGTTGTAAAAGTACAAAGAACAGGATGACAACTTTATAATTTTGTAGGGATGAACTTCTTTATTTATTTATTTTTCTTAATTCAGTCGTATAAAAAATGAATTTTGTCAGCATTGAACATCGAACGGACTTTAGTAAATTAGTTAACTTCTATTATTATTATTATTATTATTATTATTATTATTATTATTATTATTATTGGGGTATGCCGTAGCGTAGTGGTTGAGGCACTACGCTATAAACCGGAAGGTCGCGGGTTCGTTTCCCGATGAGGTCGTTGGAGTTTTTCAATTGGCCTAATCCTTCTGGTGGCACCATGGCCCTGGGGTCGACTCAGCCTCTGACGGAAATGAGTACCAGGAGCAATCCTGGGGTTAAAGGCGGCCGGTGCGTAAGGCTGACAACCTTACCACCTTCACGTGCCGAATGTCCAAAATCTGGGAGCCTCAACCTCCTGGAACCCTCTGGGCCTCCATGGCCTGTATATATTATTATTATTATTATTATTATTATTATTATTATTATTATTGTTATAGTTGTTGTGGGCCGCTTTTGTTTCAAATATAATTCCCGGACCAATTTTTATTCCCAGTCCGACTCTGTATATAGCCAGCCTATTTGAGGGTATTGTATTTCTTCACAAGGGAGCTCCCTTTCCCTCTCTCTGTCTCTCTGTCTCATTCTCCCTCGCATATAAATTTACGTACAGACACTCTCTTTCCCTTTCTGTATGTACTTCCCTCTCGCTCATATAACAGCCAAATAATAATCTGATTAATAACACAAGACCAATGGGTAATTATTGCTGAACCATAACACTGCAAATTACATCAATCGGTTATCAATTAATCTCTTCTAATGTTGCCGACAGAGTTATAATTAAGAGGGGCTGTATCATGCGACAATAATTGGTGATGTGACTTTCCCCCTTTCATTTTATTGAAATATATAACAATTAAAAAGCTGATTTGGCATTGGTTCACGGCACATCCATGACATTTCGCGGACGTGTCGTATTAGGCCTACTTACACTAAATCTGCCTTATTGCATTAAACTCGCTGGTTTCGCGGTAATCGGTTGCTCATTAAAACAGTATTCATTACTGCGTTTTTTTGTACTTATGGGGGAGCTATATTTTTAAAGGCATGCATTTTTTTCTCTATCGGAATTTTTTTTTCATATATGCCATGTAACCCTATCACTGTCTAAAATTTGGACTCTAAATGAATGATTAATTCATTATTATTACCGGTACAATTGATATTAAGTCTTGCTTTATACTCCGTGGCGCTACATCCCTGGAGGGATTTGGCCTACCACCCGACTGCTGTGTCATCTACCATAGGCAGATGGCAGGATTGGGGGGCGTGTGGTCAGCATTAATCTGACCGTTAATCTGCTTTATAGGATATGTAGAATTAATGTAATATTAATTTTCCACTTTTTCCCACTTTCAAATATACCGGTACCGTTAACTCGAGTCACAATAATGAGTAGCTTACAAAATATTTGCTGAAGCTGACTACTTTATAATATTGTGATAATTAATAAACAGATTTGCTCCTCTTCGACCTAATTATCAACTTAGGACAGTTGCATTTATATTTTTGTACTTAATGAGTTTCTGTGGGTCGAAATGCAACAAATTTGCAAAACAAGACGGATATTCAAGAGATCAAATTTTGTCTTTTTTTATGTGGGGTTGTGGGGGGTTTTTGGGGGTGGTATCATATATGATACCTCGGGTCTGTGTCAAGTTTTTACGATCTTTTTTAATATTCAGCCATAGATACGTAGCAGACTGAGATAGAGAAAGATGAGCAAGCAGTGGAGAATGTATCAAATATGATACCACCGGCCATCATTACTTTGACACGTTCACAAAACGAGAAAAAATCTGAAACAAGAGGTTTCATAAATGATACCCGGGGACTGAGGAGGTTATAACAGAGGAGAAACAGAATATATCAAATGTCTTATTATACACTTAATTCAGTTTATGATCTTAGAGTTATTTTTGAAATTTAATGAAGGTGTATACTAAGGTGAACAGTAAAACATTACATTTATATTAATTTCATTGGTCCAAACATGAAATTTATCAATATAGATATAATTAAATCGACTTTACTAATAGTGTAGTATATATTCTGCTTGTAAACAAAGCATAGAATTTATAAATAAGTACAGATTCCTCCCTTATTTACAAGTGTAATGAATTAAACCAAGCCTACGTTTGGACGTACAGCTAAACTTTTAGGGTAGATAGTCCAGTCAATAAACGTCGAAAAACACCAAATAGAAAAAAAAAATCGTGTAGTTTTGAAATTTTGGAGAGTTGTCGGAGGGAGTGTCCTGAACAACATACTAAAAGTCCCCGACGGTGGGGGGTGAGCGGGGGGCAGGGGGGCCCGTGGAAGGTCCCTATTTTAGAGTTTTCGCTTATATCTAAACAATGGTGCATCGTAGAGGAAAAGTTGCTATATACAAACTTCAAGCTAATAAAATTTCCTACAAGATTGACTCTACACATTTCTTTCTATTTCCAATAGTTTCCGAGATATCCGCCAGCGAAAATAACAATTTTTTTAAAAAAGCTCTTTCGCCTGGCGCTTTTCGACACACTTTGCCTTCTAGCGCTTCAGCCCTTAGGTATACAGCAATGTTCTCATGAAAGAAGTTGTAGGTAAATAAATTATCTTGAAAATGAATAGTCATTTGTTACTTTGTCTTCAAATGTTCAAAAGTTATAACAATTTTAAGATTCGGTCAAATTTCGAGATTTCGAAAGAAAACCGTACATCGCAGTTTCTCTATATTTAGGGGTTATATCTTTGTACATAAGCTGTATATTGTGTATTTACATCATGAAACAAGTGGAGAAACATCACACAACCATTAGAGTTGAAATTATTAAAAATCCGATCACGATACAAGCACAGTACAAGTAATGAAAATACATTATATTGCAGGCAAGCAAGGAAAAATAGGGATAAAAAAACCATGTAGTTTTTAAATTGGCAGAAATATGGGGGAAAGTGTCCTAAACAACGTAGTAAAAGTCCCCATGGATAGGGAGTGAGCGGGGGGTGGGTGGCACTTTTACCGGTAAATGTAATTTCCCTCAGTTTTCCCTAAATACACAAAAAACTATGGGTTCTAGCAAAATACAGTTTATGCACAAAATTAAACTACATTAAAGTTCTTATAAAATTTATCTGAATGAAATTTCTGTAGTATTAATAGTTCAGGAAATAGAAGGATATGAAATATGACACAGGTCTGGAAATTCTGTTTTACATACACCTATATATTTTATTTTTTAACAAAAGAGAAGGCAGATGATAATTAAATAAGCAAGATGCCAAGCAAGCAAACTAGTTCTGGCTGAGAGGCGAATCCTCAATATTTTGGCTGTAAAAATGGGGGACAAACAGCTGTATGTGAGCAGCAAAGATACGTTAGGGAATATACAGAGTCATATTTGATTTCAGTTGTATCCGGTGCAAATTTATTATTCCTAGTAACTGGATACCTCAAGAAGTGAGCTCTCAAGAAATCTGTTCAAGTCGATTTTGATAAATATAGGAATGAGCAGAAAATGCTTTGGCTAACAAAGACATTTCAAAACCTAGTATAATTACGAAACTGGACTAAAAAAAATTCAAATCGACATTATTGGCCTGTTTGTTCTATTGATGGAGCAGGTCTTGATTTTAGGCGCATGTATATCCATATAAATTCACCGCACAGTTTAGTGATTGCTAACATAGGCTGAAATTTCTTCTAGAAAATATATTGTCAGTGTATCCCCATGAATAATGAAGTTTCAGTTTATAAGTTTTTTTATTGGGGTAGATTATTCTAGCGCCATTTAAACAAGAGGTTTTGGCTTCCTATCTTCCGTTCATTCTTCCTTTTTTCTTCTTCCTTCACTGGTACTCCATGTTTTATAACATTAAAATATATTATAATATATTGTTATATTTTCTGTTGTTATATTTTCTCTCATTTTCTCCTCTCTTCCTTTCCTTTCTTTTCATACCCTTATCTCATTTTTCTCTTCTCTTCCTCTTTTATTCTTTTCTCACTTCTTTTCTCTTTTTTACTCTCCAAGCCCTCTCTTATCTTATTCTATTTTGCCTTATCTGAAAAGGGGGAAAGAAGGCATAGAGACATAATAGTGAATGACGGTGAGATCAGGAACAGAGAAGAGAAAAAATGAGAACAGAAGAAATAGATGTCTGGAATATCATGACATGTACTTGAAGGGAAAGTAATAAAGTGAAATAATTCTTTGAAACTGTTCATACGCATAGACTTATTATTTTTGAAATAAACAATGCCCAGGGATATAATCTCCAGTGATACATGGTTGGATGGCTAATGATAACAAAGGCCTTTGCTGTCTGATAAAGCAAACGTAGGTGGCCAGGAGGACTGTTCTCTGAAGATCTCAGGTTTCGAACCCTGTGGGAATATAGATGTTTATGACGTCTCCCATCACAGGAATATGATGAGGATGATGATCCTAGCCCAGCAGCTGCAACGGACAAATCACCTGCTCAGTCTGTATCTGTATCGCCCGATGGAATAGTTGCATTACTGCTAACCCCTTACATGGGCATTGTTACATAATTCACGTGTAGCCTACATATCCTTTGTTGCAAATTCACTGAAAGCGATATATTATCATACTGTAATGGGCATGTCCATGGTAACTCACGTTACAAATTGACTCATTTTTACTTGTTAAACTCTTATTAAATAATTTCCAGAAAATACCTAAGCAGCCAAAAATGCATGAGTGAAACCTCTAATAAATGGAGCACATGTTGCATGCTTTGTGTAAATTCTGGATTACAAATGCAAAGATTATTGAGATTCAAACGTTGGTAACTCACGTTACAGAAATTGGACATGGTATTTGAAACTCAGATTTCAGTAAGCATTTTCTGCTCGTTTAATGGCTCAATAAATACATGTTTTGCTGTACTGGTAGGTTATCATGTTGGAAATGTGAATATTAAAACAATTTGTAATTTTTAAAAATTAAATACAGTTTATCTGACATAAAACAACTGCCTGTTGGTAACTCACGTTACGGTAACTCACGTTACAATTTGTCCATTATACACTAAATCAAAACAGTTTGCTTGTAAAATAATCAAACATTTTTAAACATGTAACCTACATTTCTCTAGTAGTAAATAGAAAAAAAAAACATTATTTCATAGAATCATGTTTAATTTAAACTAAGTTATATCAGTTCCCTTACTGAATTCGATTTCCTTTCATTTTATCTTGAGGAACAAGCAAAATCTCAATTTTCTGTTTGAAATTAATGAAACCTGTTCTTTTTCATCTGTTTTGAACAGAACATTGCGTTCAACACTTTCTTATATTCTTCACTAGCAGGTGCCTGCGGCTTCGGCCACGGTAATTAATTCAAAAATTAAAAATTAAGAGCTAAATAATTAAAATATCATGCACAGACAGACAAACAAACATTTTGTAATATTACTAAAAACCTAAAATAATAATAAAATTAAAAAATAAAAATTTTAAAAATCAAGGATTTTGTCCTCATTCTCATGGACATGCCCTAATGTAAATCTTCGACAGATTACATTTCAGGTCAGATATTGATGAGGAATGTTAATATCATTAATAATAAAAACCTGATGTGAAACTGATATAATTTCCTCTGCCCAAATAAAAATTTGCCTCTTAGTATAATAAGTAGGGTTCGGATGTTTATGACCTAAAAAAGTGGAAAATATGACCTTAAAAATGACTAAATCTGACCCAAAAATCCTAAATGACTTCATAAAGGAACGTATTTTCTAAAAATAAATGTTCCAATTTAAATGTAAATTATTACATCTCATTAATTCAATCAAATAATCACTTTTTAACAATTTTACAGTTGATATACAGTTTTCCTTGTAAAGAACTTCTAATCTGTTAATGTTTCCAGATACCACTGGAAATGTGAAGTGGAATTTTTTTTTAAAACATGTCTATTGGAATTTGTTAACATCAAGGAGGAAGAGATAATTGTGCTATTACTTGTTACTGTCTTTGAATTTCAGTTACAGTAAGACCAAAATATCCGTGAAAAACAAAATATTTTGACAGTTTAGTGCATATACTGTGTAATTGTGCTCTTTTACCGAATTTATAACTGAAATATGACGTTAAATTTCAAATATGACCGAAATATGACCAAGACCATGAAAATGACCAAAATATGACTTTATATGCAAAATAAAAACGGTCTGATTAGGATAACAAATATGCAATTCATGTCTAATTTGTGTTTGGGGCGAGAATGGAGGTCAGGATAAAAATATGGCATTTCATAAACATCCGAACCCTAATAAGTTATATTATGTTGTCCATTATCTTCATTAAAATTGGTTGCAAAAATGAAGAGAATGTTGTTACCATCCCCGAAGGATGCATAACCAATAATATGATTAATTCACTCATGTAACTTTCTTTACTCTAATCATGGTTCTGATTCTGATATAAAATAAGAGGCCGTATTGCAAAGAGCGCGTAATCAGTTTCAACCCGATGCAAAGCTTTATTTCACCAGGCAAGACTGAATTTCTACAAACAATAACTTTTGGTGAGGTTGGGTGGGTAGGGGGTAAAAGTAAACTTTAATAAAAGGGCAGTTATATAGAGCTTTGCTCACGGTGAAAAGTACCTGATTAAATCCTCAGTAAAGTCTGTAATTTTTACTCATAGTAATTATTCATGCAAGACTTTCAGATTTAAGATTAAACTGTAAAAAAGTTTAACAAGATTAAATGTTTCTCTGCAAGACACTTATTTTGGGGCAGTCTGGGTTAGAGGTGTCTGTTTTCATACACGGCTAATTTAATTGGAATGATTTGCAAACAGTTGGCCGGCACTTCAGCTGTGTCCTGAACTGGAGTTTGTGTTCACAGGCCATGAAACTAAGTTGCTGGCTGGCCAGTAAAGATAACCAGATGCAGCCGCAGTAACTCAATTAGTCTCACTAACACTATTATCCATTTTTTTATTACTGAAATCTTCAACATGGCGAAGTTACTAAAAGACAGTGGTAGAACAAATATTGGTAGATATGTTTTATTTAGTTTTTTAAATAGAGATATAGGCTGCGACAATATAAATGAAAATCGTGTATAGTTACGAAATAAACTCGACCATTCTTCGAGTTGCGAAGGTAAAAATCTCATCTGGTCATTAACAAGGACTGTCTGTTGCCATTGTCACCATTCTTTTTTGCGCTATAGGGAAAATCAGGGTAAAAGATCTCCTAAGCAGTTCGCATATATATTGCGTACCGATACGTTATAACATTCCATCCTCTTCAGTATTTTGTATTATTGCATTTCAGATAAGTTCTGTTTATTTTACTCTATGTACTTTCACTTATTCTGTTTGCTTTACATTCTAATATTAATTTTTTAAAGGAAGTGGATGGTTAAATTTTCATCATCATCGTCATCAACATCAACACTTAACGGTTTAGGAGATAATCTCCTGTCCTGGCCTCATATTTCCCTCCAGCCTTTTTTAGGTCTTCCTATATTTCTGTAACCTCATGGTTTATACTAATATGTTTGAAATGGAATGCGGGCATTATCCATTCTTTGTAAGTGATTCTTTTCTTTCTCTTCATTTATTAATATATTTTCATTTAGCGAAAATATACTTAATTCTTCTCTTATGTCCTCATTTCTAATTCGATCCAATCTTGTACGGGTTTTTACTGTTCGGAGATATTTCATTTCTACCCCTTGTAGCCTATTTGATTCCAATCTCTCTTTCTTATAGACCATGTCTCCGAACCGTATACTCGTAATAGACATGGAACTGCCATTGTCTTGTAAAATTTTAAATTTGTTTCTTTTCGGGTTTTTCTTTTCAAAGTATTTGCTATTATTCCATAGACGTGTTGGAATTTACTCACTCTATTGCTTATTTCCTCGTTATTTTTTATGTTGTTAAATTAATAAATACGAGTACATAATCGGCCCCATAGAGTAGGCCTACTAACAAGGTATCAATAGCTCCCTATAGTACAAAAAAGAATAGTGACAATGGCAGCGATCCAGAAGGGTATTATTCTATATTATTTATGAGCAAGAGTGTGCAAGACTTTTCCAGATCAATCAGTGGTGGAATTAGTTTAGTTTCGAATTATATTATTGTGTCCCTAGTGCATGCAAACGTTTATAGTAAGGGCCACAGCTTGATTCGGTGTTCTGTTTGGAGTGTACATTTAAAGGTAAAGTTTAATAACTATGATGGATATTATGTATATTATCATGCTTCAGATACCGGTAATGGTATATTGAATGGACTGTAGATAATTAGGCTTGTTCCAACATTGATTTTCAACAGTTCCTAACTGTCCCACCGAGTCATGCCCTTGGTCATAGTTAATTCAGTGACAACCCATTATTATTTATTACTATTGTAGTTTTTTTGTTGTAGCCCAATTTCTAAAAATAATTCCCGGGCCGAATTTTTATCGCAGTCCATTCCTGCTTGCCACCTGTATCTAATGAATATCCTTTTTATTTGTTTGTAATAACTTAAAGCTTTAAAAAACAGATGGGAAATAAATAAATATATGGGACTTAACTGTGACTTTGAACGGTAATTTTAGTTGTTTGGTATTCCATATTTACGGTTATGAATTATTACCTCCTAGAACAAGATCTATTTAACGACGTTGAAAGAAATAAGTACTCATTTTTAACTATCCTAAATAAACTATCACTCGGTATTGTAATATATTAATAATTATAATTAACTGTAGGGTGAACTGTGCAGTAATAAAGATTTAGTCCGCAGGGATTTGAATCAAAACGTTCATCTTCCCACATTAGGGTGTCCATAAGATACGAGGGTTGCAAATTTAATAGTGGCAACACATCTATAAAATCAAGATCATTTACAGGAAATTTAAATCGCTTTTGTTGGATGTTGGTTGGATATCCAGCATACTTTAGAGCAAATAGGAGCCTTCTATAACTATGAATGCTATCACCGTAACCAGAAGAAATTGAGGTGGCTCTATCAACCGGTCTAAAATGAATTTTGGATCTGACAGAAATTCAATACATTAAAATTATTCTTGATCCACAATAATATGCAATAACATAATGAACTATTTCAGTAGGCTATTGGTTATACAAATTTATTCACTATGATGAATGATTGAGTGTAACGCATGATTCAGCCTCCGCCGGAAGGAAGTGAATAATAAGTGATAGGCTTTGACCCACCTTGCTCCTTTCCGATATGGAATTATTGTGAATAAGAATAATTATGCGGTAGATGCAATGCGTACGAGACGAAGTTGGTTGTATTTATTGTTATTGTAAGCAATTTCTATGCGAATCATTAAACAAGTAATTATACTATAATTTTTTGTATCATAAATACCTGCATATAAATGTATTGGATTCACCCTAGAAAAATTTTCAACTTCAGTACTGATATGAACCAATATGAAATTCAGCAATCAGGAATTATTACTTCAGTGTTTTTGAAAGATGTGTTATAAAGATCTCGCGAAAGTCAGAACATTGCCTTAAACGCCACCTAGCGATAGGAGGAGGCAATATCTAGTGCTGGAGGAGAAAGTGTGATGAGATCCACGTGCGCCATCTAGGGAGAGACGTGGAGAGTAGTGAAGTTATACGTCGGCGGTCGAGTCGTTTGGAATGAAAACCAGGCTATGAGTTACATCAGTTTTTGCAATACTTCCGGCAAATGTATTCGTTACTCACAGATCGATAGATCAGTTGTTTGCTTTCCGCGTCAGTTTATTTTTAATATTTGTGAGAAACACTCGACTTTCTCTTACCACTACATATTATTCACTAATTGTATCAACATGCTAAACTATTTCTACTTAATGGCTGTAAAATGGAGCCATGAAAGTTGAACATTTAAAACATTTACAGTGTCGATAATATATTTATCCCTGATAATAACAGGGAGTTACTTGCATTTATAATAGAACTAGTTGTTGATTTGTAGAGTACTCATGAAGAGCTTTTCAACGATACTCCACAAGACGCGGTTTCAAAAATTTCTAATTTACTTCCCCCCCCCCCATCCACACTCGTACCCCGAAAACCCCTGAATCGTTGGTGTCACTGTGAACTCCATAGGGAGTACTCTAATTTATTCAAACAAAGTTTCCCTCTATACTTCATAGGGGCCGAGATATAAGTTTTTCAAAATTTCAATCCCCTCCCCCGATCCCCCATTGGGAAAATTTTGCTCATTAACGAATTTGTCCGAACTGTTAGGCATAGAAATAATATAATAAAATTTGGTTCAAATATCTTCAAAATTACGGCCACTAGCGTGTAAAGATATACATATATATACATATATATACATATATATACATATATATATATATAATAAGTGTTTTTGTCTGTCTGTGCGCGATGCTTAGCCAAATCTTCCGCACGCAGAGCTCTGAAATTTTTAACGTAGATGAACTGAAGGGTGTCCGAATGCACTTCGAAGCCGAATTTTTAATTTTCGCTTTCGTTTGCGAGTTGTGAGGAAAGACTGCAATAGGCTATATATATAATATATATATCTTTACACGCTAGCGGCCGTAATTTTGAAGATATTTGAACTAAATTTTATTATGTTATTTCTAGGCCTAATAGTTCATACAAATTCGTAAGATATATATATATATATATATATATATATATATATATATATATGGTCGGTGGTTTCGTACTTAGGGAGGCGTGAAACGTAAAGATATGAAATAATGTTTCGAAAGTCATGACATGGTATTTAAAGTCGGCCTGGGTGGCGCAGTTAGTATCGCGCTGGCTTTCTGTGCCCAAGGTTGCGGGTTCGATCCCGGCCTAGGTCGATGCACTTATGCCGGTCTCCTTAGCCGTGGTATCTAAAGCATGCTGCTTTGGAGCTGCGGCGAAGGATACTGTCGTTTCGTGTCCCGCTTGGGGCAAGGGTGTTTATGTGTGATGCAGAAAAAAGGTAAACAAACGGTAAAACAAGACAACGAATTCCGGAAAACTGGTCTATGGCCGACTAAATAAAAAAGTTTGCGCGGAACGCCACGCGACAGAAGTGAAACTTGTTTTAATTTTTGGATTTGTTCAATTATGGATTATTGGATTTTTCAATTTTTGATTGTTGGAATTTTTTAATATTGTGTTAATGGACATTTTTAATTTTTAATTTAGGATTTTTTAAATTTTTGATCTTTTAATTTTTTAATTTTGGCATTTGGATTTTTACATTTTGGATCTTTAATTTTTTTATTTTTTTATTTACGATTTTTTAGTTATGGATTTTTAGATTTTAAATTTTTGGATTCTTTAAATTTGGATTTTTGGATTTTTAAATTTTGAATTTTTTATATTTTTAAATTTAGGATTTTTGGATTTTTTATTTTTTAAATTTTGGTTAATCATTGAGTTGATTGTTTTCTGTGCAGTCCGTTCCGTCACAGCCCCACTAATTTCGTGACGATTTTGAGTGTAACAATTTCGTGACGATTTTGTGACAATTTCGTGACGATTTTGTCCGTAACGCAAGTTTGTGTTAGCTCTCGATTTACTCCTAGCGCGGCTAAAGAAGTTTCACTTAAAAAAATACGTTAATTTCGGAACGAACTCAAATCATGCATAGAGATTGAAAACTGTTCATAAAATCTCAAGGTCTAATGCAATATTTGCTTTACATCAGCACCTGTTTTGTTGGTAGAGAAAGTAAAAAGTTAAATATTTAAAGCTCGAGAATATCAAGAACTTTACTCCCATGCCTGTAAACCAAACTGACGTCATCTTATCATCGAAGGCAGTAGTTTAGCGATTGCTTCTTACCCCTTGTGGCACATGCGGCAACTACTTCTCTATTTGTGTATTGCGCGTGCTCGAAACATATCTTTGCAGGCGCCTGAGTTGTGCCCATAGCGACCAATTCCTGTACTTTGCCTTCATTTTAACAAACATATAGGTTTCCGTATTTCACGCGATCTATTTTACATACATGGTGGATTATCTATCAGTTTAACTCCTATTATCCGAACTCCTACTATCCGGATCGCTTTGAGGTCGTATTCAAGTGGTTTGTGCAGTAGCGAGCATTGGGAAATCTTCTTTCAGGGCCGATTATTTTCGAAAAAGCAAGACTTTTAGTCGACAAAATCGATATCGGCAAAACAACTGACACTGACCGACATGCTCAATTAAAAATAAATAAATATCGAAGTACAGTACTGTACAATTTAGTTTTTCTCATGAGTTATTCACTTAACCGGATATTTGGTTATTCGGATCGGGTGCGTTTCCGATTAATTCGGATAATTGGAGTTTTACTGATTCGAATTGAGGAGCTACTTGCTAGAGGAGTAGCGGCTCCGGTCATGGAAACCACCATTAACGGCCTATTGCAGATGACGCAGCGGTCGGGTGGTAGGCCTTGTCCATTCAGGGATGTACCGCCACGGAGTTTAGGAGGATATTTTTCTTCACAAAATACATTCACGTTGATTGTATGCCATGAATTCCTTCAGAACTTTGTTATCTAAAATGACATTCTAATAATTCAATTTCAGTATATTTTACTAACGATTTATTACATACTAGCTTAAAAGGAGCATCGTCGACCGGTTTTTTTATTTTGTAATTGGAAATTATCTTATGAAGGACTTTCGATTTTTAAATTATAGGTCATTATATAGGTATTTAGAAGTGGAAATAGGAAGAACGATTTATCACACTCAAACTATTCTCTCAGAAAACGCTTGGTATAGCTTTTTATGGCTCATAGAGGTTGTAGAATTTTGCATCCCATCGCTTGTACACAGCAAGCCTGGTAGGGGTTCAAATAAGAAGAGACATAAATTCCGGTAACATAAAATCGTATTGTCTTTGCGGAATATTTTATTTCTCACTCTCATGTTACCATAAAACCGATTTGGGGATGAAATTAAACAGAAATGTAGTATCACTTTCATACTTCTCTCTCCAAAAACCTGTGATATAATAATATACACATTACCATACCTCGTATTGCGTTCGATTCAAAGAAGGAAGGATATCCACTTTGGATACTGATAAGTTTATGAACATGCAAGAAAAAGTAAAAATGTGATTAATATGACGAAAAAGTCATAAAACTATTTCGAATTTGATACATCTTCAAAATTTGCACCAATATCTATAGTAACAAAGTGCTTTTTTGTTCGACCATATTATAATTTGCTTATTACGTGTGACGTAGGCCTAACGATATAATTATGATAGGCCTACTAATTTCGATACTGATTTCCATTACGACATCTGTGTGGTGTCGATTATTACCGAACACGGAACGATCTTGAGACCTTGAGAATATCAGCTGAAAACTGCAACAATGAACAGCCTGTATTTAAAATAAAATAAATTTCGTGTTGTCAAAATCCGTTATTTTCAAGAAAATGACCACTAGGAAGCTTCTATTTGACCGACGACATGAGTTGCCATCGCTCGTAAAAGCCAAGAACGAAGACAGTCGTCTGATGCGAAGGTCATGGCGGGCGGCTCCTTGCCATTTGTTTGAGTAAATCTAATATATCAAAATTTAAACATTAAGACTAATTAATTATGGCCGAACAAAAATAGTCGTATGCAATTTGCGTATATTGGTAATTAAGGTACTCGATGAAAATTATGAAACGAGCGGCGCGAGTTTCATAAACATACTCGTATTTTATTAATTCCATTATAGGGTTGTTGCATAGGCCTAATGCACTATTATTTAATTAGTTTTCATAAAATTAATTTCTATATATTTTATAAACTTATTGGTCTTACCAAAAAATACTAAATCGTAAAAAATCAGCCCTAATGATGATGGTGATGCTGATAATGATGATGATTATGATTATGAAAATAATAATAATAATAATAATAATAATTTTATTAACTAATTGTTTTTCCACAATATGACTTGGGAAGTTTGTGGGTATGAACTGTGATTTGAACTCCATTATTCAGTGCATACTAGCGGTATGTAGTGGACAATTTTAATAACGTCAACTATGCCTACCATAGTTACGACACGAATACTTGCACCGTGAAAATTCCTCCACTCTGATAGGGTATGTGAATAATGTGCTAAATTACTAGACTACTTTCCTAACCAACAATTTCGCACTGCTGAATTATAATACCTGCAAACACATACATTATTGGTCTAAAGGCTTATTTTCGCGGACAAAATAGTTCATTAACTGGTACAGATAAGCTTAGATTAAATTACAAACAAGAACTGATTTTGAATTTGCATGGTCATGTGGGTAATTCTGAAAAATCACTGTTTCGACGTTAAACATTATTTCACCGTATTTGTTATTCATGGAAATAATAGCGAATTGAACCAGTAGGCCTACAATAAATAGTTGGAGGTTGCAGATTTAAAGTGTAAATATTGTGTGCTATATAATATGTTTTCTAGCAACAGATGTGTTTTATATAGTAGAGTGGATAGATGCGTGGATGGATGCTTTAAGCTTGGATAGATGCGTGTTTGAATATACGAGGGCCGTCCATAAAGTAAGTTTCCCTGGGGCCGTTTACCGAAAAAAACACAATTTCATAGACATTTTTATTGCAACAGATACAGCAGGTGTTCAGCTATTTTCCAACATATTCGCCACCGGAATTGAGATTTTTTCATTCCGTGGGACCAACGTTGGAATACCTGTGTTGTAGAACTCTGCCGCCTGGGATTTGAACCACTGTGTAACAACCATATCCGCCTGTTTGTCATTCTCTGTCATTTCTTGAGCTGTAGGAAAAGATGGAAATCACTGGGAGCGAGGTCCGGGCCGTAGGGTGAATGTTTAAACAGCTCCCAGCCGAACTTCTGCATCATCATCCATATGCTATTAAGGTATTAAGGTACCATTAAATGTAGCACGATTAATGTTGTTTTATATTCATTATTTAAAAGGTTTATATTAAAGAAAATCATTCATTATTTATAAATTAAAATATTTAGGTAATCCACACTTATATATAGCTATATATTCTTGGCTTCTTAGCTCTCTTACTTTTTAAGGTTATAAGGCTAAAATAAGTTATCCACTATACTTTTTACAAGTACTGAACTGAGATGTTTACTTCCGGCAGACCCATAACAGGCGGCAGACGATCTGGCTTCGTTTGTTAAATTGACGGTATTTTAATATTCTGTTCATCAAAAGTTATCTAAGGATTTATATAAACTTTATTTTATGAGTTTTAAAATGACTTTATGTAAATGGGCAATTTCCCGAATGAACCCTCGAAGTACTCGTAGTTGATCCAAGTGGGATTTTCTCGGGGTTTCCCTCACGAATAACGAATCGATCAGTGCTGAGCATACAGACATATTTCCCCATTGATATACAAGAGCGGAGAATGGAGCAATAGAACAAATGGGACAAAAAGTTATTGGGTCTGGAGTATGTCCTATGGTCGAGGGCTCTGTGGGTGGTGGAGGGCCAACAAAACCATCAATTTATGTATTTATTTTATTTATTTCAGGTACCTCGACAAAATTTGCCGGCTCCAGTTGCAACGATTTGGTAACGACAGATGGGTCTGGTACGACGATAATTAGTGGTCACTTCGACAAGAAGATTCGGTTCTGGGACCCTCGGTCCGAAACTGCATCTCGAGAAGTCGAGCTACAAGGCAAGGTCACGTCTCTTGACCTCACACGGGGTGAGTACTGTCACAATTGTCTGTATCCACCCCTCATTAGCCTCCAGTAAACCGAGCGGGGAAATTGATTTTCTATATTCGTACAATACCACCATAGGTATCGGTAGCATACCTGCCTTCCACCTCGGCGGTCCAAGTTCGTTCGCGGCCGGGTAGGAGGCTTTTCAATAATAAGAAATCTCCTCCCTTGTTTGAGGACTGGGCATTTGTCAGTACACTGTGCGCGATTCCTTAAATATATTCGTACATTAGATTTTTAAATTGATAAAAATTAAATCTCAGTTGTGTAAATCAAATGTTCTCAAGTTATTAAGATTTTTACTGTGACCTTGTAAAAATATTACCCTACCTTGAAACAATGAGAACAGAAATGAATACATTGAGAACAATATTAGAGAAAACAAGATTAGATAAAGTAAGAAATGAAACAGTAAGACAAGAATGTGGTATAATGGACGTGGTTAAATTCACAAAGGTAAGAAGGCGAGAATGGAATTCCCACGTTGAACGAGCAGAGAGAAATAGACTGATTAAAGCGGCAAGAGATCTTGTACCAAGAGGAAAAAGAGAAAGAGGTCGTCCAAAGAAGAGATGGAAGGAAGGATGTTTATCATCTCCATCGGATTCAGCGTGAAGACGAACAAGCGAAAGCTTAAACAAAAGAACGTTTTCTTCATTAATTTCAGAAAAGTATATTTGTATAAATATTAAAATATCCAGTTCACAAAAAGTCGTATTCACATATAGCTTCTAAGGTTTATGTGAATAGAAATTTGTGTGCAGTTTTTCTTTGTTGCATTAAAAATAATAGATTTTAGTATTTATTGTTTCCTTTTACAGAAGAAGTGAAATATTGCCCGTCTTCTTGAGGCCAGATATAATTGTACTCTTCTTCAATCGTCATTATTTGGTGGGGGCTGGTCATACCAAATACTGAGAAATAGTAATGAAATTTCCAGCTTTCTCTGTTAGTAAGTTCGTATAACGCCAATGAGTTGATAGCAAGAAATTTAAATAAAAGTTTTGATTCTTAATTCTGAAGCTGTGACATTGTGGCGCATTCAAGTACCGGTATTCATTGAAATGGGATCGTCCGGATGGCTTATAATGTATATGTAATCATTTTTCTGAAACTTCACTTTTCGGGGCTAAGTCAGGATCCAAATTTAGCCCTTTTTGGTTATTATTAGGTGCATCATGTATGATAAAATTCTGATTAAAATGTATCATGAACTTCATGGCACAACAAATGTTGTCTTGAAAGTTACTCCACTGTTAAATTATTGTTTTTTACACCGTTCTTGTGATCTTTTTCATTCAATTTTCTTTCAGAACCTTGTGGAAAGCACGCTCGTACCCTGGTGGTATGCGTACTACAGTTTGAGAAGCATTGGCCTATTTCTTGTAGTGAAGACCATATTCCAATAAAGTATTCTCTTTGATTACTTTGACATCCGAAAAATCTTCCTGATACTGTCCTGAATTAACGTTTGTTGTTTTAAAATTATAATATTATGCCTAAATGCCTATTCTTCGTACATTTACCAGTACCATTTACAAGGACCTTATGTTAAAGGTAAATCGAAGATATCTTATATTTAACGTATTTTATAACAAGGGAAATTTTTCTTTTGCAACACCTCCAGTTGTGACAATTAGACTTTCTTAGTTTCTGCTTGCCTGATGTAATGAAGAGTTATCCATTTCTTCCGTGGGGACGTCTTTAAGGCTGAATCAATTTGCGATAATACGATAATGGTTATGAAAATGATTGAGTGGGCACTGTGGTTATGTGAACTTAGAAAATAGCAAAATGTATCCAGAACTTTTAGAGTTGTCACGAAAAAATGGGTATTTAAGTAAATTAAGTTCGGGCTAGAAATTTACTCCTCTCTCTTCTTCTGAAAGTTTCTCTTATTTTCCGTAACTTACATTCTTTAAAACTTTTTTCTCCAAACCCGAAGAGTTTTTTTCTAGGTAAATTAGTAAAAATTTTGAAGGAAACTATATTTCATGACAATAATAACAAACAAATGTGACATCATTTGTTATTTCAATTTAATGCTTATTTTTAAATGAAAATACAAATTAAAAAATTTCAACTATTTATTCAAAAATCTGAAAATAGGTTATATTTCTCATCATTTGTGAATAGTAATTTTTGTTAGCTCGATTGTTGTGAATAAAATAAAGAAAAATATTTTAAATATTGAAAATAATAATGAGCTATGATCGAAACGGATTTTCTCTCCGTGGGATTGCACCCGACATTATTTTAAGTACAGAGATTATTATAGTATAAAAGTATTTTTTATTTATAATCAATTTAATATGACTGCTGCGGAAATATTGTGTATTTACCAGGCATATAGAACCAATGAATTAGAGGAAATAAAAAATCGTTACTTTTGCTCTTTTTGTACCAGTTCAAGATTAACATTATTTCTCAGAGAAAAAGGAAGGGATCACCATCCACATTCTGGTAGAGTTAGCGGTGATACAGTATATCCTCCTATACCCGCTGATCAGCTAGTGTATGTCCACTTGTCCCCTCAGATTTAGAGAAAACATAATAGAGCAGAAAGAAAAGAACTGAGAGATCTTAAGTATCTTATCGAGGGTTCATCATTCTTCGGAACGGATATGTGTTTGTTCAATAAATTTCGGTCAACCACTTTGTTGATACTTGGCCCTCATAGTGCACCGGTTTTGTCATTTGCTGGCCTTTCAACACGTCAGATACTTTCGCGTCGTTCTGTTGTCCCCTTCAAATGGAACGCCGTCATCAAACTGGTGTTGTGGATTCTTCTGATATGCGTCTCTCTATGGTTATGACCAGGGCCCGGATTCTAATGACATGTCATCTTTTTATTGGGGCTGCATAGACATTGCCAACTTGTAGATAAATCCTAATCATGGCTTCTAGATTACAGAAATGCATTTTTATTAGGTCATTTTTTTTCATTTTATGCTATTTTATATTTTTAGGGCATTTATTTCAATTTTAGGTCATTATTTCGTCATTTTCGTGTCATTTGCTTCCTTATTTGGTCATTTTCATGTATTTGCATTGAGTGTGTTGACTTTTGTTTCGTCCCCAGCGGTGCTGTCTTTGAAGTGTTGTTTGCTTAATGCAAGAAAGACAAATTAGGCGTTAAAGTGTTGATATGTCTCAGTCGGAAGTGAGAATCAAAGAAACGCCAAAATGTTGTATTATATTACTATTGTTATTAGTTTGAATGGCACCTGCTTGGATTTGAGAGTGAAAACTACTGTTTACCCTCAATAAACAATAACATAATCCAGCAGACCACAAAAGAAAATGCCAAATTTTGACTCGCCAGTGCCTCAGTGCCAGTATAAATTTCCTTGAGAAAAGAACATTCAGTTATTTACAGTTTTTACATTTATGTAAAAATTAATCTAAAACTTTGTGTGTACAATAATTTTTTATAAATAAAACATCAGTTTTAGGTCATTTTTTATAATTATTAAGTCATTTTCTTTATAATTTAGGGTTATTTTATAGGTCACTTTTCAAATAATTTTAGGTCATCAGAATCCGGGCCCTGGTTATGACATTTTATGACGGTGGGGGAGGTGACTCACACTTCATCCGTTCTAAACTTAAGGATAGTCAATCCTTGGATTATTGATCAATACTTTGGAACAGTATCAATCTAAGGGGACAGGAAATATTACGGTGCTTAAAGAATACATTACCAGAGAATATTTGTAGGAGAAAAATGACACTGACACTGACACCCAGGTCAAACCCAGGACCGCTTCTCTACCAACTGAGGTATGCCAGAGTTCGCTTCACAGCGCCAGATGGAACTTCTGTCCTTTGATTGATTACCCTTAATGGTATACCTCACTAACAGATAAGTTATGTCATATGCAGTACTGTGAGGCACATTAATTAGTGTTCTTATCCCATTCTTTATATTACGCTTTGTTTTTGTATTTTAATTTTCGTCTCTTCTCGTTTATATTTGAATTTTCTTTTTACTTTCTCTATCCGTACTATAGATAGGCCTACTATAGATAGATAAAGTGGTGTGTTCGAAAATGAAATTCTAGTTTCAACGTAAATACAAGTTCGAAAGTGATTCCAACGTACAATTTCTGGAAGCATGTCTGTGTGCCTGCATACAATTTCCAATATTTATATTTCTTAAAAATCCTAGTTATGTCTTTGAACATAGGTGTCAAGATATAAAATTTAATTATACTCGTATACAAAATTAAAAATTTAATTTTACATAACCTATACCAAACACGCACACATACAAAGATTCTTCAATTTTAAGTTCTTTGTAAAAGCACTAGATAAAATTATAAAGTCTTGAAGTGGTAGGTTAGATCCTTCTTTCATGCAATTCGATATGCATACATTTCGTCATTTTAGTAATTTAAAATCTCATCTTGGTTTGATAAGCCACATTATGCTTGTACGAGCACAGATGGTATATTAATACTTGTAAATATCTCCTCAACGGAAAAATGAAATGCATCTAGATAATAAAATACATTGAAAAGGTAAGACAGAATTACAAAATGTAAAAGTTTAAAAATATAGGCCTACTTAATGTTTACAAATAGACTGGACAATGCATTTCGGCTATTCAGACACGTTTCAGGATGTTATGCGAAGCACATAGACGATTTTCTCTCACTTTTCTTTCGATATTACAGGAACAAAAATTCGTTTTTCGCGATTCTCTATAAACTGAGTTTTGCGATTTTGTTAATTTTTTTTTTTTTTTTTTTTTTTTTTTTTTTTTTTTTTTTTTTTTTTTTTTTTTTAACAACCGCATAAAGAAAAGCCTAATAATCCGCCTAATTCTACAGTTCAGGCTTTTGAAGTAGCCTCGGAACAATTCTGCTTTCCATGATGCTGAATGCACATAACCTGCCATGAAACCATTTTCTCTTTGTGGGAATGTCAAATTAAGAGTGACATTGTCTTTGCTTAGGGTAGAGAAAGTCATGCGAGGCTATCACATCAGATATTTATTAATCGAGAATATTATAGGAGAAAAATTCCTGCGACACTGGGACTTGAACCCAGGACAATCAGTCATAGGAGAGAGGTTCCATCTGGCACTGTGAATTGAACTCCGGCTTAGCTCAGTTGGTAGAGCATTGGCGCGAATGGCCAAAAGTCCTGGGTTAAAGTCCCAGTGTCGGAGGAATTTTTCTCCTATAATGTTCTCATGTAATGTCCTACAGAGACAATCTGTGGTTCATGAATGCTTCTATATCTATTTATTAATCTTTTTATCTTCCCCTGGATTTTTCCTGTTGTTTTCTTCTTTATTTCTGTCTCAACTTTCGTTCTCATTTCTCCTTTCCTTTACCAACATTTTTATTGTTTGTCTCCTTCTCGCACTCCTCTGCCTTTATATTCTGTCATTTTCTCGTTAGTCTGTATTTCCACACACGAAGAAGGGCATCGGTGATCACATTCTGCAGGGGAGTTTACAATCATTTCATCCGATCTTGATACTGTTGTTCTTTTTCCGTCCGGTCTGGAAATCCCTTAGATCCTTTTTTCTGAGTGCCTCTAATATATTGTGTTTGTTCACAGATGCCAACTTCCTCCTTGGCTGTGTTAGAGACGATTCCATTACGGTGCTCGACCTACGGATGAACAAGATATTCTGTTCTTTGGAGTAAGTATCCCTGGAGACAATTTCGTTATTCATTAGTTTCTGAGCAGCCGAACAGAAAGTTTTTCACAGTTTTCTTAATGGAATGCTCAATGGATACTGCATAGATTTATACACATGAGTAGCCTATAACATACACTTTCTGAATAATTTATTTTCAGTTTAACTTGTGTATGTGAGTTTTTATTAACCTTTTTGACAGTAACTTTAGGACAATAGGACATCTAATAAATACATTTTAAAGTGGGTGGATGACCTTCTTAAACCAGGTAAAAATCCTGCAATATTAAAATTCAGTCAAACCACTCCTTTTTTTATTATCAACCCCTGTGAGAAATTTAAAGTTTTCGCCATCAACTTTGAACATACTTTAACCATTAGGCCTATGCCCACCAAATTTTACAAACAGAATGTGTAAGCCAGAATAAAATTGTAGACAACAGCAATGTTCGAACAATCAATCCATTACATATTTTAAACCCTCTATTGTGTGACCTCTATACAATTCTACATTCATTAATCGATTTTAACAGATCTTAAACAATGATCCTCTTAAATAGAAGAACATTCTAGGCAACATTATAACTCGATCAAACCAACCTTACGCCGATTTCGTCCAATTTTTTTTTATAAACAAGTTGTCTTTAATACCCATCTACGTCATGCTGAGATAAATATTCAGCATATTATATTTACCGTACTTTCTGTACCGGTGCTAGCAGACAAAGTTAGGCTACTTCAAATTCAACCTATTGTTACCCTATATACACATTTCTTGTTTTGACCAAAGTTTATCATAACCCTTAAGCATGAAAAGGATAAGACAAAGTGATTGGAAAAATGTTCTGTCCTTGGTTTGGGAGGAACAAAGTGGGAACGTGATGATAATATCCTTTTTTTAAAATCCTTTTATTTCAGCCCATAAACGGTTGTATGGTAACATGAGTGTGGCGAATCTATCTCCTATAATCATAGATTTTTTTTTTTGTTTGATGAGTTTCTATTTTTCTTATCTCAACACAAGTCATTCTTTCCAATTTCAACTAGTTGCTCATGATAGTAAAATAATTCGTCTTATTATAAATTACTTTACAATTTAGCCTATAAATAAGAATCATTGTGTTTGGAATTATTTTGAGTTTGTCCTCTTTTAATAAAATAATTTCGACGCCCCTGAATTATTTATAATAATATACTTTATCGGCCCATACAACCTAATTGTTAGGAAGTTTTAGAAAAATCATTAAATATAAAGTTGATAGCGCTGGAAAGTGCCTGCGCCAGCATTGAAACTTGGCTACGGTTTACCCTGTGTAAATACTGTATGGGAGTATGACCTATTAAACTAATTGGTTTACAAAAGTTGGCACAAGTTATTTCAGGTTCTCTGTGCATTTAAGCACATGAATATTAGCGAGATGCATGGAATAGAGTATTATAGTTACAATCGTATTTTATGTGTTTTATTTTTTAATATATTTGAATTTGAATTTAAAAAAGCAAAAATTAATAAAATAGATCAAAGTTAGTCTATGGCAGACAACAGATGTCTCCGAAAATTCTCACATCACGGCGCGTATTTTAGCAAAACACCTTTTTCTACATTTTAGTGATTTTCTCAAAACTTAAAAAAAAATATCCATTTTATGTATTACAAATTGCTACAATTTCAGCCCAAATATACCTCTTTACGATGCATACA
This sequence comes from Ectobius pallidus, assembly GCA_964059195.1. Taxonomy (NCBI): domain Eukaryota; kingdom Metazoa; phylum Arthropoda; class Insecta; order Blattodea; family Ectobiidae; genus Ectobius; species Ectobius pallidus. Next base: position 101,405,196 of record CAXKWD010000009.1, read on the forward strand.
AACCGAGTAGACCTAATAAAGTGTTGAAAAGTCGCGTTTTTAGCTATGTATTGGATTTTTCTTTCAAAGAGTTATGAATTTTTTTTATTGTTTGTTACGCATTTTATTGACCTTTTTAAGTTCTTTCCCGTGATATTTTTTGTTTTTCCCATTCTTGTTTTTTGATACCTCAAATCGAAAAAAACAGCTCTTTTCTCACTTTTAATTTTTTACCATTGTGCTACAAAATATTTTTTCCCCAATACATATAAAATGAAGTCCTACTATTTTTCTTCTAATTATCGCGTAAAGAAAATGGCCACTATGATTTCTCTAAGAATAATCTACCTCACATGGACTATAACGCACGTAGGCCTATGAATTCTGTTGCTAATACATACAGATTATATTTTTCAAATCCATAAGCTGTTATTTTTTTAACTTAAAATAAGTTTGCTCCCTAGTCTTTTTGTATAACCAAATTACTTCTGGTGATAACTTGTTTATTCTTTGCTTCCTAGGGCGGAAGGTTTCAAAGTAGGCTGTGATTGGACGCGAGCGGCTTTCAGTCCTGATGGCCAGTACGTCGCATGTGGATCAGCAGATGGTTCTGTGTTCCTTTGGAACATGCACACCTTCAACGTAGAAACGGTGCTCAAGGAACACACGTAAGTATACTTTCTTTTTAAACACACTATTTAATGAAAACTAAGCTCACGTTAGGAGCTGGCAAATTTTTTGATAGTCTGTAAAGTAAATGATCATATTAGTGAAAAATCGACAACATTACATTTATAGGGATTTTCGTAGGAGCTGGGGAAGATTAACAAAATTTAAAGTAGGTTTAGTTAAAACTTTAAACATCTCCAAAACAGTACATTTTTAAATAGCCTATTTAAAATATTACGTAATCATCTTTACATCACGTAGTCATTGTACCTAGGTAGATTCATTATCCACTCAATGTACCATATTTTGTATATTTTATTGCTTCAGGAAATGTACATTTGTAGGAAGTAACAAATAAAATATCCGAATAGACCGTAAATAAGTTAAATTAATTAAAATAAAGTAAATTAATAAAATTATGTAAAATAATTAATGTAATGTAAAATAAAATAAAGTAAAAACATCACTACAACTAATTGAAATAGTTCATCGTGAAGAATATAAAAATACACAATCGTTAATTGATAATTGTATTGATTAAATCTGTGAAGTATGTCGAAATAAGCATTTCTTCTGACATAAAAGAATTAGGAACGATATTAATAACAAATTGTGATATATGATCCTCTCTTTGCCCATACTTAGTCACGAAAGAAAAATGCTTTGAAAAGACTCAGAAGCTTCAAAAGAACTGTGATGGCGACCTACTGAGAGCATGACACGTGGATGAAAATTGAAACAGCTCAGTTCTATGGCCAACTTGAACATGAAAAATGATAATTTCATCGCACCAAGAAACCTTATGTGAAAGATTTAGATAATTTTATCTATGGAACCTTCTTAGTGACAAATTGTCTTCCTGGATTGGACAGCTAAATCAATTCCCTTCGATTCTGACCCTCTCTCCGACTCTGAAATTAGCACTTTAGTTCCCCTTCACCAGCAAATGGGCATTGTAAACAAGATAAATCACTTAAGAGGGGAAAAGGAAACGTGGATGCAAAAACAACCTCCAACTCTTTTTTTTTCACTTAGTCCCCCATAGAATGAAGGAGATCCTGTCTTTTTTTTGTCTTTTTATAAGTGGGGATGTTACTCTCTTGCCGAACTAATGTATTGGTAATAGAGATCATTAGAGTAGAGGAATGTACGAATTCGTGAAATATTGTGAATTATGCCGAGGTGAGCAGTTTTAAAGAGCTATATGCACTATGTTAATTCATTTCCAAATAAGGTACTTACTTAAATTGCATGTTTATTCATAGACGTGCATCCACATTAAGGCATAACAGAAGTGTTGATTTAGCAGTTTTGGTTAAAAAATTCTATTTTTAGATTATTAATGTCGGAAAATCAAGCATAACTGAAAGTATAACTGTGCAAAATTTTATGCCGTTTGCACGCCTGTTTTCTCAGTTTCAGTGTGCATATTATTTTGCCACATTCAGAACTTTATCTCCTCTCACAAAAATAGAGATACAGCTATGAATATTTTTCATAAAATAATCAAATTTTCTATGAGGACATTAGTTCTTTAAAATATATATATATATATATATATATATATATATATATATATATATGTATATGTATAGTATAATCATAGGCCAGTTTTTATCAAACTTTTCATTTCTCTAGGTAAAATATTTTTAAGCGAAAGGTACAAAGAATATTAGAAAATCCATCAGTAAATTTTTACAGCAATCATCAAAGATTGTGTTATAAAAAATCCAGCTTCATATTTGAATATCTGTACGAGGAGATTTGATATCAATTTTGATTACAAAATCAATTAAATTGAAATCTCAAAAACAATTAAGATATTAAAATGAAATTTTAAACTTTGTTTACATTTTACTTAAGTGCGCAAAATCTCAGGTTTCTAAAAGTTAACCACTTTAAACACTTCGCTCTTCCCTTAAGGGAGAAGGGCAATTTTTTTTTTATTTTAAAGCTAGAAGGTTCTTTGTAAAGATAAGCTTGTAAATAAAAGATATATGCTTACAAAATCGTCTTTATTTGTTATAAAGGAAAGATAAGTAGTAAAAATAGCATATTACGAGATTGAAAAATGCATAATTGAAACAACGAGGAAGTGTTTGGCAGACGAGCCGAAGGCGAATCTCTTTAAATTTCCGAGGTTGTTCAATGCACTTTACGCATGCACGTTGTACACTATTTTTTCGACGATAGCGAATAATGATATTAATGTGAATCTATCTACTCCCACAAAAATAAAGATGCAACTTTGAATATTTTTTTAGCAAAGTACTTTACAAGTACTTTCAATGCGTGTAATAAAATTGTTCATTAGCTATTCGAAATAAAGATCAAGTAGGCCTATCAAGGGTAAAAGGCTTAAAATTATTTACTGTTTTAATCTTGGTGGCGATCGATACTTCAGTTACGTTAGTACAGGTGCAACTACTGGATATATTTAGTGGTAAGTCAATATTAAAAAATAAAAAGCTGGAAAATATGATTAAATTCCATATCTTCATATCCAATTTCCGCAGAATACAATTCCACCCAATTCATATTGTGAAGAATGGGCCTATGTCAAAATTGTTTATAAGGTGGTCTGAAATTGTTTATAATCTATATGGGTCTCCATTGATTAACATTTGGCACCAATTTTTCAACTTTACCATAATGATATTTACATGTAACTTATTTGACAATTCCTTGTTCTAATTGACTTGACATACTTGAATTTAAAATGTAAAGATGTTATTGGTTTTCCATAGAAAATGGACTTGACGAGTCGTGCGATTTTGGATTTGGTTCGGGAATTTGTCTTAACAAAAAGCCGTCGACAACTTCCTCTTATCACTGATCTATCGGCATCGATTTTAAATTATTGTGTGAAATCGTATTATGTTTGTTGCATCATTGAAATCATGCTCTGAAATTTCCAAGAAATTCTTGAATCCAAACTTGTCTTCATCTTTCAATTCATTCGGATTTCTGAATACCATCTCCTTTGTCTTCTAATAAGGTATGGCTGCATCCACAATATTCTGATTTCTTCTCAAAGCAATAATTCCAGTAAGTTACCAAAGGAATATGCAAATGTGAAGTAGTTACCCAGAAAGTGTGATTGGTAGGTTAATGGCTGCTTAGTAAGAACCGTCGTTTCGGAATCTTGATTAATACTATGATATGGTGTACAGGTGGTGGTGAACAATGACCAAAGAATCTCATAATAGACTACGATTAGATTCATAGATCATTAATACATCATTTTCGGAAAACATTAGGCGGAAATTTTGAAATAATTTCCCAAGCACCAAAAAATAAACCAATTACTTCCTAGTTCAGTGAAATAAAATAAATATGATACCAGTTGCTCAACCGTGATATATATATTTTGTGATTCGCCGCCTAGGCCTTTCGGTGTTTTTACACCATCTTCAGGGCATCTTTTGCTGGCTTGGAGATCAAGCAATTAAAATAAAAACTGCATTTCGTCACATTTATAAAAACAGCTATTATAGATCGGACGACCCGGGTTCGATCCCCGGTACCTCCTCGGATTTTTCTGATGGGGTGCACTCAGAGGAGCTAATTGAACGAGAAGAAGCGGTGCCGGTCATGGAAACCACCATTAACGGCCGTGGGTGTCGTCATGCTGACCACATGCCCCCAATCCTGCCATCTGCTTATGGTAGATGACGTAGCAGTCGGGTGGTAAGCCTTGTCCCTTCAGGGATGTAGCGCCACGGAGTTACTTAGTGACTCGGCGATGTTTTAGATTTCACAGAGTATAGAGAAAAATTTCGTATATAGGAAAGTCTGTAATGTTTTAACCGTTTGCTTTTCGATGTAAACTAGGTTAATGGAAACCGGATTAAACAGTTGAAGGTATGCACTTTACCAGCATGGATGGTGTGTTTGGTTTTCAGATCGGCGGTCACAGCAGTGGCATGGCAGCCTTATAGCTCATACCTGGCGAGCGTCGACAAAACCAAGAAGGTGGTGGTGTGGGCAGACGTCTGACCGCCCCCTACTCCCGAAACATTCCGCCCCCGACGTCGCATCACGATGCGGGAATTCCCGCTCTCTTCTGTGATCTGGTTTGTTCAGGGTTAAGTTAGAACGGCATTGCTCACATCTGCAGCTTTCCATTACAGTCTTCTAATTCTGTAAACTCGTATTTGCAACTACAGTAGTGTAGATATATAGCACTTCACTATCTTTTTTTCGTCTTTCTTTTGGAAGTATTGCTTGACTGCCTTATTTTCCATATCAGATTTAAACAAAAAATCATAACTAATTTTCCTTTCATTAAATTATCCTGAACACTATTATTGACATCTGCACAAGAAAATATTTTATATTTATTTCTATTGACTTTTGTTACTAAGTCCCAATTCTTATGTTTGCTGGCAGCCTATACTTTCCTGTCATGTTTTTGCACTTCAGCCTTTACGGTCTTAAATATTCTTACCTTGTGGTTGTCTGTATACACTAACATGAAATTATTGTAAGGAACATCTTCTCTACATTTATTTTGCTGAATTTTGTTGTATTAAAGCTAATACCAGTTTTATATGAATCGATTATGAGTTCAGTAAGTACTTATGACATGTTGTCTATCAACAGGATTAGTTTTATGTAGGGAAATATGTATTTCATATATTTTCTATTATTTCTCTTATGGGCTTTTTCTTCAGCCTTCAATAACGCTTAGCAGCCAGTGAGTTTCTGGTAAAGCTGAATTCATAACGGGTTACACTGTATAAAATAAGTGGTTTAATAGGGATTAACGTAATTATAAAAGTTACATTCATCGCATAAATCACTCTTATGTCAGTTTGAAAGCACTTGATTTCTTGTATTTTTTCGGAACATAGTTTTGTATATTTTTTGTATTAGCGTGACACGTACATTAAGTACAAATGTTCTGGTTTCTTTAAAATTATCTAAATTCTATTATTTGTAACTATTCCAGCAGTAAAATAGAAGTAATTTTCGTTTCTTTGTACTTTTCTTATCCATATTAGTGTAAATAAGAATAGGCCCCATATGCATATTGCATACCCTTATGAAGTTATGAGTCAAATTGAATATGTCTGAAATTATCAGTCAATAGGATTTAGTACTGTTATTGTAGTGCAGTGTTTTTTTTAAATATCTTGGAGATATAACTTTTCACCGTGTTTTTCAATAGCCCGTTAAGTATCCTTAATGCAGATGTTAAGTTATAACAGTATAATTGATTTTATCGGGCTAAACGTAGATTGACGAGAAGCGTTATAGGTTAAAGAAATACAGAAGTAACAAAAGCTAATGTGGACCTTCTCTATTTATAACATTTGCTAATACCCGTAGAGTACTTTAATTCTCTAGATTAGATTTGATATTCTCGTAAAAATTCTTCTTATAATTGTACTGTTTACAACTAGACCTCTTTCGTAAAAAATACTCTTTATTTTGGTTTCATTCTACGAGGATTTTCTCTTCTACTGTAAAGGAGTCGACTATTTTTATCAGTCTGCAGGATTTGGAATTAGTATGTGTTTCTGAATATTCCGGAGATTTTACTGTAATATTCTTCAAGTCACATTCTTCATTGTCTTTAACATTATTTCCTTATTTGTCCCTCAAAACTGTCTCATTCATAACTAGACATATCCTAGGAGGAAAAAATCGCTCGATTTTTCTGTAGGTAGCCTAAATTAGTATAAAATATTGCTCTGGAGTTCTTGCAGTTTATAAACTCTTATTAGGTAAAGTGATATTATATTAACATATCGGTAGAATATTATCACATTATATAGCAGGATTTGATAATGAGATGTCTTAAACAGTATTTTCATTTTGTTCCTTTATGCTTCCGTGATAATCTTACCTGCTATAATTTAGTAGTTCTAATTTTCGGGCAAAACAAAGGACCCTAGTTTTTATGTTCCTTCTGATTACTAATCAGCAGTTGGTTAGGCAGTGGCTGTATGTTCTTAAGTTCGCGAATTAGTTCCCGGCCCAGGTCTGTACATTTTATTTATGCTCCAATATGGCATTCCCATGTCTGAAGATTTACAAGCATGTAAAAGAATTCTAGCTGGACGAAAATCCAGCGACTGGCGTGGACAATTTGCAGTACACAAACGTCGTTAAATAACCAAAACAGACTCTCTACTAAATTAGTTGCGCACAGTAATTCGTTCATATTAGTACCGACGGCAATTGGCAGTCAGTTTAAAATATTTGACAGTAAAAATGATCTGCCATTTGCCATAGAAGACAAGAACTACAACCAGCTGATGCGATGGTCATGGCGCGCTGAAGCGTGACAATTTGTTTGAGTTATTCTAAAATCTAAGGATTTGAATATTTATACTAATTATGGTCGAACAAAAACAGTCGTATGCAACTTGCCTATAATGATAATTAAGATACTCGTATGAAAATTATGAAACGAGCGAAGCGAGCAACATACTCGTATCTTAATAAATGCTTGTTGCATAATGTACTATTATGAATAGACTTCGGACTTTTAGGCCGCTAAAAATGCTGTTTTAGGTACCTAAAATAGGCTCTAAAAATTGGAAAATAGGTTCTAAAAATCGTTAAATAGTCTCTTATAATATCGTTAAGTTGCCAATTTTCTGAAATAAGTTATCTCAATTGCAATGCAGAATATTGTTGAAGTCACCATTAATCAATAATCATGATAAAACACAGATATAGGCCTATGGTACACAGAATTATATAGACCTATTACTAGGACCTGTAATACTACCATAACAGTGAAAACCTAATTTCTGCGCCCAGAAACCACGCACGCTAGCATATTCAACCACTTGTATCCCTCAGCGATTCAGAGAACTGCGTTTTTTTTCTTTCTTTCTTCTTTTTCTGGATGTGTGAGTCGGGAGAAAAACACTACATTTTCTTGGGAATTCCAAGGAATTTTTCTACTAAAGACGAAACATTCCTTACTATTTAACCAAGTCACAAATGTGTCATGTACTGCACATTCCGAAATAAAAATTTAGTACGAACTGAAAATAAATGCTAGAATTTATAATAAAAAATTATTTATTTTGAACTTTAGAGGGAAAACAACCAAAAAAAGGCAATATTAGGCTCTAACGTAAAAATAGGCTGTTTTAGGTCCTATAAAAGTATCAGTTTTAGGCATAGTCACTTATGAAACATGCATATACAAGTTTTCGTCCATATATCACTTAAGGGTTAAAATAGGTTTTTACCTAAAATCCGAAGTCTAATTATGAAACTCTCTGCGTTCTTATCTTGGCGATCGGCTGTTAGTAATTTCTCATCTTCTGCTATAGATGGCAGGCGACAAGGCATGCATGGCTTCTCTTAGGCGTTTTATTCTCAAGTAACGCACATTAAAACACGCGAAATGACCTCAACTTAATTAACGTGAACAGAATTCATTTTATTTTAAATACAAGTTGTTTGTGTGCAGATTGAATTGCTACTTTCAAAGCTTGAAGTTAGTTCCCTCTATGTTGTTGAATAATATCACTAAAATATATTATCTTAATTGATTTCGTGTATGGCTATGAAAAACAAACAATCGATCAGTAACCGATATGTTTGCATTTTAATCTGCAAGAAGAGAGAAGAAAATGGATTATTTCATTATACTCGCTCTTATCTTTCATGCATCTTATCTTATCTTTCTTTGCTCCAACAAGAAACCTCTGTGTTAATCCGTGGTAGAACAGAGTTGCTTTTTTTGTTCGTTTATTGTCGCTCCAATACAATCATAGCCTACGTTGCGCAGCCTAATACAGTCCTTTTCCCCCCTCAGTGAACAATTTGCGTCAGAATATTAATTTAAGGTATGACTTTGTTATATTTGCCTGAATAATTCATGGTTTACGTTTCAAGATTAATCTAAACTATTCTGAATTTTTACAACCTTTATGAGGAATCAGATACAGAACATTCGCTAATACAAGCATTCGTCTGAGGAAGAATGTACCAGCATTAAGATACGAAAGTTATAAATTCGTCACCAATCTTATTAGTATAAATCAATTGTAAGTAAGCTGGAGCCGGGCTCGCATTATAAATTCAGAAAGCAAAAGAGATCAGGTCCCGTTGGGTCGTGACAAGAAAATCTCGCATCTTCACGAAGTGATGCGTCTGCACACATGCAAACCTCAATCCGGATTTCTCGGAATCCGCAAACAACACACAACCTTACTTTATTTCGTACCTTTACAAAGCTACAAGACTGTTTCAATATACGACTCACGACTTTTATAGCAAACCATTCGCTGAATACTGCTGATACTATTAAAATAGAAGTTCATGAGTTCGAATTCCCTTTCACATAGGAGAAATATGGGGTTTTGTTTTGTAAGTTACTGTAGGTTCGAAACCTGTTTATGTTTATAACAATATATCTATTAGGTTAGAATAATAGCAAAGTGCCTGTTCATTGCACGGGTCATTTTTACTTAATGTTTTACTTAATGAATTTGTACGGATTATGTCAATTGTCAGAAAAATTACCGGGAGGTAGCCCCGGCATTGAGCTGATCACTCATCCGGGAGGCCCTCCTTGTCCTTGTCTGGTCAAAAAAGCATGTCTGTGTTGTGATCCATAGTTCCTCTCCCGACAGGTCGTGGTCCGGTAAGGCCCGGGTGGCGCGGGTCGCATAAAGGTAAAAGTACGAAAGAGGGAGAGAGAGAGAGAAGAGAGAGAGAGACAGACAGACAGACAGAAAATAAATTTTGAAGTTTTTTTACTGCGTATTTGGACGGCTTCAAATGTTTTGACAAAAATAAAGCAATAGTCTGTCGTTGACGTAAGGAATTTTTTGTAAATTCGTTCTGTTAATATTCTAGTCATCCCACATATTCCTTCACGTATGCTTACCGAACTTTCTGAAGAAACCGCGGTCTAAAGCTCAATAGTTGGTGAAATATGGCCTATGAAATCCATCTGGCACTTTGTTATATCAATTTACCCGATTTTGTTCTTCATACGTTATATTTTATTACTGGAAAAGTCTTAGTAAAGGAGTTTAAGATAAATTCTTACGCGCGAAGTATCGTTGAATTCATAACCTCTAGTGGGATTCTTCTTCCTCAAGCAGTACAAGTTCTCAACAAGTTTCTTTCATTGCTTCCGGTCCTGAATTATTTACTACTCACCAATTTCTAATTTTGAGCTCTTTCATATCTTTAATTAAATCGCCAGTCCATCTTAGTTCGGGTCTTCCATTAGCAAGATAAGGGATTCCAGTTGTATACATTCTTTACTAATCTGTTACTTAAACCAGACCACCTTAATCTTTGGGATTTGATGAAGATTATGCTTTTTAAAATTTTGTATTATTTTATTTAGTTCGTCGTTTGTTTTCACTCTCAAAGTGCTTTCTTGGGTCTTTTGTTGGTATATATTTTTCTTTAAAATTCTTCCATTAAAAAATAGCTTTTGTTTTACGTATGATAATTTTTACAAAACATTTAAATCCCACCCAAATTAAAAAAATATATGGTTTACACTTTCGTCCAGAATATATGAAAACTAAGGCAGTTAAATCTTACGAGCATCAACTGTATAGTCGGCGCGGAAATGTTTTAGACAGTGATGTGGGTAGGTCTGCATTAGAACCGGCCCTAATATATACTTTAGTTTAGAGTGAGACAGCGTACTTGATTACTTAGGGGCAGGTTCTAGAGTGAACAGTACCTATGTGGAGTTTGTTATGCATTAAGAAAGTGTTTATATACATTATATCCTGAACTCTGAAGAGCAATGATTTTCTATCTTTTATTATTTTGTACGTATGCTAAGTTTGTCTCTATTAGTATGCCTGCTTATATCTACAACTTTGTATGCCTCCAACTCAAACAGGAATATGTGTGTAGATTTTATGAGGGAAAAACTTATTGAAGATATGAGCATTGCCGTCCTATTTAGCAGAATTAAGTGATAATCTGACCAGAATTTATACTCTTTATAAGAAAATGGTGCATATTGTTTGCAGGATTGATCAATGTGTCTGTGATTGTGCATTGATAATGTGTACGCCTCATTGTATTTTGCTTACAAATAACCTTAATTGGAGGTTGTGCACTGCGTTTGTTTGATTCTGTTATGGGTGCTCATAAGGAGGATTTTCACGATTGCTGATGCATTCATTTGTATGAATCCCACAACATTTTTTTGTTGTATCGGAAGTTAATTTGAATTCCCATGGAACTTAAATCAGCTCCCATTAACATAAAGCATTGGACTATTAATCTTATATTTCTACTTCATTAAATATTTTTGTTTTGACGGATATATACGTCAGTAGCAGTGAATGCACATTTTCATGATATCGAAAAGAAAAATTATTATGTAATTGATGATGAGTTACTTTAGACATATATACTACAGCGCTAAAAAGAGTTGAAGAATGTCGTAATAAAAATTGATAATTCACTAGAGAAATTATTGATTTTGAATAATGTGAATATAGTTAAAAGCCGACTCAGATATATATACTATACAATAAATATTATGAATGTAATTAGTAAACTCAGAACTTCCGCTATAGTATTATTTTCTAAATTAATGTTACATTTTTTTTTTTTTTGGTGTTTCTATATTGGTGATCATTGTAAAATGTTTCTTTAACAAATTATGAAGTGTGTCTTCATTATAATGATGTATATTGCCCCTTGAAGGCGAGCTTTCGCTTTAGAGCCAATTTAAAAAATGGTATCTTAGGGAATTATAGTTAATATTTTTGCCTATATCGGTTGAAAATTGTCTGTTTCTTCCCCTATTTAGTAAATTGATTTCTTCGCAAGAATTATTCATTAAATATGTTTCTTCTTGTTTTTTATTAGCATGATTAGCATTAGGTTTTTTTTTTACTATTTATTCAATATTTCTTTGGCAACCTTATGATTGGAGAGGCTGTGAAATCAATACTTTGATCAATAGACCTATAAAATAGGTTTTGAGTATATCTAATTAAACAGTCATTCTATCTAAAGAATAACACTTGCATCTGTAATTATTTAAATCCGTAATTTTAAGCAATTCTTGCCATTAAGCGAGGTTTTTCTTCATTTCCATAGTCTTTAAACCCCCTCACATTTCAACAATTCTTCAACTGAAGTCAATGTATAGACACACGGATTTTTACATTCTTACTTATATAGGAACAAGGTATCTCCAACCTCAATAATAGAATTTGTTAATAATATATTTTAAAGTAATGGATCTAAGAGTATTGTGCTATGTCTTGAATCCTTATCAGCATCCACAGAACATTTGCAGCAGGGTTTAACTATTGTATTCACAGAGTTCTTTGCCAAATATCATATTTAAAAGAAGCAAATAGTCAGTTGTTTACTCTTAAAATAAAATTCTACTCATCATTGCGTGGAACAAAGTCCACGCAAGAATTTCGGAAAGCTCTAAAGGGAAGGGCTATTATAAAACTTGTTAGATAGAGAATGATAATTATTATGTTACTTGTATATGGAAAGAAAGCAATTTGTTTGTCATAGAAGTTTACCAAAAGCTTCGAAGGACATCGGTTTATTCTAGTTTTAGTTAAAATTTTATAGTTTATATATTATTCAGTATATCGTAAACGATATATTCTCTACTCCTTCCACTCATTCGTGTAGATATTCTGGTTAATATTCTTCGATAACCTGCATACCCCGGTATCGATAGAGAATAATACTGTAAAATAAATACGAAGAAAACCAACTCCATATCCAACGGGTTTTATACTTTAGTAGTTATGCATAATGTCTTATTATTCTGAAGAAGGGAATAATACATATTATGGCACTGTTGAGTTTGTGGCTAGGTCTTTCGTTGCGTTTGCATCATCCTTTGCTTTGCAGGCGAATTTATATTAATAATAAAGAATTTAAACAGTGCCGTTTTAATTTTGAGTTGTTAATACATATAATACTGTATTAAAATAACTTCTGATTTTTTGTTTGTGTCTATTCCTCATAACAAACACATGCCCGATATATCAGTTTCAATCAGAAACAAATTAGCTTCTGGAGTATCACTCTCATTAGAGTAGGGACTGCCAGTAATGTGCCAATGAAAATGTTAAGCACAATAGCTAGTCACTGAACCTACAGTATCACTGTTATGCATGTGCGGTATATTGCAAATGATCAGTCTCAAGGAAAACCTTGACAGTACAACATCGTTTCTTCAAAACTTCCATCTCTGCGTGTTCTGATGACGCAAAACTCGGAAGCTGAGACCGAAAATCACATATTTGTATACACTCTGCTCCGCAAGTGTTTGGGGTCATCGAGTGTTAGTTTCTGTCCGGGAGTGAAGTAGAAAAATAGATTTAAAAAAATGAAGTAAACACTTCCAGATATTGGGAATAAGACGGACTTGCACATATAATATCTTTAGAAAAAGAGGTACTGATTGGTGACATCGTCTTAATCGTCGGTGATTATTGTGATTACTATTGGCAACTTAAAATAACCTTTTCTCAGATATTATATTCTCCTTTAGAGAGTATGACATTACTATAGAGCAGTGACAAGCTGGTAACTAGAATATTTTCTAGGCTATCCGCCTGAACTGGTGACAGTTCATACTTCTTAGAAAATAATCCCAAAAAAAGGCGCCCACAGAGTAGTTTTTAATTGCACCGTATTTATTTTTTAAAGCATTTCTACATGCAATGTGGTTTTTATTTATTTCTGAAATAAGATTATTAGTCTGAAGAATATCTTAATGAAAATTAACATAAAATCTTCCCTTTTAGCTGCTATAAAACTAATTCCTTTTGTACTAAAATAGAGCAAAGTTATAAACTGTCTTAAACTGCATGTAGCCTATAAGGGCTACCATTTTATTTACAAGAGTCATGGTGCTAAAATAGTATTCATTATGCGTGTTTGAAATTTCTGTATTAACTCTTATTTCTGATGAATACACCACTACTCAAGTTGAATGTAAAGAAATATTTTCCCAATTCATAACGTAATTTTATTTTATTATTACTTCTATCCTATTTCAGATGATATTGAGACTTAAAAGATGAACGACAGATTTAAATATGAAAGAATGTTTCTTGAAATAAAACTGTAGATCGCTAGATTTATTTAAGTACCTTAAGTGGAATTAGTGGTGTAGATTTACCGAAGAATAGTGATCCCTAACAAATATTATCGTGTGGCATTACCGAGGGTTGTTTTAATCAGTTATGATGCACAGTAGTTTCTTGGCTTTTATATAAATAATACTGATTTTGTTATCAGTATATCAGGTCATGTCACTCATAGCGTTATTCGGGAACATCTTATTTCAAAGAATACCTTCGGAAAGAGGCCTTTATTTAATTAATGTCACCAACGCGGGGAGCACGAAATACAGATTTAAAACAGCTTCAGCGTCCATATGCCATGTTAATGAATCAGATCGTGAAATGAAATGACTGATTCCAGAGACGTTGCTAGGAAAACTGTTCGTTTGTAGGCTTGTCTCCCAATGTTTATACTGTGTTATTGAGGTACCATATATAGGCCTACCTGTAGTTGATTACTATAATGATGATAATAACAATAATAATAATAATAATAATAATAATAATAACAATAATAAAATAAAATAGAACACTAAGTCTTGTCAAATGAGGATAAATTCTTTGAATATTAATTCAAAATCTAAGAATCTAAAATCTACAAAAGATAATACCGCCAAGGTCATCTAGCACAGTACCGTAAATTTGCGCTATAGGATTTGCGTGCATTCCTCTGGGGAATGTAATTTCTCACTAGATTTCAGTGTATGAAAATGTGTCATTCGTGAATTAAGTGAGGAACTATAGAGCACCAAGTATAGTCCAATTCTACTTCAAATGCTAGAAACGACTAATGATGCTGATCACATAATCCACGTACCGGTACTCGGAAAATCCACTTTATTGGATGATTGAAGTGGGTTTAACATTAGCTGTAATGTTGATCACACAGTCCATGTACTCGGCAAATCCTCTTGGTCGGATAATTAAAGTGAATTTAAGATTAGCTGTTGGTTAGGCGATTTTGCTGTTTGCTAGTATGCCGTTTATGGAATTAACTTTTAAATCCCACTGAAGTTTAATTAAATACAACGCAGGATTGTTACCACTGACCAGTCGGTGGCCAAACAGGTATAAGAGTTACCAGGAAAACTGTCAAACCTCTCAGTTTACATACTGTCCGTTTCAGATGTCTTGAGAAATGAAGTAAAGAGAGGTTGTAACGGGAGAAAAGCACGGTTCACCAGCTAGCAAAACTCACGTTAATTTTTTTTAAATATATAACACTGAAGTGCTATTTTCGAAATTAATTATGGTAATACTGAACGTACCATGCACACGATACTTTCAAAATTACATTTGCCTGTTTTTGATCTTAAGACATTCACAAAACACAAGGAAACTGTCTTCCTGTGAAGCAAAATAATGTGAATTGGGCTTAGGCCTCTGCCCAATAGGATATGAGCATTCAAACCGAGGTCACATACCTTCGTTATCGATCTGCATCTTTTTCTCTCAAGACATCTGTTATGGACAGTAGTTATATAGTCGATTATTGTATTTTACCGGTATATCAATCCTACATATTTCGTTTTTGGATCATGATATGATAGATTAAAATAATAGAAATTGAAGTCTACACTGTGCATCATAATCTTTGCTTTAAAATATTTTAACTGCGGAAGGTAATGGTACGAGTTTTAAAGTTGAAATGGGGGAAGTAGCTTATTGTTATATTTAGGTGTTCAGCTTCCATGTAGTATTAAATTTACATTCCATCTAATTTCAAAGA
The DNA here is from genome assembly GCA_964059195.1 of Ectobius pallidus. NCBI lineage: Eukaryota > Metazoa > Arthropoda > Insecta > Blattodea > Ectobiidae > Ectobius > Ectobius pallidus. The sequence continues at coordinate 101,420,646 of CAXKWD010000009.1, forward strand.
TTAAAATGAACACTGAGCTGAATTATTATTGTCATGATGTGAATGGTTTTTAAGAGATGTGGGTTTGATTGCTGGTCTTATAAACAGTCTTTTTTGGGGGTCAGAAGAGCTAAAATGGTGCTCTTTGAGAGAGCATTGGAAAGTTCCAGAACATTTTGAAAGCTAGATTTAAATACAAAAATCCATCATACTAAACAGACAATTTTTATAAATACCTCTGCCTCATACTAATAGCTACATACCTGAACAGTAGACTAACTTAAAAACATTTTACTACAATAAATGTCGTTTGTACTAGTGGCAATAGTAAAGCGTTGCTGTAGACATCTCCCATAATATAAATTAATTAGTTAAAATTTAGATCCAGTGATATATTAGCGAGATAATCCTGATGTACTACATGGCCCTGAAGAATAAGAAAATTATAACAAACATGTTTTTTTACTTCAAAGCTGTACGTTGCATTTTAAGAGTGTCCAATACATAATACACGTTAGCTAAGTACATTGAGTTTTTTTTTTGTTTTTTTTTTTTCATTTTTAACATCTGTGACTAATCAATCGTAAGTACAATGGAAATAATTAAGGCAGAGCAATTAAAAACATAGAATACATTACATTTGAAACTTTTTTGATTCGGATATCTATGGCTTGTAATATGCATTTAAAATAATTATCTCGTTCATTATTTTTATTGATTTCGCAATACAGCCAGGTGGCCGAAGTGGTCAAGTCAGGGGTTCGCATTCGGGAGATCGCGGGTTCCAATCCCACGATTTTCGGAGATTTAACTACTCTTAGAGGCGAATTTCGTATTAGTTTAGGTATGTGCAGTGAAAGAAAATAGTACCGAACGACTGATCGATATATAGAGAGACCTATAAACAATATGCCTAATAATAATTTATTATCGGGCATAGAAACCCGGCGAATACCGGTTTCAAATTTACTTTCCGTTGTCCTAACTGGAATTCGTGTGAGGTGCTGATTCCCGTTTCTATGTATAGTTGGCGCAGAAATTGTTTAGGCAGGGATGGGCAGATTTTTTCTCTATTTCTCCCTTTTAGCTGCGAGGCTCTATCAGGAGATCGGGATCTGTGTATATATATGCCATCTGCTTGTTGCAGATTATGCAGTGGTCGGATGGCAGGCCTTGTCCCTGCAGGGATGTAGCGCCACAGAGTTAGTTATATATATATATACACACACACATTAGGGTAGGCCATGGAACTATTGATTGTCAATTATTTTCTATTAGTGTATTTTATTGATTAAATTTCACCTGATATTAATTAAAATGGATATGATACATGATGAAATGATGAGGATGATTCATTCTGTGTAGATATCCAATTCAGCATTTGCCTTTACGACCGGGGAAGCCTTGAAAAAAAAAACATGTAAAAATGGCCGGCCACGGGATTTGAACCAGTGACCTCCCGAATGCGGAATCGGAATCGAATTGAGAATATCTGCAACGTACTTTTGATACGTGGCTCCTTCCTCTTTTATGCCCACTACTATGTAGTAGGCAATGGGTACCTAGGCAAAGCCCATTTGCCCCATAATTTTTAGTATGATTTGGAGGTGGTGTCATAGTATGCGAGTCTAGGATAGGTGTTGTCTGCTCTAAAACCGGCCCTAAAGTAAACAAGTCTATCTCACTCCAGCACATTTTGCATCTGTTTAAGAGTGAGACAGATATACTTGTTTACTTTAGGGCTAGTTCAAGAATAGACAATAGAGATAGATTTTTAATAAAGGCTAACTACTATTATGCAGTGTGGCACTCTTAAATAATACGTCGTAAAAGGTGCTTTTTTGCTTACCTTGTATCACTAGAAGTGCCAGAACTGATTGTACATCATGGAGTGGATGTCTGTGATGAGTGCCTGGAAAAAGAGTACATTATTATATAGACAAGTAGTTCGGTAGCATTGCCAGTAAATAATGCGATTTGTATTTTTGTAAATTTTGAATTCTATGAAACAGGCAAGATTAAATATTGTCTTATTTAATCAACTATTTTATAAGCAGGATGGAGTTAGATAAATATATTGTATATTCGAAATACTGGTCTTTCTATGAAAGCACCGCTGTATAATATCCTTCCGTTCGTTGTGCACAATAAAGTTTATGTATATATAAGTGTATTGTATATTGTGTAGTAAACATCTGCGTCTTTAATGACCAGAACAAATGCCTTGTTAGTTGTATGTATGTGAAAGTAAAGACAAAATATAGATTACTTTCTCTCTTAACTATTTGAAAACTTCAAGGTCACATTTATGAATAAATAATATAGCTCGAAAGCTTAACGTATTTGAGGAATTTAAATTATATATTTGTTGCTGGATTTCGTTTATTTTACTTCTAGCATTTGCTTTGAATTTCTAGTAATAAAATTAGGCTAATTTATGAAATCTAGAGTGATGGGGAAAAAGCGAATCAGTCATAATACCAAAGTTTTAGAAGAGACTAATAACGATTTATTTTCACAGTATTTTTTAAATATTTAGATCAGTCCATCCAGATATTTTTACAAAGTACAAGATACTGTGTAAAAATATCTAGTGGACTGAACTAAATAGTGTAACAGTGCTGTGGAAATAAATTGTTTTTTGTTATTCCTGAAACTTTGGAATTTTGACTTATTCGATTTTTCCCTATCACTCTAGAAATTTGGAAAGGTTTAATGATTAAAATGACTGTGAATGTAAATACGCGTAGAGTATACAGTAAGAAATATAATTATCCATAATTATTTCCAATAGATGTTACTGCTCGAGTTCATCCAATAAGATCCATGGACGTATAAGCGATAATAAAAAAAAAATTGTATAAAATTTTCCAGAATTTTACCGTGGAGATATGATGAACAGATTCTAGCAAAAATGTTCCAAATAAAAAACTAGAAATTTAAACATGATATTGTTATGATATTAAGTTATATAATATTCAGTTAATTGAGCAACAAGTCGCTTCCCTAAGAGTTCAGGGAAGGTGGAGTGAAATTTCATGGCAAAAGGTTTAACATGTCACAAAGATTTCTGCCAAATACCGGTATGTTTGCTGATTGAGCTAATTATATATAGTTTTTAACCGTAGCAGAACAGAACAAAGCCTACTATTTTCATAAGTAAGGCCCGGATTTATAAGCAAAATAAAATAGTAAAATAAGAAAGGAAAATGTAATAAAATAAGGGCGAAAATAAGCAAAAACAAATTACACGAAAATAAAATAAATTAGTTTCGTATGTAAGGAAGGTCATCTTTATATCTTCTTAAGTGAAGCTCCTACGTCTTTCAGTGAAGAACGGTTTGTAAAGTGAAAATGTACTTTCAACGTCACAGGAAGTCACAGGCGCATGTAGAAAGCAACATAGCTCTTCTTCGATGAATCCTTCAGTGTGCCCAGGCCGCTATGAGTGAACCCTCGCAGTAGCCGATTCGAGTGAGGGTTTCCATCACTCTATCAGGTGAATATCAGATCGGAGACACGACCCCCCCCTTCAGACAGATCGTAAAGGAAATACAAAGTTCTATTAGTGCTGAAGCTAACAGCCAACTCAACACACATTTCCGCATTAATTTAGGAAGTACAAGAACGGGAAATACGCCGAAAAGTTCTTTGAACCAGAGTGTGTCCTTTGGTAGAGGGCTCCGGGGGTAGTGGAGGACAAAAAAAAAAAAAAGAGCATGTTTTATAATTCGGATTTTTCAGTAATTCTATTAGCGAACATAAGAAAATAAGCTGGTGTTAACTATATCTAGGAATGAAATATGTACTTTTAATGTGACAATTTTGAGTAAAATATGCTGTTTTAATTTAAGATTACAAAATTAGCAAGTAAAATTTTTTTTCTGTGAGAATAAGCAAAATAAGCACTGTCAAATAAAGTTAAAAGTTCTTGTCGTACAAAATATAACCTATCTGCTTATGTTTAGGAACCTGAAAACATATGCATTTTGCTTAGAAATCCGGGCTCTACTCATAAGCTATTTTCAAAATAACTCAAATTAAGCGATCTCGCTAGGTGAATTACAATATATCATTCTTCCAGAGGAAGGACTAACTTCTAAAATTAAATTTCCAAAATAGTGTTCGTGATGTATTAGTTGTATTATGTTTGGTTGAAAGTCACATTTTTACTTGTAATATGTTTGCTAGGATCTCTTACTTATGATAGCCTAAAATTAATCCACGGATTAAACATTTCTTTAATTCATAGTAAACATTGAAAAAAAAGTTTCCTATCTGAATTGCCAGAGTGCATGCTTCATTTTACTGTGGAAGAATTTTAATTAAATTTGACATTCTGCTTATTACAAATATAAAACCCAATTTGCCGGAAGCGATTACCTCATTCAATTTGAAAAGTCTTCTCTCTTTGAAAGTTGCTAGTGAGCTTTAAAAAATCTACTAATTAGCAGTATGTCATTGATACAGCAAATAAATTATTCCTTTTTGACTGTATTTTCTATTAAATTAACATAAAACAAAAATCTTGGTATAAGCTTATATAATAAAAAATACTGCCAGCTTATGTATATGTAAGTGTTTGTAGCCAGAGTTTATCAAGCAATGAGTTTTTTAACAGGCTGTTTTGTACACTGTATGATTATTATTATGGTAAGTTCTTAAAAAGAATAAAATTGTGTCAAGAAATTTAGTTATAAGTGCATGAACCATCACATTTTGTAAGACAGTACTTTCGGATCTCTTAAAGGGTATAACGTTGTTTCGTTGATATTCCATACCATGTTACATGTAAAAGTGTTTCTTGTATTGTTGTTCGTTTTTAATAAAATTACATTTTAAAGTTAAAAAAGATAAAATTTACATTTAGCCTATCAAATTGCCTTTAACGTTCCAAGCTACACCATTTCAACCTCAATTTCGGAAAAAGTAATTTCAATTTCGGAAAAAGTAATTCCAATTTCGGAAAAAGTAACTTCAATTTCGGAAAAGGTAATTTCAATTTCGGAAAAAGTAACTTCAATTTCGGAAATGCGAGGGCTATGAAGAGGGTATAGTAAAGTTGGTACCACGCTAAGACAAATGACTCAATCGGAGCGAGATTATGTAGAGAAGTAGCTAGAAGGTGTACCTAAATGTTCCAAATAAAACAGTTTTGATTTTCACTGTGGTTTTCATTTTATGCCCCATCGAATGCTTTAAAAAATAGCCCTCGTATTTCCGAAATTGAAGTTACTTTTTCCGAAATTGAGGTTGAAATGGTGTAGATTTATAACGCTTCTGTTTAAATTGTCTTCGTGCTCCGACGTACAGTTTTCAAATATGTTACAGGCCTAATCGAAATGGATTTGTTTCTGTTTCTCCCATTCAGAGATGCACCAAGAAAACAAGTGTATCTAGATTGAAGTGAAGCTGGCAAAAAGATTGTATACTTCCAGTAAAAGTGAAAAAATGTTAATATTATTATATAAACATTATAAATTATATAATTATTGTGAATATTATATATTACATGGTTGTAAATATTAATATACTAGGGTTATAAATTTAATCGCGTCAACACATCTATAAAATTCTGATGAATTACAGGATGTTCAAATCGGTTTTGTCAGGTGTTTGTTGGATATCCAGCATACGACTTCAGAGCAAATTGAAGCCCTTTATCACTATGAATCCTTCACAGTAACAAAAAGAAAGTGGCTGAAGTAACAGTAGTAGTGGACAACAACATTGGGTGATTAGATAGTCAACCACCCATACGATAAGCCGTATAGTCACACGACCGTGTGTTGAATTGAATAGCCCTGACTCATTAAAATAATTTCCGAGCGCGCTGTCCACAAAAATATGAGCTAATCAAAACGCGTATTCCAATTGATACCTACAGGAAGGAACTTTCATTAGAAGAGCCATCTGATACTACCAAACCAATACGAAAATCATCAGTTAATCGAGTAATAATATACTTCAGTATTGTTCTGCTACAATATACAATTAAAACTAAACTACCATAAATTATAGAAATTAACAAGCACTTAAAAAATCTTGTACATTTTTACATCAAAGAGTTAATCTGCCGTCGTGTTGGTATCTACGAATTTTATCTACGTATTTTTTATATAAATGCAAGTTCCAGGCAACTTAAAAATAAGCTAAACTAAACATCTGTTGCAAGATTTATTGAAGGTTACTTAAAAAACACACACACACACACAGTTTATCGGGGAAATAATAGTGTAGTATGCGAGTTGTAAAATAATATTCCTATTGGGTTTTAACTTTAATTGTTGGGCTGCCGCTATGATAAAGCATGCCGAACATAGATTTTCATAATCATTAGATAGTTACAAGTTTATAAGTAAATTATCTACCCAGAATGTTCCTGTCGGTTGTTCTAAATGTTTATCGTAGGAGGAGGCCTGAGTCGAGGTGATCCCTGTCTCAACTAGTGTTGACCCAGAGTTTCTTCCCTCCCGGCACTGTTGTGTAGCCTTTCAAAAGGAGATGTTAAGCTGAACAAATTAACTTAGTAGGCCTACTAATTTTCCACTAGTTTTTGTGTTAGTAATTAATATTCTTTCGCTTAGTTTAACAAGTCTTAAAGGACTTCGACCTGTCGGGAGAGGAAATACTTTGGTTCACATAGATACTTTCTTCGGCAGACAAGGACATTGACAGATGAGTGATCAGCCCAATTCCGGGGCCACCTCCGAGACAACACGAACACATGGGGTGAGACACCCCAATCGCCACGCTCACTCTGAAGAAGAGGTGAATGGGATGAAGATAATGGCGACCAGATGATATCTGGGGATCACAAGGGCCTAAAGTTACCCGACATAATCTCGCAGGTGAGGAAAAGCTCCGAAAAAATCCATCCAGGTAACTTGTCCGACTGGTAATCGAACCCGGGCCCACTGCATGAGAGGAAGAAATTAGTTTCTTGCCCCACAGTGGTGGACGTAATTAATTATTATAGCAGAAAATTATACCGAAATTATTTTCATGTTATTATTTGAAATGCTACATATTTTAAGACATACACTCAAAGGAAAGTGTTGTAATGGTATCTACAGAGGAAAAAGATGGAACACTTTTAATGTTTTTCTTTGCCAAGTCCTTCAGAATTCTATGTGTTTGGGTAACGTACCTAATGCTTTCAATGTGTGCGGTGGTTGTATAGGTATTTAGTTGATGAGTCATTCAGTCATGTAGTACTTGTTCGAAAGGGAGCCAGTCCTGCAGAGGCTTACTTGGTTGTAGAAACACATTGAACCAGCGTACTAACAGAACTTACTCCACTGTCCCGAGTTGCTCAGTAAATTCTTTCGTAATTCCAGGCGAAGAGTTGCAGCGAGTGGATCGGTTTTGTGTTAGCTGGCTCATGTAGTTCTTAACTGTGTGTTTTAACTTCGCATACTAGTGTGTTTTGAATCAAGTTATGGTATATCAGTGGTTTATCAGTATATCAGCGTGAATAAAGTTATGGTGTGTCATGTGTCGTAGCTTTTAACGTGAAGTGATGACTTCTGGTGATGACTTGTGATCAGTTCTCTACAACAGTGAATCACATGCGGAGTTTGGAAATCAACATCCACATCCAGCCATTGGTAAGTAGCCAACTACTATTGCCTATATTGTTGAAGCTTTTATGGACAGTTTACCAATGTGATTTTATAAGCTCTGAATACAGAACGAGATGCGAACCAAGCCATACTGTTATAGCCCAAGAAAACAATATTCGGGAATTCGGCAATTTTTAAACTTACAACGCATGCGCTCTTGACACTACCAGCACATGCAGAGATCAGTGATCACAAGAAATGAATTGCGAAACAGGAAAGCGATCTTAGGTATTGAAAATGGTTCAAAAAAAAAGGCAACAAATAGGTTGATGTGCATGGGCGCCCAAACCCAGGAGCGGGGGGGGGGGGGCTCTAGCTTTCAGGGAAAGGAAAAAATGTATATTAATTATAGTCAGGTGTTTTTCTTTTAGGACAATTATTTAAAAGTCAGTAGAGACATAAAATATTTGCAACATGGAAACAGAATCTACAGTGGATTAGGAAAGGGGGGGGGGGTCCAGGGGATCCGTACCCCTACATAGGCCTATCAAAACCTAAAATTCTATTTTTATATTTTAAAAAAATAATAATAAATTAAACAAGTTTTCTTGGTGTGTCAAACATGTTATAACAGTTATTTTGTTTTCTTAACATAATGAGTAGGCCTATTATTTCCATTGTTCCATGTGTTATTTAACTAGTATTATAATTTAAGTGACGATTTCTTGTAGAGTTTGGTAAACAAATTTCCTAACTCATTTTTCACTGCTAAAATAGCGTAAAATGTGATTTTCACTAGTTCAATATTTAAAAATTTTCCGGGGTGGACCTCCGACTTAGGTAACTAATGCTTTCTTGTTTACGTTGGCATGTCTTAGAGTATGGTAAACAAATTTGCTAACCAGTATTTCACTGCGAAAATAGCATAAAATGTGGTTTTCATTAGTTCTTGGGTGGTATACCATACCTCACGAGTTAAACACATTTTTCACGAGTTAAACACATTTTTCACGAGTTAAACACATTTTCACGAGTTAAACACATTTTTCACGAGTTAAACACATTTTCACGAGTTAAACACATTTTTCACGAGTTAAACACATTTTTTCACGAGTTAAACACATTTTTTCACGAGTTAAACACATTTTTTCACGAGTTAAACACATTTTTCACGAGTTAAACACATTTTTCACGAGTTAAACACATTTTTCACGAGTTAAACACATTTTTCACGAGTTAAACACATTTTTCACGAGTTAAACACATGGTTTCTGGCTAATAAAATGACACTTAATATTGATAAGACCCATTTTATACAATTTAGGACAAAAAACAGATGTATCTCAAATCTTGAAATTAATTATGGAACACAAATCATACAAGAAATTAGCAATGTAAAATTTTTAGGACTGCAAATTGACCAAAATCTTGACTGGAAGACACACATAGAAATGATAAGTCCAAAACTGAGTTCAGCATGCTTTGCTTTAAGAATTTTGAATAATATATTAAAACAGGATGCATTACTTATGGTATATTTTGCATATTTTCACTCGGTAATGAGGTACGGGATCATTTTCTGGGGCAACTCTACCCATAGGGAGAAAATATTTAGATTTCAAAAGCGGGCAATAAGAATAATATGTGGAAAGAAAAAAAGGGAATCTTGTAAACCGCTGTTTGAAAAATTAAGAGTCCTCACTCTTACAGGGGAGTATATATACTCTGTTATGTGTTTTGTAGTGAATAATATTGATAAATTTCAAACTAATTTTAGTGTACATGGACGTACTACCAGAAACATGAATGATCTACACAGACCAAATAACTCGTTAAAACTCTTTCAGAAGGGTGCGTATTATTCTGCAGTACAGATATATAACAAGCTTCCAAACAACATTAAATTATTATGTATTCAAAGAAAGATCAAACCTTTCAAAACAGCTGTCAAGGAATTTTTAATAACTCACACCTTCTACAATTTGGAGGAATATTTCCAGCTTGGATAAATTTGGCAGCTTGCAGTTTCTGTAGACCTATATTATTGTTATAACATGTATGTATTTTTTGATCTGACGTGTTCTATATCCTTGAACCCCGCTCAACACAGGATCTACAGGACGAGATATCTACATCTACATCTACATCTACACCCCAATACCCCTAAACCCCCCGGAAATTTCGACCCTTCCCGAAATTATTTTCTGGCTACGTGATTGTTGCACTTATTATATTTTTACTGTTATGTTACAAAGTGGCCCAAGAAGTTAAAGCAACAAAAAATAAATTAATTTTCAAAATTCCCCCCCCCCCAGAACATATCATATCATACATAAATATCATATGGGCGCCCTTGTTGATGTGCTCAATTAACTGAGTTTTTTTAACGGAAAACTCTATACGGTTCTGCAATAGTCAATCACTAAAAGGAAGACATATAAAACCATTATGGTTTATATCATGCCGTATGCTAACGTAAAATAGACAGTCAAGGCTTGGTCAGTAAAATTAAGGCAAATCAACGTTTTACTGATGTTATCGTGCCGTACTCTGTGCCCTAACCTAACCTGTTTGAGTCAAAAATTAAACTAGACTATCAATTCGTTCTAGCTAAGATTTTGCTAGATCCATAATGTTATTATGATTATTTTAAAAATAATGTTCCATTGCATAATACGTCTATTCAGCCATGTACACACAAAAGTATGACAGGAATAGTTTTGCATTTTCTTGACATAACATATTTTATTTACATTATATTTATAAACTTGTATGCCTTACATAAATCATACATTTCTAGCGGAATCAAACACGCACTGGTAATAATATCAACGATATGATTAACTGACGTGCAGAATTGCAGACCACATCTTCAGAACAGCCGTAAAGGTTAGGAATGGATTGCAGCAAACCCTCTTTCGAATTTTTGATAATCCGTAGGAATTACATTATGGCTTTTACTTGCGTATAAGTAAGGAATATTTAAAGTGAGAAGTACTTAACATAGATAAGGTAATCGGCAGCGGTAGAATGCACAATATTATATCATTTGCTTCAATGAATCCGCTTTTGAAAATTCTCACAGTTTAAGTGCATACTTAAGTAATTTTTTTCTAGCGATGTTTCAACTAAAAGTTAAGATTTAAGTAATGTTGTCCAATTTCTATATACTGCAAGGGTTGGTTAGTCAAATGAAAGAAGATAAAATATTTAGTCTTGATGTCATGCTCAACTTTCAATACAAGGTTAATCAATTTCGCAGACGCAAATCGCAGTGTAATGAGGATGTCGCAAGTTAGTAGAGCTGAGTAGTACAACTTATCTAGAGCCCATGAGTCATGACAAATTACCTTCACGTTTATTTTGTAGGATTGTAGAATCCATAGCCTAAACTGATAAGATTATAGCTTTATTTTTTAATAATGTCAGGTCGCGTAGCCTACTTTCTGTAGTTTAAAGGTGCATTCCATATCCTGTCAGAAATATCAGTGGCGGACGCAGGGGGGGATAGGGGGGATATATCCCCCCGAAATTTGAAAACAAGGCTATATATGCACTCTAAGTGGCCAGTTTTATAAACTAATTATATATGTAAGTTAATTATTTTTTGTAGTATTCTTTCTACCTATTCAAATCCCCCCCCCCGAAAAATTCTGCGTCCGCCACTGAGAAATATTGATGAGTCCTTGTTTTGTCATTATCTCATATGCTACTGTAGTCCCACCCCATGACGCATGGAACTGGTTCTATCCAGATTTCACCTCGGATGCTCTTTTAATGTTGTTTCTTCAATGCTGCTAGGTCTCAAAAGTGTTGCAGGTCTCGAATTTCATCCTTAGAACCCCTGAATAACGCGTTATTTCCTGTTGGCCATTCGTTATTTTTGTAGAGACAATGAGGTAACGATTTCAAAGTAATTGCAATTTTATATTTTTTCCCATCACTATTTTCAAATATCGGCCTAGGTAGCACTGGATTTCTATGCTCAAGGTCTCGGGTTTGATCCCGGCCCAGGTCGATTTCATTTCGACCTCTAGAAGTCATGTGGCGTTACGGTATCATAGTGAGGTGCATATCTAATGACAGAAGGATGACCATGCAGTGCACAACTTGACATAATATTATCTACATTCACGAAGAAATTTTACCTGAAAATGACGAATTATCGTCGAAACGCGTAGTATAGGAAGGAAACGCCATCTGCATTTTAGCACAAGACTTTTATTTTTATGGACTTTAAATGCTTTTTTCGACAGTTTTAAGAAACTTTAATAGTATTTATGACTAACTTATTATTTGTACATTAGTTTTATATTCTGGGCTAGTAGCTTATGTTACTTATATAATTGTTATACTGTAATAAAATAAGTTTTTTTTTGTAGAGTAGGTTAGGGGTAATTATTATTTTATACTAGCTGAAAAGGCCCGGTGGGGATCCTGTTTTAACAAATTTATACTCAGTTCAGTTGGAAAATGAAAATAATTGAAATATCTACGTTGCAGTACAACCCCGTCATTAAATAATCACTATTTTCAAAAGTTTCTCTATTCGATCTATCGTGTGCCAGACCCTCTATTTCATGTGCGATCGTAAGTATACGCCGGATGGTTTCTGCAATGCTTGTGGCAGTGTTTTCAGAAGGCAGGTGTTTTGCTGTACCGAGAAGGAAATTAACATTAAGAACTATGTAAAGTCCTCGTGCGACAATATCTTAAAATCACTGTAATTTACTTGCTTTTTGGAAACTCGCCCTTCAATTACAGCACTAATTCTCGATACTACCGCCAGGGGACCCCATATCAATTTCCTTCTCCCCTAACCACGGCGAAGGAAAGGGTTTGAGGTAAAGACGATAATAAATATATTACCTTCCGACACAAGCACTAACTGTGGGAAATATTGGGGCAAGGAACGAGGCTTCAACACCATCCCTTTACAGGAGAGAGGTGAAGGAGGGGGCCGAATTCCCAACAATGACACATCTCCTAGCGTTTCCCAACATCCCCGAGCGGTTTCAATTAGAAACTAATAGCTTCCTTCTACCTATCACCCCTTTCCTTAAGGGTAGGTACACAAATAAAGCAAGCTAGACGTCAGCACCAGAAGCATATGGCACTAGAAGGTGGATTTACGGCCATGAACTTTCTTAGATAACCCCTGTAGGCTCGTGAGTTTTTTCAGAGGCGGCTCTAAAATCCTGGAGAATTGTATCAAACAAAGAGGATGATAATCTACGAATACATGAACATTATTTAACGTGTGATATGGTTAAATAATTATTGCTTTAGGTATGTAGGAATGATTTGGAATCGTCGGAAAACAAACATTGCGGGATTATATAGGGCAGCGTTGGTCCATGAAGATGGTGCAGATGGTCCGCAGACATAATTAAAAATATCATAAAGTAAGTGGAAACTAAAGAAGTAAAATTTTTTCACATATTTCGTTACAATGAGCTATAATTAATACAGCAAGTATTAAGAATATAGGGCCTTCTTTTAAAAAGTGGGATGTAAAATTAGGGGTCCGTCAATTTTTTTTAGTCATTTTAGAGGTCCTCAGGTTCAAAAAGGTTGAGAAACGCTTATATAGGGTGTATCTGGCTGTAAGCTGTACTATTTATTTTTCTTAGAAACATAAAAACGGCAGATTTGAGGTTGTAATGTTCTTCAGATCCTACAGATTTTATATAACTTATAAACTCACTTGGCCCCTAAAAAATATTTCGAAATTTAAGAAAAATCATGAAGGAATGAAAACTTATATAATTTTTATTATATATCTTCGATCACACTATAAAACATTTATTACATGTTACGTAATTATTATTACATGGTATCATGATATCCGTTTCGAAACAGATTTTCATTATAACACGTTCCATTATTATTAGGGCTGAAAATCGATTAAAATTTATAATCGAGTTAACGCTTGACTTTAATCGATTAATCGACTAACAGGTTGGTATTTTAAACGAAACCAAAGTGTACATTTAATATTGTTTTACACGTTTAATAACTACTACACTACAGATAATCAGAAGAAATCCTGAATTAATGAATACCATTACTAGTTAACTAGTGAAAAAATATATACAAAACTTACATTTCCGGTTACTTTTTCAGCCCAGACTTGCAAAACTAAACTACCCTTTAGGTTTCTGAATAACGGGAATTGTTTGGACACAATAGGCTGAATGATACATGTTGTGCCAAGGCCGGAGAAGCGAGTTTTTCGGAATTCGACTAAACCGATTAATCGGAAAATGTAATTGATCTACGATTAAATGTTTAATCGATTAATCGAGCTAATTAATCGATTAATCGGTACAGCCCTAATTATTATCGGACACGGAACGGTATTTAAAATAAAATCAATTCTCTTCGTGTTAATTTTAATATTGTACTAAATTGAGTTCATTTCGTTTTTTGTAAAACCCGTTCGCTCCAAGGAAATGGCAAAGACCAAGCTTCGACTTTACCGTACGCCATCAGCTACTATCTCTGGCAGAAAAAAAAAACTACGTGAACTTGCTTACACTTTATTGCCGCGGTCAGCCGATTTAACTTTTGATGAATCTAAACTGTCAAAATTTAAACATTTAATTATGGTCGAACAAAACCAGTCATATTGCAACTTGCCTTTAATGGTAATTAAGATACTGTTATGAAAATTATGAAACCTGCCTTGCTCATTTCATAAACATACTCGAATATTGCCGTAGGCTCGTTGCATAATGTACTATTATACACTATGAGCCGACAAAAAGCCCGTGATTTGACTTTACAACTGACGTGTTAAGACATCACGCGCGTGATTCAATACGGCCCATACACATAACCTCTAACCTAGGGTTATCACTGGCAAAACTAACCGCCATTCATTCATTCATTCATTCGTTTCACATTTTTGATTGTTATCTTTGGTAGGCCATCTATCAAACGCATGTGCACTATACAGTTAACGATTGCAAATACATACTACTATGTAGCTACCGGTACTGCATTAGAATTAGAATTAGAATTAGAATTAGTCTTCAAGCATCCCATAGAGGGCAAGGGCCTCCTGGCATACCAGGGTGGCTGACTCGTGAAGAAACGTTTCAGGCTAGCCTCACCTGGGAACGCTAAAATTTAAATACATAATTGACCCTAGCTTTAGTTCTAATTTTCAAGAGTTTTCCACTTCTTTCTGTCTCTGGCATTCCTAGACCACAAGTTCCCCAGAACACTCTTAAACTCGTCCTCCCATTATGATTTCTGCCTTCCAACACTTCTTTTCCCAGTTCTGGGCTCCCACAGTGTCATCGGGTTAATTCTCATGACATGCCCTGCCCACATCCATTTTAATCTGGAAGCAGTAACCATCACATCCTTTATAGATGTCGCCATCATGATGTCTTCATTTCTCATTCGCATTACCTGATCCTAAATATTATATTAGTAGGCTACTGTATAATAATAATTCTTATAATAATAATAATAATTAAAAACGTAAATTACGGTACCGCTACAGAATATAGCTGCAAAGATATAAGAAAGCAGGCAAGTCCTCAGTGATTGCCGTTCTAACAGAATAATTTTCATTCGATTGTCTGTGAGTAAATATTTCTTCCTGCATATATGCTGGCTGAGGTTTTGTGAATTTTTTTATATTTGAGAGGTCGCGCCTGATCGTAGTCTCCTTCTACAAAAATGCAGTAGACCTTATATCACTATTATTAACCTAACCTATCCTAAAGTTGTCGCTAACCTAGAACTGTTAATAACCTATAACCTAACTACAAATAACTCTGTGTAAACCTGTTGATAGGGTTGTATAATCTACCAATGAAATGAAATATTAAAGGAACCCAATTTCTGCATAATAGCACGGAGTGTATCGAACACATAGCTAGAATAGTCCCCAAACATTATTCAGAAGTTACGTGAATTCTATAAATAGTATTTGATATCGTTTCAATCAGTTGATACATCAGTGAAACGATATGCCGTATCGTACATTGTAATACCTGGGGTTATGTTTAAATGTCTTGGGTAAAATATTTGTGCTTGAATTCTAGATAAAGTTAGAAATTTTCTTTATGCACCGGTGATCTTTTACGTTTCCTTAGGAACTACCTTACGCTTACTTGGCGAGGGGGAAGCTATGCTGCTCCCTAGAGACCAGAAAGGTAAGCAGACAGATGAAGATGTATGCCCACAACTCTACATACCTATTCCAGAGGAAAGTGTTACTTGTGGACGACGGGATGAAACGTTATTGAAGGCGTTGTTCTTCATTAATTCGGTGTCGGCTACAAGAGAAGGGAGGGGCAAGTAGGCAGCCCGAACCACGCGTCGTCAAGGGGGAGTTTATAAGCATCGATCTCCAAAGCAGAGTCCGGACCAGAACTAAAAACGTTTCCACTGCAGGAATGCGCAAACAAAACCAATCCTGCGCACGTGTGGATATTCCTAGGAAAGGTCTGCGTAGGCTGGATATGCAGAGATTCATTTCTTATAACTAGACCTGGGATTTTAGGCTCTAAAAAATTAGTTTTAGGCACCTAAAATAGGCTTTTAAAACAAGTAAATAGGTTTTAAAAGAGAAAATAGGCACCTAAAATGGGCTTTAAAATGTGTAAATAGAAGGAAAATAGACTTTAAAATGCTACAATATACACATAAACTGTAGCATGTTCTTTTTTTTACGGCATGAAACGTGGTATACCTATTCTTAACCAAATTAACTGCAAAATTAGGCATCACGAACTATATTCACTTAAACACTGGTGACATGACTCAGTAGTCCTTCCTCCTTAATCCTCCCCCTCCCCTGTCAGTCAGGATTTCTTTAGCGACAATTGTTTTGAATAATCAAGTTTCTGTGAAAACCCCACATCTGCTGTTCTGCTTTTCATTGAGGGATGTCCTTTATAAGATTATAAAAATTACAGAAGTTGAATTTTATTTTAAATGTATAAAATAGGCATTTTAGGCACTAAAATAGAAAAACAGGCTCTAAAGGTCCAAATAGGCATTTTAGGGCACTATAAAACTCTATAAATGTAAGTGATTTCTCATGAAACGTCCACATATTTAAAAATTGCCATGTTATTTCATAAGGAACAAAATAGGCATTTGCCTTAAATTCCCAGGTCTACATACGAGTATAACATCTGTATTAATGTAATACAATTTACTGTATTTTATTTTTATTGCATCATGTATAGTTTGGTTGCAGCCTAATTGTTTTATACTTGTGGATATTTTAAAATGTAGAATACGTAAATAAGTAATTTAAAATCAATTTACCGTACAAAATTATGTACCACACATAAAAAAATTAAATAGAGAAATAAAATTCTTACCCGTGTAATGCCACTGAAAAACACAAAGCTCCTCTTACTTAGTGATTCTGGATTTTCTGGATTTATACTAAAATATTAAAATAATGCAGAAAATGTCATCATAATCATTTATAAATAAGATAGGAAAATAACTGTGGGTGGGAGATGAAAAATAGGGAAAAAATTAATGTAAGTCGCACCTTGAATGAATTTTTCCTCCCTCCACGCCCTTGCGATGCACTTTCTTTTATACCACGATCTAGCGAATTCTTCTGTCCTCATATTACGTAGAAACTCGTGATTGGACGTTGGTGTGACGTCATACCGCTAAACAAAAGGTGACAGGCTGACTAACTTCTGGAAGATATAATATGCCACATTTTCGAAACCTACAAACAGTGTATCGTACAATATTCGGAAATGCAAGGGCGCTTCGCTTCGGCTACCGCCTTCGCTTCGCGCACTTAACTATGTGGATAGTGTTATGCATTATTTAGACTATATGCAGAGGTGATTGTGGTCTGATCGGAAGTGCCGAGTGAGCTAGCGGGTTGTCATTTTGGTGCAAGGGTTGGTAGCTGGTATTTGGTACGATCGGGAGTTTGGAGAAAAGGAACGGTCGGGAGTGCCGAGATAACAAGCGTGTGGTCGCCATTGTTCGGAGCATAAGAGGCGACTTACTCTTATCTTTCGCCGAAATAATTATATAAATAACAATTTGTATTTTTTAAAAAGTTCACAGCTTAGTTAATTCAGGATGATTTCTAATTACAGATTTGAAAGGTCTTGGATCCAAACTTGGGCAATGCTGAACTCTAGTAGTTGTAATTTCTTTCTCTTTTGTTACCTAATGTATTAACCTTCACTATTATTGATGTATAAATGCAGCATTTAAAACAGTTGTTTTAAGCAGATATTTAAGACCATAAGAGTAATGCTTTATGTAAAATGTGAGGATTTTCATCCACATATTAGATTCCTTTCCTGTGGAAACCAGCTATTCTACTGAATTTATTTTTTATCGATTTCAGGCTTAGCGTCCACTGATGGTTTTACTTGACGATTGCTTATAAACCAATAAGAAATTCTGTTCTGAAAGGATAAGGAAATTGACCGGCTCTATGTCGACTCGCATTCTGATTTGTATTTGTCACTACTTTCATAAAAACAACCGTAAGACCTAATTGAAAATTTGGTCTATATGGAATACGTTAAGTGCAGAAAATAATATCATGGACAGCCAAAAGGATCCCATAAAAGTAATTTTCTATGCTTTTTGGAGAAAATTAGGAGGGTTTAGGTTTGCACTAAAACTTTCTTGGAGAAGAATTTATTAGAACCAACAGACTTCTTCGGATCTCCGTCTTGTGGTTAGCGTCGCTGACTTCAGATCCGTCGGGTTCGATCCCCGGTACCTCGGATTTTTCTGAGGTAGGGTGGTCTGGTAGGGGTGCACTCAGCCTCGTGATTCAAATTGAGGAGCTACTTGATAGAGAAGTAGCGGCTCCGGTCATGGAAACCACCATTAACGGCATGCTGACCACATGCCCCCATTCCTGCCATCTGCCTATGGTAGATGACGCAGCGATCGGGTGGTAGGCCTTGTCCCTTCAAGGGAGTTAAGTTCGTCTACATCCTAGATGCGCACTTATGGTACGCATACACTCCATCGGAAATTATAGTTGAATCAGTTTATAACAGTGCATCAAGACACTGCTCGATACTGTTAATGAATAAAGCATGTCTGCATACAACCTACTATAGAGTACTGTGCAATCAAGTCAGAATGCCGGAATTTTGTATCTTCGAACTCTCTTCTACATCAACATTGATTTGATATATTAGAATGCATTAGTGACGAGTTTTCAATTTTATCTCATTGAAGAGATTTATACTCAATTCTGTAGAAGAAAATTTATCCTAAAAGGTATTCAAGCCCAGGTTTCCACATAAAAATAGTTCGCTGATGCCAAGACCATTCATCTCTCGAAAGACATACCCAGTCTCATTCCAAATATTTCTTTACACCCTTAGCGACCTCAAAACAGATGTGGCACTTCTAGAAAGGGTAGGCTGTTTCAGTTTGGCATAAATTTTCCCACCTCTTCAAAAAATCTGGTTTAATCTGCTGATCCCTACAAGTTACATTGAAAGACTGACAAATGCCGTTGCCTCAAGTGTGTCAGTGACTGGTAAAGGAGCCGAATTCTTAAGATCGAATCCGCATTCGAATGGTGATGATTTTTCTAGGCCTTCAATTGATTTCATGGGAAAAAAACAAATATAAGGTGCACTTTCGCATGAGGCATATCCCACCCAATCCACCCCCAGTGAAGCAGTTCCTTTTATGCCACGATCTAGCGAATTCTTCCAGAATGAGCAGGCTGACAAACCATTGGGTACGAAGCAAATCTGTGGGTACAAGGCACTTACTCTCGCATTTTTAATATTTGGTACAAGGGGCACTTTAGAATTTTTAATATTTTGTACAAGGGGCACTCTCGCAGTTTTAATATTTGGTACAAGGGACACTCTCGCATTTTAATATTTGGTTCGGCGGGGATTGTCGGCGACAATATACAAGGATAGTTTGTCACCCTGATTCGCTGAGAAACAAAATGTGAATATCGAGTGGGCGAAGCTTAAAGTGAACCTTGTATTTGGATTTCGCCGATTTCATTTTTTAAAATCGTTAGATTTCTTATTTAATGACACTTTTTAAAGGGAGATTCTGCATTGTGGGTTTCGGCAGTAAACAGTCCTTCCAAGGAGCAATATACTTGGTATCAACCTTTTCCCATTGCCCTGTATCCTGACAACCGCTGTAAAATAATAGTAAATCGCACCATTCTCAGGACTGATGTTTTTCGCTATCGGCCTGACCCAGAAATTACAGACACACGTGTCAACCGAAATACGCATGTTGTTATGTGCCGAATAAAAACTTCTACTCTCTGCATTACAGCATCCTTAGTTTCGACAATGTCAGTATCTCAACAGCGAATTATTCTTTACAAGCAATGCGGTAAAACACACTTTACACATTTACTGGGAGGGAGGAGTTATACGAGTATAGTAGAAAACTTATTATTGGGTAGTAAATGAAGACTTCGTTTAACCGACATTCTTTCTCAGATAATAAAGATGTCTCTGACAGTTGAAAATAGAGTATAATAGAACATGTAAAAGAAAAACTCAACAGTGTTTATCACAGTAGTAGGCTACATTATGCAACGAGCCTACAAAGGCATTTATTAAGACGCGAGTATGCTTTATAAAACGAGCATAATTTTCATACGACTGTCTTAATTAAAGGCAAGTTTCATATCATTGTTTTTGTTCGACCATAATTAAATGTTTAATTTTTGGGGTTATTACAATACCTCGAAATTGATGAAGCAAACGACTCCCTGATAACAGCTCTTAGTAGTTCCGGTCTGGCAGCCATCAAGGCATGCAGGCCGCTTTAACGTCAAACAACGCACATTGAAATCACGAAATGAGATAAATTTAGTATACTATTGAAATTAATACAAACAGAATTGATTTTATTTTAAATATCTAGGTTGTTTATTACGCAGTTCTGTTTGCTGTTCTCAAGGTTTCAAAATCGTTCCTTATAATTTACATTAATTACATTACGTGTAATTTTAAGCAATTATCAATAATTTTAAGCAATTTTAGCAGCTTAGAACAAGGAAGGGTCCATTTCAATGCTTTAAGCAATGTCCTGATTATCTAAAATCAAGATTAAACATTTGACAAGTACATTAGACATAGTACACCGCAGTACTTTTATCTGTTTTTAGGTCAGGAAGATCGCTAGGCAAAACTGTCATAAGTTAACTGCTTCTTTGCGTAAAAAGTAGTATTGCTGGCAAAATTGAAAGAGGATAAACATTTATATGAATTCTGTTCATTAGCATTCTACATACGTACTTGATCAAAACGATAATAAGAGGGATATTTTATTCGTAGATTTAGGTAGTGTAGGACCAGTTAGTTAAGGCAGTTTAATCAATTAGCAGTCCTTTACTATTCATAAATTAGTTCTAGCGCCAATTGGACTGTAAGTTTACATAATTAAAAATAAAATAGGAAAAATTGATTTACCTAATATTTTTTAGCATATTTTCCTCAACGTGAATCTTTAGGTTACTAGCAAATATAGTCTAGAGTAGAATCACAGATTGCAGACAAGAATGCGTGTGTTAAACACAGAAAATAAGTGTTTGTTATGGATGTTGGCATACAGGGTTATGCCAGTTTCAGGGCTCATAAAGCGTGTCTGTTGTGCTTGACTGCAGGGGTTAAAAGCCACGGGCAATAAAGTGTGTAGTTTTGAAGGAAGGGCACTTTACTAAGTGGCCAGTATCCCCCAACCCCTTTAACTCTTCTGCTGTTGGCAATAACACAGATTCATGCCATGCTGGTAAAAGCTGTGGTTGAAATAACAGTTTGTTCAACTGAAATTATATTTTCCACATCCTTTTTTGTTGTGTAAAGGAAAGTGAATTTAAGTAATTCAAATGTCCGCCTTTGTGCGTCGTCTCCACTACTCAGGAAATTAAATTAATTACAGCATACACTCCGAAATCCTGTGAGACAGTCACGACCCCATCCTTGTGTTTCGTTTTAATAAACCCACGAATTCAAGTTCTAAAAAAAATGTGTTAATTCAAATTCCAACAATGTCCACTTTCACTTGAGGACTGCCTGAATTGCATTACTAAGATTGTTTTATTTATTAGTCAAGATCTGAGATGTTCTGGCAAGGATGTACTATAACATAGGTGTCATCATTTTAATCATAATTTGTTGCAGTAAATTAAAGGTAAAAGGTAACATAATATCTTTCTGCCAAACCATAAAATAGCCCTATACTTTCCTGCAAACTGTGCATTAGGCAGGCCTATATGATTATGTATTATTAGTTATTATCAGGGGGCGGATTTCTATGACATGTCATATTTTCCCTTTTGCATTATTTCAGGTTTCCGACTAATTTAAACCCGATTCCAAGCATCCTGGTGAAAATAGAACGGCTTTTATTGTTCATATAACTGTACATTTAGGAAATTTTCAACTATTGTAGCATATTTAGTATGAATATGCATATTTAGGTCATATTTTTGGTATATTTTTGTGCATATTAAAGAAATTTTGAAGTTTCATATCATATTTTGTAAATGTTGCATTATAATAATACTTTTTGAGAATTTACAGATATTTTAAATAATTAACATTATATTTTAATAAAATAAATAATAAAACTTAAAAAAATATACACAATGTGTAAGTGGTAAAGTCATATTTTAAATTTTATTGGTGGCATTTTAATGTTCTTCAGGTCATAAATGCATGCATATATCCTATTTTTTAGGTCATAGATATCCGCCCCCTGATTATTATCGTTTAAAGTGAATTATTGCTATTTTAGTTTCACACACTTATCTTAACCTTTACTGATAGTGTAATCTCTATATATCTATATATAAGGCTTTGTCCTGACTGACTGACTGAATGACAGGAATCAACGTACAGCCTAAACTATAACAGGTAGAGACTTGGAATTTTGACAGTACCTTCGCTTCATAATGTAGGTGCTCACTAAGAAAGGATTTTGAAAAATTCTGATTCTAAATGCCAAAAATTAAATGTTTTTGAAAATACTTAATCCCTTTTTACATAGAATTATCAAAACAAATTCACAGAACGTATTGTTACCAGTGGTATCAGGTGGGCTTGGATTAAATTAAATGGATGTTTGACAAATTAGAGAAGGTATCATTATAATTCATATTAATAAAAGGAATTCTCCTCGATGTCCAGCGAAATCTACTGAACGCAGAGATCTGAAATTTTAAACATAGGTGTGCTGAAGGGTCGGAAAATGCACCTCCAAGCCGGAATTTTAATTTTAGTTTTCGTTCGTGAGTTATGAGTGAAAAACTGGCAAAAAACGTGCATTTTTTGCGTTTTCAAAACATAAGTTTTCAGTAATAAATTTCAATATCAAATCACTTACAGATGGCTTTGGCTATTTTTGTCATCATACCACAAACCTTGGAAATAAAAGCAACGCGATCGCTTGATTTTGTTAGTCCATCCTAGACGATTCATTTGTTTAGAGTGTCAAGGCCCATAGACATATGACATTTTCAACCTACACGGAAGAAGGAAAATCAACCCTAAATATGGTCAAACATTGTTCGATTTGGACGAAACTCACTATGCAGGGGTTTTCTGGGCCAAGGAACTCGAATCTGAGGTCGCCTTTACCAGGCGACGCTACATAATCGTGGTATGTAGTCCACGTGATTTAGGTGTTAATAAATATAATGATTTAACTATTATGATCTTAATTTTAAATTTTTGAAATAATTATCGTGGGCGAAGCCGCGGGCACATGCTATCTTATAATAATAAAAGGACGTGTGTGTCTGTCTGTCCGCGATGACCATCGAAATCTACTGAACGCAGAGATCTGACATTTTAAAGATAGATGGACTGAAAGGTGGGCAAATGCACCTCGAAGCCGAATTTTTAATTTTAGCTTTCGTTCGCGAGTTATGAGTGAAAAACTGGCAGAAAACGTGATTTTAGCGCTGTCGAAGCATCGGATTTCAGTAATACATTTCAATGTCAAATCAATTGCAGTTGGCTTTGGCTATTTTTGTCATACCGTGGAAATAAAAGCATCGCGATCGCTTGAATGTTGTAAGCCCACGCTGGTCGATTCATTTGTTTAGAGTGTCAAGGCCCACAGACATATGACATTTTCAACCTACTTACACGGAAGAAGGATAATCAACCCTAAATATGGTCAAACATCGTTCGATTTGAACGAAACTCGCTATACAGGGGTTTTCTGGGCCAAGGAACTCGAATCTGAGATAGCTTTTACCAGGCGACGCTATCTAATCGTGTTATGTAATTCACGTGATTTAGGTGTTAATAAATATGATTTAACTATTATGCTCTTAATTTTTTATTTTTTATTCTTGAAATAATTATCGCGGGCGAAGCCGCGGGCACATGCTAGTAGTTCATATGATGCAATTTATCATAGGAAAACTCAACACGTACCCTTTAAACTACTTAAAAACAAAATTGAATTAGACCTATGTACAGTGTAGCCTATACGCTTCTACGAATTTACTATTTACTTAGATACTTTTTAGTCCTAAGCAGGCTAAAGGAATATTATCTATTTTGTGGAACCCGAAGGTTCATTGCCGCGCTTACTTGAGTCCGCCATTCAACCCTATTCTGTGCTTATTCCAATAATTACTCGAAAATCCTGCTTCCCTTAAATGAATTCGAACGCGTCAAAGGAGAAAAATCAATAGATTTAGCCTATACAAAGATCGGGAATATATATGATGTAGTTGGATTAATTTTTGTCGGATACTTCCTTGAGTTTACTCCATGGCCAGAACATGCAGAACACGGGGAGGTTTCATTACCGAATACTACTTTAGTTACGCTTATTTTTCCATAGAGGACAGAGGGAACAGGTAGCAGTCCCATCGAAACTACAGCCCTCTAGGAAGAGACTGAAGTATTAGTAGGATCTGAAACTGCATCGACTCTAGTTTAGACTTGGAGTTCTTTAAAGTGTCGTAAATCTAGGACACGGGACCCACAATTTGTAAAACCTCCCAGAGGACTTCGTGCCTTGATTTTTACGTTCTGAAAAATCCGTCCACCTTGGCCAGGATTAAATCCACGAACATCAGATTCAGAGGCAGGAACTGCACCGTGAGGAAGTGTCATCAATACATTGTTTGTTAAATTAAAGTTTTTAGTTTATATTTATACATAATTTTTCTGGATAAAAGTTCCTTACAAACTAGTGCACGCGAATCCAAGGTGGTAATCGAAATTAAAAAAATCCTTTCCCTTTCTCCCTCTCGCTCTCTCTCCCCTTCTCTCCCTATCCCCTCCTCTCTCTCTCTCTCTCTCTCTGTATGTGGTACCACCAACGTTAACAATTACGGAACTTATTTTATTCTTTTTCTTAGTTTAACCTCTTCGGTTGTCTGGGCCTTACAAGACCGCGACCTGTCGAGAGAGGGATCACCTTTGGATCACATACATTCATACTTGACCAGACAAGAACATGGGAGGCCTTCCCTGATGGGTGATCAGCCCAATGCCGTGGCCACCTCAGAAACAACACGTCTCACCCACACTCATGCCGAACAAGGTGCAGATGGGATGAAGATGATAATGACGGCGAGTGATATCCGGGGACCACAAGGCCTACAGTTCACCTCTTAAAGCCAGGGAAAAGCCTCACCTATGTAAATTGTCCCGACCAGGAATCGAAACCGGCCCTACTGCGTGAGAGGAGCGAACGCATCCCATGCGCCACAGCGGTGGAAAACCTATTAACTGGTTGATGTATTTTCATGCAATGATCAACCCCCAGTATCTTGGCGAAATTGCTGAATAATAAACCTACTTTACCCTTACTTGATTACTTACTTACTCAATGGCAATAGACAATTCCTAAGCAAGCTAAAGGAATATTATCTATTTTATGGAACACGAAGGTTCATTGCCGCGCTTACCTGAGCCCGCCATTCAACCCTACTCCATCCAACTCCTTCCAACCATCCTTCTCAAATACCACTTCTCTTAAATCTATCCTAAGATTGTCCCACCTACGTCTGGATCTACCAAGTGGTCTTTTTCCTTCGGGTCCCGCAGTCAATATTTTCAAGATATCTTTCGTCCCCCATGCGCGCAGCATGTCCAGCCTATTTCATCCTTCGTGATTTAATTACCCTTACTATATCCGACGAGGAGTACAGGTTATGAAATTCGTCATATGTAGTTTTCTCCATCTCCATTTTCATCTCTTTTAGGCCCAAATATTTTCCTAAGCACCCTGTTTTCGAAGACTCTCAGATTATGTTCTTCCCGAAGAGTAAGCGACCATGTCTCGCATCCATATAATACAACCAGCAGGATAATTGCCTTACAATTTTTTTTTACCCAGGATTTATTACCACTTAAGCCCATTTTCCTTACAGCAACTCAACTGAGCTGCTTGTAGTACCTTAACATCTGTGTCCCTCATTCTGCTACAAGTTCCGGCATTAATTGTTCTGAGTGGGCAAGAGCAACACCAGTGAGGCGAAGGGGAGGTGTCATAGTATTAGCCACAGGAATCAGAGCGACACAGTCTGGGCGCCTTAATGGCGACCCCTGTGGTGCAGAGGGGAATATTAATTATACGACCTCAGCTAATAATGCAAGACGCCATAAATTACGCGAACTAGTGCAAAAATCGCGGCAGTTGGTCCTTCCCGCCTGGGATACTTAATCTGCTGAGTGACGCTCTACACGAGCTCGTAATGGAACACATAACTTTATGTGCACTGCGTCGCTGCAGGGATCTCAAAACCTGGCCTCTACCTGTACCTTACGGCATGATAACCAGCATTTCGTTATTCTATAAGCTTATGGTGTATTCCACCATCCCGGAATTCCATTCCGACTTTCCCGCTGACACCATCCCTCGATTCTGTGCGAACGATGCAAGGCGTCTGCAAAGAATCATCATCAGCAACACGGTATGCGATTACTGACCCGTTCCGTCCCCATCAGATCTGTAGAACTGCTGGCTCCTTCGTAAATTTAGGAAGCCAATATTTCTTCTTCTTCGAGGAGCCATTGATATACAGGGTGTTTCAGAAATACTTTTACAAACTTCGGGCATGAGTTCCTTACACCAAAAGAAGGGAAAATGTCCATATGAACATATGTCCCATAAGCCTTGTTTTCTCGTTAGGAACTGTTCAACACATTGGTACACTCATAACACGTCAATTCACAAAACTCATAACAAGTGCTCGAAATGTCCTCCATACATGTCTAGAAGCAAGAGGAGGACATTTCGAGCATTTGTTCTGAGTTTTGTGAGTTGACGTATTATGAGTGTACCAATGTATTGAACAGTTTCTAACGAGATTACAAGGATTATAGGACATGTGTTCATATTAACTTTTTTCCTTCTTTTGGTGTAAGGAACCCATGCCCGAAGCTTGTAAAAGTATTTTTGAAACACCCTGTATATATATCATTCAACATTAAATTAATGTAGAACCTCCAGGTTAGATAGATTTAGGGATCTTGCCAATTTTTTCATCTAATATTCTCCTTATAGCTTCACACATATTAAACGAATAAATAAAAACCGCTCCGACTGTTCAATAGATTTAGATTTCCTAGGTCAAGAAAATAAATCACAAAAGAGAGTGGGAATTAAACAAAGTCAATACAACACATGGCTTAAGATTACTTTAATTATTGCTATAGTAAGTGGGGATATTTGTATGAACGTACTGTACATAGTACAGTCGGTCAAATAAAAAACGTCGGGCGGTATTTGATTAAGTATCACGAACGAGCATATGCGCATGTACAGGAAGACTTAAGGTTAGGTTCACACACGCCTCTTGTCTATCCATGTATTTTCTTGATTATTTAGTAAGTTTTGTTCCAAAACAAACATGCATAGAAGGCTGTGGCTATATGCCTCAAATCCGCCATATTCTTGGTTGCAAATTTTTATAATATTAATAATTAATAGATTCGCGAGGAATATGTTTATTCAAGGAGCATTTTTTTTAAGATTTTATTTTATATTACCGATACTTGTAGTGCAAAATCAATAACTTACGCTCAGCATCTGCAACCAATCTTAGCATCGAAATAGGCGTCCGGCCAGATCAACGTTTGCTATGAAAACTTCCGGTCGCATTATGGTCAAGTTCCCACCTCCGAGCTGCTTTTCATAAATATGGAACCTTCTCGCTGCTTCAGAGACCGAAAAATGCAGGTCAATTACAGCCATAACTACACTTTCTCTCACGTTAGCATTTGTATGTGGCGATGACACAAAGCAAAATGAATTATGACAATGCATTAAGTTGAATATCGTGTGTTGCGCTTTCCGCCTTTTCATTTTTTCCCTCCTTGTTCATATTTTCCCTCCTGCCGCATGGCCTCATATGTTCCGAAAATGACCTGTATTTTGTGTTTTTTATAGGAAACTTGTGAACTAATGCGTCAAAACTTTAATTTTAACAGCATACGAGTCCCGACGTTTTTTATTTGACCGACTGTACAATATCTTATTAATTTACATTTTCTGATTAAATATTTGTTACTTTTTCCCTGAAACACATTGAGTACTGAACTTCCGCAATAACATGTTGCTGTGATTAATTCAATTTATGACAAAATCATCCGGATTTTTGCATATCCGAATCAAA
Organism: Ectobius pallidus; assembly: GCA_964059195.1. Classification (NCBI taxonomy): domain Eukaryota; kingdom Metazoa; phylum Arthropoda; class Insecta; order Blattodea; family Ectobiidae; genus Ectobius; species Ectobius pallidus. Next base: position 101,448,813 of record CAXKWD010000009.1, read on the forward strand.
CCAATCTCTAATTAGTTAGGATAACTGGAGTTTTATTGTGATAATAGTAATAATGGGGGTACGCCGTAGCGTAGTGGTTGAGGCGCTGCGCTACAAACCGGAAGGTCGCGGTTTCGATCCGCGAAGAGGTCACTGGAGTTTTTCAATTGTCTTAATCCTTCTGATGGCACTATGGCCCTGGGGTCGACTCAGCCTCTAACAGAAATGAGTACCAGGAGCAATCCTGGGGGTAAAGGCAGCCGGTGCGTAAGGCTGACAACCTTACCACCTTTTGTCTAAAAATCTGGGTGCCTCAACCTCCTGGAACCCTCTGAGCCTCCATGGCCTGTAATGGGGAACACTATACTTTTACTTTTAATAGTAATAATAATAATTTTTCAAATAATATGTAGTTAAAGTATTTACATATTATCGGTGGTATTTATTAAATAGAACTAAACACAATGTGTACAAAGGGTTGTACATGGGAAGTTACTGACATTCGTCCTTAGCATAATGTGAGAGTGGTAATGTTCTTTGGGTACACTCGAACAGGTGATATTGTGTGCAGACTTGGTTGCAGAGTTCGCAGACACATTCACTGTCAGCGTTGTGGAATCCTTTCCTGCAGCAGATGCGGTGGTGGAAACCGTGTATTGCCCCTCGGGTGTAGAGGTGGCGAAGTTCGAAGTCGGCTCTTTTCCATTCCTCCTCTTTCATGGCTGGGGTGCAGTAGAAAGCGGGGTCAATTTCTGCTGCTTTCTGTGTTCGTTCCTCCAAGAACTTTTCGCATGCTTGGGTTGATATCAGATTGTGTGTTGATATCAGGTCTTCTATAAATGTTGTTGTTCCCGCCAGCTGATATACTAAACGGGTTGGGGCGTACTTCGATACACCAAGGGTCTTCTTTAGGTATCTGGCCTTGACTCTGTCCAGGGCTTTGATGTTTTTGTAATTTAGGTGTGACCAAATTAATTCGATGGAGTAGGATGCTATTGGGGCAATTTTCAGTTTGAACAGTGAAGTTGCTGTTTCTAGTGAGAGGCTTCTAAGTCTTTTAATTTCCATTGTGGCTTTTATTGCGGCTATTGTTCTGTCCTCGACGTGTCTTGTGAAGGTAAAACCGGTTACCTGTAGGGTTAACCCTAGGTATTTGTATGATTTTGCTATATCTAGTGTGTGATTTCCACATGTGAAAACATCATTGGATGAGATTCGTCCTCCTTTTCGGAATTTCATTACCTTTGTCTTGTTTTGATTAATTTTCAGTTCATTTTCTCTCGACCATTCCTCTAACTTGTTGATCGCTTGTTGCATCTTAGCCCTGTCTTTACTTAGGATCACCATATCATCTGCGTATAGAAGTATTTTTACCTCCTCCGTTGTGATCTTTTGTACGATGTCATTTGTGAGCATATTAAATAATATCGGGCTTAGGGGGTCGCCTTGTAAGACTCCGTTTGTTTGTACTATGTTCGCTGATTCTAACTGACCGTCACTTATGTTTATTACGTTGTGTTCCAGGATGCTTGTTAGGAGTTTAGGTAGTAATATTGTTAGCATGTAGGCTTCATCAGATACAGGAACTGATTTTTTCGGCCTATAGAGATTGTATCCCTGCGGTATTCACGTCCAAATTGCTTTACATGCATGATTGGTCATTCAGTTAATTAATACAATAAAGGTCAACTTGTTAATGGAAACAAGTTTTTATATATTTTATAAACAGGAAGCACTACTAAAATATGAAAGGGTTGTATAAATATTTGCGCTATTTAGGCACACATTATAAAAGTAAAAACCACAAGTAAAAACCACATAAAGCATTCGTGGAAGAGAACGTTTTTCATTCCGAAAGCAGATTATTTGTTGTGTTCAGTAAATTGTAATATTCTTCCAATATTCAAGTTTTTATTATTAGCTACATCCCATTAAATTATAATAAGTAATTAGCTTATTAGCTCATGAGTTAGTGACCAATCCAGTGTAAGAATGTGTGAAATTTCAACCAGTTGCATGTGTCTATCGTCATAATTTTATCGATGGGCCTTAACATTTTTATCACTTTCACTTTATTTTTAATCTAAATTCGCAAACACTGAACACTTAAACATACCCGTGTCTTCTTTCATAAAAGGCAATCGTTAAACACAGCGATTGGATATTTATAAGCTGCATATGAACAAAATAAGATATGAAAATAGTGTATAATTATATATATGTGTGGTGAAACATTTCAAATCTCATATAATAACAAACAATATTAATAACGCGATATTATTTTAGCAATGAGGTTAATTTAAGCAGCTGATGAAGATAACATTGAAAAGCCGCACGTCTCATAACTACCAACGGTGTCGCGACGATCGATGTAGTAATGATGATGATGATGAAGATGAAGATGAAGATGAAGATGACGACGACGACGATGATAATAACAATAATAATAATGATAATAATAATAAATAACAATCATGTTTTATTTTACCCAGCTGAGTTAAGGCTTACAGCTTAGTGGTAATTAAATCTTTGTCTTCTTACAATGTAATTAAAAACAAAATCTACATTAAGGAAATATAGGAAGAATTTAACGATGCTTCGTCATAAACTCTCTCGCTTACAACGTTCGTCGTTTATAATATGTTTAATTATATAAGTATTGACTAAATAGTCACAACAAAATAATATAACTACTCGTTATGTTCCCTGTGAATATAATATCACTTATATCTCACTCACAATATAAAATCAATAACGAGTAAGAATAATCCGATATTAACCAATATAGTGCTTGATATCAAACGACATCGTTACTATTGATGAACAGTTATCTTCCGTTTTATTCAGGTAGGGAGCACTGGGACGGTGTGCAGTCAGCCTTTTGATACAAACAAGTTGAGAAATAGCGGCTCCAGTCACAGGAACCCCCATTAACGGCCGTAGTTGTCGGCATGCTGACCTCACGATCCCAATCCTGCCACATGCCTATGCTAAATGACTCAGCGGTCGGATAGTAGGCCTAGTCCCTCCAGGGATTCAGCGCCACACTTTTGGCCTTGACGAGCGGAGACCATAAACAAGGTGGCTTATATGACATGAAACGAACTATCGTAATGCATATTTTGGTTCTGAGACAAACAAATATATATATATATATATATATATATATATATATATATATATATATATATATATTTCACATAACAAAAGTCTAGCTGTAAAGAAAAACTACATTTTCATAAAAAAAACTAAAAGCCGCGTTGGGATTCGGCTTGATAACATTACGGAAAGTGGTGCATTATGACGGAACTACAACCATTTGTAGTCGTAGCGTTTCATTAGTTAGGCCTACTACTTTTGTGAAATGATATCCATTAGGATAAGGCCGCATACATGTTAGAGTGACGATAAACGATTTTAGAAACAGCGCTGCTCCATCAGAGAGAATGGACGCATTAATATTAACATTGAAGTCTTGTTGAAGCGGTGATAAAAGCCTCAACGAAAGACAAAAGCCACAAGAATGAAACAATCTGTTTTGTTCGCTCTTCTCATAGATCCGAATTTTAAGCATATCGATTATTGATCAATTGTATGGTCTTCGCAGTCATATACGAAACCATTAGCCTATAGTTATGTACGATGTTAGACCGTTATGTAGAGCATAATAGCCAAACACAAATTAAAAAAAAAAAAAAAAAAAGCTAGCGCGTTTCGTTATTCGTGTGAGCCTTATTCTTATAACGGTCAACAATCGAGACACTTTTTCGTAATTTCGTATTGTAACCGAATTCAGGATCTTTCAAACTAAACTCTAAAATCCTTGGCGCTACATCCCTGAAAGGACAAGGCCTACCACCCAACCGCTGCGTCAGATGACAGATGGCAGGATTGGGGGCTTGTGGTCAGCATGCCGAACACCCATGGCCGTTAATGGTGGTTTCCAAGACCGGAGCCACTACTTCTCTATCAAGTAGCTCCTCAATTTGAATCACGAGGCTGAGTGCACCCCTGTCCAGGCTCCCCCAGAAAAATCGGAGGAGGTACCGGGGATCGAACCCGAGCCTAGGGATCTATAATCAGCGATGCTAAACACAAGTCCACGCAGGATCTTTTGGTTGGCAAAAAATTACTGTTTGAAACAGTTGAACATACCAGAAACGTTTGCGTAAAACACTGAATCGTGATCTATTTGATCTACATCTCTTTTACAGAAAAGGCAATAAAGAATTAATATAAAAATCCTTGGCTATGATAAGGAATTGCAGACTTTGAATGAATGGGGATAAATGAAGGTCGTAAATAATGTTTTGAGCGAAACTAAATATTGTGTTGTCTCACGTTTGTTTTGTCAAAAAGATTTAAACTGGACCAAATATTTGACGAAATTGTTATTTTTATTGTAAATGATTAATTAATTAATGGATAATTATTTACTTATTTGAAAGGGATGAGTACGACAATGACATCTGATGATGTCTTCAATGATCGCTATAGCATATATAGCCTATAACGTGCTAGCATTTTTTTCTTTACCCTTAACGGGCTCAGTCCACAAAATGGAAGTGTACATATAACAAGAGAGTTCTGTTAAATAATGTTTACGATTGAAAATAACATAACATGCTTAATTGGCCAGCGATGCGAGATCCTGTTTTTACTAGATCGTTCTTCATTTTCGGCTGATTAAAAATTTGTATGTTACTAAACGTTTTGTTCGAGTATCTCTTCAGTTTGTCATGAATGTTTCTTGAAGTAATTAAAATCAACGTATGTGTAAGGATTTTAATTTTTTATGCTATTTCAAAAAGGTGGTCGTTTTAGTGTTCCATGTTTCGTTCCATGTAGCGTACAGTTTTTTCAACGTAACCGTAAATAATTAACGGTTTCCCTGGAAACAATGCTGTCTTCACAATGAATACAGCATTGGCTAAAGCGTTGAAGATAATTTTTTTATGTTTTTGTTTGTTTCGTCGCGAGATCTACTGTCCACAGAACTTGAAGAGTTAGTTTGAGGTAATATAAATATGCAAATAGGCCTCTATGTCCTTAAGGTATAAATATACTGTATCGTTGCAATATGCTCATTGTCAGATATGCAGAAAAGGGTACAGGGCCTTTATTATAAGTTGAGACGGGGCGACCGGTGTTTTCACTCTCCGCTGCGGAGTCCGCATTAGCCGCGAGTGGAGCGCGCGCGGCTTCCCTGCTTAAAGTGTAGGCTATATAAAGTATTACATATCTTACCTTATAACATATTATGTTGGAAGTGTCGTCCTTCCTGTGTTATACAGGCATTGTATCTGGAAACCACATTCTGGCTGACGCGAGTGAGTTCTTCCAGTGTAATGCCCCTAATTTCATTCGTAATGTTTTCTTTCAGCTCCTCCAATGTGTGAGGATTTGTTCGATAAACCTTATCTTTAAGAATGTGGTTTCCAGATACAATGCCTGTTTAACACAGGAAGGACGACACTTCCAACATATGTTATAAGGTAAGATATGTAATACTTTATATAGCCTACACTTTAAGCAGGGAAGCCGCGCGCACGCCACCCGCGGCTAATGCGGACTCCGCAGCGGAGAGTGAAAACACCGGTCGCCCCGTCTCAACTTATAATAAAGACCCTGGTATCTTACTCAGTTATCTCAAACAAGAAGAATTGATCTGTACGGGAGGGGGAGGAACATGAAAATTTGCAACGTCCGTACCCTACATATGACAATATTCATTTAACCAGAATTGTTTTGGCATACGTTCCTCCCTCCAGAACCGGCAAGATTTTCCTGGCCTATTCTTTGATGAAACCTGTTCTTCTACAATCCATAAAGATACATAAATACTCGTTTCAGTTAATATCGATATCTCTTGGCATGGTTTATTTTTCTTATGAACCCTTCAATTAAGTTACCCAAATGAATGACTTTATCTCTCGGATTTTTTAAAAATAAAAACATTAAGCTACTGAAGGAACAAAGGTAGTTGAAAAGCCGTAAATATCTACATTGATCCAGTTGCTCAATGACTGTGAAATAAAAATGAGAGGAAGCATTGTTTCTTGGCACATAATTCATTGGCATGCACACGCTTTCAGTGCGACGTGGAACAATATAAGAGTGTGATAACAACACGGCGAACAGCGCTGTGAAAGATAACAGTAACATATAGATATAGAGGTAATTTATAACAACTTACAGTCATCGAGTCCTTAGGGATGGCACGGACAGATGTTCATTGCCAGGGATGACCAAGATAGAATGGCATCCAATAGACTGTAGTATAAGTATGCTTTTACTCGTTATACACGTATGTTAATTTGCGCATTGCATAATAAGTATTTGAGTTATTGCCCCGGTATGTGTGTGTAGGTGTATATAAAATGTTTGCTCAATATGTTTCACAATATTCAACGATAGGCTAATTCCAAATCCCAAAGAACTAGCTCATCTGTGGGGTTATTCTAGAGCTATCCTCCACTGTGAGAGGCCATTGCCCGTATGGGATTCTTCATGGCTATTATTATTATTATTATTATATTATTTAATGCTTGTTTATCTTTAAGGACAAAGTTTATACTGTATAACATGACCTTTATTTTATTTTTGCTTTTTTTAATACTGGCACCAGTTTTCGCGGCTCTTACCTACAGACCACCTTAACGGTCAATTCGGAAATATGACTATCACCAGTGAACATTGTACACATAGTGAACATTCACAAAAGGCTTGCGGCAGTTTTGTGCCCGGCATTACTACTACTAAGAAATATAATGGGCTGCGCGCGCAAATTTTGAAGCTTTTCCTCTCAAATTCTAACAGAAAGCAGGTACTACCCGAGGCCTTCATACATCATCCAAATTGTCGCTGCAACCAATTGAATGGGAGGCTACACACTACCCAATTTATCAGTACATATCGAAATATGAAAATGTTTGCTTTTCAAAAGTGCATTTATAACAAATTATAAACTATCAATACAAGACGAACATACAGTCAACCCTAGATATAATGCCACCATCCGTTCTCTAACATTTAGTGGCACAACGCGAGGTTGGCACTAAAACGAAATGGGATAATACAGTGCTGTATAAATTTGCTGTACTGTATTGTGAAAGAAAAATTAAATAAAAGGCAAATAGAGAACTTTAGCACAAAATAAAATACTGTACAGTACCTCACTTTATTACAGTATATGTCCAGTGCTGCAGTACACAAAGGAGTTGAAAATCGTGTGGGTTCATGTAAGAGATTAACTGTAACTGAGTAATTATAGTGCAGTGTTCAACAGCTGAATGGACACTGGACTAAAGGAAGTGAAAGTCTGAAATGTCTCATGGCATGAAGGGCTCTTTTGGAAATACAGTACAGTATGTTTCCTAAATAATCTTAACATTCACCTCAGTTATAAAATAATTCTGCAACTGAAAAAAATCACTGCAAGTTATATTTTCTAAAAATCTTGTCTTATATTCAGTGGCACTAAATGAGTTGGCACAGTAACGAGGTTTCTTATGTATTTTATATGGGAGAAGATCCGTTCACTTGCATTTATTGGCACAGTGCGAGGGTGGCACTGTAAAGAAGGGCATAATATCGAGGGTTGACTGTATTTGGGATACTTGCTATCCGTACTGACGCCCTAACAACTGAGCTGGCCAGAATCCGGAAAACAATGTATGTTTTGGATTTGTAGTAACCATACGGCAATTTTTGCAAATTGTTTAAAACCACGTTGTTGGGTATAGTTGAGCTCGATCATTAAAATACCTATGCAACCCTGTATATACCTTTAAACTCAACTTAGAATATTTGTAGTGCCTAAAGTAAACACAGAACAACTCTGAACATGAGGCTGAGCAGGCAGAGTCACGTGACGAGTGACAAACGAATGAGATTGTTGTGGTGTTGTACAGTTAACGGAAAGCGCTGTACTTCACTTATTTCTTTGCGCACTCAAATTATATTACAAATAGGTCTTTCCTGATATCGCCATTAGAAAGCTGTATTTATTTGGAAACCGACTGTCCCAACCCCATATCTCACGCTCTATTAGGAAGATAGCTGTTTATCCTGCAAATGCTAATAGAAATAACAGAGAGATCCCTTCTTATTTATACCCTAAAATATTAATACCAGCGATGGATACATTACAGTTTATGTCTATCTGTTAACATAAACAACAACAAGGCCCCATCTCACTTTCACCCTAAGATTTTAAACACCAGCCATAGATACAACACAGACCGCAGTTTCAGTTCACATGTGCTAGCAATCCAAGAGGGTTTCGTGTGTGTGTTCTATTGTGAGAATTCAATGTTCGTAATGTCACTTGGCAAGCCTTGTACGAGTGGTGAACCAATTTATACCCACAAAGTTTTGCATAAGCAGACGAGAGCTTTGGTTTTCAGTGTTTATAGCTTTTTTAAGACTATTTTGGATGAAGACATGCATAATAGTACGAATTTTGCCTGGTATAGGGAATTGATTGCTAAAGCTTGTGAACATTCTTTGAGTAATATTATTAAGGAGGAAAAATAATCAACTGAAATAGGGGGACCGTTTTAGATCTCCCGGAAAACATCGCACAGTTAAAAAACGCAAAACAAATATTTATGATTTTCAAATGTGCGTTTTACGCCGAACAATATTTGAATTGTACGATAAGGGGAAATATCCTACAGCTAAGAAATTAGATACTTTAATGTCAAATAAAATAAAATGTAAAGGTTCTGTGTCCTCCTTGTATATGATTTTGTAAATCCCTAGGATTTAAATTAAGGAGAACCAATAACTGCCTGAAATTTCTACTGGAAAGGGGCGACATTGTTGCAGAAATGGCCAACAAAGTTATCCACTTGCCTGCTTATCACTGCCAGTGTAACCCTATAGAGCAAAAGTTAAAGGTGAAGTGGCGAAGTTAAACACCACATTGCGGCTTGCTGATGTAGGAAAAACTAACAAACGAAGCAATCGATAGGGTTACGAGAGAGTTCTGGGAATCACATGCTGCTCATGTGGAAAAATTGCAAGAGAATGATTTTCAGAAAGAAGTTGCTAGTGATGACATTGTTGAAAGTGTAATTATAAATAAGAGAGAAAGTGAAACAGATAGTGACACGAGTGATGAAAGAAGTGAAGAGGACGAAAATGAGGTTTTAGCTGTGTCTTTATAGAGCGTTCCGTGTATTTCTGGAGCTCAAGAAGGTAAGCCTTCCTTCACTTTCTTTCAAGCTAATTCATGTAGTATCTTACTTGTAATAAGTTTCGAAATTTCAAACTACTTTTGTTCGCGATTTAAAAAAAAAATGAGATACGTTAAAATAGTGAATGATTGTTCCACGCAGTGAGTAGGCGCGCATTCTCTCTCTCTTTCTCTGTTAGACAGAGACAAAGCACACTGCCGACTCGTAACATTCTATTGACTTATAGTATGTTCAGAGTTGATTTGTTGTTAGTATTGGCCTTTCGGTTTCACTGAACCATCATCAGGGTTAGTTATTTCTTATCACTGGTTTTGGCACTGGTCACTGAATATGTACGAGCCGCCACTGCTGTACACTCCAAGAACAACTACCGTATTAATCGTAGCTGTGGTTATGAGCTCATTTCCACTATTAGCTAATCCATTTAGGCTATTCAGTTTTTTTCCTGTTATATCACCTCTTCACCTGTTTCAACTACTGTTTATGCCGATTTCAATACGGAATCAGTTTTGTCGTCAAAGTTCCATTAGCTGGTACATATACGATATGAAATGTTTATACACTACAACAATTTTTACTTAACACTTTTATATTACCATGAACCCCTGAATTAAAATGTGTGTTACGTACTTTATCGCTGAGCATTAATTTTAATATATGGTTTAGACGATAATTTCAGTCTATTTTGTTGTCCTTTACCTCTAATGTACTTAGGCTATGTTGGTCATCCTGAATCTGAATACAGTAGAATTCTAGTCACACGATCAAATCATCTCACCCATCGTTATGGAGGAGTAGGATTAGGTATGTAAAACTCCCGTGTAAATCATGTTCGACCATATAGGCCTACTGTAGGTTGCTACAGTTTAGTGGGAAAACCTCAAACAAAGTTTATGGGTAGGCCTAAGAGAAAAAAAGGAACGTAAAATTTAGTTAAAAGATGAAGGAAAAGACGAAAGAACATTTTGAAGGGAAAGCAAACAGTGGTCTTCGTAATAAGCTGCAGGAAGATATGAGGAAAAAGGAAAACAACAGGAACAAGAAGAAAATTTTTCTTAGAGAACGTATTGTTTTCGGTTAGAACTTTATTTCTTCCCTTGGAATGTTTTAAATTAACTTATATCGCTGGCTAATAGATTATATATTTTTCTTTAATTCAGTTGTATTTATACTCCTTTGAGCAACGAGGCTATATCAGGAGATCAGGATCTGTCTCTATACAGTACGCCATGCAACTATTGATTGTCAACTATTTTCTGTTATCGGTGTATTTTATCTCAACTGATGTTAATTTAATTGAATATGGTACAGGATGAAATAGCGAGGATGAGCCATGGTAAGTATTTATTTGCTTTACGACTGGAGAAACCATGTCAAATTGGTTGGCTCCAGGATTTGAACCTGGGACCTCCCGATATTTATATTGTATTATAATATGTTAAGATTTAAAAGTTTTCAAAATAAAGGAGGTACTTATAGAATTTCTTGCGCCTGATTGAGATTGGACTATGTTTTCACACCCCTTCTATATGTTGCATAAATTACGTTATATAGCGTGAATACATAGTTAGAGACGAATATAGTTCAATTTAACGAAAATCGTGGTTTTTAAAACTAAATTTGAATAGATAAGTTACGTTTCTGATGAACGATTACTATTGACACCCCTGTAATAACAATACATGTCGTAATTTAATGTTTCGCCTCGTTTCATTATTAATGGCTCAAGCCCACGAGGCGAACTAAAGTGGTCACATTGTGATTAATTCGTCGCCGCAGAACCGCTGTTGAGTTTTATTAAGATTATTAATGTCCAATGTGAAACCATGCGTCATCAATAACATCAATAAGAGGAAATCTAATGACGATCTAGTAGCAACTAGTAGTCAAGTATAGATATCTTCACAATTTGTGACGTGAAAGCTAAATTGATATTTCATATGACGAATTAAATCATTTGAACTTGAGAAAGATAACAATACATCATCTTTAACTGCAAAAACATAAATATTCCAGCAACCCAACTAATACAGGGTAAATATTTCCAAATGCTGTACCAAGTTGTGACTTGATTTAGTGCATACCAACTGAGCTTGCCATTAAGGATAGTCGTAGGAAAAAAGATCCGATTAGCCATCGTGTCATAAACTGTGGGTGACTCAGCCGGCAAAATATCAGCACCGACTGCTGAAGATCCCGGGTTTTAATCCTGGTGTGAAATGAATTTTTCCCTTTACTAATATTTTAAAAGAAAATATTGACCGAACAGCTTAACTAGACAATTTGATACATGCGGAATCGGACCTACGCTCTATTACAGGCACGATTGCATGTGAGATCTGGTCTACCTTCACAGCCTCACAAATGATGAGGGAACGCTGACTTACAAAACTTTTTTTCTTATTAGTTTTCCAAACTAATTAACCAATACCGTCTGGTTACTAATAACTTAATTCAAGGAGGTGACCGACATCTTACGATGCAAGTTTTGAAGCACACACTTTGAACATATCATGAATTTTAGGTCGCAGGAAACGTAAAGAGGTGAAATTATTACGATACGGTTAAACATAATACATTCATAAATTGCAATTACTGTACTGTGTGTTTCAAATTTTTTAATGCAATACAATATTTTGTGTAAAAGATAGGCAATAGTCATTATACACGTAAATTTGCAAAATTACAGCGGTTCGGTGTTGAAGAATGATGGTTGCCTGGGCGCCACAGTATAATGCATATACTGAATATTTCTGATTTGTTGAACCCGCCTCCGGTCTGCCAGTCGATCGTTGAGCACTTCCCTCTAGCTTCAGGGTAGGAAGCGAAGAACACCTTAATATTATTGCTTGAATAATAATGCAGTTTCTTTGAACACTGAAGGAATATTCTGTTTATTCAAAACGTTGGAAATACAAGTCCAGTCATTGACAATAATTACAAAATTTGTTTGTGAATAATTAATATTGTTGCAAGTTCTCGGTAGATCGTTACTAGTGATACAATTGCTGCCGTATATGATTTTGACTAATCGCGATTGAAAGTAAGAATCCTTCTAAGTCGATTAATTCCACAGCTAAAATTTTATAAGTCCAATTAATTCTGTGGGCACGCGGCCTCAAAGATAAGTAGAGTGATTGATGTAGGCACGCGGCCTCGACGTAGAGTGATTTTGACTGTTCTAGGCACGGGGCCTTGAAGTAGAGTCCTGTTGACTGCTCTAGGCACGGGGCCTTGAAGTAGAGTTGAATATGACTGTTATAGGCGCGGGGCCTTGAAGTAGAGAGTGATTTTACAGTGCCCCGGTAGGCCTAAGGAAAACTTTCTTGGACAAACATTTATCCCTACTCTTCTTAATTATTATTCGTGAATCCCGGCACGTGGTACTATAGACCAGTTCTTATTGGCAAATCTCCCGACCAATAATAATATGTTAGTTTCCCACGGAAATCAATTGGATTTTCCCTTATTCTCAAAACCCACAACTTAGCGTCTCGGATTTCTAAGAAGGTTCGGACAGCGTGTTGTATCAGTAGCACCATCAGAAGCTAGGCTTAAACACAATAGCCGACTTCTTAGAATTACTTAAGTGGATCAGTACCCTCTGTGATAAGATCTTGGGAGATTCCCGATACATTGTACCTGAGTACTGCATTGCCTTATCTCGCACCCGCTAGGTCTGCTAGGGAAATTCCCAGCTTCTCTGTCTATGCACTGCAATCTCATTTTAATAGTTATTTAAAATGATGTTGTTAAACTTTTTACCTTTGCCTTCTTTCTAGTTAATAATATTTATAATGAATGTTCCGTCTTTTCACGGTCATTTTAAGACCAAACACGGGCTATGAGATTTTATGATTTTAGTTTGAATAAATTTGGGCAATTAATCTGTCATTTATTATACTTAATTTGGTTATCTTGTTTATTTCTTTTTGCCGAAGTATCTGAACTGCAATATATGCCCCAGTCTATTAAGACAGGAATCATCATAGCCTATGATTGACTTACTGGCTGAATATACTGCATCTCTCCACAAAATATTATACCTTATTTTCCTCCAGTGTTGCAACCATCTTAAACAAATACATAACTAATTTAATTCCTATCTTGACACGAGACTTCACCTTAATTCCTGTCCCACATGTACAAGTTTTGTGACCCTATCACATTCATGCCTTCATACATCTTGCGGTTTTCTGTAGTGTTACGTTGTTTGTACGTATTACTTGGTTTATTGCACGACCAAGACATTACAACAAAATTTTACGTAAACACCATAAATTTACCGATATACCCTCGTGAGACCATGAAAATTAAGCTCAAGCAGTTCTCACTGAAATTTTATAAAATATATTGAATGCATAAAGAAAAACAAAAACACTTTTTTTTTTATATTGAGACTTTGACAAGGTCGATCAAGCAGTTCTCACTACACCTACACTATATTATAAAGAAGGCATAAAAACACTTTTTCATGAGGCTATGACAAGGTCGATCAATCAGTTCTCACTACTATTACACTACGTTATAAAGAATGTATAAAAACACTTTTTTTTTATGACAAGGGCGCTCATTCAGCCCTCACCGCAATTTCAATACAATATATTGCAATGCAAAATACACACGCATATTTTACTCTCATTCATACCCATTCCTCTAATCCTAAACCTATGTGGGACTGATAACCCATCATGCCAATAGCTATTTTACCGCGTAAAATATACATTGCAGGTTATAGGCCTACATTATTCCAGCTCAGTACAATGCCTTTCGGTTATTCTGCCCTGAAATATGGTCTAATGAAGCTGCCTTCTTTAGTGATTTTTCTTCATTATTAGGTCTCTCTAATCCTCGTAATCCCCCGATCTGTGGGACGTCATTTCGACCCTCAACTGCATCTTTTAATCGTTTAAAAGGCCTATTTTGCTTTAGATGTATTTCGTCATTTCTGTGACGGACATTCTCCAGAGCATAACTGTTATTTCCCGTGCCACGCGTCTGGCTCGTGTCATTTATTGCTTCATCTGTGACTACTCGGTATGCCGTTTCACTGACCCAATTTCTTTCGCTTTCAATGTCAATGTTCCCCTGGCTTCCTGGAATTCGATCATCTTCATTCTGCGAATTTTTCATCGGCATCCTCCCACAAAATCGAATATTATTTTCTTGCCTGCCCTGAGGCCTATTTTCTTGATTATTGCCTCTTCTATTCCGGTTCCTATTGTTCATATAATTGTTATTATTGTAAGTGGGTCCCCTGTTCGATTCTCTATTTCTCTTGCAGTACTCTTGTTCCCATTTCCCTCTATCATTTGTCGAGCCTCTTCTCGTGTCTTGACTTTCCTGCGTAACTTCGGTATTTTCATGATACTCTTCCCCGTTTGTCTCTACTTCAAATCTTGATAGCAATTCTAAGGCCTTGCTGTAACTTTGGGGACAAGCTACTATAAGTAGGTTGCATATTTCCGGCTGAAAATGTCTCCGTACAATCTGGATCGCTACATCTTCCGGCATATCTGGATCTAATTGTTTCATTAGGCCTATTACTCTTAGGAAATGGTCCGATAGAGAGACGTTGCCCCTAGGTGAATATCTTCCATTATAGACTTCATTTCTAGCTAATGCTCTCTTCTTCTCTCCCCAATATCTTTCTAGGAACAGCTGTTTAAAATTCTCATAATTACCGTCCGGTTGTACTATTATTTCAAACCACTTTTTGGCTTTTCCATCTAAAGCTCTACCGATAATCAACATTTTGTACTGAGATGGAATAGATTTTAAAATAAAATATTCCTCAAGATCTCTCAAAAAACTATGAGGACTCGTATTGCTCTCATCGAAGTTAGGAAGCGTAATGTCGTTCCCTATCAGTCTCCCTATATCTATTCTATTATCGATAGCTACAGGCATGCTAGTGGCTACCGTCTCGTGTAATGTATTACAGAATTCCTTCCTAGTACTGAGTGTACTATGTGTATTTTCCACACAACTACATGTGTTTCTCTTAAAATTTTCAGCCGAACTATCGACTATAGGCCTATGACTCTCCACTTTTTTAGCTAGGGTGCTAACTTCCTTCAACATCTCCCCTACTTTCTGTGCTAATACATTTTCAAAATGCACTACCTTGTCATTTATTTCTGTGATTTTATCTTCTACCTCTACTTTCACCTTGCTCACCTGAACCTCCATATTCTCTATTACGCTAGATTCTGATTTCTGTAATTTTCCTTCTACAAGTTTAATCTCATTAAATACTATTTCTTCATATTTCATACCTTGAGATTCTATTTTCTCATCAACAATTATCATTTTAGCCTCTATTTCAGACTTTATTTCCCCTTGACTTTCCCAGATTTCTTGTCTTATGGCCCTCTCACTCATCATCATTTCCCTACAAAATTCCTCTCTAATTTGGTTACATAAGTTGGATTGAACCTCCCTTATTTCAATGAGTTCCTTTTCAATCCTATCTATATTCTGTCTATTTTCTTGGCTCGATCGTTCTATCTTATCTCCTAGTTTCTCTATCTTTTCCCCAGAATTTATTTCCAGTTCCTTTATACATCCCATATAATTTTTTTCCAGTTCCTTTATGCTTTCCCTAGTATCATTAGATTCCCTCATCATAGTTTCATTAGATTCCCTCATCATTTCCTTAGATTCCCTCATCATAGCTATCAAATATGCAATAGAATTCGGATCCATAGTATGATTAATTTCCCTAGGCCTATGTTCAGTTACGCTATCACTTTCAGACTGCTGAATTTCTGCTACCTTATTCACCTGACTCTCCTTAACTGCATGAACTGTAGTATTTTCATTAGTTGCGGTACTATCCTCATTATTCTCCCCTATTTCACTATTTATTTCCCCATTAGTGGGCATTTCCTGCCCCTCTCTAAAACCATAGTTTTCTGATTTAATCTGTCTCTTTTCGTTCCTAATTCGCATATATAACTTTGCTACGAAAATGTAAATTGCCTGTACTACTTGGGTAAATAGTATAATTCTGATAATAGTTGCCACACTATCTGCCATAATCCTTCTCACAATTTTCTCCCTACTGAGCACGTCGTGCCCCTCTCCAATTATTATAGTACTCATCTTGCTAAAACACTTGTCGCTTTCCAGCCACATACGTAAATTATAAGGGTACTGATACACTCTTACGATCTACCTTACCTTTGGTTAAGAAGTTCAACATATAATGCATAACATGTATAATTATACCCTTGCACAATAAATATTCGATATGCCTGAGTTCTTTTAATTTGAAAAAGATTTTATTTTACTTGAATTTATTCTTTAATTTACTTAGTGAGTTTCAGTTTAATTTTACTTTGATCTTAAATTGCAAACTTTTCAAAAAAATATTATTTGATGTCAGGCTTACTAATTTATTTAATTAATATTTACTGTTTCTTAAATTATTGATAATAAAATTGTTTACTTTACTGAAACTCTATGTATATTTAAGTTCTTATCTGTTGGTGATTTTTGATGTTTTCTGCGACGGTCTCCGGAACTGATGTACCACGATCTTGAATTCCAGCGGTGCCTTTACGGGTGACGTTCTAGAAATTCTGCGGTGTCTTCCTTCCGTTTTGGGATGATTTTTGAAGTTGGTGATCCTTGATGTCCAGCTTCACTCGTGCCTCACGTTGGGAAATAGCCATGTACAGCGGTTCGGTGTATGGAGGATTACCTGGTTGCCTGGGCGCCACAGTATAATGCATATACTGAATATTTCTGATTTGTTGAACCCGCCTCCGGTCTGCCAGTCGATCGTTGAGCACTTCCCTCTAGCTTCAGGGTAGGAAGCGAAGAACACCTTAATATTATTGCTTGAATAATAATGCAGTTTCTTTGAACACTGAAGGAATATTCTGTTTATTCAAAACGTTGGAAATACAAGTCCAGTCATTGACAATAATTACAAAATTTGTTTGTGAATAATTAATATTGTTGCAAGTTCTCGGTAGATCGTTACTAGTGATACAATTGCTGCCGTATATGATTTTGACTAATCGCGATTGAAAGTAAGAATCCTTCTAAGTCGATTAATTCCACAGCTAAAATTTTATAAGTCCAATTAATTCTGTGGGCACGCGGCCTCAAAGATAAGTAGAGTGATTGATGTAGGCACGCGGCCTCGACGTAGAGTGATTTTGACTGTTCTAGGCACGGGGCCTTGAAGTAGAGTCCTGTTGACTGCTCTAGGCACGGGGCCTTGAAGTAGAGTTGAATATGACTGTTATAGGCGCGGGGCCTTGAAGTAGAGAGTGATTTTACAGTGCCCCGGTAGGCCTAAGGAAAACTTTCTTGGACAAACATTTATCCCTACTCTTCTTAATTATTATTCGTGAATCCCGGCACGTGGTACTATAGACCAGTTCTTATTGGCAAATCTCCCGACCAATAATAATATGTTAGTTTCCCACGGAAATCAATTGGATTTTCCCTTATTCTCAAAACCCACAACTTAGCGTCTCGGATTTCTAAGAAGGTTCGGACAGCGTGTTGTATCAGTAGCACCATCAGAAGCTAGGCTTAAACACAATAGCCGACTTCTTAGAATTACTTAAGTGGATCAGTACCCTCTGTGATAAGATCTTGGGAGATTCCCGATACATTGTACCTGAGTACTGCATTGCCTTATCTCGCACCCGCTAGGTCTGCTAGGGAAATTCCCAGCTTCTCTGTCTATGCACTGCAATCTCATTTTAATAGTTATTTAAAATGATGTTGTTAAACTTTTTACCTTTGCCTTCTTTCTAGTTAATAATATTTATAATGAATGTTCCGTCTTTTCACGGTCATTTTAAGACCAAACACGGGCTATGAGATTTTATGATTTTAGTTTGAATAAATTTGGGCAATTAATCTGTCATTTATTATACTTAATTTGGTTATCTTGTTTATTTCTTTTTGCCGAAGTATCTGAACTGCAATAAAATTACATTTTCTACACACACTCTAATACTAATAAATGAACTTATATTACGAAATTTTAAATATAGGCCTATTAGTAAGAAAGAATATAAGAATGGAATACAGGCAGAGGCGCAGATTTGAAAATGTTGTTGGGGGGTAAGAATTGAATTTTTAGCAGTTATTCACAGGCCTTAGGCTACATGATAAAAAGTTAATACTGGGGGACAAAAAGTACCTAGAACCCCCAAAAATGAATATAGGCAATTTGCCTAACATCCGGTAATGGTGTTTATTACGTTGATGCTGATGGTGATGATAATGATGATGATGATAATAATAATAATAATAATAATAATAATAAGTTAATAATTTATTGTCCGAGTTCAAGCACATTCAAAAAGGACTTTGTCAAAATAATGAATAATTAAAAGTCTGTCTTAATTCCCTAGAGACATCTAAAGAAATAACATGGATGAACAAAGCCTATATAAAGTTTTCTTTTAAACCTGTTAATAATAAAAGTTTTGGCAGACAAAGGAAACTTACTAAAAATTGATACTACTGTATTACAAAGAAACAGGGTTGGTTAGCTGCATTCTACATTGTGGCAAGATTTAGATAACGGGGGTTTTATTCGAGTTTCATCGACCTCTAGTACGTTCTCTGAAAAAGTTCCATTATTTTGGTTCCAATGTCAGCATCTGTTCCTAGGTCTTCCCTGTTTAAACATAGATATATTTATTTTTTCCAGGAGTAGGCACTCAGACAGGTGCGAGGCAGTCCCCTCATCCTGTTTGCAAGTTCTGCTAATTAGTTAATCTTTGTAGAGTCCCACTTTGCGTAAATGATTCCTCAAGTAACCGAGTTCAGTAATTAATGCAACAACTTTCTTTATTCCTCTTTTGTACAATTTTAGGAGAGATGAGAAAAAAAAGTGTTGCTGAGCATATGATATATGAAAATTGCGTGTATACGGTTGAAAGCTGTCAATATATTCAGTTCAATATACAAGAGCCTTAGGTTGATGACAATGAAACAGAGTGACAATAAAAATGAATTAGGAAGCATTTAATATTTACAATTGGCCTAACATCCTTTCACTCCAAGAACTAGCTGGCAGGCTATAAATATAAACAGATAGCCTAGTCTATCTCTCTTTCTTAGATCATAGGCATAATGATATATAGTGCTACAGTAAGATACATTTACTAGTCTTTTTTTTACTTTAGTTTCAGTTATTAGGTTGTAAAGACTATAATTGAAGACTTGAAGTAAATAAGGACGTAGGTGCCATTTCAAACTCTCTAGGAAAATAATTTTTTCTTTTATTCGAATCACTTGGCATATACACGTTTAACCATCTATGAAAAGCCATCAAAACGGTAAAGGAATGTGTCTAGACTTTCAACTTTATATATGAAGGATAGGGCATGTCATAGCAACTTTTTTTTTCTTTTTTAAATGTGGTACAGTTTTAAAATTTTTAGTTGTAGTGAAGGGGCAAATATGGAATGTCTGTATAATGTGAAGGATAGTGAAGGAAACATACTCCCATTAACATCCATACGCAAGTGCATCATGCCACTCTAATGTATCGCGGTAGTTGAAAGCATGAAATCACACATAGGCTACCCACTCCATGATCCCTTAAATTTCGGTACTGATGAGCATTATTCCCCAAAGCTTCTCTCAGCTCCTTGTGGTATTCTCCCTAGGATAGTGACTATTTTGACGTAAGAATGCTCTTCACATCACGTCATATCCATTCTGTACGGCAGCCGATTAACAACTAAATTACCTCTGTTCGTACAAGTGTAAATCACAATGCAACCAAATGATGTGTCCATATACTAGAGATTCCACATTCTCCCGTGACATAGGTATCATCGCCTTACTTCGAGAAAAAATAAGTTGCCATGACTTCTGCTCCATCCCTCGTATGTTTTAGGGCTGGGTACATAGGTAATTGGGGTACATCGTAGCGTAGTGGTTGTGGTTGTGGTTGTGGTGCTGCGCTACAAACCGGAAGGTCGGAGTTTTTCAATTGGCCTAATCCTTCTGGTGGCACTATGGCCCTGGGGTCGACTCAGCCTCCAACATAAATGAGTACCAGGAGCATTCCTGGGGGTAAAGACGGCCGGTGCGTAAGGCTGACAACCTAACCACCTTCATTACCGAATGTCTGAAAATCTGGGAGCCTCAACCTCCTGGGACCCTCTGGGCCTCCATGGCCTGTAATAGGGAACACTTTCCTTTACTTTTTACATAGATAATTAATTTTCATAAATATGGCACTTACGTATGTTTTTACCTAAAGTCTTCAGTTATTCATAATGATACCAAGAACTGCGGTAGAGGAAACCCATCTTCGATGTGCACACGCATGTTCGCCTGAGTTCCCAGACACCTTGTATGACAAAGTTACTTCTACCACCAGAATCTGACACGAAACTTTGTTCTCAAGTTCATTTAAACAGCCTGTTTATGCCGCTGAGAAGATATCGTTAATTTAAATCATCCCCTCCCTCTCCCATCCCCAACTGTTGTGTCTAAGCAAAACCCAACTTCTGTTCCTCTTGTAAATCCTGCATCAATAACGGAAGGGAGGTTTTCCGAGTGAAGTTTGTAATGTTTGCAACTTTGATAATGTGGAAAGCAAATTTCCTAAAAGAAGTCTTTTAACTGGTAGTAATGGAAACAAATGAGGACCTGGGGCCCTGTGTGTGTATTGGATAGGAAAATCGATAAACTGGCGTCGGAGACATAACTGCTGAAATAATAGAGAAAGCGAAGATAAAGTAGCAAGACTGGTGTATAGAAAGAAAAACACTAGTTTCAAGGAGACGGTACCGGATAAAGATGGTAGCTGTTTTTAATCGGTTTTGTGTACTTCTTGTGAAATAAAGAAAAATTATAGGTGAAACAGGCAAATAAAAACTAATCTATGAATTCATTCCTTCAGGTACACTACAAATTGCTACTTACGTATCAATAATATTCTTGTTGTTCTGACTTACTTTACGACGGCGTTGGTGACTTCATTGACCTTATACCGTCATATTCTTATTATGTTACATTCTTACACATAGGCTAGGCCTACTACATAAAATCAAGCTGATAAGTTTATTTCGACCGCCTGCAGGTGCCAGTGTCGCTGGCTACGGATCCACAGGCCCCGGTTCGGGTACTTCTTTGGATTTTTCTGAGATAAGGAGGACAGAAACGGGGTGTACTCAGCCTCGTGAAACAAACTGAGAACCTAATTCATTCAGAAATAGCGGCTCTAGTCATGGGAACCATTATTAACAGCAATCTACCTATGGTAGATGACACAGCAATCGGATGGTAGACCTAGTCCTTCCAGGGATGTAGCGCCATGGAATCAAGTTTAGTTTAAATAAGTTTATTCCTGTTGAATTTATTTTTACCAAAATAAAAGTCTAAGCACTTAAATTCGACAGTGAGAAACACACTACAACTATTTTCTGTTTTGTGGGACCATTTTAAAATTTTGAAATATACAAATGAAAGGACAGGGTATGGAATGTATGTATAATGCAGATTATGGGTACTAGATGCAGGATAGTGGAGATTACTGACACCCATAAACATCCATACGCGACTGCACCATGCTACTCTAATGTATTGCGGTAGTCGGAAGCATGAAAGCACACACACCCATTCTACGATTCCTTAAAGTTCGGTAACGGATGGGCAATATTTCCCAAAGCGTCCATCAGCTCCTAGTATTCTCTGGTATTTCTGCCTCAGATGATGTCTATTTTGACGTAAGAATGCTGTTCATATCTTGTCATATCTATACTGGACTGCAGTTAGCTCACAACTAACTCATGCACACTTATAACAAATTATTTATGTAATATATTTCTGAATTGTCATCTCTTTCAATGTATCGCATGCCACCTATGCCTTCATACAACAATTGAAATTATTTAACTTTTGTCAGCTAAGTTCAAGCCTTTATCCAGCTGGTTCAGTTCATACAGTTTGTGTTTTTCATAGAAGGAGGAAATCCAGGTTTGGATAGAGTGGAAAAGAACTAGTGCAATTCTGAAAGGCTAATCAGAATTAGACGGAAAGGGAATAAGCTGCTTTCAAGTACTGCCCACTAAAAGCCATGTAAAGTAGAAGGAAAATTTTCTGTTAATTGTAATTTGTAATGATAAGTTTGAAAGGAATGTTAAATCCTTCAAAATACGAAGAAACAGATAACTGATATAAAATGAAAAGCTACCTTTGGCTTGTGGTATCTTCTATTTTAGTACACAATTTTCTAATTTTTGGCCGTATTTCTATGTACATTTCCATGAAATATTTCTGCCTGTTTTCTTATTTTTTGTTACCATATTTCTATGCATATTTCCATGACATTTTAGTGCATGGCTTTCTGTTTTCTTCTTATTACTCTGCATATACCGATGCAATTTTAATACATGATTTTATAATTTTGATCATATTTGTATGCATATTTCCTTGTCATTTTAGTGCGTGGTCTTCTAACTTGTTGGCCATATTTCTGTGCAAATTTCCATAACATTTTAGTGAATGGTTTTCTGATTTTTTATCATTTTTCTGTGCATATTTCCATGGCATTTTAGTGCATGGTTTTCTATTTTTTGCCCACATTTATTTGCTTATTTGCATGACATTTTAGTGCATGGTTTTCTCATTTTGTAATCGTATTTATACGCATATTTCCATGATTTTAGTGCATTATAAATCCGCACCCTACTAATAACTTTGTGAATGTAATGTAGGCCCACTACATATGATTAAAAAACACGCATTGATGGTAACAATATAATTGATTAGAATAGAAAGTTAGGTTACTTGGAAAACGAAACCAAACGAAACAAAAGCCTCTAAATGCAAAAAAAAAGCTTAATATGGTCGCAAGGTCTGCTTCGTAACGTATAGAAAAAATATAAAAAGAATCAAAATATCTGGCACACGCTGTATTAACTGCTCCCCGGGGTGGAGGAAATTTGGCTTGGGGTGTAAAGTGGATACAGGCATTTCATTAATGCATGGCGTACGCACACGAGTTTTGTCCCGACAAGAAGTGCTGTGTTTCCATCTTCTCGGTCGGGTTTTGCAGTTTGATTGGTTTAGTGCTCTTTTAGCGAGCTCACCATGTAGCTTTATTAAGGAAACTGCCATGTGGTGGAAGAACGTCGTCTCAAGATCCAATTACACAACGCGAATGAAGATTTGCTGCTTTAGCTCGCTCTCTGCTATTGCGAAAACATAAATCTCTCTTTGATCTGCATATTGACTGAATTTGAGGAAGTTCACATACGCATCGGTGTGTGGTTTTCATACGCACACAAAGGAGTAGCAGGTACCAAATGTAGTACATTTTAAAACTTCTGTCTTTACTTTCTCTGCTTATACCGTAGATACTTAGAGCGAGAATCAAATGAAAACTGTAATAATTTTTTTCACTCTGTTTTCTGCAGGAAGAATATTAACTTGTACGTTATTTTTCCACATAGTCCTCTCCCAGTTCAATGCACTTACGCCATCTGATAGGAAGTGCTTCAATACCGAGTGAGGAAAATTATTTTGGTTGACGCTGTAGCCACTCGTGCACCTCCGACTGGACGTCTTCATCAGACTCGAACTTCGGCCCTCGAAGGTGCCCCTTTAATGGACCAAAGATGTGGAAGTCTGACGGTAGCAAAGGGAAGGGGGTTGCTGAGTTCAGGTGTTTTGCTTCAACATAATAATGCCCATCATCATGCTGCTCGTGCAACCATGAAAACCATCGATGACATTCGCTTCAAGTGCCTCTCACACCCGCCATACTTGCCAGATTTGTCACCATCAGAGTTCCACATCTTTGGTCTATTAAAGGAGCACCTTGGAGGGCAGAAATTCAAGTCTGATGAAGACGTCCAA
Organism: Ectobius pallidus; assembly: GCA_964059195.1. Taxonomy (NCBI): domain Eukaryota; kingdom Metazoa; phylum Arthropoda; class Insecta; order Blattodea; family Ectobiidae; genus Ectobius; species Ectobius pallidus. The sequence continues at coordinate 101,472,854 of CAXKWD010000009.1, forward strand.
TAGGCGGTGCACGGGTGGCTACAGCGTCAACCAATATAATTTTTCTCATGCGGTATCGAATCTCTCCCTATCCAATGGTATAAGTGCATTGAACTGGGAGAGGACTATGTGGAAAAGTAATGTACAAGCAAACATTCTTTCTGCAGTAAAATAGTGGAAAAAAAATTGTGGTTTTCATTTGATTCTCCCACGTACAAAATATAGAGGAAGTTAATGTTACATCAACCTTGAACCTTTTAAGATTAATTCTTTTAGGCCTGAATTTATACACTGGTAATAAGGAAGTCTCCAAGTAAAAATATCATGGAGCTCTAAGTTTGAAATTGATAGCGTAAATTTCAGTGGAATAGTTGGTTTCTGTAAATGGCTACCATAAACATGAGAGTCAAGATCCTCATTTTTTAACGTAAGACATTAATCTAGTAATCTTATAACTCTGAATTTTTGTGGCGGCGCATTTATAGGCCAATAAACAGTGAAAATATTAATACATGTTTTGACGTTCGATGAGCTCAAAAGTTTTACAGTAAAATTCCGAAAATCCGTGGAATTGGATAGCGCGGCAGCCACGGATAAGCGAAATCCGCGAAGAAAGCCGTGAAATACCGAAAAATAACTAAATCAACACGAAAATACTTTTGAACGATTTTTTACTTTCACTATGAGCCTTCACATAAATTTATGACTTGTCGGACCGTTCAAGTAGCACTTTAGCCTAGGCTTCTTTTTACAAGTTATATTGCGAAACTATCATAAAAATGTCGTGTAATTTCATTTGAAGTGAATACATTTAGTTTAATTAATTTAGCTCATTAGCAGTAAAATTGAAGAACTTTTATTAAAATCCATTCATCTGCTAAAGCCTTGCTTTGCGTATTTGATAGCCTATAAAAGTAGCATTACAATAAAGTCAGTCGATTTGAACATTTTATTTATATAAGATAATATTAAATTTGTAGAGTGTAGGACTATAAAGTCGTGGTTTGAAATACATTTCTACGGGTATGATGGAGTTTTTAAAACGAGTATGCTACGCTAGAAGTCTGTAAAAATTATTTTCCACTGATACCTTATTCATCCTATAGGCATTGTATTAGTTGAGAATAGATTCAATCATATATATGGGGGAAGGAAGGTTTAATGTGCGAAACTTTCTCACTGGTTTACTGGTTAATGTATAAAGACATAAAAATCCAATCTATTTTATATAAATTATAATAGTTATTTCTCTCCTGCATAACATGCATATCGTGTATGGCTTCAAAACGCTTGACATTGCGATCTTCTTTCTCTGTGGTAGGTCCCATCATTCACCTTGTATTAAGCAATACACGGCCAGTTGCGTTCTGTCCTTGAACGAATCGAGTGGGGTGAGCTATTGGCAGTGATTACGTTTAAATAAGAATATAATTAGTGTGTTTATAGTGATTTTACGTGTCGTGTGATTAAGGAGAAACTGCAGAAAAACAGTTATTAGTGCTGCAGATTAAGAATTGCTTTATGAAAGGTAAGAAATGCATTTTCAAAGTCTTAACGACACCAGCAAATATGGGGGTTAGAATAAAATGGCTATCGCGACACAGTTCAGTTCCAAGTCAAGTCATGAGAGAGGATGTAGCCTTTCCATGAGTGTGGAGGCACCTATCTCATAATTAGGGGGCGGATTTCTATGACATGTCATATTTTTCCCCTTTGCATTATTTCAGGTTTCCGACTAATTTAAACCCGATTCCAAGCATCCTGGTGAAAATGGAACGGATTTTATTGTGCATATAACTGCATATTTAGGAAATTTTGAACTATTGTAGCATATTTGAGATGAATATGCAAATTTAGGTAATATTTTTTGCATATTTGTGTGCATATTAAAGAAATTTTGAAGTTTCGTATCATATTTTGTAAATTTTGCATTATAATGATACTTTTTGAGAATTGGGAGATATTTTAAATAATTACCACTATATTTTAATCAAATATATTGTAATGAAACTTAAAAAAATATACACAATGTGTAAGTGGTAAAGTCATATTTTAAATTGTATTGGTCATATTTTAATGTTTTTAGGTCATAAATGCATGCATATGTCCTATTTTATAGGTCATAGAAATCCGCCCCTACTCATAATATATTCTGCTTCATATTTACCGTTTTATTGTAATTTTTGTTCCCTTCAATTCTTGATAAATAAAACTATTGGATGTAATGTTCCATTGAAATTTGGTTTAATTTACGGCTGGTTGCATGCAGAGTTAAATATATATTTTTCTTTTTACAAATAAAAAAACTTGATTTGAATTCTCGGGCTAGTTTTATTTATAACGTACAGTATTCGTATATAAAGTAAGTTTATGATAAATATAAATATCTTGTCGAAGGGAACACATATACCATATAACCTAAATTTTCGTAATTTTTATACTATACTGTATTGTAACAGTCGTGTACAAAGAGAGGGCTTTCAGATTATTTCCATCTCTCAATTTAAATTAGGCATGTGTAGTTATAATCATTATAAGTCAGTATTTTTGTCATCAAAAGCGAATACTGAGTCAATTCGTACGAGTGAGGTATCAGTTAAAATACTTTTTTAATTCCGGATTGAATAATTTCCATAATGTAGTATTCTTAAATTTATTGTTGTTCTTGTTAATGTTATTAATTATTTCATTTTTAATGTTTAATTGAAATTCGAAAGGTTTGTTATTTTAAAATTTCAAGTGAGCTTTGGGTGTACATTGACTCTGAACAAAAGAAGCTATTATTATAATGTTCTGTGTACTACAGAATTACAAACTCAATACTTTCTAGGAGTCTGAAATAAATAAATTAATAACATTAATATGGACAAGCAATCTTCAATGCTTCATGGTCCATGTAGACGGTGAAACCTTACAGCCCATAATATATGACAGATTGTAAGTGATTCCATGATTTCCATAGATTTTTTCATGTATGTCACTATTCTTCATGTTGATGGACATGCAATTTACAGAATCAGGAATGGCGATAAGGCTGTTTGTCATCGGTGCTAAACTAGATAAATCTAATAATTTGGACTGTACCTATCTCTATGTTTCAGTTATTACAAAACTCTGATCGTCAAAGTCGCAATAAATCTGGATCCATCTCGCGATATCGAGGTTTTTGCACGCACGCACGTTTCTTTTTCATTGAAGCAAGATGGCCAACTATGCTTCTTGTACACTGATCATCAGTTGAGTGGCAGCTAGGTTAGGAACAGTGATATTAATGTTAGTGACAGGTTATGTTGGGTTATGAACAGTGATATTAGTGTAATACGGAATACTGAATTCTTCCGTTTCATATATGCCACTTGCTATTTCCCGCTATTTATTGTGGTTTTCAACCTGTCTACCCAGAATTCTAGTAGTCCTGGCGGTGTGACGTCACACCTCCAATCATGAGTTTCTTCACAATTCGGCGAAGTACAGCCTGTGCATTTAGACGTGAGCACTTGCATGCGCTGCAGACATAGGGCGGGACGGAAGGGGAGTGTGTTGCTAGTATGAATCACGTGATGACTGATTCCACTGCGTATTGTGTTTACAGTGCTCTCGTCTAAATGCACGGACAGTAAATATGGCGCAAAATTCGCTACTTTTGCTAGATCGTGTTATAAAAGAAAGTGTATTGTTTAGGTTGGTAGGTTGGCAAATCATTCGTCAAGACATCTCTTCCCCACACAATGATTTATAACAACTCACGTGAGATATGAAGTGTTATATGAAGACTATTCTATTTATATGCCGCGTGCTTGATATTGACCAATAACGTTTAGTAGTTCGTCGGATATAGACCAATCACGATCGTTTATCTTATAAAATGCTTGCTATTAACACGAGGAAGGGATTTTACGTGATAATATGGTCAGCTCGTTACTGGACATGCAAGCATCAATGTGCCGTGATTATTACTTCTCATGTTGCCACTAAGCAGCACGAAAACATATTATTTTATACAACATAACTCGTTTGGAAATTGAAATAGTCTAATAGGCTATAAATGTACATTGTTTAAAATACAATTTAGATTCGGAGCAAGCCAGTTTGTGTACTTTTATTCTGTTCTGCTATTAGTCTACCTGAATGAAATTAACCATGTCTTATATGCACAATTGGTAGCACTGGTTACATGGTAATTCGAATCGATCCATGGATGGTTGATTCATAGTATGCCGTGAACTCGCAGCTGTTAGTTTTGTTTTTATATAATAAAGCACGAAAGTAATCGATATTTGTATAATCCGTTACATTTTTATTCACGGAATAGTCTTAATAAACCCAACTCCAGTTGACAAATTCCATCAGATAAATTCGCTCCTGCTGCGCAGTCGCAAATCTATCGATAAACTCGTAAACTCTCGTGGATTACCTATGATAATCTCGTTTTTAAAATCGGGTCCCGAGACATTGGGACTTTATCCTATGCTTTTATAAAAATTAAAGTTAATGCTCATTCCAATAATATCTCTATAAATACGTTTTTATTTATACCTTCTGCTTGCTCTGAGTTTTACCTCTCCGTTCGTAGGGACTTATGCAGCCTATACCGCCCGGGAACTTGCTTCGATTTTAGTATGCACAAATCTCGGTTCCGAATAGTATGTTTTCCCTTTCTTTATAATGATGTATTTATTTACTGCAAAATCTGATGATTTTTTAATTTTTACTTTATCTCTGGCTGAAGTCTTGGATCTATAGGGTACTAGTCATTATAAATTTTCTCAGGACATCATTTTCGCTATTATAGTACAGTATTAAAGACTGACATGTGGCTAACAACATAGAATAGGGATAAAGCTTGTACTATTCGATTTTAACCCTAGACATTTAAATAACAATATGGAACAGGATCGATAATGATTAATCCGATTGCCCAAATGCATATTCTGAACAAGTGACAAACAGAAAAATAGGCCTATTGGATAAGATTTCCGCTGTTCGACATAGGCTATCCATTTGCTGACAGCTTTACATTAATTGACTTTGTACATATATATTTTTATTAATTTACTCTGGACTGTAACCACATTTTATTTATTTATTTCCCTTTCATTTCCCTATATATTTTTTCCACTGGATATTGTTCATGTTTTAATGATTTCTAGGCATACTTGGAAAGGGTATAAGGTGGTTAAAATTCTAGTAGGCCTATTGTAGAGGACAATCACTCTAGCTTTTCAAACTAACAGAAAGAAAATTACCCATCTGCTTCCTAAAAACTGACGTAACATAAGGGCAAATAAAATATATGGGAATATAGCAAAATATCTTCCTAAATATTTTAAATGAGGGTTCCGGATGATATTTTAACGGAAATGTAATGTAATGTGAAATATGGTTCAAACTGAAAAGTATATCGGCATATTAAGTGCTACTCACTTGTAAGTATAAATATATATCACATAACTTGTAGCATAGCTAATCTATTGCTATTTTTTAATAACTTAATGTAACAAATTACAGTGGATTTCGAATGTTGACACCTTCAGAGAAAAGATTAGAGCATTGATGAAGTGTAAAGGCATGAAAAGCATGAAAGGGAAACAGACGTACGGTACCGGTAACTGAATAGAAATAAGGGAGTATCTTTGATATAGGACACATTTTATTAGCTCTCCTACTATACAGAGAAGTTCGGGAGCTAACTCAAAAGAAATCCTTTTCAAAAAGAAACCGTATTGAATCCTAAAGGTTCTGGTCGCAAGAGTCCTCCCACCATATACTCGCGTCTCAAATGTAGAGTTGATATAAAAGTATGATGTAAAATATTTTTCACTGATACAAACTTTATGACTCCTGAATTCTCATAAGCAGCGCTAGCAAACGGCTTAGTGATATCCTCTCTCTGGAAGGCGTCGTCTGGGTACTTCCAGTTAATGGAGAAGAAAGAAGAAAAAGCTACCAGTGCTCACTATCACCACTACTTGGAAATCATACCACGAGATTGGGTGTACTATTTAATCTATCGCATAAAATATAATGCATGTCACATAAACATCTCGATTAGATCATAAAACTAAGTCGTAAAATGCGTATGTCAGTTTAGGTAAGAATTTGATAGTATTGTTCAGTGTATACTTCATCACAAGAGTGTACTTAGAAATGAATGCTTTGCTGTAGCTTTGTTATAAAAGTAACACAATTGCATAGAATATTAAAATAGTATATTGCGATACAAGTGCCGTAAGACCCGTAAATGCCTTTACGGCCCGTGTGTTGCATGCTATTTTTTGCACGATGATTATTTATATCAATTTAATTATATTAATTGTGATATTACCTGAAAATATTGTGTAAATACATTCTTGAAAATAGATGTTTACTTCAGAAAGTGATTCGCATGTGTTTGTTGTTATGGGAACCGAATATTTGTCCTGGGGGCCGTGTCCATAAAGGAAGTGTATGAGGAAGTGTATGAAGTGTATCGTAATGAATTATGACGTGGCGCTTGGACCGTAAGTAATTTAACCTCATCGCAACGCCCTTAGCAACACGATTGTGTGGGAATGTCAACTTACGATCCATGTAAACAACTTTCGTAAGTAACACTTACTAGCTAAGGAGTGCAAAATAGTATATTATGCAACGAGTCTTTAAGGTCATTTTTAAAACGCGAGTTTGTTTATGAAACGAGCAATTGTCTTAATTGCCATTATAGGCATGATGCACACGAGCGTTTTTGTACGACCGTATTTAAAATGTCTAAAGTTTTGAATTTTGTAATACTGGTAAAACAAACGACTCTATTTCATTGACCATTCAACTGTTAGTTCTAGTCTTATGTGATAGATGGCGGTCGATAAAGACATGCAGAGAGTAGGGCTTCGCTTGGACATTTTAACTAAAAGCAAGGCACATTAAAACACAAGAAATTAAGTCAGTACATTATAAGATTAAAATTAACATGAACATAATTTATTTTATTTTAAATACAGATTGTTGACTATGCAGTTTCAGTTTCTGAAATTGTCTCGCGTACGATATTAAACGATATATGTTACGTCGCATGTATGAAGCGTATTATAGTATGGTAGAACCAAAAATATGTTTAAGATCGGTAAAATAATAGACCATATAAAAATAATTTTTTTATGTGACAAAAAAAAATCTGAAAGGGGCTTCGTCCTTTGGTTAGAGATTATTAAAATATATAGGGTTCACCTGCCACTTCTGTTTTACCTAACTTATCTGTGACTTTGATCGTTATCCCAGGTGTTATGTTTCACAGTCTTGGGATTGACAGGAGTAGCCACCTCAATCACCTGATCTCGCCTCTATGGGTACCTCTTCGGCGGAAACGAAACATTTTTCACTGACGGAAACTGCAGAAAGCCTACTTGTCATCGTAATTTAAACTGACAGATCATGACAAACTAGGAATTTTTTAGCACACCATACAGCCGTACATACGTAGGCCTAAGTTTTATAGATACACACAGTTAAAGAAAGATATTTCGAGCAAAGTTCGTAAGAAAAAATATATTACCAACTAAAATTTATTAGAGTAGCATTTCTCTTTGCCCAAATGGGGCATATTATATCAAAAGTATTTTTTCTCCTATCCATGAAATATTTTAAAAGGAATTTACATTTAATACATAATTTCAGTGATGCACATATTATAAAACAGTAGGCTACATGAAAATTCTACCTGTACAATTATACCTGTACAATTATACCAAATAAAAGAACACACAATGTAAAGAGCTTTAAGGAAACATATTTTAATTTATCCACAACACTAAAAACACATTTTCTATCTATATACGGTAATCAAAACATTTAAAAGTGCGAAAATCACTTCTAACTGCCCAGTATTTTATCATGTACTTCGAATTTTAACATATACATTTCAAAAATTTGTAAACTTAAACCAATAATCTCTTCTTATAAACATTACTTATAGGAAGGACATCTATATTGCAAACATATTAAATTTGCAGGTAGGCTACCGATAGTTTATTTGTTCACTACTACAGTAATGATAGAGAATTTCATCTCTAATAGGCTAGTACATTTTAGAGTTTGCTACATAGTTTCTTGCATTTTCCCGCATACTTTCCATTTTATTTTTTGTTTTAACTGCCTAGGTTATAAATGGATTGAAATGGATTGCTAAAAACAGGTATTTTTAAACATTACACAGCGTAAAAGATTCAAAGAAAAAATGAAAAGATTGTGGTTTTACTTTGCTTCCCGCGGATTCACATAAATGATAGGATGACAGTGAAATAAATCCGAGCCCCCCTCCCCCACAGGAGTCCAGTATTGATATTAATGATTAAGGGAGAAACTTAGAAGCCATCTAGACAAGTATTCTGTTCCTTCCTGGATTCTAGCCTGCTATCATCGGGAAGAGTTTCATTCGTTCTCTTTTCCTTTGTTTTTTAATTCATTCCTTTTTCTACTTTACTTTCGTTTCCTTCATTTCTGTCTTTCACTTTTTCAATCATTCACTCTTTCTTCCTTTCTTTTTTCCTTTCTTTTTTCCTTTCATCCTTCCTCCAGTTCTTTTTTAAAAATCTCCCTTTCTCCCATTCTTTCTTTTCTTTCTTTCTCTCTTTTCTCTCCTTTCTTTCTTTTCTTTCTTTCTTTCTTTCTTTCTTTCTTTTTTTCTTTCTTCCTCTCTTATTTGTGATTTTTAACTTAGCCTGTATTACAAAGTATCAGAGAGCACGACAAAATTTCAAGTGTACTTTATGGATCTGAAATGAATTCATGAAGTAAGGCTACCATAGCATCTTTGTTGGAATTCTATTCTAAAACCATGCTTTAAAACTAATGTATTAGATATTACTATACGTTTAAGTGCCTGTAGAAGTACGGTGCTCTATTTAAATTCTCATATTTATTCATTTTTTCCGTGGAATTTCATAAATCATGAACAACTTTCCAACTTAGAAAAAGTCTAAAGGATACTAAATTTTGAACAATCATAACGAACAAAGGCACTGTAGGCCTAGAGTAATTTTTTAAAAAGTAACAGTGTTTCGTATATATTCAGAATAGGTTCTTATATTATGTCATATTACGTAATTAGCTTTATAGAGACGGAAATTACTGCAAGTTATACATATGAGATCTCAGGGGTGAGTCCTTTATTTGATGTAAATTGTTTTGATGTTTGTATGCATAATTACATTTAAATTGAGCACCTTTTTTGGCAAAAATGATAGCCTGCACTTTTTGCATTTTTTTAACATTTGGACCTAAAATTCCTAGCTCTAAATATTATGCATGTTGTGGATTACTTGCAGTGTTTACTAGAAAGGTTAAGTGAAAACAGTGTGAAAGGTTCGGCTTTATTTTTCATAGCTCATGAATAAACGTCAATAAATACAGCCTGAGCAGGCAGTGTAGCAGATAAAATTATAGTGAGGCAGGAAATTTAATCTATTCAAAATTCATGTCCATAATCGGAAATAACATGGAGTCGGAAGTATGCATGCTATGCTGTTCAGATTATGTCGCATACCCTCATGGCAACCGATATCATTAATTTTAAAATACCTCCTGTATCCTGAATTATTGGCAAACCCGAAATATGTAACCTTTTAAACATCTAATTATTATTAAATATACGTAGTAAAAAAATGCTGTACAGAATAATATTTAATATATTATAACGGTGAATATTTTAGGAAATGAATTTAAAAATATGTCTTCACTAAATTAGATTACTATACTCTCATACAATAAATAGGCTTGCGATCTCTTATTCAAGATTTAATACATAATTTTATTGTTATTTATCACCATTATTATTATTATTATTATTTGTATTATAATTATAATATAATTATATTATTATTGCACGATTGCTTACCATAGCTGAATTAATGCAAAATTTAACAAAACTTACATAACTTTCGTTAATTCGTTAATGAGAATTGAATAAAATATACCCTAATGAAAAATTTATTTGAGAAATTTTAACTCTAGAGATTGACAAAATAATTTATGTGACCATTAAATAATTTCTTGAAGATAGTACTTAAAAGGTAATAAAATATTAAATAAATTCAACTGATTCCTAGTAAAAGTATAAATCTTGAATGAACGTACATTTAAAGAATGCGACTGGGAAGAAAACGTTTTCAATTAATCAAAAACTTTTTAATCAGCTTTTAAATCTTTGTTGTACTATTTTGCCTTTTCGTATGTCGTAATATTTACAGTTTCCCAAGTATACTGAATATTGACTCATTTTAATGAACTAACTGAATTTTTGTAAACTAATTAAAATGCAAAACTTATATTGACTAATTGTGTGAAATTGTTCTTGAAATCAGTAGCCATTTTTACAATGACTTAATGCTACGATTAATCTACGTGAACGATATAGGAGCAACGATGTAGTTAAACTATAGTATATTCTGTTTTACGACATTCTGTGTGTTTGCAATTATTGCAAAAACAAGAGATCACCAAAGAAGAAAGCATCATAACTGATTCATTGTCCATCTTGAATCACCATATTTACTCCAAAAATTATTGCGAGCTTCTATTTAGAAGAGTAAGGATAAACTGTTTATATTTACGTACGCCATGTATTTAATAATTTTATTGTCTTGTAGATGGAATTGGTAAACTGTGTCCTATGGCAACTTGCGAAGAGGCATCCGGCTTCATTTATGTATATAATAAATTATTTATTTCTTCTTCTACATATTCTGATCACTATTGAATACTTTAGATCATTTCAGATATACTAGGTATCATTTGAAGGCACGTGGCCAGTAAAGTTCTAGTTGAGCTGGAGTTACTAAAAGGAACAGTAGCTCAAAGAGGATAGTGTAAGCTCGAAAGGGACGGCCTCTGAGGGAACTCGTTAATAGAATGAAGGGCCTTAGAATTAACTCAATAAGGGAATACTGAATGCAAGTGATGGATTGCACCATCAGATCCTATAGACTTGGGTCTATATCTAAATCTACCAACTAGGGCTTTATATGGTGAAGGGCTCATATGGATGCATTCATAAGGGCGATTAGTAAGTCACTGAATTGAAAGCGAAGGAAGGAGCGTAATTGAATTTAAAGGGAAAGTTATATTAGGGACTAGTAAGGGAAGATTTTTTTGGAATGTTCCTAGGGAAGGAAAGGCAATTGAAGTTAGTTATAGTGATTGGATATTAAAGGGAAATGTCAGCTATGTTATAAATTCGTTTAGTCATAAATTTAGCCATGAGTGTTCAAATAATGCAGTTCCTAAAAAAAAACATATTTTTTACAATGCAGCAATTTCACAATATAAATTCTTTTATATTGAGAGGTGGGAGTTGAATGCATAGACAAACTGATCATTCTCTCCCTTTTCGATTGGACTCGTCCAAATCGTCCAGCGGGTACTGCGATTTGCGACTGCTGCTTCGTATGGTTACGCGGTCTGTTGGTTGTCGACGAACGATCGCACGATGCTGCCAACACCATTATTCGTCTTCCATGCCGGCAGTGCAGCTTACTGTTATACTGCACTGTTACATTGACTGCGGCTTGTACAACAATGGGACGTGCTAAAATTAATTCTATAACTCAACAAATAACACATTTTGTACAAATAGTCTAAATAATGCATTATACTATCCATACAGTTAGCTTGCGGAGGTGAGGCGGCAGCCGTAGCGGAGCGTTGTAGAATAATTTTGATATCAGTAGGAATCTTTTCATATAATATGACCACTTAATTCTATCACCGTGAGGTTGCCAACATTGTTTAGTTCCAATATGACAAATACCGCTTCTCCCTGCCCGCAGAGCACCAGTGACTACCCGGCGAATTACGCAGTACACACCACTTCACATCGCCACTTTTAGGTTAATTTTGTATCTACTTTTTTGTGACATTTACATATACTTCGACTAAACATAAAAAATTGCAGGTTTTCAAAAACAATATAACATGATATTTGTGAATTATTGGTGGTGATAAAATAAATAAATAGACAGCAGTACCAACTATGAATCCCCAACAGTGCTCACCAGTTTGCTTGATTAGGAATTATAACATTATATATATATAATTGTCCTACGTAAGATATCGCCAATATTAAATTTCAGCGAACAATAGGCTACATGTATAAATTAATATTTATTAACTGATCGTGTTTTGTCCACAGGAAACAGCTACATAAATTAAATGTCACGCATGACTTTTAAAAGTACTGTGACAATCTAAAATGCTAGATCTTAATCAAATAATTTAATTTAAATATATTTTATTAATTATATATTACATGTTCTCGTTAATTAGTCACTGTGAATGCAACTCGTGGATTGGAACCCCCTAGATAAATCGATAATAATTTATTGGCTATTTGAAGTCACTCGTGCATTACCTATGATAAAGATACAGATGGAGTTTATTGTATACTTGACAGGCTGTGCATATTAAGGATTTATTAAATTTAGTGGTGCGGTTTGTATAGGAATATGGAGTCTGCTTGAGGTAACTCTATTGGAACCATCGTTAGTTTAGGCCTATGTTTTGCATGAAGGTGAAAGATTTCAACAAGTATACGGGACTTTTACTTTTAATAATTTTAAGAGTTAGCACTGCAAAGGCAATTATCTTCGGTTATTTTGTTTTACCCACTTTACTTGCTGGTGTGATATGCTAATTTTTTTTTCACGCGTTACATACGAAGCTACTTGCAGCAAGCATTTTGTACAAGTTAATTTTATTCTTGTATTTCATATGTCTGAAAGATCGTTATTTACAACTGATGCGTAGTAAAGAACTGGAAATAGCCTACTAGAGTTTGAATGAACATTTTCCGTATGTTTGTCGGTAAATAAGATAAATGACGCCGGATTTGATGAATTATTGAAGGAGAGTGGGAGAAAGAGAGGAGAGAAATAGAAATGAGATTTGAGGGATGAGATTGTGGATATTAGAGACCGGATGTTAGACATCAACAGGCAGACAAAACGGCAGTAAAATTTTTAAAATGTGAAGTAAAATAGGCACTAACGGTACCTTTTAATTTTCAAAATAAGTTTACGGTAATAGCAGTATACAGTAGGCCTATGAAGGATGAAAATTGCGCGGGATGTATGCTGTATTTTAAAACAGCTTTGTAGAAAGTCTTACAACCACACTTTAATTAATTAAAGCAGAATACCTGAGCATGTAATGAATAAACAATTTTAAAAATCAAGATTGAGTTTCCAGTTTCCAAAATACTAGCCTTAGTGGACAGGTACAGCAACCTGAGAGTAGACTACATAAAGGTGGCTGTCCGTGTCTTCAAGTTATTCACATCCCAACATTCACACGTGTTTGAAGCCGATTTAAAAAAAAAGTTATTGGAAGCTTAAGGAAGGAATAGAGATGTTAATGGCCTCATTTTCTTGAACTGTCGTAGGTGACTGACCCTGTACAATAAAATTTTGTGAAAAACAAATACAACCCCATGAACAAATTTTAGCTCGCTGGAACTTAAAAAGAATATAATTAACTTTTTAAATATAGAATGACAGTGCAACCCATTCATAAAATATCAGTTACCGTACAGTACAATTTAACTGTTATAATGTAATACAATATTATTTTTGAAAATCATGTCAATAAGAAAAAAATTATTGGCTGTACACAACCAAACTATTAATAGTATACAGGCCTATGGACTTATATTATGTCATCTGTAAGAATAAAATATATGCATTACGCCTTAGGCCTACATCCAAATTCTAAATTGATCGTCTTGGAAATGGTGGATTATATTAGCAATTTGCGGGTAACCCGTCTGGAACTATTGTGCATATGGTTAAACTGTTTATTTACTTAAGATGTACTGTGAACTTCACTCTGTCCGTTAGGTTACAAATTTGAGATACGGTGACACAATATTTCCTACCGAAATAAACCAAGGTTCTTCTGAGTCAACAGTGTTAATTGTGAATAGCAATATTTATATAGTAAAAGCCTGGTTAACTTCGTACTTCTACTGTCCAAACTACCAACCTTATTATAATAATTAATTTCGTTTCCTCGCAAATAATTTTATGAACTTTCCACCTATTACAAAACTTTCTTCTTCAGCTTTTACAAGGTTAAAGTATTAGACAAGTTAAGCAAGCATCTTGACGGCTTAAAGAGATTCCCTCTAAAATCTTAGAAGATTCTTATGAAGATAGGCATCTCTAAGTGAATACTAAAAATGAGAGAGATGTGAAGAGATGGAATTTGGTTCGTGAGTAGTATTTTTCTACTTTCTGGCGACAATAATTGATGACTCTCGTTATACGCGGGCTCCGGACCACTTATATCTGCCCGGCCGGCAGCGGTAGAAGAGAAAGAAAAAAGGCGAATGGAAAGTAAAGAAGTAGAAATGTGGAAATATAGATCAGCACACCACACACTGACAAGCTGGAGGTAAAATACTGCAATCACCTGGTGCCACTGGCAAAGTACATAGTAAATCACATGAATATAGTCCCAACCTTGATATAGATTTCATTTCTGCTCTGTAACACATTTCCATTCAAATTCTAGGCACTGAATATCCCGTAGTCTTTTATAGAAAAAAGTTCACCACTTCTACAGAAACCGAACGGAGGTGCAACCAAAAGAGTTACTTAGAAATTGAGATTTGACCATAAATACAGAAAGTCTTTGAAATTCATGCAAATATAAGGAATGTGTTTCAGAAATCTGTTCTGTAGAATATACGCCATCTCAACTTCTAGTCCATCCAACATTGCAACTGTGTTAATTTTACCACCCAGCTGGAAATTAATTTGAATGTAGATACGTACCATTAAGACTTGTAAACTATTTTAAATTTATTATTTTATCTGAGAGACTTAAGGCCGTAAGGAGGTAAGTTTTGCGATAATACATAATATTTTTTTGTTCTTAAAATATTTCTGCATAGGCCTATTTTATTCATTTGTCACATTTTAACGGTCTATTTCTGAGAGATCTTAAATATTTTGATACTTTCGTTAAATCAGACATTTAGGCCTACAGCATATTTAGTTAAGTGAATGTTTTCAGAACTGACTGTACAATAATCGACCTATGTAGCCTAATGTTTTCGGAACTGATTGTAACATTAAATCGTCGTTTCACTTAATTAGTTTTCAATTTACTAAAATTTGTTGTATTGGCCTTGTTTTTTAAAACCTTTGTAATGCAATTTATACACTTTATATATTTTTTGTAATTCATACTGTAATTCAGCTAACAAGAGAACGCATAGTATTAAAATTACTAGAATGGTGGAGCATATTTCATAGAATCCGCTGCATATTTTGCGAATTTTTGAGCAAATACGTATGCATATTTCATCTTCTGATAGAGCATTAACTTCCGGGCCTTAGTAATTAATAGTAAATAGTAAACACTATTGAACAATAGTGAAAAGTATAAGCTCCTCTATAAAGATTAGGCGCATTTGCTACTGTTTTAACAAAAGAAGTTAAAAAAGTTTAGACCGTTAATTCTTGAATTCTTAATAGGTGCTAGAAGTATATTCAATGTCATTCCAAACATGTGGAAAGCTACTTTTTTCCGAGAAGGATTTGTGCTGATTCCCTTCGTTTAAGAACTGTTTTCATGGGGAAAGATAAAAGCATAGCCTAAGCATGCTAATGGATGCCGGATTAATGTACGGAACACAACACAATGTGTGAATTTTGTCACCGGATACAATAAACAGCGAAATCCATCAAACTGCCCTCATTGTTATAACACTATTGTAGAAACAAAACAAAAAGGTTTCGCAGCAGGGGAGAACACGCACCAATTGTCAAACTGTTTCATTTCCCCTCTTGAGTTTTCACACGTGTCATCACTAAACAGTGATATTGATTTCGTTTTGTAATCGTTTTGCTTTTAATTCAGAATCTCCGGTTAAACGAATGGATAGTTCATGGAGTAGTCTAGTTCATCATCAGAAGGGGCGGATTTTTATGACCTAAAAAATAGGATACATTCATGCATTTATGACCTAAAAAGTATTAAAATATGACCAATAAAATTTAACAAATGACTTTATCACTCACACACTGTGTAAATTTTGTTAAAGATTCATTACAATTCATTTTATTAAAATATAATGTTAATTATTTAAAATATCTGTAAATTCTCAAAAAGTATCGTTAAAATGCAAAATTTACAAAATATAATATGAAACTTCAAAATTTCTTTAATATGCACACAAATATGCAAAAAATATGACCTAAATATGCATATTCATATTAAATATGCTACAATAGTTTAAAATTTCCTAAATATGCAGTTATATGCACAATAAAAGCCGTTCCATTTTCACCAGGATGCTTGGAATCGGGTTTAAATTAATCAGAAACCTGAAATTATGCAAAGGGGAAAAATATGTCATGTCATAGAAATCCGCCCCCTAATCATCAGATTTGGCGAACTTAGAATGTGAGAGTTAGACAACATAGATCACTTCATGTTTTAACGTTAAAAAAAGAATAGTAAAATTAGTGGATGCTATACAATCAAAGCAGTTTTAATCGGACATATACATGTTTTCATTGTTTGCGAATAAGCTCCCAGTTGAAAATATGTCGTAGGTCTGGCTTCCAAATATTTATTTCCGGATTTCCTGCAAAACTCAATTTTTTTATTGACTATGTTTATTTATTTAGTTCTTTATTTACAACCTGCGTTTGCTCTGAGAGTATATCGTATTGAATAATCAACAGCTTTAGATTATAGAAAAACACAAAATTTTTTAATAGATGAATAAATATATGTTGTTACACAGGATGCAGTTTTTACGACAAATATAAAAAAAATGCCATTCTATGAAGATGATTGCTGAAACACTGCAATAGCATTCCTAACTTTGCAGAAGATAGTTCTCTACTTTTTTAAGTCTAGGACCCGCTTCGAAGAATAGGTCACTCTACGTGACCCACAAGCTAAATAGTGAATTAAAAATAAGTTATTTTAATTTAAAAAATGCCCAAATGGGAGTAAAGGAAAGGGAATGTGGTCACCATGTATGTGCTTTCTTTGTTCCTGAGTTGACAAACATTCGGGCTCCTATACACACGCAGACACATGTGTATTATTCTGAACCAGATTTTTATTTTTTTCACAGAAGAGATCTCATAGGGTATTAATGCTGAAAACTCGAATTAGAATTTCAGGACAGAGCATAAAACTACTTCTACCCATAGCATGGCGGATAGAGAGAGTCAAAATAGTCTAAACTGCACTTGAATGCGTGTCTTTTTGGTTTGTTGTCATGCAGACACTGAATTCGATAATGTTGAATTCTTATGTAAATTATAACTTATATTTTATCACGTATTTTATGAAACTAGTAGGAACCTGCACCTCGCCCACGATTATTTACTCATCTGCTAGATGTTTTATTTAATCTATCTATAATAATAAGAGGAAGTGTTTGTTTGACTGTCTGTCTGTCCACGATGCCCATTGAAATCTACTGAACGCAGAGATCTGAAATTTTAAACATAGTTGGACTAAAGGGAGAACGGATGCACCTTGAAGCAGGAATTTTAATTTTAGCTTTCGTTCATGAGTTATGAGTGAAAACGGGCAGAAAACGTGCATTTTTTTTGCTTTTTCGAAGCATCAGCTTTCTGTAATACATTTTAATGTCAAATCAATTGCAGTTGGCTTTGGCTATTTTTGTCATACCTTGGAAATAAAAGCATCGCGATCGCTTGAAAGTTGTAATCCCACGCTGGTCGATTCATTTGTATAAAATGTCAAGGCACGCAGATATCTGAAATTTTCAACATAGTCGGAAGAGGGATAATGAATAGCGTATAAGCCTAAATGGACAAACATTGATCGATTTAGACGGAACCCACTATGCAGGGGTGTTCTGGGCCAGGAAACTCCAATCAGAGGTTTTTTCCCATGCTGCGCTTTCTAATCGTGAAATTCAATTCAAAGACATATTTTTAGCTGTTTAATTAATTATCGTTTTGTTTAGGTTTATGAATGTTTCGCGTGCAAGTGTAAATAAATATGTTTTAATTACTTTGCTCTTAATTTTTTATCTTCCAATTAATTATCGTGGGCAAAGCCATGGGGATCTGCTAGTAATTTATATAAAGGAAAAATAATTAAAACACATTTATTAACATTGACATCGCTTTTACAAAAATTTCAGCAATTACACAATTTTATTCTCAATTATATTGTTTTACATATTAAACATAAATTATTAAAACGAACAAAACGAACCTTGTTGCTGCCATATGGTCATACAGATTTGAATTGAAACGATTAAAACGTACCACAGATTCATGAACCTTACCCATATAATTAAAACGATAATTAAAAAGCCCCCCCCCAAAAAAAGCACGTTAAGTGAGCCGCCTGGGGGAAAAAAAAAAACGTTTTCAGATTCGAGTTCCCTAGCCCCAAAAGCTCGAATAGTGAGTTTCGTCCAAATCATGCAATGTTTTCCTGTTTAGGTGTGCGTTTATGATCCACTTCTGTTCATCTATAAAAAAAAAAAAAAAACTAGCTTCGCTCTTATGGGGGCTCAGCCCCCAAACCCCTGCTGAGGTTCTCGGGAAAGGTTTTTTAAAAGATCTATGGGAGATAGAGTGCGTGTGTTTAGTTTGCTGTATTGGCAGAGCCCTATGTGAACTCTGCCATGGAAACCGATCCCTTTTTCGCGGTTTTTTAGAGCTAAAAAGTAAAAATAAACTTTTTGGAATTTTCCTGTGGTTTACAGCCTAAACAATATGTGTACCAAATTTCCAAGTTTCTAGCTCATCTGGAAGTGGGCAAACACTAATGTCAGTGAGCCAAGCCCTTTTTCGGGGTTTTTAGGGCTAAAAATTGAAAAATAAAAGTTTTGGAATTTTCCTGTGGTTTTCAGCCTAAAAGCTATATGTGTACGAAATTTAAAGTTTCTAGCTCATCTGGAAGTGGGCAAACATTAATGTGAGTGAGTGAGTGAGAGTGAGTGAGTGAGTGAGTGAGTCAGTCAGTCAGTCAGTCAGTCAGTCAGTCAGTCAGTCAGTCAGTCAGTCAGTCAGTCAGTCAGTCAGTCAGTCAGTCAGTCAGTCAGTCAGTCAGTCAGTCAGTCAGTCAGTCAGTCAGTCAGTCAGTCAGTCAGTCAGTCAGTCAGTCAGTCAGTCAGTCAGTCAGTCAGTCAGTCAGTCAGTCAGTCAGTCAGTCAGTCAGTCAGTCAGTCAGTCAGTCAGTCAGTCAGTCAGTCTGCAGTCAGTCAGTCAGTCAGTCAGTCAGTCAGTCAGTCAGTCGTGTGGCTTTATATTATAGGGACATCAGATCTCTGCGTGTCTTGATGTTATAAATAAAGGAATAAGTACGGCAACCGAGCAAGGTAATCTTCAATTAATTTCACAATTGAATTTGGTCTTGTTTGTAGGTTGGCGTTGGATGTGCACGGAAACAAGAGTCAAAATTTTATATTAGGTAGATGTAAAAATAACAAAATAGAGGTTACGGTTTTATAATATGAAGTAGACGTATTCTGAATTCGCCACTGCATTGGGGCGATCGGTTCGCTATTTTCTCTCTTCCTCTTTCGCAAGTTGCTGTAATAGTTCCCTCGGGCACCACTACGAGGCTCCCAATGACAAATGGAAGACCGAAACTAGGAGAGCCTAATGATGCGTCACCTCACTCCACAACCTCCAAAAGAAACTAGTGGATGCTTTCTATTGTTATATTATGCTATTATACCATTAAGGTGTCTACCAATCCAAGCAAGACTTGGCAGAAGAATTAGTGCCCACCAACGCCACCTTCTTTTGCAAAGCAACGGGCCCGTAGCGAAACTTCTTCAACACTTGTTTATTTTCCTCTGCTAAGGTCACTTTTCTCAGGAACTTAAGGTAACAAGAAATTCTTACCAGACTAGAAGAGTTGTAACAAAACTCTATGGTCAAAAAGGAAATATTAGTAGAAGATCGTATGTTATATAAGATTTTATATGTGACGTAATTTATATAATATTTTGAAGGATATTAGCCCATAAATTATTGACCAATCCAGAATAAGAATATATGGGATTTCAGCCAATCGCAAGGGTCTATCGTCATAATTTTATCGTTTTAATTTATCACATTCATTTTATAGCAACTACGTGCAATTGTTTTGTATGTAAATTCACAAAGACTGAACACTCAGTAAGCCTCTTACCCGCAGAGTGGGGGAAGGAGCAGTACATAGGAAAAGGATCCAAAGTCAGTAAACTGGGGCTCGCATGGATTAGACTCAGTGCGTGGTGAATGATTAAGATCACAGATGAAAACGGAATGAGAATTTGTCCCGTATGTAAGGGGGAAGAGCCATGGTTTCACATTTTGGCAAATTGTGAAGGTTTGGAAAATTGGAGGGGAAAATGTCTACCAGTATATGGAATCAAATAGGGAGCAACGAACATGTTAGGAGTTACTGGCGAACAAAAATGTTGAGGAAAGCTCTGGGAAGATTTTAATGAAGGCGAGACAGCTCAGATTTGAGAAATCGGCAAATTGGCAAATTTCAGATCTAAGAACCAATGAGCTCCGAGATTGATGTGAAGATATGAGGAAATTTTTTTCCTTTATATAGGTTGTACCCTCCACTCTTCATGAACAGTTGCCGTTAGAGATTGAAAATATATGAATTGTATTAAATTTATTGTAGTCAAAAGTGAACGTGCCCGATTGATTACAAGATTATGGTTACTTCCTATACCATTCGTTACGCCAAATGTTTTTCAATTATTTGAAGGGAGCTACATACTCTGGGTGAGCCGATCTCTTATTGGTTTGAGTTCAAGCCGACATCCGACCACATCCAATATTTTGTGAACAACGCTCAGGGGAGCGGTGAAAAGGGTGGAGTATGGAAACATTTTATTGCAGTGGCTGGAAAGCGTTGCCACCGTATGTCATGACCAGCCCCTGGATGAGTCCGACTCATATTGATTTGATGTCAAAAGTCTGGCTCTCAAACATTAACCTATGAACACAAGTCGGTTTCAGTTTCAGGATCGAAGAACTGGGGAGAATAAGAAACACACAAAGTGGAGGGTTGGATGAAATGCCTTGTAAATAGTGTCTTATATATTATACATACACCCATTTGAAGTGGACAGAGAAGATGGACAACAACCGAAAGTTATTTCCTTTATCGAGCAAGGTTAAGATTAATTCTGAAATGATTAGGCCTATTTTCTCTGAACGAATCTAGAGGCTCTTAGCAGTAGGCCTATCCGCCATCGTGAAGTAAAGGGGCGGCGCAGGGGTGGGGACTGGGCATGGCCTAGCCGGTTTAGAATCCCCTTACCAACATGAACCGCTGCGCATTATCCTATCGGAAAGATTCCGTGCGCTCGGCTGTAGGCCTACACATTTCATGCTCATGTCAACAATTTTTATATACCTGTAGCTTACTACTACTTGTTCTCAAAAATCTTACTCGATATATATCGACCTTTGAAATTGGAAAGGAAAATTCCTACTGTAGTCTGTTAGAATTAGATTTTGACCTTTACAACATGCTCTGTTCACATCTGGATCAATAGAAGTAGGGAGGAAAATATTGCAGTGGTCTTTCGCAATCGGCTTCACAAACAATTCAAAATAGTTTCGCAAACGGGCGGTGTATGTTTTCGCTAACATGCCGCATTTCTTGTTATATTTCGGAAACGCGTTTTTATCGTTTTTTTTTTTCATGGCTTAGGCTGCAATATGACGAGAAAGGTATAATCTAATATCCTTTTTCAAAAACTTTACCAGCACTCAGAACCTTCCATTTAGAAGTAAAGTAGGCCTATCCATTCGATAGCTGATTAATTTCATATTGGTTCAAAGGGGAAAGTATTTACTCGAGAAAGGTTGTTACTCCTTATACCACCAATATGAATAAATAATGAAAGTATAAACTAAGCTTAAAAAACACATCCTGGTGAACTTTGTGGAAACAATTCCAGTTTGTTACATTATAGACATGTAGTTAACAATACATTCAAACTTGAAAATGTCAATAAAAACTTATTGCTATTTTTAAGTTTGAATGTATTGTTAACTATATGCTTATAATGTATTAAACTGTAACTGTTTCCACAAAGTTTACCAGCGTGTGTTTTTTAAGGTTAGTTTTTACTTTCCTTATTTATTCATATTGGGGGGAATAAGGAGTAACAACCTTTCTCAAAGAAATATTCATTCGATGTATTAGAAAATTGCAAAAATTCAATACTTAAAAAATACATTTTCATGATCGACTATTATAAGAATGGAATTTTCTAGTATCTTGACATTGCTTCTTGTGAGGGACATAATATCTACTAAGCCCTGTGTTAATCTCACTGCTGTTAAAATCAATGTGGTGTAATGTGCTCGCCTAGTGATTGCAAGCATATAAATCCGTATTACCACTCATTGCCGCCCCGTTGCTCCTCCAGGCTTTACACACATTCTTTACGAGGGGAATGGGGATGACAATGAAATATATCCACCGGATCTGCGCTGCTGGGACCAACTCGATTCCATCTCCTTGTTCTCGGCATCTTTTTTTATGTACCTGCCTCCTCTTTCAATTTTTTTCATTAAAAAAATATTATATTGAGACAGAATGCTTTTAGAAGAAGTAATTTTGAGTAACATTGTCATCTAGATTTCTTACTATGTTAATTCACTTTTGGATTATTTATTTTTTACGTCAAGATAAACAGGTTATTCGTAAGTATAAGTGTATATGAAAAAAAATTGAATCTACGTTTTCTTAATAGGAGTCAAATACCACCAAAAACTCTTTATAATACCAGAAAAAGAAATTTATGGAACTTACCTTATCATTAAATTTTTTTTTGTTTAGGTCTAAAAACTATTAGAAGAAAATCTTAAGGAAGAAAAAACAACTTTGACTACTGAAATTACATGTTTGTTTGTTTGATATTTCACACACTAAATATCCTGTGTCTTTAAAGAAATGTATATAAGCATATTAAATAATAATAATAATAATAATAATAATAGCTTGACTTGCATAATTCATATTTAAGTTTTTAACAAAGAGTAAAAATAAAATAATGAACTAACACAAACAAGGTTTCAATAACATTAAAACCCTTATTCCCCTAATGTTCGGTCTGGAGGACCTTACGACATGCCCCCATACTAATAAAAAAGTTAAGCACTTGACATTCTATCATTTTCCCTTGATGTTAACTGAGGGAAACTCATGAAGGAAGTTCTGTCCTCAGTTAATGCTTAGAATTACGAAATATTAACATTATTTTATGTCCCTGAATGCTAATTTTACTTTAATTTAATTTATTTACTTCTGGAGTAGTAAGCCATTCTAATAACTAGAGAACTTTCACACTTAAAACGTGTTTTTCTTTAAAACATATTTTTCAGTCTGACTTCTAAATTTACTAGGTGATGCAGTTTTTCATCAATCATAATTTTTGAAGCGTAGAAGAGAAAAAATAAATAAACTGTTGAATATCGCTATTTACTTCTATGTTATGTAGATTGGAACAAAATTATATTTTATTTTATACAGGATATTATTAAAACATTCTGAAATATTACAGGAACATAAAATTTAATTAGGAAATTAAAGAGAAGGAAAAAATTCAATCTGGGTCATTTTTCTATGCTTTTGTTATAATTATTTTAGAAATAGCTCTTCAATGAATCAGCCAGTATGCGTGAGGTATGCTCCGCGATTACCGTCGGAAAGGAAGAGAGGAGCAATTGTCGCAGTAATGAAATTTCCCAGCGCAGAAAAATGTTCTTTATGACACATAACGAAACGCGCGATATTCTGTATGCTACTACTAACGTAAACTATCACTGGCACTACACATCACTTACTTAAAATTTAGCTGCCACTACTTAAATTGCAGCAGCTTTCTTACACTTCCACACCTTTCGTTAAACTTCGTTACACTAAAAGGTTCGTTGCCTTTGTTTCTGAAAATTTCGTAATGTAACTCCTACTAAAACTGATTTTTTCGTCATTCTGTATTTACCATCGTATTGTCCCATACGAAATAACACACCCGCGTTTCGTTTATAATCCATTGACTACTCTGCCATCTGTTAGGTTCAGTCAGCACGTAGTCATGCTTGCCAAACCAGCAAACCAGCTATAAGGATGGCATAGTGAATGGAATTACTTAATGACGTGAATAAATTTTAACACTGAACTGTGGTCCTTTTTTAATATTATTATTTATTCCTGCCGGCCCATCACATTCATAAATTTATCGACTGTAGCGATAATAATGTTGGTCTTCCAAATGGTATTATAAATAACGCCTGATGTTATTTGAAACGAAGATGGAACGAATAAAACTAAAGAGAATATTTTAAGTGACATGATGTGATGGAATATGTTAGAATATTTGAGGAAATATTATTCCCATAAAATATTAATATTAATAAAGAAAATAAATTTATTCGAATAAAATGTTTTCATCACACTCTTGATGGCCACTTATGCAAGTGGAACACAAAGGAATTTACATTTTTCTACCATCATGGAAGTATCTAAGTTTCAATTTTAGAATTTCAGATGCTGTTTTTGTTGACCATGCCGGTGTCAGTATGGATTCCACTGAGTGATATTCATCCGTCTGAAAATCTAACTGCCCTCCTCTGATTTATTTGTTTTCACTGTTACTTTTCCAAGTGTTCGATAAAAATCTGCAGCGTCATTTTGATTCCCAACTCCCACCATTCCCACTTCCCCCTTCATTCGCACCGAAAACAAGTACTTTTTCACAAGTAAGCTCAAACAACCGTTCCGTTTGTATTTATAACAGTAATTTTAAATCTTACATCCTTTTATCTGTTTTAAGCTATTCAGTACACTTTTATTTAGTAAATTATCAATTTGAATCGTAAAAGTTATTTAACTTTAAACACAAAATAATAAATGATATAAAAAAGGACATTGATTTAATTGTTTTTCTTAACGTAATATTTACTTTATAAATTAATTAGCCTATAAATCCCATTTAGAGCAAAGGACTTGCAGGGATGAGCTCCAGAACCTCTAAGTGGGATAAGTTATTCTAGAGTGATACTTTCTATAACCTATATTAATCAAATGTTTTAATGACATGCTCTTAAAGTATGTTTTTGTAAGTTATGTACACTGTTATTTCCTTGTTAAATTCCTATAACTTACTGTACTCTTTGGACGCGAACTTACCATTCAGGAATTTGATAAAAAAGTGTTTTGGATTTTAGGCGGTATTTTAGTATAATTTTCAACAGGGGCGAAAATCTAACGCAACTGACCTTCGTGTGGAAATTGAAATACGAAGAACGATTTTGTGGAATTATGCGTCATGACAAAGAAAAAGGGGTAGGCCTGCCGTATTTCGTCAAAATCTGTCCCGAAACCATTCAGTCCACTCCACATTCCACATAGACAGAGACTCGATCCTGGATTCCGGCGGTGGAAGGCGAGATATCCAACCACTTGGCGTGGTGTAGGCTTTACAGAACAATTTTAGTTTTACTTCACTGAATGGATTTTCAATAGGCCTATAATCTAAACTTAAAAATCAAATCGTGCTGTTTGATTAATGCTGTTAACAAGAAAATAGAATTATGAACTTTTTGTATATATGCCTCGCTATGAACTGTGTACGTACGAATCACTCAAATTATCCTGATTAAATAAATTAATTAATCTACAATTTTTAAACCAGATTTTCCGAGTTTTTAATTATAACCTGCTAACAATTATATTAGAAAGATATTCATATAATTTTAAAAAATGGGAAAGGAAAGAATGAATTTTTTAAATTTCAATCAGTCACAATTTCCACAAATAAGTTACCTAAACAGTTTCTGCATTAAGTTATTCCCTGATATTTGGGCTATGTTGTATAGGCCTACCCTGAATACTTCATGTTTTACTCTTTACTATTTTTAAATAATTATTTTGTAGTTAAAGTGTAAAATAGGGACCACCTTAAAAATAGCTCTAGAAAATTAACATTTTATAAAAGTAACAATCTATTAGGTTTGCAATATTCTCCAATTCTGTAGATTTAATTTGGTACATAAGTGGATCTTATACCTAATATGTAGGTACCAAATTTTGTGTTTGAACGATTGCAAAATGCTTGAATTTAAAATGTTGGTAAAATATAAACAAAGTTTGAAGTTAAACAATTAAGTACTTCCTGTTACGTGTTACATGAATGGCAGGTATGTAACATTACTTGGTTCGTTGTCAATGGTTTTAGATAAAAACCAACTTTTTATCTCCAATTTTAGTAACAGTTTTTCCATTTTGAATACTTCAAAGCACATGTCTATGCGGAAATTACGTATATAAGAAATGTTAATGTAATGGAATGTTGCAAACTTTTGCACATAATAAATTAGAATTTTTTTACAATACCATTATTTTATACACAACTTGCTAGGCAGTGAAACATTATATAAAACTTGTACTTTATGGGCATTAATACATGCTTTAGTGGATTCAAATTAATAAAAATAAATAAAAAAACAAATCTTTGTTTATCAAAGTTATTGAGTACAACAGAACACATTCCAAACAGAAATAACAAGAATCCGATAAATTTAAACTGAAAAGTATGGAGATTTTGAATTATTTTATGATAGCCACTGAACCCTGCATTTTGCCACGCCTCAAGAGCATACCACGTGCGCACTGGTCCACTTAAATGCCCTTAAAATGGTTCCCATCGTCCTAGGAACATAAATCATATAATTATTTTTGGTAACTATAGAAATCAATGCCAGCTGGTGAAATAGGGTTCTGTACTTTTGGAAATTCAATAATAATATAATAAAACTAACCTGTTTTGTTAAACAAATAAATAAATAATAATAATAATAATAATAATAATAATAACTATAAAAATCAGGAGTTTAATACTATCCATAAAGCAAAAAGTTGAAAAATTGACCCAAAAGTGTAATTTTAAACGAATGTGCTGCATACTTTAAAAAGGATGCTGGTATAGTTCGTCATACAATAATTTGAAGTACTATAACATTCGGGGGTGGGATGAAACTGATTATTATTTCGTTCTTTATATTTTCTTTGAATAAATGTGCCGCTGAAAGAGCTTTCTTTAGAGTTCCACTACAACACAATTAAATTCCATGGGAAAGTAATAAGGTAACGAGAATTCTGTTTTCACGCTCACAAAACTATATAAGGGCCTTGATGTTTACACATAGTCATTAACATCCCTTGGCAAAGTGTGACTTTTATCCTCATCCAACCTTCCATATTATGGAAGGGAAAAGTACCTAGTTTTCAGAAGATTATACCTTATTCAAACTTAAATTCCAACATCATTAGAGAGAGCACACATTTAGTAAATGGGATGACCGTTATCATTATGTTTGAGGAAAGCGATCTCCAGCCTAGACCACAGATTTCACTTCCGGAGGCAAGGCGAGAATGGAATCAAACCGTCACAATCCCTAAGGGTAACATAACCTTACAAAATCCCTATATTACAATTATTATCCTCATTTCGGAGAAAGTAGCTTTCATCAACATTTAAATTTGAGAAATTTGTTTAAATTAATTTTAAAAAAATGTTTAATAGTCAAGGGGCCTGAATGGGTTAACTCATCAGTTCTGTAAATGGGTACAAATCATGACAGATCCGACCAAAGTTCGTTTTCGTTTTCGTATACGTATTAATACTTATACTGTGGTTGTACGTTCTCATGGTTCTTGTTTTTTGCGAGAGATGACAGTTGTTGGCGTGCGGTCAAATAGAGAAGTTCTTCTTTGCTTTTTTTAAACCAACGGATTTTTACAAGACTAATGCCCGGTTTCTACAAACTAGTGAATTACCTATGGGTAAATTATCCATGGACAAATTAGTTCCATTTAGCCTACAATGATATCATGAGCAAGGCCTTGGAGTTGTACAGTTAATTTAATTCAGAAGGCTTTGATTCTCATTGTTTAAATATTACTATTGATCCTATGAAAGGTTAAATTTTATCCAGCCATCCATGAAAGGATAAATTAACCCGAAGATTTTCCCTTGGAAAGATCTAGCCTGAGTTTGTAGGAACATTTTTTCTGTCATTTTCATATTTACCCAGAGGACATTTATCTAGAAACTCGCCACAAGTGTAAGTGATTGCTATCTTTAAATTAATTGTGTTTGTGTGATATTATTCTTGTGTAAATTCTGTCCATTGGATAATTTACCCATAGGTAATTCGCGAGTTTATAGAAACCGCCATAAATGGACTAGATTTATTATAATATTAAAATTGACACTGAAAGAATTTATTTTATTTTAAATTTAGGTTGTTTATTACGCAGATTCATTTGATTTTCTCAAGGTTCCAAGATCTTTCCGCTTTCGGTAATAATAATAATAATAATAATAATAATAATAATAATAATAATAATATATTACTCATTAAATATAAAAATACAATAGACTGCGTCATAATAAAATCATAATGGCAACATAATTATGAACAAATATCTAATCTAAAACGAACATTAAAACAAACACTAAAAGTTAATATCTTTTGTTCAAAAAATTCGTTCAGATTATAAAATGATCGCATACTTAGCCACTTCCTTAGTCTATTCTTCATAGTGGCATATGGTAGGCCTGATGACACAGACCAACAACCATTTTGGTACCTTAGAATTTGTACTTATTCTTGGGTATATTTAGGTCGCTGATGCCAAATGTGCCATTAGTTTTGCCCTATCAGCTTTAGTTTTGTGAGATATGATATTACCGTTATGCATATTATCCCATTTTACGTTTGATATAAATAAAAAACAGTGCCTATTTTTTACTTCTGAATCATGTGAAGAAAAAAAGTAACACACTAACATTACATTAACAATACAATAACAATATAACATGGGGTCTTTCAAAAAATTGATATTACATATTGTACGGTCGTTTATGACTTATGAGCTGTCAATTTGAGGGCCAAAAAATAATCCAGCTTTTAGTTTTTCTGTACTTCGTACAGTTTTCGTCCTACGTGTCCAAAGTATGGTCAAGAACCTTCACTAGCTATATTATCAAGCAAGATTTTGTTTCGCTAGACTATGAGTTCACGAATAAAATCTATATAAAAGTAGAGCTGGTAGAGAAAAACTGTTTACATATTTGGAATAAGCACACGAAATATAGCCAAAATCCGGTAAAATATCTGAGGCACCAAACAAAAAGTTCTTTTTTGTTGGGCTGTGTTGTAATGAAAATCTCTACTTAAATGGATGTCATTAAGAAAATAAGCGTATTACAGTATGGTTGAAAAAAATAAAATTACATAATAAGGAAAACTATTAAAAGCATATGATCAGGCCATTAACATGGAACATATCGATGTAGCGGTAACTACAAGAGCAAGTTGTAAAAGTTAAATTTTGTAAGAAGAAACGTTAAAATGTAGCAAGTAATTTGAAAATAATCTTCAATTACCTTTTTTCAAGATCTTGCTGCTCCTCGTCAATCCACCATGCGCCAATTTCAGACTCCAGTCTTCTTCTCTGTTCTTAGTGGCACCTCATCACTCACCAGCTTAGCTGAAATCAAAGTAAATAAATTACGGTTTTGTTATTATTATGTAATTATCATTAAGCTTATTATTGTTATAGCTATTACTATCTTTGACCGCCTGTGTGGTCTCGTGGTTAGCGTCGTTGGCTACGGATCCGCATGCCCTGATTCTATCCCCGGCACCTCTTCGGATTTTATGAGGTAGGGAAGTCTGGTAACGGATTCACTCAGCCTCGTGATAAAAACTAAGAACTACTTGGTTGGAAAATAGTGGTACCGCTAACCGCATGCCCCCAATCCTGTCATCTACTTAGGGTTCGGATGGTAGGCTGGTCCCTCCAGGGATGTAGCGCCACGGAATTTAGGTTATTTACTTACTTACTTACTCAATAGTAATACACAATTCCTCAGCAGGCTAAAGGAATTTTATCTATTTTATGGAACCCGAAGGTTCATTGCCGCGCTTACCTGAGCCCGCCATTCATCCCTCGCAAATCCTATTTTCCTTAAATCTATCCTAATACTGCCCTCCCACCTACGTCTACGTCTTCCACGTGGTCTTTTCCCTTCGGGTCTCCCAGTCAATACTTTTGAGATATGCCTTTCCTCCCCCATGCGCGCAACATGTCCAGCCCATTTCATCCTCCGTGATTTAATTACCCTTACTAACTTATATCCGGTGAAGAGTACAGGTCGTGAAGCTCGTCGTTATGCAGTTTTCTCTAGTCCCCATTTTCATCTCTATAAGGCCCAAATATTCTCCTAAGCACCCTGTTTTCGAACACTCTCGGATTATGTTCTTCCCGATCAGTAAGCGGCCAAGTCCGGAATTTAGGTTTCTATTACTATGTTTATTATTGCTACTTTTATATCTTTAATCGAAAAATAAAAGTGATAGAATTGTATTAAAACTTTACATAGGCATCGTAAAGGGATTAGAAGTATTCTACTAAAACTGCTGTTTTCTTTTCACGCCTGCAGATCCATGAACATTTGCATATATAAGTACAAACCCTTAGTGTCAGACTATAATCATTACTATGCCTTGGAGGAAAGTGACTTTCACCCTCGACCGGCCCATCTCACCCCCGGCCCGCGTGATACTACGACAAAAAGGAGCAAAGCAGCTAGCATGGGCAGTTTAGGAGCAATGCGTTACCCTTTGCACATTACTCGCTGTGAAACTAAATAAATGGTGCCAGATGTTGTCGTTTGCGCACAGTAAAGGAATATGAATTCCGTCATTTACCAGTTACAGGATATGGAAAGCAGCATGTGTAAACTTATATAGAATCTGCGGTATAATCATACGATTTCAGAAGCTTACGTAAAGTAAAAACTAGTGTATTTTTGTCGCTATTTTCCACCTCATATTTTTTACTGTTTTACAAAAGTCGTGCAAGGCAAAATATACGTGTTGTTTATGGCTTTTTGCCCTGGTGAATGTGTTTACTAGGAAGTAAAAGTTCTAGACTATATCAACCATAAAAACCCAAACATAAATTGAACACTCTACAACGTTTTAAAACAGAATTCTATTGTATACATAGAATAGATTAATATTTTAGTTGACCTAAACTTATTTCTGTCAAAAAGAGTACCGACAGCAATTGCCAAGGTTCTTTTGTAGGTTGTAGAACTATAGGGAAGTAAAAGCAAAACCTCGCTTGTTTGCTTATCGGTTAAACCGTGCTTATACCGATTTTTTGGGGGTAAATGAGGATTGTTATATTCGTCCATATTAATGACAATTATTATATAAACCTCCCATGACATTATTAAATTCATTGGTTGGCTATCAACAGAGTCTCCTTGATAACGAAAAAACACTCAAGTTTTAACCGTTCTCCTTCAACGCAACGTTATATTAAATTTAAGCCACGGTTTTCATATGACTATTCTTTAATGGTACATCTGAATTAAATTGTTTAATTTAGTCTTCCACGTTCTCATTCATTATCACAGACTTGATAGAGATCGGTTAAGCGGTTAAAACCTTATTACAATCGGAGAAAAATGGAGCTCCGTTCGCTACTGTCGCTCCAATTAAACAGAATGATTACGCCAATGAACTAAATAAATAATTTAAAATTCAGTTAGGACTAATTCTTTATTCTTTCATACAATATATTGAATTATAAGAAGACTACATATGCTTATGTTTCTGAATTCTTGCACTTGTAGTAAAAAATATTAAAATGGTTTTGGTTTTTAAAATATGAATCTACTCCTTAGGGTGATTGTAAATTAAACTGTGCCTGGTTCCATGTGATTGTTTACTCTCGGTATTCTCAGAAGCAATATTAATCTAAGGTATAATTAAGATAAACCGCTACGGAGGCAGCGTCTAATTTATTCACTTTCAGATGCTCTGAGAAAAGGAGGAAAGTCAGTATAAAGTTTAATTTTTCAAACTGTTTTTTCCTAGCTCTTGATTTTCGCTATTATACATAAGACTGAATGCTGACATGGTGCTAAGATTCGATTAATGATAGTAAAATAGACACTTTGACTAACTACCGCTATACTAAACTTTCCGAGTTGTGATCTAGAGCTAAAAAGTGGGTGGCAAATTAGAAATCGAACTCTGATCAATGCGGATGTAATTTGCATATCTTCAGGAAAGAAAGGGCTTGGTGTCATAGAAAATAAATTCACTACTAATTATGATTCATATATTTTTTTTGCAAGGATCCCACTATTAAAAATCTGATAGATTTATAATTTATATAGTGTATTTTAAACATTACAATCCTTCTTTCAACTCAACTTCTCGTCGCGTGAAGCAGACTCATACCGTGGCTCGGATTCCAATGAAGGTTATAATACTTATAATGAGACTTTCGATGTTTATACGGGAATTGAATACTCAAGTTTAGAGTGACATTTACTCAGACATGGACAGTAATTCCATAACATAAGCAGTGCGCTCCTCGAGTTCATCTTCTGCAGTCTACACGAAAATGATAAAAAGTCAATTTATTTACTTTCATAAATATCACTGTTCACCATCTGTGTGAAGAGTATAAGTCGGAGATAATCTAGTTGATCATGTTTTCGTTATAAAAGCAATATGGAACGTTTTCACTTTTTATCTCTACCTGATTATACCTGAGCTCATTCATGTTGACATCGCGTGATACACTCCCTTATCTCTTCCTTAGTGAACATAACCGCTCTCTGTAAAACATTCGAAGCCTACTTATAACAATAGCTTTCGCATTCGAATGGGAGTCTAACATTTGTCGTTGGAAGACTACTGAAGCGAGATTCTGGCTTTCTCTTGCTGAACTTTAAGCTGGTAGACGGCATACATTTAGTTTTTTTAAAACACTCCTTATTGCGGAAGTTAAACTTCTTCCTATGACTTAATTAGAAGTTCTAAAACAATATAATATCATAAAGTTTTCATTGGCTCGCATTTAAGTGTGTTATTATTGGCAAAGGACAAGAATGGTTGTAACGATGCTTGAACATAATTCAATTAGTATTTTTATTTCTAGGTATGAAGAACATTTTTGTGCCTGAAAGAAAATCGTAGATTTTCCACTGCACTAAAATCTCAGTTCAAGGTCCCAATGTCAACCTTTTCACTGAAAAAAATGCGTCACCTAAATCATTTTAAAAGACAGCAGTTACGAGACAAAAGAGCAATGCTTTCTATAGAATGCAGGATTTTTATCCACTTGTTAAGATGAATCAGGAAATGCTTGTTTTTATGCAATTCAGAAACTTTTATCTTCTTGTCTTCTGTTCATAAATCTAAAAATAATAAAATTTGTATGACAATTATCCTGCCGGTTGTTTGTATTATATGGATGCTCTTCGGGAAGAACATAAAGAACATAATCTGAATGTTCGAAAACGGGGTGCTTAGGAAAATGTTCGAACCTAAGAGAGATGAAAACGAGGACTTGAGAAAATTGCATAATGACGAGCTTCATAACTTGTACTCTTCACCGGCAATTAATTCACGGAGGATGAAATGGGCTGAACATTGCGCACATTGGGGAGGAAAGTCATATCTCCAAAATATTGACTGGGAGATTCGAAGAGAAAAGACCACTTGGAAGTCTCAGACGTAGATGGGAAGACAATATTAGGATGAATTTAGGGAAGTAGGTTTTGCGGGATGGTTGGAAGGAGTTAGCACAGAATAGGGTTGAATGGCGAGCTCATGTAAGAGCGGCAGTGAACCTCCGGGTCCCATAAAATATATACTATTCCTTTAGCTTACTTAGGAATTGTCTGTTGTCAATGAGTAAGTAAATAAAGAAGTAAATAAGCTTTTTCATGATAATTATCATCGTTAATTTCTCAGTTAAAACCGTCTTCTGATTTAATTTCATGATTGCTAGTATTATTATTGTATAATTTCGAATTATGAATTTAGCTAATAATGAGTTTGCAACAAAACACATTGAATGAAGTATAAATTCTAAGGAACTCCACTGTTGTTCTTCTTTTCTATTGTTCGTAGAATCAACGATAATAATACAACTTTTTTAGGTAGTCACACGTAAAAGAAGCACTTTTCACGGTAGACGATATTAATTAAAAGGAGAAAATTATGCCACTGAGTGTTATAAAATTATGACACTCCAGGGTGACCAACTTTGATTGCTTCCCATGAAAAAAACCCTTTTTTAGTTAAGAATAAATGCATATCATTATTAAATAGACTCAGTCGGATATATATTGAAACTGTAAAAATTCTTTACGCCTTTCTAAACGCCAAATTTCTCATGAGGATCGAAAATATGTCAAACTTGTTGACTGAAAAGCGTTGTCCATTCCATCTCTTACATTGGCAGCCATGTACGAGAAATCAATAACCTGTGTCTAAGCAAGTGCTTACTAGGATAATTCAGGAACAGCTGTGAAGCTCCCAAAATGGCTGCAGCGATTGTATTAAAAATTATTTCATGAAAATTAACGCTTGTCTAAAAATAGTGTAAGTTATGATACACGTGGTAAAATAATCTTATTTTTCTCGTAGAATTGCTTCACTTACGGACTCGTTGCGCAAACGTATCAACTCGCAAAATAAAATCCTTCTTTTAGCCTTTGTATCATAAATAACTATTATCAGGGGCTTCAAACAACTACCGAGTTGATCGTTTGCTTGTGTTAGGGTTTATGAACGAATTTAACTGAATTGTCTGTTGGTCACTAGAACAAACTCTGCAACTTTTGTTATTTACCTTAGCAGGATGTTCCGGAGTTAAAAGCGAATCTGTCTAATGTAAACTCAGATTTAATACTGGAGAATCTGCCAGAGCTGGACATTTAACATTTTCTGTTTCCTGTGAGGAAACACTTTGGTATGACAGCAGCTATACTTTTACCGAAACTCTTCGTGTATTTTTATTCTCTTTCATAAAAATTTATATCCTTTCATCACCAACCTGACTCTACTTTGAAAGAGAGCTGCGTAAAACGCATTTAAAAAGGGAGAGGTTTCGTTGAAATCAAGAGTTTCCAGGAATAGCTAAAAGCTTACTTTCAGTTCATTGAACGACGTTTCAATTAAAAATGAACGGATATTATGGATGAAGGACTAAAAGGAAATATTTTGTAACACATTAGTGGTTGGCAGTAAAAAGTGAATTTATTGTTTACGTAGAACACGTCACTGATAAATTGCATCACCTACGTGGAACTACTTCTATAAACTTAGAGGAAAGGTGCACGTTTGCCTAGCATAAAATTAGATGGGCTAACTTTAAAATGTTATAATTCAGAAATATACAGGCCTGTGGAATTTATATTTGGCAAGGATAATCTGCTTTATGTCTTGATTACTAAGTTCCTTTTATAAGATGTTTAAATATCTTTTTAGACCATGTAGAAATATTTGAATGGCGGATGAATATGCAGCCCAGTAGGGTTTAGATTCTATCAGTCTTAATTATTTGAATGTTTAATAAATCCTACATGAAATTATTAGTAATACCCAAACCTGCAACATAGCCTATACCAGTATCTTTAATCTGTCTCTCCAATAAAATTTGATTTTAAATTTTTACAGATGGTACTGAAATTTTTGAGATTTTTCGAGACAAATAATTCTTTTAAAGATAAACTACACGAGCTAAAACAACCATTTTAGTACATTTTATTCACGTGGCTCAACTACACAGTCTTTCAAACTTTCATTACAATATCTTGAACATATCTCGAGTTATGATGTAAACGTTTTGTAAAATTACTAGTTATGGAAAACAGGCGACAAAATACCTACCTATCTGCTTAAATAAGTGACGTAATCAAAGATTTATCGCCATAACTAAGAAAGTATAATCGGTAGGTTAATTATTCTTTTACGAAATTATAGAGAAAAATCTATATTATAAAGGACAAAATAATTTAAAATTCAATTTTCTTTACCCTCAAAGGTGTACTTCCCCTTAAATGCTGCGGAATTAACTAATGCTGACTGAAATAGTAAACAAAAAGTCATATACTTCTCCAGGCATATTATTGAAGTTTTAATATCACAAATGACACGTAGACCATGGAACATACCCATTCGTGAAAGTAAGAACAGAAGGGATTGAAATGTGTTCTTGAGCGGATAGTTTTCTTTAGTCTGTAATAAATAATATAAAGGAGAAACAGTCCTAGCGTTCTATGCACCCGTGAAATTAATCGGCAGAAATAATGGTCGACGTTAAGAAATCCTGCATTTATTGCTAAGGTCTAGCGGAAATAAATTTTACGCAATTAAAGAGATAACAACCGATAATTGGTGGACAAAGGGTGCAATAATATATTTTTTAAGCAACTTCAATTAACAGTAGGACTTCTAACACAAAACACGCGAAGTAAAATTTGCACATTTTCGCATTAGTACTGTACAATCTATATCCCACATATACATGGAAAATACTCAGTCACAAGGTGAATACTCTTTTCGTTAAGAATATTTGTAGGCCTGTATGATTATTAAATAGACTCAGTTTGATGAAAACTGAAAATGTTAAAATTAACTACCGTTTATGAATCTTAAATTTCTCATTGTGATTGTAGAAATCATCATACTTGGCGGTTAAAAGCGTGGTTGACTCCATTTCTTATGCTGGCAGCCGTGCCCCATGCATAATTGGCAGATTTCAATATGGCTACTAGGTACGTAAGGGGTTGTTTCGCAAAATACCTGCTCGCAAAGTAAAATCGCTCTTTTACCACTTGTATAAAAAATTACTATTAAAATTTATTAGAAGATATGTTAGAACATGCGCATGGATAAAGTTCTTTTAGGCCTATGTAAAAAAAACTTATTCTAAATATATTTTATATGAACAATTATTAAGGTTTTTTCGTTTAGGCGATGCACCAGTGAAAGCAGAACTTTGTATTTTAAAGTAAAATAATAATTAAATCCATTTATTAATATTGAATAGTAATGCTATTATCTTAAAAAATATTTTTACCAGCTAGGAGGAGGCTGAATTAAATGAATTCCTTAATGTCATCCTTCGCGTTCAATCTGCACACCTTTGTTTTAAGCTCGCAAGAGAATGTCACTTTGCAGGAGAAATGAGACAAAAGTCTGCAGTTAAAAGTGCGAGATGTCATTTCAGAGAAAGAGAAAGAAAAAGGAGAAAAATTGTTCTGAGCAAAAACAACGTTTTATGCAAGCCAGAACTGATGAAGGTAATTTGAATGCAATGTTATAGCCGATTTCCCTCTTTGAAGCATAAATATAAAGAGAAACCCCCATCTAGTAGGAAATATCAGAGAAAAAAGAAAAGCTTAAAAAATAAAGTCGCTAAAGCAAGAAACACAGCAGATATCTAGGATGTTATGTGTGGACTAATGGTTAAAACACACTGTTTTACATTCGTCTGCTAAGTAAGGCTATTCTTTACAAACCAACTGCTCTTTCTATGGTCAGACATTATTTCAGACAGGGTAATTTAAACAGACGTTTGAGATCGTTTAGTACCAGTGGTTTTCAAACATTTTAGAATGCAGAGTTCTTTTTCTAAGTAATTCCGAATATGTAATATATTTGCAACAATTTCAAGAACATAATATTTTGTGATACGTGATATAAGGAAACCTTTGAACCATTAATAGATGGACATTTTACCGGTTTCTGTGAAATATAAAATAATAATACAATTTTTCTCCATAATTAAGTTCAACGCTCTTTTAAGTAACCTACTTTATAAAATAATATTTTCCCCATAAAATTTTTATTACAGGATTTCTACACAATAAAGTAGTTTAAAATATTCAGGGCAAAAGAAAACAGCGTCCTTTGAAAGGAAGAGGTAATGCATCTTATAACGTATTTATATCTCGCTAGATATTAATACTGTAGAAACTGTATAAAGAGTAGCTCAGCCATTTCATAATTACGGGTGGGACATTCTAGTATATTATGTACATGTCATAAATAATGAATTAGAACTGGTTCTGCACATTCTTTAAAATCTACTAAGCCTTCTCCTCCATACTACATGGAAAACATTATTTATCATTTATTTTAAATATTTAAAATTTGCTTTTCAAAATCTGTTACGGGTGGGACATAATTTGGACAATGATTTTAATGATGCAAAACAGAAGTTCATTTGCTGTTCTTCTATTAATGTTAGAGTCTTAATGTCATTATTAATGAAGGTATGAGGGGTTAAATAAAAATTATGAATTGTTTAATGATTGTCAGAACAGTTAGTTAACTCTTACAATAATATTTAGCAAATCTATCACCATTACGGGTGGGACAAAAAGTCACTTTTTGCTACTTTACATAGTAATTAACCACACATAGTTTTTTAAGTTAATTTTACATCCAGTTGTACCTTAAGATGTATATTTCCTCAAATCAGACAATGGTATAAACAGTGTTCACGTAGGGCTCTTGAAGTTTAGAAATAATTATTATTTCCGTAAACCTAACGGGGCGGGGGGTCGAGATAGTAACATCTTGGACTCTCTGAAGTCTCAGGTTCATAATAATTAAATCCAGTTAACATAATTTTGTCCAGAACTAACTAATTTTTCTTCTATCTGATAAAGAAATTTCATAATTTATACTGTTAAATCGGGGGCGGAGCCCCCAACGAGCGAAGCGAGTACCTTTTTTACTATCGGAAGTGGGCATTATGCATGTAGGTCTAAGTGGGAACACATTTAACTATTTGGACGGATCTCAATATGCGTATTTTGGGGGGGGGGCAGGGAACTCTAATCTGAAGTCTTTTTCCTGAACGGCGCACTCTAATCGTGAAGAGCACCCCGAAACCTAATTTTTAGCTAATAATTAATCTTTTTTATGAATGATTCGCGTGTGAATTTTCATAAGTACATTGATTTATAAGTTTGTTGTTAAATAAATTATTTTAAAAACATCTAGAGAATTAATGAATAAACGCGGGCGAAGCCGCGAGCACCTGCTAGTAAAGTATGAAAATAAACAAAACAACGTTCTGTACATTCATGTAGACTTGAAAATGTATACAAAATTTCCGTTTTTTTCTTTCTTTCTTGTCAAGGTTTTCTATTTAAAACAGATTATTGGCTCAGGACCCCTTTGGAAATTGGTATAAAATCATATCTTTCCAAAGGCGATTTTACTGTCAGATTTTAATTAGTGTGCATATCTCTGTTAATTCATTTACAGCATATTTGGCTAAGTGGATGCTTTGATAACCGAGTGTACAATAATAATTGACTGTTGCATAGTCTTTTTGGTGAAAGACTGCGGGCGGTATTGATTTATTCATTTACTGATTATTAATAACTTGATACATAATGCAAATATATTAATTCTGCTACAATATCTGTATGGATCTCTTTACATTATATTATTTATTGGGTTTTATATTATTTATCTTCCACCTGGAAATGTTAATTAATAACACAAAGCACAGTAACATTCTTGAACTTAATTTTTGACCTGACACTCTTTCTTTGTGACTAAGTTGTCAATAGTGGTATTGTAGTTAAAATTAGTATTTGTTTGGGTGCCGCGGGTTGAAGACCACTGGCATAATTTTCGAAACATCCCATATAATTTTATCTTCATTAGTTTTCAATTTACCAAAATTCGTTGCATTTACCTTTTTCTAAAAATAGGTAAGGTAACGTAATTTATACAACCTAAGTTATACCCTACTATGTCCACCGCTCCTCTCACGCAGCGGACCCGGGTTCAAGTCTTGGTCGGGACGAGTTACCTAGGTGAGTTCTTTCCCCGGGGTTTTTCTTCACCTGTGAGACAAATGTCGGGTAACTTTAGGCGCTTATGGTCCCCGGATCTCATCTGGCCGTCATTATCATCTTCATCCGATCCTCGCCTTGTTTGGAATGAGTGGTGTGTGTGAATGGTGTGTTTCGTCCTATGTGTTCGTGTTGTCTCGGAGGTGGCCCCGGCATAGGACTGATCACTCATCCGGGGAGGCCCTCCATGTCCTTGTCTGGTCATAAAAGTATGTATGTGATCCAAAGATAAATCCTTCTCCCGACAGGTCGCGGCCCTGTTAGGCCCGGGGAGAGGTAAAACTTAGTAGATACTCTACTATTGTTATTAATAGCGCACTTCAACTAACAAGAGAACGTGAATTGCTTAAATGATAGCGCATACTTAATTCGTTCCGGAGCATATTTCCATGCATATTTCGTCTTCCGGCCCTTAGCTATAATAAAAGATACGTAAAAAAGATAAATAAATGAAGCCTTTATATGTTAAAGCTTTAATTATAGTTGAAACCGATGAATGTTTGTATTTTATTCGACTGTAGTCTGGACCGCATTTATATAATCGAGTTTGCTTTAGTGCCAGCTGACGTTAGAGTTTTTTTTGTTCACTTTAATAGACTTTTATCGGTTTGATTTATTCTAGAATGGACGAATTGGCATTTACTGCTGTACACGAAGGTACTGTAGGTGTTTGAGGTTAATAATGTAGCAAGTAGTCAGGAGCTTTACATCAGAACTTAATGGCTGGCTCTTGTCAGTGGGCGGCTTCAGATTGATGACGTGTCACTCTCCACATGACAGCGGATGTCCCATTCACTATGCATCTAAACCAGACCGTCTATGAAAATATTATAAGACATCCATTGGCTCTTCGCTTTCTACATCGATTTGTGCTGACCGATCTTGACTTCATGACCCAGTGTCAATGGGGGTTGAATCTTCATGTGATCTACGGAGTCTTGTACTAACTTCTTTTACGAAGATGATTTTGATGGTCATATACTGCTTCTATTCGTTTCTATACAGAGGAACTATTGCATCTGGCCGTAAATTCGATAACGTTGGGTGCCACAAATAAATGTTGTACGGTCCTTTGAATAACCTTATCTTACGCCAAACACTCACTTGTATTTCTCCCCACTAAAAGCAAGGGTTGTAAAAAGCACTACAGTTTAATCATTAATTTGTTTGTTTTTTTAGATATATAGAACTCAATTTTTATTCAAATCTAGTAAAATAATCACATCCCACGAGTAAAATTATCATACGTTACAAAATCTTACATATGTACTTTCTTTGAAATCCCCAAGACGAGCAAAGCTTACTTGATACAATTAGCTAACGAAATCCAGTTAGAGTTTAGTTGCTGGTAGATACAACCTGAATCATCAAGAGGTTAATTGAAAAAATTTCGTCATGTTTTAGAGTGGGTGGGTTAATGTGCGTAAATCTGAGTTAAAAAATACTGTAATATTTCCTAATGCTTTTAAAAATATATATATTTGTTTTCCTTTGAGGCTTTTGAATCCCATCAGACTTGGTGTTCATTATAATGCACTATTTTTTTTGTCTTAAAAAAAACCAGCTAAACTTTTTATTCCAGTTATTAGTTTAAATTGGTATCAATCATGGGTTAGTGACTGTTGGTTGCCCTAAGACTTATGAGTATTGCTGAGGCGTCTCTTTTTTTTTTTTTAATGCATAAGCATTTAGACTTCATTAATCTGAACATAATATATTAGAATTTTCCTGAGACAAAAATTCAGGACTTAGGGCCTAAAGAAGTATGTCAGGATTACGTAATGAAACCAAGGGCTACACTTCCTTTCCTAAGGAAGTAGATCTGTTGGTTATTTTGCCGGAAATTCCAAGTTCGGACCCAAAGAGATTGGGAAGACCTAACCACTTGACTACTGACGATGCACAATATTGCTTTTCTCTAGAAAGTGGAATTTCGTAACTAATTACTTTCCCATCATTTTAGAAATTTTCACTTGCAGGAACTCTGACATTGTCTGGTAAATGAGCCAGACATCTCGAGTTTATAGCACAGGCATTCAGTGGTCTATAATATTCTTGTAGAGAAGAGTGGAGAAGTTCTTCATTGTTGTCAGTGACAAGATGGTGGGCAGAACGTCACATGTTCCGAAACTAAGCCCATGTTTTGACATGTGTCACCGAGTTTGTTGGCCATTATAGCAAGGAGACTATATTGTGTAAGTTAGTCGTTAGGTTGTCACGCCTGAGCTTGGAAATATCTGTGAGCGTCATTATAGCTTCTCACACGAGTCATCAAGACACTGACTTTTACATGTGTCTGGCAGTTCAGCACTTTTGCTTTATGATGTCGTATGTCACGTCCTCTGTTGCTTCTTGTTCCTGCAACAGTTTTATAGCCTAGATAGATAAGATATTAAGTTCCTTAAACTCTTCAAGTCAGTTAGAATGTTTCTATAACAGGGATGCCCAAACTTTTTAAAAGCCTGTTTTAAAGAAGTTAGAAGATCTAAAAATTTTATTGAAACAAATTAGTTTACTAAGACTTAAAGAATACTTCTTTATTGATAGCTTTGAAGGATATTAGTTTGATTAGCTTGAAGTCTTCAAAGTTATTAAAACATATTAGAATTAGAATTAGAATCAGAATTGTTTTGTTTTACCTGGTGGAATTAAGGCCATTAGGCCTTCTCTTCCATTCAACCAGGATTAATACAACTGAATTTTACAATAATGCAACAGAACCAGTATGATAAAAGTACAATACAAAGTTACAGATACACAGAAACACGAATATTGATATTGATTAAGGAAGTACATAAAAGGAGACCTACTAATGGAGTTATACAAAATATGGTTACCATGTTAAGTGTAATAATATTTTGTATTAAGTGTATTTCAATTAAATTCTGTAGGCAGTAAAATCAAATACCGTTACGTTTTATTCAGTGATCGGTTTATAATTTTATTTTATATTATTTTATTGTTTAAAATGTAGAGAATATCCGGTTTAAAACAAGATCTTTGTTTCATTTTTATTACATTACTGGTACTGCTTTTGTAATTTTTTATATTGAGATAATATAATACTGTTCCTAGAAGAAGTACAGAGTAGTCCTACACTTTAAAACCATTAAAGAATTGAAAGGTATACATTACATTTCCTAGATTTTCTGTATAATGTTAGTTTTAAGCCTTTGCCTAAACGTATACACATGGTAAGTTCCTAGAAGAAGTACAGAGTAGTCCTACACTTTAAAACCATTAAAGAATTGAAAGGTATACATTACATTTCCTAGATTTTCTGTATAATGTTAGTTTTAAGCCTTTGCCTAAACGTATACACATGGTACATTCCCAACGAGTCCGAAATGAATCGTATTAACACAAAATAATTTCACGTGTTCCAGGCTTATTTAATACATTTTGACGTTTCTGCATTAAATAGACACTATCAAAAATATTATCTCAAAAACTCAATATATTGCTACGAATAAAACGATATTAATTCTATGAAAGCTTTTCCAGAGATAATTCTCATGGAATTCTCCACATCTGGACTTACATTTATTCGTTTTTATCTTCAATTTACTCCCATGCTAGCGTTATGATCAT
Source organism: Ectobius pallidus (assembly GCA_964059195.1). NCBI lineage: Eukaryota > Metazoa > Arthropoda > Insecta > Blattodea > Ectobiidae > Ectobius > Ectobius pallidus. Next base: position 101,516,202 of record CAXKWD010000009.1, read on the forward strand.
ATTCTCATATCCACCCTTCCCCTTTTCACATTCCCCGCTGCTCAGAACGTCATAACGTTTTGCCCACAGCATTGCAATGCTCAAAGGGATGAATAAATTGCATTGACAAAACTACTTTTCTGTACACTTTCATTTCCAAAGCACTGACTCACAAAGGGCGGTTTCCCCTTGGAAATTAACTGCTATTGTCAGATTCCCTTAGCGTCAGTAAAGCCACCCCTACTGGTAGCTAACTATAATGTCCCATGTAGGCTTGTTTGATTAAATATATTAAACTTCTCAAAAGCACACTTAACTGCATATAAGAAAATTTCTTTCTCCTATTATTAAAATGTATCTTCCCTCTTAAATAACATGGAAGAAGAGGGGTTGTACTAATTTTTTTGTAACAGATAAAAATAATTACTTTGGTATTTGTAATATACATCCCAGCGCTCGAGCTACGAGGCGTATTTTCAAAGTAAGTACCGATAATCTTAAAAAAAAATCTTCATTTTCCGAACACTTGATTATCATTATTACCTTTCATTTTACACTACTTCTCCACATAGTCACCGCCGTTTTTCAGGCATATGTCGTGACGAAAAACCAGTTATATATGTCTTCATCAAAGAATGATGCCGCCTGTGATGAAAGCCAAGTCTGCATCGTCGTTAAAATGTTTTCCACCAAGGAATTTCTTCAGATGAAGAAACAGATTAAAATCGCTTGGTGCCAAATCCGGACTGTAGGGAGAGTGGTTGAATTGTTCCCAACCAAAGTATTTGAAAAAAAAATCAACGACGATAATGGTATGAAACAAGAAGTGCAGACTCTGCTTTCATCACAGACGGCACCATCCTTTGACAAAGACATACAAAATCGGTTTCCTGCTTTTATAAGTGCCTGAAAAACGGCGGCGACTATGTGGAGGAGTATTGTAAGGTGTAAGGTAATGCATGATGCTGAAGTATTCTGTTTAAAATATGGGTACTTACTTTAAAGCATACCTCTTATAATATTAATAATGCAATATTTCTTAACACGGTTTTGCAATTGAAACAGTCATAGGGACGACTTAATAGGGAAAGTAGCCTGCCAAAATATGGTCTACTTCTGGACAATTAGTCTACACGATCACTAGCGCGAGAAACTATACATTTAGTTTGGAAGTTTTACTTCAAACTTACGTTTCTTTAATAGGCATGCAATTTTTATTCAACACCCATGGATTAAGGACTTTCGCTGATCACAATATATTTTGACTCCTCGAAAGATCTATCGGCCGACTTTGAAGGGGTATTTTTAATGTTTTAAAGTAAAATTTATGTATAAATTTAGTGAGCTAGTTTAAACTCAGAATAATTTGCAAATATAGTTCAATCCCAATCAGCTAAAACATCATCAATGAAATCAAATATTACGAATGCTTACTGCTAAATAAGTAACCCTAAACATTCCTGGAAGATTCATGCTGTATAGCCCATGGGTAAGATACTGCAGGTTGTTAAGACCTGAAGTTCATAAAAAAAAAAAAAAAAAAAAAAAAAGTTGGCAAAAGTTATATGATCAATAGAGGAAAGGCCACTGAGCTGTTCAGATGTGGAATTAATGTCCATACTGCTCAAAGTGTGATATTTCAATTTATGAATTTACCCAGTATAGCCCAAGTTTTTTTCCTTCTATTCTTTAAAACAAAACAAAAATATAAATGTTTTTGAAACACCATGATTCTAATTTGATCATTTCAGTAAGATTTTCTAAAAAAGCATTCACTAACATAAAATTTGGTGAAAATGTTATTCCTTAAAATATACAATTTTGTATATAAATCTAAATCATATAAAACAATTGGGAGGATTGAGTGAAAGAACTGTGAGCCAACTTTGTTTCTAGGCTCTGCTGACCATCATATCAAGGACCCAAGTTTTCATGCAGTTTATAAATATGTACTCAATTCTGTATGCCTAATTCTGTACGCTTTCTGTACTTTTGGAAGTGATCACGTTTTTTATTAACTCTTTTGAGACTTTCATTGCGCCGACTACATATGACGGGGCTATCTAAATAGCCTATAGTCAGCTACATGCACTTCTTAAGAAGAAGGCAAGCTTGTCTCTCTGGAGCAAAAGCTTCATGCACTTCTTAAGTAGTAGGTAAGCATGTCTCTCTGGAGCAAAAGCAATTTTATAACTTTCCAAGACTTTTTGAAAACAAATTGTCAAATCTTGATCTACAACAGTAAGGAGGGAAAGTCTGCTTTGCTAGATGGACACTCAATTTGTCATCCCCCTTTCCACTTCCCAGAGGGAGGTTTTCTGCTATTTACGAAAATACCACAAAAGCTGGCCTCGTCCAGCATGAAGGATTTGCATATAGTGTACACTCATAAGAAAAGAACAACGCAGTAAGCTCCTTGAGTTTTACTACTTCAGATGAATATTGTTGTCATACTAAAAAGAAAGCTGCACACAGTGACAACATGGTTTTATAAGCTTTTTCTGTACAATAGAAATTTGTATATAATAAAATGTGCGGATCAGGAAGGAATATACAAAACAAGAGGGTTCTTTCGTCTATTGAATAAAACATGGGGAGAAGAAACAGAAATGATGTTAATGCTATTGCTATTTTAACATGGCTGTTCTCATGAAGAGAATACATACTGAAACCAAATAAAAGGAGAGGAGGAACAGACTCGAAATATGAATTGTGTTTAGTGCCTCCTGAGGATACACAAGGGAAAATATACTATATAAATCAGCACAATAAAGGAACAATATTTGGGTTAGTTGTATTGTGTATTAAGAAAAAATGTAAATAGAAGTAGAAGTGACGTATAATAGAGAGCAGATTTATGTTTTTTCCTTATGTCATTATATATGGGAACATCCTTAGGGTATAGTCTGTAAATCATTATTGCTACTTTCATTTGCAAATATTTAAATATACCATATAAAGCCTAATATCACGAAGAATAAAGAGCACTGAAGCGTTATATAGTAGAGCTTACATAGTTTGGACGTGGTATAATTGTGTAGAAGATGTGAATTTTAGTTTTTAATGTGGTGTAAAATATTATTATTTTTGTATATAGACAGCTCATAGCTATAGCAACGCAATTTATTTCTTAAAAATCAATTTGGGGGCTCAGATTTTCAAAACATAGAGCCCAAAGCAGAGATTTACTAAAATCGATATATCTAAGCTATTTTAAAATAGAAATGCAAACACTTTTTTTACATTTTCATTTAACAGTCGCATCAAATTCAACAAATCAATCCATATTCCAAATACAGAGCTGGACTTCTCGGAGAAGGTGTCATGTCTGTAGAGGAATTTGGTTACGCTTTATTTTTCTGTAGAGCAATGTTTCTCAACCTATGGTTCGCGGACCACGGTGGTCCGCGATGGTCTGCGGACATAATTAAAAAATATCATAAAGCAAGTAAAATTGTTTCACATATTTCGTTATAATGACCTATAATTAATACCCCAAATGTTAAGAATATAGGCCTTCTTTTAAAAATGGAATGTAAAATTAGGGGTCCGTAAAATTCTTTAAACATTTTAGTGGTCCTCGTGTTCAAATAAGTTGAGAAACGCTACTGTAGAGAATAGGATAAGTGGTAGGCCATTGAGTTAACAACCCCATGGAAGTTAACTAAGGAAATACTTAGACTTGTAAAAAACGAGAAATCTGGTCTGAACGTTTTAAATCCAACCTCGAATTCTTAACACACCGTACATCTATGAAATCGACCCACAGTTTATCCCAGACGGCTTCGTACCCAGGATTTTTACGTTTTGAAAAATCCGTCAAACTCGGCCGCGTTTGAAACCCCACCCCTTGGATCCCGAGGTGAGCACGTTGCCTAGCTAGTTCAACAAGTTTCAAGGCCTAAAGAACCTTGGACACGAAGTCCTCCAGGTGGTTAAACTATGGGTCCCAATTCGCATACTTACGGCAGGTTAAAGAACTCCAAGCCGAAATTGGGGAGTCTATGGAATTAACTTTCCTACGTTTTCGGGTCATAGCAATAGGCCTACCTTAGTTTATCCCAAGAGGGCTGTCGATGTGGTGGCTTTATTAACTGACACATTTTCCTATACTGGAAAATAACTAACTCCGTGGTGCTGCATCACTGAAGGGACTAGGTCTTCCATCCGACTGCTGCGTCATCTACCATAGGCAGATGGCAGGATTGGAGGCATTTGCTCAGCAGGAAAACCCACGGAAATGAAAATAAGCGTTACTAAAGATCCCGCACGATATCTGTGCCGATTGCCTAAGTCATTGCATTACGTTTTCGTGGGGACTGTAACGTCGATTGGCCTGCTACCTATCTCTTTCTCACAACAGTACCTCAATTTCTATTTGTAAAGGCCAAGCTACCTCTCTCTCTCGCACAATAGCATGTCTCTCTCTAGAGAGTAACGGTCTCATCGGCACAGATTTCGTGCGAGATCTTTATATTAGTTTGTGGTTATGAAACCTCTACCAGTAGGACCAATGGTCCAGTCTGGAACAAGGAGGAAAATATGTGTGTTTATGAAAATACTGATCAAAAAGGGAAAACCCCCATTTAGAGAAGCAAAATAGAACGTATGGTGGCTAAGTGTAGTTCATTTTGAATGTGATTGTGACTACTGATTTAAAGCTTTAATAACTTGTAGTTCTTTCTTTTAACGATGTACGATTCTTTGTTTATTCCTAGACACACATTTCGTATTTTAAATTAACTTAAATAATTAGTATAACATTTTATTTCGGAACTATATATATATTTATTTAAGATACACTATGAAACTCTTGTGTCGTAAATTAGAACACATACGGGGAATGAATTCATGTCGATCTGAATCCTTCATTTAAACGTAATAAACATTAAAGAGCGCAGACAATAGATAGAATATACCCAAAAGCACACAATCACACAATTAATAATTATAATTAGTATTTGTGTATATAGTTCAGACTTTATTTTCATCAGAACACATAGTGTAGTTCATTAAAACAGTAGGGCATCATTTAGTTTTTATGATCTTATCATATTATATATACAACGGGACAACACAAGTGTAGGTCTATTATTCTTTGAAAGCGTTGCAATTTCCCTGGTACTCCAGAGACAAGATGGTGGGAAATTCTTTGAGAAATATACCACTCCGTACCTAATCCTTATTACTTTACCATTCCTAAGCAGCTTATCATGAGGAGTATCTCTGTAAGCTTCTTGCTAAAATATTGCGATATTAAATTGTAAGACAACTTGCCCTGTTGAATGTGTTGAGAAACTTGAAGCAAAACAAGTGGTAGAAGGACACGTGTAGGAAGATTTAAATTATGTAGACTGATACACCCGCCCCTATGAACAATTTGTTTGGAGTTTCAATCGGTATGAATTCGAAATAATTATTAATCTTTGCGTAAATCATCCTGACATTATTTATTACCTGCCTACGTAGTACATACAGCCGACTGCAAAAAGTATGGGCCGACTGTTATTCATTAGAAAATTAAAGTTCTATGGAGCGGTTTACACTTAAAAATCGAACTTACAGCCATTTCTGTGATTTTTTTTTTCATTGGCGGAATGTCTTCGCCTTCTGTCCTAAAAGTTAGGAGCTCGCTTCCCGTTTAATACTAATAAACAATGTTATAGCATAACATTATATGTTATATATTATAGCAAAACATTGTGGGCTTTTATTAGACAAAAGAAAACTTCCTGAGAAAAGCTTAAATAAATAAACACAAAGCAATACCATAAGCAACTCGAAGAAAAGGTCTGGTCTTGGGATTAGAATCTTGTTCGTTTGCTAGATGTATAGCCAAAAGCTTGTAACTGATAATGAAGAATTATTTGGAATTGGAATGTAGAGCCAGTATTTCCCTGTTGTCTCGCAGGTCAGCTATTTAACAACTGAAGGTACTTTGCTTAACCATAGTACGTGGCTGTGTGATTCAATATTGACATAGTGGGTTTTGTGTTGCTCAACTATAATCTTATTTTATTCTTCGGATAACCTAATATATACAGAATTAATTCCACTCAATTTAATAACAAGTATACTCTTAAACAAAATATAGCCAATTTCAATGGTTTTATGTACAGTCTTTTAAAAATTAGCGTTATTACAATAAGCGCAACATAGGGGTTGAAGCATGAGAGGATTTTTAAGGGCTACACTTACAAGATATGTAAATGGATGTAGATAGCCTACCTATGTATGTAATTGTGTAAATAAAATTACATTGTGTTCTATTCTACAATAAACGTTAAATGTCATCACATTGGACCTCATTGTAGAGCCGATATTATCAAAGCGCGACTCAATATGAATTTTCGACACATGGTTCTCTAACAAAATTAGTTTCTTTTGGTCTCCTCTATCAAACCTAGAAAATTGGGAATTGAATTTCTGAACACACTGAAAGGGTTAAAATGACAAATTTACGTAATGACTTCTTGAAAAAATACTTCAGGTCGTATATGACAAAATATATGCCTCACAAACTTAAAAATATATTCGCTGTGAATAATTTTGTGGCTAAAATGGAAGAATAGTATAAAGTTTTGTAAATTTAAAATATGTTTACTGAGTAACTGATTGAATATAGGCGAAACGATAGTAATTAAACTAAAAAAGTTTTATATCATGCCTATGAGTGTTATAAACCGACGAGAAGTAGGAAATATATTTTTATTGCATGAGTTGTTTTGCATTTCTAGTCATTATATGCATTTTCAGTTTCATATTTTGCTGGCAGTTTTATGAATATATTTATGTTCTTATTGTAACGTATTTGACCTGACATTATTTACAACTAATGTTAGCATTCTAAAGATACTAAAAAATAATAATTTCAAAATTCTTAAGAGTTTTAATATTTCATGATACGCGATTAAATTTTGCAGAATTCCGAAAATAACGTACCATGAGTATAAAAGCACGCAGTGTAATTCAACTTGAAGTAGAGTTTATATTTTGAATACAACTAGTATTTCTATTTTATTGTGTAAGGGACTTTCCTGATTCTAAAGAAGCATTTCTCCTATTGTCCTGTTTTCGCAGTTATATGAATGTATTGCGTTTTAATAATAAATGAACGTACCTCGCTAGCAGACTGTAAGAGCGACATGCATTATGTGTGAAGATATTTCTGACTTTTGTTGCTGCCGGGGATAATACATTTATATAAGCTTGTCCAGATTTCTGAAGATAGAAATCTGTCTTGCCTTATTCGGGATTCTGACTGAACGCTTTTGGAATTATTTACGTAGGTGAAGTCGTCCATCAAAACGTTAGCTTCCGCTGTATTTCTGTTTTTAACATAGAGAAAGAAAGCAGTCTACACTATGTCGTATGTAGTGCTTAATACTCTCTTTGTTATACTAGAATACGCTTAGAGTATAGAAGTTCATTATAACACTGTGGTATCGATTACTATCGAACACGAAACAATCCTGAACTCATAAAAGCTGCAAATCAAACTGCATCATAAAAATATTTTATTTAAAATAAAATCATTTCTGTTATCATTAATTTTAATATAATACTAAATTGAGTACATTTCGTGTTTTCAAGTCACTTGGTTTGAGGTTAAAGCGACAAGAGAAGCTTCGATGTCCTCGCAATCAACTGCCATCTATCGCAAAAAGATGAGAATGACGAGAGCTTACTAACAGCTGATCACCGAGGTCCAATCAGCCGATCATATGCCATGTAGTTGTGGTATTATAAAAGCTCAGTCGGAACGAGGAAACATAAACCTGATCATTGATAATTAAACCCCCCTTTTTTCTGCAAATTTAATTACTTTTATTAATGATTATATCTTAAATCAAGACGAGTAAGATGGTAGCACTCATGGAAGGCAACCAATCACCATATAGAAATTTTTTTGTGAAAAATCTTGCATCGAATGCACATTGTAGGCTGATAATTAGTAAGTTATATCGGGCATAAGTCATGGCAACAGGACTATAGATGCCACAGTTTTACGTGACATATACAATTATCTCAAGATATCATTGCCTTACTTTGAGAAAAAATAATTGCCATGACTTATGTTCCATTGATCTTTTTTTTTTTTTAATTTATTTTAACACAAAGTATCCTTCAGGTTCTGACACCATACAAATTATTGGGGGTAAAAATATTTGCGGAAAGGGGGGAAATGTTAACGCCACCTGAAATGGTAGCTTTATTTTAAAAATAAATTTGATAAATATAACTTAATTCAACAAGCTATACTTCCACTACCAAAAATATATGTTTTTAAATAATTTCTCAGATGTTTTCCTTTTCACATCCCTAAAACATTGGAATGGTTAATAGTGTTAATAGTTTCAAAGTTCAAGAATTTTTCCCAATTAAAGTTGACATTCCCAAATCAGGTCGAGATGAAGCATCAAACTACAACCTATCACATGGTCCGTTATGAATATTATTATTTTATGATTATTTTCTTATTATTTTCATACTGCCTAACGCATGAATTGTGCAAATCGACACTATAAAAATAATTAATAAATAATCGTAAAGAAATACCATAGAAAGATTTGACGTGATTAAAGCCTCCGAATTTAAATCACGTGTACTACAGACGTTCTAACTACTGAAAATACAAAAAAATATTCTTTCGTAACTTTCAATGAACGTTTTGCTGAATTCTTTAAATTTCATTGCCCATCTTGTAACATAGCTTTTGTGGCAGGCAAATTATAGGGAGAATCATTGGATTGCAGGCATTATCAGATGTCATCAATATCATCGCGATTATCAGACCATATATCAAGCGATGCATACCTAATCGCTTCACATCATCGGCTTAACCATAAAATTGACCTGCTGCGTAATGCTGGCTCATCTCATCCATCTCTTTGAATATGCATTGCAACGTTTTAATATGCGATAATGCTATCGCATTTATTTTGAAATGTTCTTCGTTCTATCAATACTTTTTCAGCTCTATCATGACGATATAATTCTATTTCCTGAAGGATAGACTTAATAATACTTTCTACATCTATGAGTATTCATCATTTATGATAATGAAACAATCATTATTTTATCCTACGATATCGTATATATCGTATATCCTCGTATATTAGTGGTTCAACAAGCATTTATACAAAAATAATTATAATAGGTGATCCAACATTCAGTTCATAGGCCTATTTTATTTTCATCTCCTTTGCTATTTTGCCGAAGAGAATTACAGTAGCTTACGATTCAAGGGATTATATTAAGTCCTAAAGTGTACTTGCAACGATAAAAGAAAGTATAAACTAAATATTCTATCTAAAAGTTAACTTAAGAATCGAACATGGTTACTCTTATTCTGTTCGCGTTATTGTCCTAACCCTGTACTATGATGAGATATCACTTTCGATAGTTTAAGTAGCCATTAACTTATTTTGTCTTCGTTTCCCAGACACACAAAACACATACTTGGTGTAATTATAATTTATAGCCTATGCCGGATAATCTATATACTACTATATCGATCGTTTGCTACCGGAGATAGTCGCGCTTGGTGAATCATCTCTTTTATTTTTTAGATTAACCTCCTTCGTATAACATATAGTGAACCATTAAAATACTTCTTTACCACACATATAATCATAGGCGTAACGAGGGGGGGGGGTTTGGGGGTTTGAACCTCCCCATTGACTAAAAAAAAGGAAAATTGTATAATTTTTTTAAGTCTGCCCATAAATTACTTAATGCTTGGGAAGCTTAAAACTCGTTATTTTGAGTCTTAATTTTTAAAATTTTCCGGGGAAGGACCCCCGGAAGCTTAAAACTCGTTATTTTGCATCTTAATTTTTAAAATTTTCCGGGGAAGGACCCCCGGACCCCCCTCTCCCAGGGGGGTATTATAACCCCCCCAGATGTTATAACCCCCCCATATGGTCGGCCTGGTTACGCCTATGCATATAATTTATACATTACTTGCATATGTTATCTCATTCATATGCATCTTATATATCACCAATCACTATGATAAATTGTTTTAATCAAAGAAGTTACAGGTTTGAAGATGTTTCAGTGTTCAGTCCTTGTAAATTTACACAAAAAACAATTGAATGTAGGTGCGATTCAACGAAAGTGATAAAAAATAAAACGATGTACCTATTTAAGATGAACTCTTGATTGGTTGAAATTCCAACATATTCTTAAATTTGATTGGTCACTGATTCATGAGATAAATAAATAGTTACCATAAAATCTACATTAATCCATCAGGATTCGATCTCGGACAGCAGCAATGGAAAGCGAGCAGTTTAACAGCTCAATAATGATATTAACCTAGTTTAACATTCTTTAAACCTTTCAGCGGTTAACGGGTTTACTTGAAATGAGGATTACAGTGTGATCATTTTCGTGGCAACGTATAGGTTTGCTTTTCAAGTACCGATAAGTGTTAAATTTAGCAAATTCATTGTCTACACGTCTTTCAGCTATGTAAACATCGTCTTCCATTAGCTCATGCTCACATACTGGTTTTAAAAAAACACCATTGATTTTCACTCTACACACAACGTATGTAGTGTTGCATTAAGTTATAATTTCACGGTAGAAATATATTGGTTATATTCCTTGAAATATGCACATTCGATGAACATTTTGCAGCATAGAGAAGTTTTTCCCGCAATATTGGAAAAGAAGTATCTATCGATTATCGATAATGCTATAAGCTCTCAGGGGGTGCAAAACAGACATGGGCCAACCTACCACTCACTCCTCTTTAAATTCATATAAATATTCAATGTCTGTGAGTCGAGCCGAGCTAAAAAAAAACTTTGGAATTTTCTTGTGGTTTATAGCATAGAAGCTATACCTGTAGCATGTTTCAAGTTTCTGGCTCACCTGGAAGTGGGCAAACATTAATGTCGATGAGCGGAACCAAACCCTTTTTCGGGGGGTGTTTAGGGCTGAAAATTTAAAAGTTACTTTTTGGAATTTTCCTGTGGTTTACAGCCTAGAAGCTATACGTGTAGCATATTTTATGTGTCTAGCTCACCTGGAAGTGGGCAAAAAATAATGTCGGTGAGTCAGCCGAGCCCTTTTTCGGGGTTTTTTAAAGCAAAAAAATACTTTGGAATTTTCCTGTGGTTTACAGCCTAAAAGCTATACATGTAGTGAATTTAGAGTTTATAAGTCATCTGGAAGTAGGCATAGATTAATGATAGTCATCCGAGACGAGCTCTATTTCGGGTGGTTTTTAGAACTAAAAATTTAAAAAATTTGCTTTTTGGAATTTTCTTGTGGTTTACAGCCTAGAAGCTATACGTTTAGCATATTTCAAGTTTCTAGCTCATCTGGAAGTGGACAAACATTGTCAGTCATCCGAGACGAGCCGTTTTTCGGGTGGATTTTAGGACTAAAAATTTAAAAGATTTGCTTTTTGGAATTTATTTGTGGTTTACAGCCTAGAAGCTATACCTGTAGCATGTTTCAAGTTCCTGGCTCATCTGGAAGTGGGCAAAGATTAATGTTAGTGAGCCGAGCCAAGCCCTTTTTCGGGGGGTATTTAGGGCTGAAAATTAAAAAAAACACGGTTTGGAGTTTTTCTGTGGTTTACAGCCTAGAAACTATACGTGTAACATATTTTATGTTTCTAGCTCATGTGGAAGTGGGCAAACATTAATGTCTGTGAGTCGAGCCGACCTAAAAAAAACTTTGGAATTTTCTTGTGGTTTATAGCCTAGAAGCTATACCTGTAGCATGTTTCAAGTTTCTGGCTCACGTTTCTGAGGGCTAAAAATCTAAAAGATTTGCTTTTTGGACTTTTCTTGTGCTTTACAGCCTAGAAACTATACCTGTAGCATGTTTCAAGATACTGGCTCATCTGGAAGTGGGCAAACATTAATGTCTATGAGCCAAAACGAGATTTTTTCTTTGGGTTTTTAGGGCTAAAAATTTAAAAGATTTGCTTTTCGGAATTTTCTTGTGGTTTACAGCCTAGAAGCTATAAGTGTAACATGTTTCAAGTTCCTGGCTCATCTGGAATTGGGCAAACATTAATGTTGGTGTGCCGAGCCAAGCCCTTTTTCTTGGGGTATTTAGGGCTGAAAATAAAAAAAAAGATACTATTTGGAGCTTTTCTGTGGTTTACAGCCTAGAAGCTATACGTGTAGCTTATTTTATGTTTCTAGCTCATCTGGAAGTGGGCAAACATTAATGTCTGTGATTCGAGCCGAGCTAAAAAAACTTTGGAATTTTCTTGTGGTTTATAGCCTAGAAGCTATACCTGTAGCATGTTTCAGGTTTCTGGCTAACGAATCAGAGGGCTAAAAATTTAAAAGATTAGCTTTTTGAAATTTTCTTGTGTTTTACAGCCCAGAAGCTATACCTGTAGCATGTTTCAAGTTTCTGGCTCATCTGGAATTGGACAAACATAAATGTTGGTGTGCCGAGCCAAGCCCTTTTTCGTGGGGTATATAGGGCTGAAAATTTAAAAAAATTACTTTTTGGAGATTTCTGTGGCTTACAGCCTAGAAGCTATACGTGTAGCATATTTTATGTTTCTAGCTCATCTGGAAATGGGCAAACATTAATGTCTGTGATTCGAGCCGAGCTAAAAAAACTTTGGAATTTTCTTGTGGTTTAAAGCCTAGAAGCTATACCTGTAGCATGTTTCAAGTTTCTGGCTCACGTGAGTCGAGCCGAGCTAAAAAAAACTTTAGAATTTTCTAGTGGTTTATAGCCTAGAGGCTATACCTGTAGCATGTTTCAAGTTTCTGGTTCACGATTCAGAGGGCTAAAAATTTAAAAGATTAGCTTTTTGGAATTTTCTTGTGTTTTACAGCCAAGAAGCTATACCTGTAGCATGTTTCAAGTTTCTGGCTCATCTTGAATTGGGTAAACATTAATGTCTATGAGCCGAAACGAGCCATTTTCTTTGGGTTTTTAGGGCTAAAAATTTGAAAGGTTTGCCTTTCGGAATTTTCTTGTGGTTTATAGCCTAGAAGCTATACCTTTATCATGTCTCAAGATCTGGCTCACGTTTCTGAGGGCTAAAAATTTAAATGATTTGCTTTTCGGAATTTTCTTGTGGTTTACAGCCTAGAAGCTATACCTGTAACATGTTTCAAGTTCCTGGCTCATCTGGAATTGGGCAAACATTAATGTTGGTGTGCCGAGCCAAGCCCTTTTTCTTGGGGTATTTAGGGCTGAAAATTAAAAAAAATTACTTTTTGGAGCTTTTCTGTGGTTTACAGCCTAGAAGCTATACGTGTAGCATATTTTATGTTTCTAGCTCATCTGGAAGTGGGCAAACATTAATGTCTGTGATTCGAGCCGAGCTAAAAAAACTTTGGAATTTTCTTGTGGTTTATAGCCTAGAAGCTATACCTGTAGCATGTTTCAGGTTTCTGGCTAACGAATCAGAGGGCTAAAAATTTAAAAGATTAGCTTTTTGGAATTTTCTTGTGTTTTACAGCCCAGAAGCTATACCTATAGCATGTTTCAAGTTTCTGGCTCATCTGGAATTGGACAAACATAAATGTTGGTGTGCCGAGCCAAGCCCTTTTTCGTGGGGTATATAGGGCTGAAAATTTAAAAAAATTACTTTTTGGAGTTTTTCTGTGGTTTACAGCCTAGAAGCTATACGTGTAGCATATTTTATGTTTCTAGCTCATCTGGAAATGGGCAAACATTAATGTCTGTGATTCGAGCCGAGCTAAAAAACTTTGGAATTTTCTTGTGGTTTAAAGCCTAGAAGCTATACCTGTAGCATGTTTCAAGTTTCTGGCTCACGTGAGTCGAGCCGAGCTAAAAAAAACTTTAGAATTTTCTAGTGGTTTATAGCCTGGAGGTTATACCTGTAGCATGTTTCAAGTTTCTGGTTCACGATTCAGAGGGCTAAAAATTTAAAAGATTAGCTTTTTGGAATTTTCTTGTGTTTTACAGCCTAGAAGCTATACCTGTAGCATGTTTCAAGTTTCTGGCTCATCTGGAATTGGGTAAACATTAATGTCTATGAGCCGAAACGAGCAATTTTCTTTGGGTTTTTAGGGCTAAAAATTTGAAAGGTTTGCTTTTTGGAATTTTCTTGTGGTTTACAGCATAGATGCTATACCTGTAACATGTTTCAAGTTCCTGGCTCATCTGGAATTGGGCAAACATTAATGTTGGTGTGCCGAGCCAAGCCATTTTTTCTTGGGGTATTTTGGGCCGAAAATTACAAAAAAATACTTTTTGGAGCTTTTCTGTGGTTTACAGCCTAGAAGCTATACGTGTAGCATATTTTATGTTTCTAGCTCATCTGGAAGTTGGCAAACATTAATGTCTGTGATTCGAGCCGAGCTTAAAAAACTTTGGAATTTTCTTGTGGTTTATAGCCTAGAAGCTTTACCTGTAGCATGTTTCAAGTTTCTGGCTCACGTTTCTGAGGGCTAAAAATTTAAAAGATTAGCTTTTTGGAATTTTCTTGTGATTTACAGCCTAGAAGCTATACCTGTGGCATGTTTCAAGTTTCTGGCTCATCTGGAATTGGGCAAACATTAATGTCTATGAGCCGAAACGAGCCTTTTTCTTTGGGTCTTTAGGGCTAAAAATTTAAAAGATTTGCTTTTCGGAATTTTCTTGTGTTTTACAGCCTAGAAGCTATACCTGTAGCATGTTTCAGGTTTCTGGCTCATCTGGAATTGGGTAAATATTAATGTCTATGAGCCGAAACGAGCCATTTTCTGTGGGTTTTTAGGGCTAAAAATTTGAAAGGTTTGCTTTTCGGAATTTTCTTGTGGTTTACAGACTAGAAGCTATACCTGTAACATGTTTCAAGTTCCGGGCTCATCTGGAATTGGGAAAACATTAATGTTGGTGTGCCGAGCCAAGCGATTTTTTCTTGGGGTATTTAGGGCCGAAAATTACAAAAAAATTCTTTTTGGAGCTTTTCTGTGGTTTACAGCCTAGCAGCTATACGTGTAGCATATTTTATGTTTCTAGCTCATCTGGAAGTGGGCAAACATTAATGTCTGTGATTCGAGCCGAGCTAAAAAAAACTTTGGAATTTTCTTGTGGTTTACAGCCCAGAAACTATACCTGTAGCATGTTTCAAGTTTGTGGCTAACGATTCAGAGGGCTAAAAATTTAAAAGATTATCTTTTTGGAATTTTCTTATGATTTACAGCCTAGAAGCTATACCTGTAGCATGTTTCAAGTTTCTGGCTCATCTGGAATTGGGGAAATATTAATGTCTATGAGCCGAAACGAGCCATTTTCTTTGGGTTTTTAGGGCTAAAAATTTGAAAGGTTTGCTTTTTGGAATTTTCTTGTGGTTTACAGCATAGATGCTATACCTGTAACATGTTTCAAGTTCCTGGCTCATCTGGAATTGGGCAAACATTAATGTTGGTGTGCCGAGCCAAGCCCTTTTTCTTGGGGTATTTAGGGCTGAAAATTTAAAAAGGAATACTTTTTGGAGCTTTTCTGTGGTTTACAGCCTAGAAGCTATACGTGTAGCATATTTTATGTTTCTAGCTCATCTGGAAGTGGGCAAACATTAATGTCTTTGATTCGAGCCGAGCTAAAAAAACTTTGGAATTTTCTTGTGGTTTATAGCCTAGAAGCTATACCTGTAGCATGTTTCAGGTTTCTGGCTAACGAATCAGAGGGCTAAAAATTTAAAAGATTAGCTTTTTGGAATTTTCTTGTGTTTTACAGCCCAGAAGCTATACCTGTAGCATGTTTCAAGTTTCTGGCTCATCTGGAATTGGACAAACATAAATGTTGGTGTGCCGAGCCAAGCCCTTTTTCGTGAGGTATATAGGGCTGAAAATTAAAAAAAATTACTTTTTGGAGTTTTTCTGTGGTTTACAGCCTAGAAGCTATACGTGTAGCATATTTTATGTTTCTAGCTCATCTGGAAATGGGCAAACATTAATGTCTGTGATTCGAGCCGAGCTAAAAAAACTTTGGAATTTTCTTGTGGTTTAAAGCCTAGAAGCTATACCTGTAGCATGTTTCAAGTTTCTGGCTCACGTGAGTCGAGCCGAGCTAAAAAAACTTTAGCATTTTCTAGTGGTTTATAGCCTTGAGGTTATACCTGTAGCATGTTTCAAGTTTCTGGTTCACGATTCAGAGGGCTAAATATTTAAAAGATTAGCTTTTTGGAATTTTCTTGTGTTTTACAGCCTAGAAGCTATACCTGTAGCATGTTTCAAGTTTCTGGCTCACGTGAGTCGAGCCGAGCTAAAAAAACTTTAGCATTTTCTAGTGGTTTATAGCCTTGAGGTTATACCTGTAGCATGTTTCAAGTTTCTGGCTCACGTTTCTGAGGGCTAAAAATCTAATAAAAGATTTGCTTTTTGGACTTTTCTTGTGCTTTACAGCCTAGAAACTATACCTGTAGCATGTTTCAAGATTCTGGCTCATCTGGAAGTGGGCAAACATTAATGTCTATGAGCCAAAACGAGATTTTTTCTTTGGGTTTTTAGGGCTAAAAATTTAAAAGATTTGCTTTTCGGAATTTTCTTGTGGTTTACAGCCTAGAAGCTATAAGTGTAACATGTTTCAAGTTCCTGGCTCATCTGGAATTGGGCAAACATTAATGTTGGTGTGCCGAGCCAAGCCCTTTTTCTTGGGGTATTTAGGGCTGAAAATAAAAAAAAAATACTATTTGGAGCTTTTCTGTGGTTTACAGCCTAGAAGCTATACGTGTAGCTTATTTTATGTTTCTAGCTCATCTGGAAGTGGGCAAACATTAATGTCTGTGATTCGAGCCGAGCTAAAAAACTTTGGAATTTTCTTGTGGTTTATAGCCTAGAAGCTATACCTGTAGCATGTTTCAGGTTTCTGGCTAACGAATCAGAGGGCTAAAAATTTAAAAGATTAGCTTTTTGAAATTTTCTTGTGTTTTACAGCCCAGAAGCTATACCTGTAGCATGTTTCAAGTTTCTGGCTCATCTGGAATTGGACAAACATAAATGTTGGTGTGCCGAGCCAAGCCCTTTTTCGTGGGGTATATAGGGCTGAAAATTTAAAAAAATTACTTTTTGGAGATTTCTGTGGCTTACAGCCTAGAAGCTATACGTGTAGCATATTTTATGTTTCTAGCTCATCTGGAAATGGGCAAACATTAATGTCTGTGATTCGAGCCGAGCTAAAAAAACTTTGGAATTTTCTTGTGGTTTAAAGCCTAGAAGCTATACCTGTAGCATGTTTCAAGTTTCTGGCTCACGTGAGTCGAGCCGAGCTAAAAAAAACTTTAGAATTTTCTAGTGGTTTATAGCCTAGAGGCTATACCTGTAGCATGTTTCAAGTTTCTGGTTCACGATTCAGAGGGCTAAAAATTTAAAAGATTAGCTTTTTGGAATTTTCTTGTGTTTTACAGCCAAGAAGCTATACCTGTAGCATGTTTCAAGTTTCTGGCTCATCTGGAATTGGGTAAACATTAATGTCTATGAGCCGAAACGAGCCATTTTCTTTGGGTTTTTAGGGCTAAAAATTTGAAAGGTTTGCCTTTCGGAATTTTCTTGTGGTTTACAGCCTAGAAGCTATACCTGTAACATGTTTCAAGTTCCTGGCTCATCTGGAATTGGGCAAACATTAATGTTGGTGTGCCGAGCCAAGCCATCTTTTCTTTGGGTATTTAGGGCTGAAAATAAAAAAAAATACTTTTTGGAGCTTTTCTGTGGTTTACAGCCTAGAAGCGTTACGTGTAGCATATTTTATGTTTCTAGCTCATCTGGAAGTGGGCAAACATTAATGTCTGTGATTCGAGCCGAGCTAAAAAAAACGTTGGAATTTTCTTGTGGTTTATAGCCTAGAAGCTATACCTTTATCATGTCTCAAGATCTGGCTCACGTTTCTGAGGGCTAAAAATTTAAAAGATTTGCTTTTCGGAATTTTCTTGTGGTTTACAGCCTAGAAGCTATACCTGTAACATGTTTCAAGTTCCTGGCTCATCTGGAATTGGGCAAACATAAATGTTGGTGTGCCGAGCCAAGCCCTTTTTCGTGGGGTATATAGGGCTGAAAATTAAAAAAAATTACTTTTTGGAGTTTTTCTGTGGTTTACAGCCTAGAAGCTATACGTGTAGCATATTTTATGTTTCTAGCTCATCTGGAAATGGGCAAACATTAATGTCTGTGATTCGAGCCGAGCTAAAAAACTTTGGAATTTTCTTGTGGTTTAAAGCCTAGAAGCTATACCTGTAGCATGTTTCAAGTTTCTGGCTCACGTGAGTCGAGCCGAGCTAAAAAAAACTTTAGAATTTTCTAGTGGTTTATAGCCTAGAGGTTATACCTGTAGCATGTTTCAAGTTTCTGGTTCACGATTCAGAGGGCTAAAAATTTAAAAGATTAGCTTTTTGGAATGTTCTTGTGTTTTACAGCCTAGAAGCTATACCTGTAGCATGTTTCAAGTTTCTGGCTCATCTGGAATTGGGTAAACATTAATGTCTATGAGCCGAAACGAGCCATTTTCTTTGGGTTTTTAGGGCTAAAAATTTGAAAGGTTTGCTTTTCGGAATTTTCTTGTGGTTTACAGCCTAGAAGCTATACCTGTAACATGTTTCAAGTTCCTGGCTCATCTGGAATTGGGCAAACATTAATGTTGGTGTGCCGAGCCAAGCCATTTTTTCTTGGGGTATTTAGGGCTGAAAATAAAAAAAAATACTTTTTGGAGCTTTTTTGTGGTTTACAGCCTAGAAGCTATACGTGTAGCATATTTTATGTTTCTAGCTCATCTGGAAGTGGGCAAACATTAATGTCTGTGATTCGAGCCGAGCTAAAAAAACGTTGGAATTTTCTTGTGGTTTATAGCCTAGAAGCTATACCTGTAGCATGTTTCAAGTTTCTGGCTCACGTTTCTGAAGGGTAAAAATTTAAAAGATTTGCTTTTCGGAATTTTCTTGTGGTTTGCAGCCTAGAAGTTATACCTGTAACATGTTTCAAGTTCCGGGCTCATCTGGAATTGGGCAAACATTAATGTTGGTGTGCCGAGCCAAGCCATTTTATCTTGGGGTATTTAGGGCTGAAAATTAAAAAAAAAATACTTTTTGGACCTTTTCTGTGGTTTACAGCATAGAAGCTTTACGTGTAGCATATTTTATGATTCTAGCTCATCTCGAAGTGGGCAAACATTATTGTCTGTGATTCGAGCCGAGCTAAAAAAAACTTTGGAATTTTCTTGTGGTTTATAGCCTAGAAGCTATACCTGTAGCATGTTTCAAGTTTCTGCCTCACGTTTCTGAGGGCTAAAAATTTAAAAGATTAGCTTTTTGGAATTTTCTTGTGATTTACAGCCTAGAAGCTATACCTGTAGCATGTTTCAAGTTTCTGGCTCATCTGGAATTGGGCAAACATTAATGTCTATGAGCCAAAACGAGATTTTTTCTTTGGGTTTTTAGGGCTAAAAATTTAAAAGATTTGCTTTTCGGAATTTTCTTGTGGTTTACAGCCTAGAAGCTATACCTGTAACATGTTTCAAGTTCCTGGCTCATCTGGAATTGGGAAAACATTAATGTTGGTGTGCCGAGCCAAGCCATTTTTTCTTGGGGTATTTTGGGCCGAAAATTACAAAAAAATACTTTTTGGAGCTTTTCTATGGTTTACAGCCTAGAAGCTATACGTGTAGCATATTTTATGTTTCTAGCTCATCTGGAAGTGGGCAAACATTAATGTCTGTGATTCGAGCCGAGCTAAAAAAAACTTTGGAATTTTCTTGTGGTTTATAGCCTAGAAGCTTTACCTGTAGCATGTTTCAAGTTTCTGGCTCACGTTTCTGAGGGCTAAAAATTTAAAAGATTAGCTTTTTGGAATTTTCTTGTGATTTACAGCCTAGAAGCTATACCTGTAGCATGTTTCAAGTTTCTGGCTCATCTGGAATTGGGCAAACATTAATGTCTATGAGCCGAAACGAGCCTTTTTCTTTGGGTCTTTAGGGCTAAAAATTTAAAAGATTTGCTTTTCGGAATTTTCTTGTGTTTTACAGCCTAGAAGCTATACCTGTAGCATGTTTCAGGTTTCTGGCTCATCTGGAATTGGGTAAATATTAATGTCTATGAGCCGAAACGAGCCATTTTCTGTGGGTTTTTAGGGCTAAAAATTTGAAAGGTTTGCTTTTCGGAATTTTCTTGTGGTTTACAGACTAGAAGCTATACCTGTAACATGTTTCAAGTTCCGGGCTCATCTGGAATTGGGAAAACATTAATGTTGGTGTGCCGAGCCAAGCGATTTTTTCTTGGGGTATTTAGGGCCGAAAATTACAAAAAAATTCTTTTTGGAGGTTTTCTGTGGTTTACAGCCTAGCAGCTATACGTGTAGCATATTTTATGTTTCTAGCTCATCTGGAAGTGGGCAAACATTAATGTCTGTGATTCGAGCCGAGCTAAAAAAAACTTTGGAATTTTCTTGTGGTTTACAGCCCAGAAACTATACCTGTAGCATGTTTCAAGTTTGTGGCTAACGATTCAGAGGGCTAAAAATTTAAAAGATTATCTTTTTGGAATTTTCTTATGATTTACAGCCTAGAAGCTATACCTGTAGCATGTTTCAAGTTTCTGGCTCATCTGGAATTGGGGAAATATTAATGTCTATGAGCCGAAACGAGCCATTTTCTTTGGGTTTTTAGGGCTAAAAATTTGAAAGGTTTGCTTTTTGGAATTTTCTTGTGGTTTACAGCATAGATGCTATACCTGTAACATGTTTCAAGTTCCTGGCTCATCTGGAATTGGGCAAACATTAATGTTGGTGTGGCGAGCCAAGCCATTTTATCTTGGGGTATTTAGGGCTGAAAATTAAAAAAAATACTTTTTGGAGCTTTTCTGTGGTTTACAGCCTAGAAGCGTTACGTGTAGCATATTTTATGTTTCTAGCTCATCTGGAAGTGGGCAAACATTAATGTCTGTGATTCGAGCCGAGCTAAAAAAAACGTTGGAATTTTCTTGTGGTTTATAGCCTAGAAGCTATACCTTTAGCATGTCTCAAGTTTCTGGCTCACGTTTCTGAGGGCTAAAAGTTTAAAAGATATGCTTTTCGGAATTTTCTTGTGGTTTACAGCCTAGAAGCTATACCTGTAACATGTTTCAAGTTCCTGGCTCATCTGGAATTGGGCAAACATTAATGTTGGTGTGCCGAGCCAAGCCCTTTTTCTTGGGGTATTTAGGGCTGAAAATTTAAAAAAGAATACTTTTTGGAGCTTTTCTGTGGTTTACAGCCTAGAAGCTATACGTGTAGCATATTTTATGTTTCTAGCTCATCTGGAAGTGGGCAAACATTAATGTCTTTGATTCGAGCCGAGCTAAAAAAACTTTGGAATTTTCTTGTGGTTTATAGCCTAGAAGCTATACCTGTAGCATGTTTCAGGTTTCTGGCTAACGAATCAGAGGGCTAAAAATTTAAAAGATTAGCTTTTTGGAATTTTCTTGTGTCTTACAACTCAGAAGCTATACCTGTAGCATGTTTCTAGTTTCTGGCTCATCTGGAATTGGACAAACATAAATGTTGGTGTGCCGAGCCAAGCCCTTTTTCGTGAGGTATATAGGGCTGAAAATTAAAAAAAATTACTTTGTGGAGTTTTTCTGTGGTTTACAGCCTAGAAGCTATACGTGTAGCATATTTTATGTTTCTAGCTCATCTGGAAATGGGCAAACATTAATGTCTGTGATTCGAGCCGAGCTAAAAAAACTTTGGAATTTTCTTGTGGTTTAAAGCCTAGAAGCTATACCTGTAGCATGTTTCAAGTTTCTGGCTCACGTGAGTCGACCGAGCTAAAAAAACTTTAGAATTTTCTAGTGGTTTATAGCCTAGAGGTTATACCTGTAGCATGTTTCAAGTTTCTGGTTCACGATTCAGAGGGCTAAAAATTTAAAAGATTAGCTTTTTGGAATTTTCTTGTGTTTTACAGCCCAGAAGCTATACCTGTAGCATGTTTCAAGTTTCTGGCTCATCTGGAATTGGGTAAACATTAATGTCTATGAGCCGAAACGAGCCATTTTCTTTGGGTTTTTAGGGCTAAAAATTTGAAAGGTTTGCTTTTCGGAATTTTCTTGTGGTTTACAGCCTAGAAGCTATACCTGTAACATGTTTCAAGTTCCTGGCTCATCTGGAATTGGGCAAACATTAATGTTGGTGTGCCGAGCCAAGCCATTTTTTCTTGGGGTATTTAGAACTGAAAATAAAAAAAAATACTTTTTGGAGCTTTTCTGTGGTTTACAGCCTAGAAGCTATACGTGTAGCATATTTTATGTTTCTAGCTCATCTGGAAATGGGCAAACATTAATGTCTGTGATTCGAGCCGAGCTAAAAAACTTTGGAATTTTCTTGTGGTTTAAAGCCTAGAAGCTATACCTGTAGCATGTTTCAAGTTTCTGGGTCACGTGAGTCGAGCCGAGCTAAAAAAAACTTTAGAATTTTCTAGTGGTTTATAGCCTAGAGGTTATACCTGTAGCATGTTTCAAGTTTCTGGTTCACGATTCAGAGGGCTAAAAATTTAAAAGATTAGCTTTTTGGAATGTTCTTGTGTTTTACAGCCTAGAAGCTATACCTGTAGCATGTTTCAAGTTTCTGGCTCATCTGGAATTGGGTAAACATTAATGTCTATGAGCCGAAACGAGCCATTTTCTTTGGGTTTTTAGGGCTAAAAATTTGAAAGGTTTGCTTTTCGGAATTTTCTTGTGGTTTACAGCCTAGAAGCTATACCTGTAACATGTTTCAAGTTCCTGGCTCATCTGGAATTGGGCAAACATTAATGTTGGTGTGCCGAGCCAAGCCATTTTTTCTTGGGGTATTTAGGGCTGAAAATAAAAAAAAAATACTTTTTGGAGCTTTTTTGTGGTTTACAGCCTAGAAGCTATACGTGTAGCATATTTTATGTTTCTAGCTCATCTGGAAGTGGGCAAACATTAATGTCTGTGATTCGAGCCGAGCTAAAAAAACGTTGGAATTTTCTTGTGGTTTATAGCCTAGAAGCTATACCTGTAGCATGTTTCAAGTTTCTGGCTCACGTTTCTGAAGGGTAAAAATTTAAAAGATTTGCTTTTCGGAATTTTCTTGTGGTTTGCAGCCTAGAAGTTATACCTGTAACATGTTTCAAGTTCCGGGCTCATCTGGAATTGGGCAAACATTAATGTTGGTGTGCCGAGCCAAGCCATTTTATCTTGGGGTATTTAGGGCTGAAAATTAAAAAAAAAATACTTTTTGGACCTTTTCTGTGGTTTACAGCATAGAAGCTTTACGTGTAGCATATTTTATGATTCTAGCTCGTCTGGAAGTGGGCAAACATTATTGTCTGTGATTCGAGCCGAGCTAAAAAAAACTTTGGAATTTTCTTGTGGTTTATAGCCTAGAAGCTATACCTGTAGCATGTTTCAAGTTTCTGCCTCACGTTTCTGAGGGCTAAAAATTTAAAAGATTAGCTTTTTGGAATTTTCTTGTGATTTACAGCCTAGAAGCTATACCTGTAGCATGTTTCAAGTTTCTGGCTCATCTGGAATTGGGCAAACATTAATGTCTATGAGCCAAAACGAGATTTTTTCTTTGGGTTTTTAGGGCTAAAAATTTAAAAGATTTGCTTTTCGGAATTTTCTTGTGGTTTACAGCCTAGAAGCTATACCTGTAACATGTTTCAAGTTCCTGGCTCATCTGGAATTGGGAAAACATTAATGTTGGTGTGCCGAGCCAAGCCATTTTTTCTTGGGGTATTTTGGGCCGAAAATTACAAAAAAATACTTTTTGGAGCTTTTCTATGGTTTACAGCCTAGAAGCTATACGTGTAGCATATTTTATGTTTCTAGCTCATCTGGAAGTGGGCAAACATTAATGTCTGTGATTCGAGCCGAGCTAAAAAAAACTTTGGAATTTTCTTGTGGTTTATAGCCTAGAAGCTTTACCTGTAGCATGTTTCAAGTTTCTGGCTCACGTTTCTGAG
This sequence comes from Ectobius pallidus, assembly GCA_964059195.1. Taxonomy (NCBI): domain Eukaryota; kingdom Metazoa; phylum Arthropoda; class Insecta; order Blattodea; family Ectobiidae; genus Ectobius; species Ectobius pallidus. The sequence goes on from CAXKWD010000009.1 coordinate 101,540,073, forward strand.
GGCTAAAAATTTAAAAGATTAGCTTTTTGGAATTTTCTTGTGATTTACAGCCTAGAAGCTATACCTGTAGCATGTTTCAAGTTTCTGGCTCATCTGGAATTGGGCAAACATTAATGTCTATGAGCCGAAACGAGCCTTTTTCTTTGGGTCTTTAGGGCTAAAAATTTAAAAGATTTGCTTTTCGGAATTTTCTTGTGTTTTACAGCCTAGAAGCTATACCTGTAGCATGTTTCAGGTTTCTGGCTCATCTGGAATTGGGTAAATATTAATGTCTATGAGCCGAAACGAGCCATTTTCTGTGGGTTTTTAGGGCTAAAAATTTGAAAGGTTTGCTTTTCGGAATTTTCTTGTGGTTTACAGACTAGAAGCTATACCTGTAACATGTTTCAAGTTCCGGGCTCATCTGGAATTGGGAAAACATTAATGTTGGTGTGCCGAGCCAAGCGATTTTTTCTTGGGGTATTTAGGGCCGAAAATTACAAAAAAATTCTTTTTGGAGGTTTTCTGTGGTTTACAGCCTAGCAGCTATACGTGTAGCATATTTTATGTTTCTAGCTCATCTGGAAGTGGGCAAACATTAATGTCTGTGATTCGAGCCGAGCTAAAAAAAACTTTGGAATTTTCTTGTGGTTTACAGCCCAGAAACTATACCTGTAGCATGTTTCAAGTTTGTGGCTAACGATTCAGAGGGCTAAAAATTTAAAAGATTATCTTTTTGGAATTTTCTTATGATTTACAGCCTAGAAGCTATACCTGTAGCATGTTTCAAGTTTCTGGCTCATCTGGAATTGGGGAAATATTAATGTCTATGAGCCGAAACGAGCCATTTTCTTTGGGTTTTTAGGGCTAAAAATTTGAAAGGTTTGCTTTTTGGAATTTTCTTGTGGTTTACAGCATAGATGCTATACCTGTAACATGTTTCAAGTTCCTGGCTCATCTGGAATTGGGCAAACATTAATGTTGGTGTGCCGAGCCAAGCCATTTTATCTTGGGGTATTTAGGGCTGAAAATTAAAAAAAAATACTTTTTGGAGCTTTTCTGTGGTTTACAGCCTAGAAGCGTTACGTGTAGCATATTTTATGTTTCTAGCTCATCTGGAAGTGGGCAAACATTAATGTCTGTGATTCGAGCCGAGCTAAAAAAAACGTTGGAATTTTCTTGTGGTTTATAGCCTAGAAGCTATACCTGTAGCATGTTTCAGGTTTCTGGCTAACGAATCAGAGGGCTAAAAATTTAAAAGATTAGCTTTTTGGAATTTTCTTGTGTCTTACAACTCAGAAGCTATACCTGTAGCATGTTTCAAGTTTCTGGCTCATCTGGAATTGGACAAACATAAATGTTGGTGTGCCGAGCCAAGCCCTTTTTCGTGAGGTATATAGGGCTGAAAATTAAAAAAAATTACTTTGTGGAGTTTTTCTGTGGTTTACAGCCTAGAAGCTATACGTGTAGCATATTTTATGTTTCTAGCTCATCTGGAAATGGGCAAACATTAATGTCTGTGATTCGAGCCGAGCTAAAAAAACTTTGGAATTTTCTTGTGGTTTAAAGCCTAGAAGCTATACCTGTAGCATGTTTCAAGTTTCTGGCTCACGTGAGTCGACCGAGCTAAAAAAACTTTAGAATTTTCTAGTGGTTTATAGCCTAGAGGTTATACCTGTAGCATGTTTCAAGTTTCTGGTTCACGATTCAGAGGGCTAAAAATTTAAAAGATTAGCTTTTTGGAATTTTCTTGTGTTTTACAGCCCAGAAGCTATACCTGTAGCATGTTTCAAGTTTCTGGCTCATCTGGAATTGGGTAAACATTAATGTCTATGAGCCGAAACGAGCCATTTTCTTTGGGTTTTTAGGGCTAAAAATTTGAAAGGTTTGCTTTTCGGAATTTTCTTGTGGTTTACAGCCTAGAAGCTATACCTGTAACATGTTTCAAGTTCCTGGCTCATCTGGAATTGGGCAAACATTAATGTTGGTGTGCCGAGCCAAGCCATTTTTTCTTGGGGTATTTAGAACTGAAAATAAAAAAAAATACTTTTTGGAGCTTTTCTGTGGTTTACAGCCTAGAAGCTATACGTGTAGCATATTTTATGTTTCTAGCTCATCTGGAAGTGGGCAAACATTAATGTCTGTGATTCGAGCCGAGCTAAAAAAAAGTTGGAATTTTCTTGTGGTTTATAGCCTAGAAGCTATACCTGTAGCATGTTTCAAGTTTCTGGCTCACGTTTCTGAGGGCTAAAAATTTAAAAGATTTGCTTTTCGGAATTTTCTTGTGGTTTGCAGCCTAGAAGCTATACCTGTAACATGTTTCAAGTTCCGTTCTCATCTGGAATTGGGTAAACATTAATGTTGGTGTGCCGAGCCAAGCCATTTTATCTTGGGGTATTTAGGGCTGAAAATTAAAAAAAAAATACTTTTTGGAGCTTTTCTGTGGTTTACAGCATAGAAGCTTTACGTGTAGCATATTTTATGATTCTAGCTCATCTGGAAGTGGGCAAACATTATTGTCTGTGATTCGAGCCGAGCTAAAAAAAACTTTGGAATTTTCTTGTGGTTTATAGCCTAGAAGCTATACCTGTAGCATGTTTCAAGTTTCTGGCTCACGTTTCTGAGGGCTAAAAATTTAAAAGATTAGCTTTTTGGAATTTTCTTGTGATTTACAGCCTAGAAGCTATACCTGTAGCATGTTTCAAGTTTCTGGCTCATCTGGAATTGGGCAAACATTAATGTCTATGAGCCGAAACGAGCCTTTTTCTTTGGGTCTTTAGGGCTAAAAATTTAAAAGATTTGCTTTTCGGAATTTTCTTGTGTTTTACAGCCTAGAAGCTATACCTGTAGCATGTTTCAGGTTTCTGGCTCATCTGGAATTGGGTAAATATTAATGTCTATGAGCCGAAACGAGCCATTTTCTGTGGGTTTTTAGGGCTAAAAATTTGAAAGGTTTGCTTTTTGGAATTTTCTTGTGGTTTACAGCATAGATGCTATACCTGTAACATGTTTCAAGTTCCTGGCTCATCTGGAATTGGGCAAACATTAATGTTGGTGTGCCGAGCCAAGCCATTTTATCTTGGGGTATTTAGGGCTGAAAATTAAAAAAAAATACTTTTTGGAGCTTTTCTGTGGTTTACAGCCTAGAAGCGTTACGTGTAGCATATTTTATGTTTCTAGCTCATCTGGAAGTGGGCAAACATTAATGTCTGTGATTCGAGCCGAGCTAAAAAAAACGTTGGAATTTTCTTGTGGTTTATAGCCTAGAAGCTATACCTTTAGCATGTCTCAAGTTTCTGGCTCACGTTTCTGAGGGCTAAAAGTTTAAAAGATATGCTTTTCGGAATTTTCTTGTGGTTTACAGCCTAGAAGCTATACCTGTAACATGTTTCAAGTTCCTGGCTCATCTGGAATTGGGCAAACATTAATGTTGGTGTGCCGAGCCAAGCCCTTTTTCTTGGGGTATTTAGGGCTGAAAATTTAAAAAAGAATACTTTTTGGAGCTTTTCTGTGGTTTACAGCCTAGAAGCTATACGTGTAGCATATTTTATGTTTCTAGCTCATCTGGAAGTGGGCAAACATTAATGTCTTTGATTCGAGCCGAGCTAAAAAAACTTTGGAATTTTCTTGTGGTTTATAGCCTAGAAGCTATACCTGTAGCATGTTTCAGGTTTCTGGCTAACGAATCAGAGGGCTAAAAATTTAAAAGATTAGCTTTTTGGAATTTTCTTGTGTCTTACAACTCAGAAGCTATACCTGTAGCATGTTTCAAGTTTCTGGCTCATCTGGAATTGGACAAACATAAATGTTGGTGTGCCGAGCCAAGCCCTTTTTCGTGAGGTATATAGGGCTGAAAATTAAAAAAAATTACTTTGTGGAGTTTTTCTGTGGTTTACAGCCTAGAAGCTATACGTGTAGCATATTTTATGTTTCTAGCTCATCTGGAAATGGGCAAACATTAATGTCTGTGATTCGAGCCGAGCTAAAAAAACTTTGGAATTTTCTTGTGGTTTAAAGCCTAGAAGCTATACCTGTAGCATGTTTCAAGTTTCTGGCTCACGTGAGTCGACCGAGCTAAAAAAACTTTAGAATTTTCTAGTGGTTTATAGCCTAGAGGTTATACCTGTAGCATGTTTCAAGTTTCTGGTTCACGATTCAGAGGGCTAAAAATTTAAAAGATTAGCTTTTTGGAATTTTCTTGTGTTTTACAGCCCAGAAGCTATACCTGTAGCATGTTTCAAGTTTCTGGCTCATCTGGAATTGGGTAAACATTAATGTCTATGAGCCGAAACGAGCCATTTTCTTTGGGTTTTTAGGGCTAAAAATTTGAAAGGTTTGCTTTTCGGAATTTTCTTGTGGTTTACAGCCTAGAAGCTATACCTGTAACATGTTTCAAGTTCCTGGCTCATCTGGAATTGGGCAAACATTAATGTTGGTGTGCCGAGCCAAGCCATTTTTTCTTGGGGTATTTAGAACTGAAAATAAAAAAAAATACTTTTTGGAGCTTTTCTGTGGTTTACAGCCTAGAAGCTATACGTGTAGCATATTTTATGTTTCTAGCTCATCTGGAAGTGGGCAAACATTAATGTCTGTGATTCGAGCCGAGCTAAAAAAAAGTTGGAATTTTCTTGTGGTTTATAGCCTAGAAGCTATACCTGTAGCATGTTTCAAGTTTCTGGCTCACGTTTCTGAGGGCTAAAAATTTAAAAGATTTGCTTTTCGGAATTTTCTTGTGGTTTGCAGCCTAGAAGCTATACCTGTAACATGTTTCAAGTTCCGGGCTCATCTGGAATTGGGCAAACATTAATGTTGGTGTGCCGAGCCAAGCCATTTTATCTTGGGGTATTTAGGGCTGAAAATTAAAAAAAAAATACTTTTTGGAGCTTTTCTGTGGTTTACAGCATAGAAGCTTTACGTGTAGCATATTTTATGATTCTAGCTCATCTGGAAGTGGGCAAACATTATTGTCTGTGATTCGAGCCGAGCTAAAAAAAACTTTGGAATTTTCTTGTGGTTTATAGCCTAGAAGCTATACCTGTAGCATGTTTCAAGTTTCTGGCTCACGTTTCTGAGGGCTAAAAATTTAAAAGATTAGCTTTTTGGAATTTTCTTGTGATTTACAGCCTAGAAGCTATACCTGTAGCATGTTTCAAGTTTCTGGCTCATCTGGAATTGGGCAAACATTAATGTCTATGAGCCGAAACGAGCCTTTTTCTTTGGGTCTTTAGGGCTAAAAATTTAAAAGATTTGCTTTTCGGAATTTTCTTGTGTTTTACAGCCTAGAAGCTATACCTGTAGCATGTTTCAGGTTTCTGGCTCATCTGGAATTGGGTAAATATTAATGTCTATGAGCCGAAACGAGCCATTTTCTGTGGGTTTTTAGGGCTAAAAATTTGAAAGGTTTGCTTTTCGGAATTTTCTTGTGGTTTACAGACTAGAAGCTATACCTGTAACATGTTTCAAGTTCCGGGCTCATCTGGAATTGGGAAAACATTAATGTTGGTGTGCCGAGCCAAGCGATTTTTTCTTGGGGTATTTAGGGCCGAAAATTACAAAAAAATTCTTTTTGGAGCTTTTCTGTGGTTTACAGCCTAGCAGCTATACGTGTAGCATATTTTATGTTTCTAGCTCATCTGGAAGTGGGCAAACATTAATGTCTGTGATTCGAGCCGAGCTAAAAAAAACTTTGGAATTTTCTTGTGGTTTACAGCCCAGAAACTATACCTGTAGCATGTTTCAAGTTTGTGGCTAACGATTCAGAGGGCTAAAAATTTAAAAGATTATCTTTTTGGAATTTTCTTATGATTTACAGCCTAGAAGCTATACCTGTAGCATGTTTCAAGTTTCTGGCTCATCTGGAATTGGGGAAATATTAATGTCTATGAGCCGAAACGAGCCATTTTCTTTGGGTTTTTAGGGCTAAAAATTTGAAAGGTTTGCTTTTTGGAATTTTCTTGTGGTTTACAGCATAGATGCTATACCTGTAACATGTTTCAAGTTCCTGGCTCATCTGGAATTGGGCAAACATTAGTGTTGGTGTGCCGAGCCAAGCCATTTTATCTTGGGGTATTTAGGGCTGAAAATTAAAAAAAAAATACTTTTTGGAGCTTTTCTGTGGTTTACAGCCTAGAAGCGTTACGTGTAGCATATTTTATGTTTCTAGCTCATCTGGAAGTGGGCAAACATTAATGTCTGTGATTCGAGCCGAGCTAAAAAAAACGTTGGAATTTTCTTGTGGTTTATAGCCTAGAAGCTATACCTTTAGCATGTCTCAAGTTTCTGGCTCACGTTTCTGAGGGCTAAAAGTTTAAAAGATATGCTTTTCGGAATTTTCTTGTGGTTTACAGCCTAGAAGCTATACCTGTAACATGTTTCAAGTTCCTGGCTCATCTGGAATTGGGCAAACATTAATGTTGGTGTGCCGAGCCAAGCCCTTTTTCTTGGGGTATTTAGGGCTGAAAATTTAAAAAAGAATACTTTTTGGAGCTTTTCTGTGGTTTACAGCCTAGAAGCTATACGTGTAGCATATTTTATGTTTCTAGCTCATCTGGAAGTGGGCAAACATTAATGTCTTTGATTCGAGCCGAGCTAAAAAAACTTTGGAATTTTCTTGTGGTTTATAGCCTAGAAGCTATACCTGTAACATGTTTCAAGTTCCTGGCTCATCTGGAATTGGGCAAACATTAGTGTTGGTGTGCCGAGCCAAGCCATTTTATCTTGGGGTATTTAGGGCTGAAAATTAAAAAAAAAATACTTTTTGGAGCTTTTCTGTGGTTTACAGCCTAGAAGCGTTACGTGTAGCATATTTTATGATTCTAGCTCATCTGGAAGTGGGCAAACATTAATGTCTGTGATTCGAGCCGAGCTAAAAAAAACGTTGGAATTTTCTTGTGGTTTATAGCCTAGAAGCTATACCTTTAGCATGTCTCAAGTTTCTGGCTCACGTTTCTGAGGGCTAAAAGTTTAAAAGATATGCTTTTCGGAATTTTCTTGTGGTTTACAGCCTAGAAGCTATACCTGTAACATGTTTCAAGTTCCTGGCTCATCTGGAATTGGGCAAACATTAATGTTGGTGTGCCGAGCCAAGCCCTTTTTCTTGGGGTATTTAGGGCTGAAAATTTAAAAAAGAATACTTTTTGGAGCTTTTCTGTGGTTTACAGCCTAGAAGCTATACGTGTAGCATATTTTATGTTTCTAGCTCATCTGGAAGTGGGCAAACATTAATGTCTTTGATTCGAGCCGAGCTAAAAAAACTTTGGAATTTTCTTGTGGTTTATAGCCTAGAAGCTATACCTGTAGCATGTTTCAGGTTTCTGGCTAACGAATCAGAGGGCTAAAAATTTAAAAGATTAGCTTTTTGGAATTTTCTTGTGTTTTACAGCCCAGAAGCTATACCTGTAGCATGTTTCAAGTTTCTGGCTCATCTGGAATTGGACAAACATAAATGTTGGTGTGCCGAGCCAAGCCCTTTTTCGTGAGGTATATAGGGCTGAAAATTAAAAAAAATTACTTTGTGGAGTTTTTCTGTGGTTTACAGCCTAGAAGCTATACGTGTAGCATATTTTATGTTTCTAGCTCATCTGGAAATGGGCAAACATTAATGTCTGTGATTCGAGCCGAGCTAAAAAAACTTTGGAATTTTCTTGTGGTTTAAAGCCTAGAAGCTATACCTGTAGCATGTTTCAAGTTTCTGGCTCACGTGAGTCGAGCCGAGCTAAAAAAACTTTAGAATTTTCTAGTGGTTTATAGCCTAGAGGTTATACCTGTAGCATGTTTCAAGTTTCTGGTTCACGATTCAGAGGGCTAAAAATTTAAAAGATTAGCTTTTTGGAATTTTCTTGTGTTTTACAGCCTAGAAGCTATACCTGTAGCATGTTTCAAGTTTCTGGCTCATCTGGAATTGGGTAAACATTAATGTCTATGAGCCGAAACGAGCCATTTTCTTTGGGTTTTTAGGGCTAAAAATTTGAAAGGTTTGATTTTCGGAATTTTCTTGTGGTTTACAGCCTAGAAGCTATACCTGTAACATGTTTCAAGTTCCTGGCTCATCTGGAATTGGGCAAACATTAATGTTGGTGTGCCGAGCCAAGCCATTTTTTCTTGGGGTATTTAGAACTGAAAATAAAAAAAAATACTTTTTGGAGCTTTTCTGTGGTTTACAGCCTAGAAGCTATACGTGTAGCATATTTTATGTTTCTAGCTCATCTGGAAGTGGGCAAACATTAATGTCTGTGATTCGAGCCGAGCTAAAAAAAACGTTGGAATTTTCTTGTGGTTTATAGCCTAGAAGCTATACCTTTAGCATGTCTCAAGTTTCTGGCTCAAGTTTCTGAGGGCTAAAAGTTTAAAAGATATGCTTTTCGGAATTTTCTTGTGGTTTACAGCCTAGAAGCTATACCTGTAACATGTTTCAAGTTCCTGGCTCATCTGGAATTGGGCAAACATTAATGTTGGTGTGCCGAGCCAAGCCCTTTTTCTTGGGGTATTTAGGGCTGAAAATTTAAAAAAGAATACTTTTTGGAGCTTTTCTGTGGTTTACAGCCTAGAAGCTATACGTGTAGCATATTTTATGTTTCTAGCTCATCTGGAAGTGGGCAAACATTAATGTCTTTGATTCGAGCCGAGCTAAAAAAACTTTGGAATTTTCTTGTGGTTTATAGCCTAGAAGCTATACCTGTAGCATGTTTCAGGTTTCTGGCTAACGAATCAGAGGGCTAAAAATTTAAAAGATTAGCTTTTTGGAATTTTCTTGTGTTTTACAGCCCAGAAGCTATACCTGTAGCATGTTTCAAGTTTCTGGCTCATCTGGAATTGGGTAAACATTAATGTCTATGAGCCGAAACGAGCCATTTTCTTTGGGTTTTAGGGCTAAAAATTTGAAAGGTTTGCTTTTCGGAATTTTCTTGTGGTTTACAGCCTAGAAGCTATACCTGTAACATGTTTCAAGTTCCTGGCTCATCTGGAATTGGGCAAACATTAATGTTGGTGTGCCGAGCCAAGCCATTTTTTCTTGGGGTATTTAGAACTGAAAATAAAAAAAAAATACTTTTTGGAGCTTTTCTGTGGTTTACAGCCTAGAAGCTATACGTGTAGCATATTTTATGTTTCTAGCTCATCTGGAAGTGGGCAAACATTAATGTCTGTGATTCGAGCCGAGCTAAAAAAAAGTTGGAATTTTCTTGTGGTTTATAGCCTAGAAGCTATACCTGTAGCATGTTTCAAGTTTCTGGCTCACGTTTCTGAGGGGTAAAAATTTAAAAGATTTGCTTTTCGGAATTTTCTTGTGGTTTGCAGCCTAGAAGCTATACCTGTAACATGTTTCAAGTTCCGGGCTCATCTGGAATTGGGCAAACATTAATGTTGGTGTGCCGAGCCAAGCCATTTTATCTTGGGGTATTTAGGGCTGAAAATTAAAAAAAAATACTTTTTGGAGCTTTTCTGTGGTTTACAGCATAGAAGCTTTACGTGTAGCATATTTTATGATTCTAGCTCATCTGGAAGTGGGCAAACATTATTGTCTGTGATTCGAGCCGAGCTAAAAAAAACTTTGGAATTTTCTTGTGGTTTATAGCCTAGAAGCTATACCTGTAGCATGTTTCAAGTTTCTGGCTCACGTTTCTGAGGGCTAAAAATCTAAAAGATTTGCTTTTTGGACATTTCTTGTGCTTTACAGCCTAGAAACTATACCTGTAGCATGTTTCAAGATTCTGGCTCATCTGGAAGTGGGCAAACATTAATGTCTATGAGCCAAAACGAGATTTTTTCTTTGGGTTTTTAGGGCTAAAAATTTAAAAGATTTGCTTTTCGGAATTTTCTTGTGGTTTACAGCCTAGAAGCTATAAGTGTAACATGTTTCAAGTTCCTGGCTCATCTGGAATTGGGCAAACATTAATGTTGGTGTGCCGAGCCAAGCCATTTTTCTTGGGGTATTTAGGGCTGAAAATAAAAAAAAATACTATTTGGAGCTTTTCTGTGGTTTACAGCCTAGAAGCTATACGTGTAGCTTATTTTATGTTTCTAGCTCATCTGGAAGTGGGCAAACATTAATGTCTGTGATTCGAGCCGAGCTAAAAAAACTTTGGAATTTTCTTGTGGTTTATAGCCTAGAAGCTATACCTGTAGCATGTTTCAGGTTTCTGGCTAACGAATCAGAGGGCTAAAAATTTAAAAGATTAGCTTTTTGAAATTTTCTTGTGTTTTACAGCCCAGAAGCTATACCTGTAGCATGTTTCAAGTTTCTGGCTCATCTGGAATTGGACAAACATAAATGTTGGTGTGCCGAGCCAAGCCCTTTTTCGTGGGGTATATAGGGCTGAAAATTTAAAAAAAATTACTTTTTGGAGATTTCTGTGGCTTACAGCCTAGAAGCTATACGTGTAGCATATTTTATGTTTCTAGCTCATCTGGAAATGGGCAAACATTAATGTCTGTGATTCGAGCCGAGCTAAAAAAACTTTGGAATTTTCTTGTGGTTTAAAGCCTAGAAGCTATACCTGTAGCATGTTTCAAGTTTCTGGCTCACGTGAGTCGAGCCGAGCTAAAAAAAACTTTAGAATTTTCTAGTGGTTTATAGCCTAGAGGCTATACCTGTAGCATGTTTCAAGTTTCTGGTTCACGATTCAGAGGGCTAAAAATTTAAAAGATTAGCTTTTTGGAATTTTCTTGTGTTTTACAGCCAAGAAGCTATACCTGTAGCATGTTTCAAGTTTCTGGCTCATCTGGAATTGGGTAAACATTAATGTCTATGAGCCGAAACGAGCCATTTTCTTTGGGTTTTTAGGGCTAAAAATTTGAAAGGTTTGCCTTTCGGAATTTTCTTGTGGTTTACAGCCTAGAAGCTATACCTGTAACATGTTTCAAGTTCCTGGCTCATCTGGAATTGGGCAAACATTAATGTTGGTGTGCCGAGCCAAGCCATTTTTTCTTGGGGTATTTAGGGCTGAAAATAAAAAAAAATACTTTTTGGAGCTTTTCTGTGGTTTACAGCCTAGAAGCGTTACGTGTAGCATATTTTATGTTTCTAGCTCATCTGGAAGTGGGCAAACATTAATGTCTGTGATTCGAGCCGAGCTAAAAAAAACGTTGGAATTTTCTTGTGGTTTATAGCCTAGAAGCTATACCTTTATCATGTCTCAAGATCTGGCTCACGTTTCTGAGGGCTAAAAATTTAAAAGATTTGCTTTTCGGAATTTTCTTGTGGTTTACAGCCTAGAAGCTATACCCGTAACATGTTTCAAGTTCCTGGCTCATCTGGAATTGGGCAAACATTAATGTTGGTGTCCCGAGCCAAGCCCTTTTTCTTGGGGTATTTAGGGCTGAAAATTAAAAAAAAATTACTTTTTGGAGCTTTTCTGTGGTTTACAGCCTAGAAGCTATACGTGTAGCATATTTTATGTTTCTAGCTCATCTGGAAGTGGGCAAACATTAATGTCTGTGATTCGAGCCGAGCTAAAAAAACTTTGGAATTTTCTTGTGGTTTATAGCCTAGAAGCTATACCTGTAGCATGTTTCAGGTTTCTGGCTAACGAATCAGAGGGCTAAAAATTTAAAAGATTAGCTTTTTGGAATTTTCTTGTGTTTTACAGCCCAGAAGCTATACCTGTAGCATCTTTCAAGTTTCTGGCTCATCTGGAATTGGACAAACATAAATGTTGGTGTGCCGAGCCAAGCCCTTTTTCGTGGGGTATATAGGGCTGAAAATTTAAAAAAATTACTTTTTGGAGTTTTTCTGTGGTTTACAGCCTAGAAGCTATACGTGTAGCATATTTTATGTTTCTAGCTCATCTGGAAATGGGCAAACATTAATGTCTGTGATTCGAGCCGAGCTAAAAAACTTTGAAATTTTCTTGTGGTTTAAAGCCTAGAAGCTATACCTGTAGCATGTTTCAAGTTTCTGGCTCACGTGAGTCGAGCCGAGCTAAAAAAAACTTTAGAATTTTCTAGTGGTTTATAGCCTAGAGGTTATACCTGTAGCATGTTTCAAGTTTCTGGTTCACGATTCAGAGGGCTAAAAATTTAAAAGATTAGCTTTTTGGAATTTTCTTGTGTTTTACAGCCTAGAAGCTATACCTGTAGCATGTTTCAAGTTTCTGGCTCATCTGGAATTGGGAAAACATTAATGTCTATGAGCCGAAACGAGCAATTTTCTTTGGGTTTTTAGGGCTAAAAATTTGAAAGGTTTGCTTTTCGGAATTTTCTTGTGGTTTACAGCCTAGAAGCTATACCTGTAACATGTTTCAAGTTCCTGGCTCATCTGGAATTGGGCAAACATTAATGTTGGTGTGCCGAGCCAAGCCATTTTTTCTTGGGTATTTAGGGCTGAAAATAAAAAAAAATACTTTTTGGAGCTTTTTTGTGGTTTACAGCCTAGAAGCTATACGTGTAGCATATTTTATGTTTCTAGCTCATCTGGAAGTGGGCAAACATTAATGTCTGTGATTCGAGCCGAGCTAAAAAAACGTTGGAATTTTCTTGTGGTTTATAGCCTGTAGCATGTTTCAAGTTTCTGGCTCACGTTTCTGAAGGGTAAAAATTTAAAAGATTTGCTTTTCGGAATTTTCTTGTGGTTTGCAGCCTAGAAGTTATACCTGTAACATGTTTCAAGTTCCGGGCTCATCTGGAATTGGGCAAACATTAATGTTGGTGTGCCGAGCCAAGCCATTTTATCTTGGGGTATTTAGGGCTGAAAATTAAAAAAAAATACTTTTTGGACCTTTTCTGTGGTTTACAGCATAGAAGCTTTACGTGTAGCATATTTTATGATTCTAGCTCATCTGGAAGTGGGCAAACATTATTGTCTGTGATTCGAGCCGAGCTAAAAAAAACTTTGGAATTTTCTTGTGGTTTATAGCCTAGAAGCTATACCTGTAGCATGTTTCAAGTTTCTGCCTCACGTTTCTGAGGGCTAAAAATTTAAAAGATTAGCTTTTTGGAATTTTCTTGTGATTTACAGCCTAGAAGCTATACCTGTAGCATGTTTCAAGTTTCTGGCTCATCTGGAATTGGGTAAACATTAATGTCTATGAGCCGAAACGAGCCATTTTCTTTGGGTTTTTAGGGCTAAAAATTTGAAAGGTTTGCTTTTCGGAATTTTCTTGTGGTTTACAGCCTAGAAGCTATACCTGTAACATGTTTCAAGTTCCTGGCTCATCTGGAATTGGGCAAACATTAATGTTGGTGTGCCGAGCCAAGCCATTTTTTCTTGGGGTATTTAGAACTGAAAATAAAAAAAAAATACTTTTTGGAGCTTTTCTGTGGTTTACAGCCTAGAAGCTATACGTGTAGCATATTTTATGTTTCTAGCTCATCTGGAAGTGGGCAAACATTAATGTCTGTGATTCGAGCCGAGCTAAAAAAAACGTTGGAATTTTCTTGTGGTTTATAGCCTAGAAGCTATACCTTTAGCATGTCTCAAGTTTCTGGCTCAAGTTTCTGAGGGCTAAAAGTTTAAAAGATATGCTTTTCGGAATTTTCTTGTGGTTTACAGCCTAGAAGCTATACCTGTAACATGTTTCAAGTTCCTGGCTCATCTGGAATTGGGCAAACATTAATGTTGGTGTGCCGAGCCAAGCCCTTTTTCTTGGGGTATTTAGGGCTGAAAATTTAAAAAAGAATACTTTTTGGAGCTTTTCTGTGGTTTACAGCCTAGAAGTTATACGTGTAGCATATTTTATGTTTCTAGCTCATCTGGAAGTGGGCAAACATTAATGTCTTTGATTCGAGCCGAGCTAAAAAAACTTTGGAATTTTCTTGTGGTTTACAGCCTAGAAGCTATACCTGTAGCATGTTTCAGGTTTCTGGCTAACGAATCAGAGGGCTAAAAATTTAAAAGATTAGCTTTTTGGAATTTTCTTGTGTTTTACAGCCCAGAAGCTATACCTGTAGCATGTTTCAAGTTTCTGGCTCATCTGGAATTGGACAAACATAAATGTTGGTGTGCCGAGCCAAGCCCTTTTTCGTGAGGTATATAGTGCTGAAAATTAAAAAAATTACTTTGTGGAGTTTTTCTGTGGTTTACAGCCTAGAAGCTATACGTGTAGCATATTTTATGTTTCTAGCTCATCTGGAAATGGGCAAACATTAATGTCTGTGATTCGAGCCGAGCTAAAAAAACTTTAGAATTTTCTTGTGGTTTAAAGCCTAGAAGCTATACCTGTAGCATGTTTCAAGTTTCTGGCTCACGTGAGTCGAGCCGAGCTAAAAAAACTTTAGAATTTTCTAGTGGTTTATAGCCTAGAGGTTATACCTGTAGCATGTTTCAAGTTTCTGGTTCACGATTCAGAGGGCTAAAAATTTAAAAGATTAGCTTTTTGGAATTTTCTTGTGTTTTACAGCCTAGAAGCTATACCTGTAGCATGTTTCAAGTTTCTGGCTCATCTGGAATTGGGTAAACATTAATGTCTATGAGCCGAAACGAGCCATTTTCTTTGGGTTTTTAGGGCTAAAAATTTGAAAGGTTTGCTTTTCGGAATTTTCTTGTGGTTTACAGCCTAGAAGCTATACCTGTAACATGTTTCAAGTTCCTGGCTCATCTGGAATTGGGCAAACATTAATGTTGGTGTGCCGAGCCAAGCCATTTTTTCTTGGGGTATTTAGAACTGAAAATAAAAAAAAAATACTTTTTGGAGCTTTTCTGTGGTTTACAGCCTAGAAGCTATACGTGTAGCATATTTTATGTTTCTAGCTCATCTGGAAGTGGGCAAACATTAATGTCTGTGATTCGAGCCGAGCTAAAAAAAAGTTGGAATTTTCTTGTGGTTTATAGCCTAGAAGCTATACCTGTAGCATGTTTCAAGTTTCTGGCTCACGTTTCTGAGGGCTAAAAATTTAAAAGATTTGCTTTTCGGAATTTTCTTGTGGTTTGCAGCCTAGAAGCTATACCTGTAACATGTTTCAAGTTCCGGGCTCATCTGGAATTGGGCAAACATTAATGTTGGTGTGCCGAGCCAAGCCATTTTATCTTGGGGTATTTAGGGCTGAAAATTAAAAAAAAATACTTTTTGGAGCTTTTCTGTGGTTTACAGCATAGAAGCTTTACGTGTAGCATATTTTATGATTCTAGCTCATCTGGAAGTGGGCGAACATTATTGTCTGTGATTCGAGCCGAGCTAAAAAAAAACTTTGGAATTTTCTTGTGGTTTATAGCCTAGAAGCTATACCTGTAGCATGTTTCAAGTTTCTGGCTCACGTTTCTGAGGGCTAAAAATCTAAAAGATTTGCTTTTTGGACTTTTCTTGTGCTCTACAGCCTAGAAACTATACCTGTAGCATGTTTCAAGATTCTGGCTCATCTGGAAGTGGGCAAACATTAATGTCTATGAGCCAAAACGAGATTTTTTCTTTGGGTTTTTAGGGCTAAAAATTTAAAAGATTTGCTTTTCGGAATTTTCTTGTGGTTTACAGCCTAGAAGCTATAAGTGTAACATGTTTCAAGTTCCTGGCTCATCTGGAATTGGGCAAACATTAATGTTGGTGTGCCGAGCCAAGCCATTTTTCTTGGGGTATTTAGGGCTGAAAATAAAAAAAAATACTATTTGGAGCTTTTCTGTGGTTTACAGCCTAGAAGCTATACGTGTAGCTTATTTTATGTTTCTAGCTCATCTGGAAGTGGGCAAACATTAATGTCTGTGATTCGAGCCGAGCTAAAAAAACTTTGGAATTTTCTTGTGGTTTATAGCCTAGAAGCTATACCTGTAGCATGTTTCAGGTTTCTGGCTAACGAATCAGAGGGCTAAAAATTTAAAAGATTAGCTTTTTGAAATTTTCTTGTGTTTTACAGCCCAGAAGCTATACCTGTAGCATGTTTCAAGTTTCTGGCTCATCTGGAATTGGACAAACATAAATGTTGGTGTGCCGAGCCAAGCCCTTTTTCGTGGGGTATATAGGGCTGAAAATTTAAAAAAAATTACTTTTTGGAGATTTCTGTGGCTTACAGCCTAGAAGCTATACGTGTAGCATATTTTATGTTTCTAGCTCATCTGGAAATGGGCAAACATTAATGTCTGTGATTCGAGCCGAGCTAAAAAAACTTTGGAATTTTCTTGTGGTTTAAAGCCTAGAAGCTATACCTGTAGCATGTTTCAAGTTTCTGGCTCACGTGAGTCGAGCCGAGCTAAAAAACTTTAGAATTTTCTAGTGGTTTATAGCCTAGAGGCTATACCTGTAGCATGTTTCAAGTTTCTGGTTCACGATTCAGAGGGCTAAAAATTTAAAAGATTAGCTTTTTGGAATTTTCTTGTGTTTTACAGCCAAGAAGCTATACCTGTAGCATGTTTCAAGTTTCTGGCTCATCTGGAATTGGGTAAACATTAATGTCTATGAGCCGAAACGAGCCATTTTCTTTGGGTTTTTAGGGCTAAAAATTTGAAAGGTTTGCCTTTCGGAATTTTCTTGTGGTTTACAGCCTAGAAGCTATACCTGTAACATGTTTCAAGTTCCTGGCTCATCTGGAATTGGGCAAACATTAATGTTGGTGTGCCGAGCCAAGCCATTTTTTCTTGGGGTATTTAGGGCTGAAAATAAAAAAAAATACTTTTTGGAGCTTTTCTGTGGTTTACAGCCTAGAAGCGTTACGTGTAGCATATTTTATGTTTCTAGCTCATCTGGAAGTGGGCAAACATTAATGTCTGTGATTCGAGCCGAGCTAAAAAAAACGTTGGAATTTTCTTGTGGTTTATAGCCTAGAAGCTATACCTTTATCATGTCTCAAGATCTGGCTCACGTTTCTGAGGGCTAAAAATTTAAAAGATTTGCTTTTCGGAATTTTCTTGTGGTTTACAGCCTAGAAGCTATACCTGTAACATGTTTCAAGTTCCTGGCTCATCTGGAATTGGGCAAACATTAATGTTGGTGTCCCGAGCCAAGCCCTTTTTCTTGGGGTATTTAGGGCTGAAAATTAAAAAAAAATTACTTTTTGGAGCTTTTCTGTGGTTTACAGCCTAGAAGCTATACGTGTAGCATATTTTATGTTTCTAGCTCATCTGGAAGTGGGCAAACATTAATGTCTGTGATTCGAGCCGAGCTAAAAAACTTTGGAATTTTCTTGTGGTTTATAGCCTAGAAGCTATACCTGTAGCATGTTTCAGGTTTCTGGCTAACGAATCAGAGGGCTAAAAATTTAAAAGATTAGCTTTTTGGAATTTTCTTGTGTTTTACAGCCCAGAAGCTATACCTGTAGCATGTTTCAAGTTTCTGGCTCATCTGGAATTGGACAAACATAAATGTTGGTGTGCCGAGCCAAGCCCTTTTTCGTGGGGTATATAGGGCTGAAAATTTAAAAAAATTACTTTTTGGAGTTTTTCTGTGGTTTACAGCCTAGAAGCTATACGTGTAGCATATTTTATGTTTCTAGCTCATCTGGAAATGGGCAAACATTAATGTCTGTGATTCGAGCCGAGCTAAAAAACTTTGAAATTTTCTTGTGGTTTAAAGCCTAGAAGCTATACCTGTAGCATGTTTCAAGTTTCTGGCTCACGTGAGTCGAGCCGAGCTAAAAAAAACTTTAGAATTTTCTAGTGGTTTATAGCCTAGAGGTTATACCTGTAGCATGTTTCAAGTTTCTGGTTCACGATTCAGAGGGCTAAAAATTTAAAAGATTAGCTTTTTGGAATTTTTTTGTGTTTTACAGCCTAGAAGCTATACCTGTATCATGTTTCAAGTTTCTGGCTCATCTGGAATTGGGTAAACATTAATGTCTATGAGCCGAAACGAGCAATTTTCTTTGGGTTTTTAGGGCTAAAAATTTGAAAGGTTTGCTTTTCGGAATTTTCTTGTGGTTTACAGCCTAGAAGCTATACCTGTAACATGTTTCAAGTTCCTGGCTCATCTGGAATTGGGCAAACATTAATGTTGGTGTGCCGAGCCAAGCCATTTTTTCTTGGGTATTTAGGGCTGAAAATAAAAAAAAATACTTTTTGGAGCTTTTTTGTGGTTTACAGCCTAGAAGCTATACGTGTAGCATATTTTATGTTTCTAGCTCATCTGGAAGTGGGCAAACATTAATGTCTGTGATTCGAGCCGAGCTAAAGAAACGTTGGAATTTTCTTGTGGTTTATAGCCTAGAAGCTATACCTTTAGCATGTCTCAAGTTTCTGGCTCAAGTTTCTGAGGGCTAAAAGTTTAAAAGATATGCTTTTCGGAATTTTCTTGTGGTTTACAGCCTAGAAGCTATACCTGTAACATGTTTCAAGTTCCTGGCTCATCTGGAATTGGGCAAACATTAATGTTGGTGTGCCGAGCCAAGCCCTTTTTCTTGGGGTATTTAGGGCTGAAAATTTAAAAAAGAATACTTTTTGGAGCTTTTCTGTGGTTTACAGCCTAGAAGCTATACGTGTAGCATATTTTATGTTTCTAGCTCATCTGGAAGTGGGCAAACATTAATGTCTGTGATTCGAGCCGAGCTAAAAAAAAGTTGGAATTTTCTTGTGGTTTATAGCCTAGAAGCTATACCTGTAGCATGTTTCAAGTTTCTGGCTCACGTTTCTGAGGGCTAAAAATTTAAAAGATTTGCTTTTCGGAATTTTCTTGTGGTTTGCAGCCTAGAAGCTATACCTGTAACATGTTTCAAGTTCCGGGCTCATCTGGAATTGGGCAAACATTAATGTTGGTGTGCCGAGCCAAGCCATTTTATCTTGGGGTATTTAGGGCTGAAAATTAAAAAAAAATACTTTTTGGAGCTTTTCTGTGGTTTACAGCATAGAAGCTTTACGTGTAGCATATTTTATGATTCTAGCTCATCTGGAAGTGGGCAAACATTATTGTCTGTGATTCGAGCCGAGCTAAAAAAAACTTTGGAATTTTCTTGTGGTTTATAGCCTAGAAGCTATACCTGTAGCATGTTTCAAGTTTCTGGCTCACGTTTCTGAGGGCTAAAAATTTAAAAGATTAGCTTTTTGGAATTTTCTTGTGATTTACAGCCTAGAAGCTATACCAGTAGCATGTTTCAAGTTTCTGGCTCATCTGGAATTGGGCAAACATTAATGTCTATGAGCCGAAACGAGCCTTTTTCTTTGGGTCTTTAGGGCTAAAAATTTAAAAGATTTGCTTTTCGGAATTTTCTTGTGTTTTACAGCCTAGAAGCTATACCTGTAGCATGTTTCAGGTTTCTGGCTCATCTGGAATTGGGTAAATATTAATGTCTATGAGCCGAAACGAGCCATTTTCTGTGGGTTTTTAGGGCTAAAAATTTGAAAGGTTTGCTTTTCGGAATTTTCTTGTGGTTTACAGACTAGAAGCTATACCTGTAACATGTTTCAAGTTCCGGGCTCATCTGGAATTGGGAAAACATTAATGTTGGTGTGCCGAGCCAAGCGATTTTTTCTTGGGGTATTTAGGGCCGAAAATTACAAAAAAATTCTTTTTGGAGCTTTTCTGTGGTTTACAGCCTAGCAGCTATACGTGTAGCATATTTTATGTTTCTAGCTCATCTGGAAGTGGGCAAACATTAATGTCTGTGATTCGAGCCGAGCTAAAAAAAACTTTGGAATTTTCTTGTGGTTTACAGCCCAGAAACTATACCTGTAGCATGTTTCAAGTTGTGGCTAACGATTCAGAGGGCTAAAAATTTAAAAGATTATCTTTTTGGAATTTTCTTATGATTTACAGCCTAGAAGCTATACCTGTAGCATGTTTCAAGTTTCTGGCTCATCTGGAATTGGGGAAATATTAATGTCTATGAGCCGAAACGAGCCATTTTCTTTGGGTTTTTAGGGCTAAAAATTTGAAAGGTTTGCTTTTTGGAATTTTCTTGTGGTTTACAGCATAGATGCTATACCTGTAACATGTTTCAAGTTCCTGGCTCATCTGGAATTGGGCAAACATTAGTGTTGGTGTGCCGAGCCAAGCCATTTTATGTTGGGGTATTTAGGGCTGAAAATTAAAAAAAAAATACTTTTTGGAGCTTTTCTGTGGTTTACAGCCTAGAAGCGTTACGTGTAGCATATTTTATGTTTCTAGCTCATCTGGAAGTGGGCAAACATTAATGTCTGTGATTCGAGCCGAGCTAAAAAAAACGTTGGAATTTTCTTGTGGTTTATAGCCTAGAAGCTATACCTTTAGCATGTCTCAAGTTTCTGGCTCACGTTTCTGAGGGCTAAAAGTTTAAAAGATATGCTTTTCGGAATTTTCTTGTGGTTTACAGCCTAGAAGCTATACCTGTAACATGTTTCAAGTTCCTGGCTCATCTGGAATTGGGCAAACATTAATGTTGGTGTGCCGAGCCAAGCCCTTTTTCTTGGGGTATTTAGGGCTGAAAATTTAAAAAAGAATACTTTTTGGAGCTTTTCTGTGGTTTACAGCCTAGAAGCTATACGTGTAGCATATTTTATGTTTCTAGCTCATCTGGAAGTGGGCAAACATTAATGTCTTTGATTCGAGCCGAGCTAAAAAAACTTTGGAATTTTCTTGTGG
This sequence comes from Ectobius pallidus, assembly GCA_964059195.1. NCBI lineage: Eukaryota > Metazoa > Arthropoda > Insecta > Blattodea > Ectobiidae > Ectobius > Ectobius pallidus. The sequence goes on from CAXKWD010000009.1 coordinate 101,560,457, forward strand.
TTTATAGCCTAGAAGCTATACCTGTAGCATGTTTCAGGTTTCTGGCTAACGAATCAGAGGGCTAAAAATTTAAAAGATTAGCTTTTTGGAATTTTCTTGTGTTTTACAGCCCAGAAGCTATACCTGTAGCATGTTTCAAGTTTCTGGCTCATCTGGAATTGGACAAACATAAATGTTGGTGTGCCGAGCCAAGCCCTTTTTCGTGAGGTATATAGGGCTGAAAATTAAAAAAAATTACTTTGTGGAGTTTTTCTGTGGTTTACAGCTTAGAAGCTATACGTGTAGCATATTTTATGTTTCTAGCTCATCTGGAAATGGGCAAACATTAATGTCTGTGATTCGAGCCGAGCTAAAAAAACTTTGGAATTTTCTTGTGGTTTAAAGCCTAGAAGCTATACCTGTAGCATGTTTCAAGTTTCTGGCTCACGTGAGTCGAGCCGAGCTAAAAAAACTTTAGAATTTTCTAGTGGTTTATAGCCTAGAGGTTATACCTGTAGCATGTTTCAAGTTTCTGGTTCACGATTCAGAGGGCTAAAAATTTAAAAGATTAGCTTTTTGGAATTTTCTTGTGTTTTACAGCCTAGAAGCTATACCTGTAGCATGTTTCAAGTTTCTGGCTCATCTGGAATTGGGTAAACATTAATGTCTATGAGCCGAAACGAGCCATTTTCTTTGGGTTTTTAGGGCTAAAAATTTGAAAGGTTTGCTTTTCGGAATTTTCTTGTGGTTTACAGCCTAGAAGCTATACCTGTAACATGTTTCAAGTTCCTGGCTCATCTGGAATTGGGCAAACATTAATGTTGGTGTGCCGAGCCAAGCCATTTTTTCTTGGGGTATTTAGAACTGAAAATAAAAAAAAATACTTTTTGGAGCTTTTCTGTGGTTTACAGCCTAGAAGCTATACGTGTAGCATATTTTATGTTTCTAGCTAATCTGGAAGTGGGCAAACATTAATGTCTGTGATTCGAGCCGAGCTAAAAAAAACGTTGGAATTTTCTTGTGGTTTATAGCCTAGAAGCTATACCTTTAGCATGTCTCAAGTTTCTGGCTCAAGTTTCTGAGGGCTAAAAGTTTAAAAGATATGCTTTTCGGAATTTTCTTGTGGTTTACAGCCTAGAAGCTATACCTGTAACATGTTTCAAGTTCCTGGCTCATCTGGAATTGGGCAAACATTAATGTTGGTGTGCCGAGCCAAGCCCTTTTTCTTGGGGTATTTAGGGCTGAAAATTTAAAAAAGAATACTTTTTGGAGCTTTTCTGTGGTTTACAGCCTAGAAGCTATACGTGTAGCATATTTTATGTTTCTAGCTCATCTGGAAGTGGGCAAACATTAATGTCTTTGATTCGAGCCGAGCTAAAAAAACTTTGGAATTTTCTTGTGGTTTATAGCCTAGAAGCTATACCTGTAGCATGTTTCAGGTTTCTGGCTAACGAATCAGAGGGCTAAAAATTTAAAAGATTAGCTTTTTGGAATTTTCTTGTGTTTTACAGCCCAGAAGCTATACCTGTAGCATGTTTCAAGTTTCTGGCTCATCTGGAATTGGACAAACATAAATGTTGGTGTGCCGAGCCAAGCCCTTTTTCGTGAGGTATATAGTGCTGAAAATTAAAAAAAATTACTTTGTGGAGATTTTCTGTGGTTTACAGCCTAGAAGCTATACGTGTAGCATATTTTATGTTTCTAGCTCATCTGGAAATGGGCAAACATTAATGTCTGTGATTCGAGCCGAGCTAAAAAAACTTTGGAATTTTCTTGTGGTTTAAAGCCTAGAAGCTATACCTGTAGCATGTTTCAAGTTTCTGGCTCACGTGAGTCGAGCCGAGCTAAAAAAACTTTAGAATTTTCTAGTGGTTTATAGCCTAGAGGTTATACCTGTAGCATGTTTCAAGTTTCTGGTTCACGATTCAGAGGGCTAAAAATTTAAAAGATTAGCTTTTTGGAATTTTCTTGTGTTTTACAGCCTAGAAGCTATACCTGTAGCATGTTTCAAGTTTCTGGCTCATCTGGAATTGGGTAAACATTAATGTCTATGAGCCGAAACGAGCCATTTTCTTTGGGTTTTTAGGGCTAAAAATTTGAAAGGTTTGCTTTTCGGAATTTTCTTGTGGTTTACAGCCTAGAAGCTATACCTGTAACATGTTTCAAGTTCCTGGCTCATCTGGAATTGGGCAAACATTAATGTTGGTGTGCCGAGCCAAGCCATTTTTTCTTGGGGTATTTAGAACTGAAAATAAAAAAAAATACTTTTTGGAGCTTTTCTGTGGTTTACAGCCTAGAAGCTATACGTGTAGCATATTTTATGTTTCTAGCTCATCTGGAAGTGGGCAAACATTAATGTCTGTGATTCGAGCCGAGCTAAAAAAAAGTTGGAATTTTCTTGTGGTTTATAGCCTAGAAGCTATACCTGTAGCATGTTTCAAGTTTCTGGCTCACGTTTCTGAGGGCTAAAAATTTAAAAGATTTGCTTTTCGGAATTTTCTTGTGGTTTGCAGCCTAGAAGCTATACCTGTAACATGTATCAAGTTCCGGGCTCATCTGGAATTGGGCAAACATTAATGTTGGTGTGCCGAGCCAAGCCATTTTATCTTGGGGTATTTAGGGCTGAAAATTAAAAAAAAATACTTTTTGGAGCTTTTCTGTGGTTTACAGCATAGAAGCTTTACGTGTAGCATATTTTATGATTCTAGCTCATCTGGAAGTGGGCAAACATTATTGTCTGTGATTCGAGCCGAGCTAAAAAAAACTTTGGAATTTTCTTGTGGTTTATAGCCTAGAAGCTATACCTGTAGCATGTTTCAAGTTTCTGGCTCACGTTTCTGAGGGCTAAAAATCTAAAAGATTTGCTTTTTGGACTTTTCTTGTGCTTTACAGCCTAGAAACTATACCTGTAGCATGTTTCAAGATTCTGGCTCATCTGGAATAGGGCAAACATTAATGTTGGTGTGCCGAGCCAAGCCATTTTTCTTGGGGTATTTAGGGCTGAAAATAAAAAAAAATACTATTTGGAGCTTTTCTGTGGTTTACAGCCTAGAAGCTATACGTGTAGCTTATTTTATGTTTCTAGCTCATCTGGAAGTGGGCAAACATTAATGTCTGTGATTCGAGCCGAGCTAAAAAAACTTTGGAATTTTCTTGTGGTTTATAGCCTAGAAGCTATACCTGTAGCATGTTTCAGGTTTCTGGCTAACGAATCAGAGGGCTAAAAATTTAAAAGATTAGCTTTTTGAAATTTTCTTGTGTTTTACAGCCCAGAAGCTATACCTGTAGCATGTTTCAAGTTTCTGGCTCATCTGGAATTGGACAAACATAAATGTTGGTGTGCCGAGCCAAGCCCTTTTTCGTGGGGTATATAGGGCTGAAAATTTAAAAAAAATTACTTTTGGGAGATTTCTGTGGCTTACAGCCTAGAAGCTATACGTGTAGCATATTTTATGTTTCTAGCTCATCTGGAAATGGGCAAACATTAATGTCTGTGATTCGAGCCGAGCTAAAAAAACTTTAGAATTTTCTTGTGGTTTATAGCCTAGAGGCTATACCTGTAGCATGTTTCAAGTTTCTGGTTCACGATTCAGAGGGCTAAAAATTTAAAAGATTAGCTTTTTGGAATTTTCTTGTGTTTTACAGCCAAGAAGCTATACCTGTAGCATGTTTCAAGTTTCTGGCTCATCTGGAATTGGGTAAACATTAATGTCTATGAGCCGAAACGAGCCATTTTCTTTGGGTTTTTAGGGCTAAAAATTTGAAAGGTTTGCCTTTCGGAATTTTCTTGTGGTTTACAGCCTAGAAGCTATACCTGTAACATGTTTCAAGTTCCTGGCTCATCTGGAATTGGGCAAACATTAATGTTGGTGTGCCGAGCCAAGCCATTTTTTCTTGGGGTATTTAGGGCTGAAAATAAAAAAAATACTTTTTGGAGCTTTTCTGTGGTTTACAGCCTAGAAGCGTTACGTGTAGCATATTTTATGTTTCTAGCTCATCTGGAAGTGGGCAAACATTAATGTCTGTGATTCGAGCCGAGCTAAAAAAAACGTTGGAATTTTCTTGTGGTTTATAGCCTAGAAGCTATACCTTTATCATGTCTCAAGATCTGGCTCACGTTTCTGAGGGCTAAAAATTTAAAAGATTTGCTTTTCGGAATTTTCTTGTGGTTTACAGCCTAGAAGCTATACCTGTAACATGTTTCAAGTTCCTGGCTCATCTGGAATTGGGCAAACATTAATGTTGGTGTCCCGAGCCAAGCCCTTTTTCTTGGGGTATTTAGGGCTGAAAATTAAAAAAAAATTACTTTTTGGAGCTTTTCTGTGGTTTACAGCCTAGAAGCTATACGTGTAGCATATTTTATGTTTCTAGCTCATCTGGAAGTGGCAAACATTAATGTCTGTGATTCGAGCCGAGCTAAAAAAACTTTGGAATTTTCTTGTGGTTTATAGCCTAGAAGCTATACCTGTAGCATGTTTCAGGTTTCTGGCTAACGAATCAGAGGGCTAAAAATTTAAAAGATTAGCTTTTTGGAATTTTCTTGTGTTTTACAGCCCAGAAGCTATACCTGTAGCATGTTTCAAGTTTCTGGCTCATCTGGAATTGGACAAACATAAATGTTGGTGTGCCGAGCCAAGCCCTTTTTCGTGGGGTATATAGGGCTGAAAATTTAAAAAAATTACTTTTTGGAGTTTTTCTGTGGTTTACAGCCTAGAAGCTATACGTGTAGCATATTTTATGTTTCTAGCTCATCTGGAAATGGGCAAACATTAATGTCTGTGATTCGAGCCGAGCTAAAAAACTTTGAAATTTTCTTGTGGTTTAAAGCCTAGAAGCTATACCTGTAGCATGTTTCAAGTTTCTGGCTCACGTGAGTCGAGCCGAGCTAAAAAAAACTTTAGAATTTTCTAGTGGTTTATAGCCTAGAGGTTATACCTGTAGCATGTTTCAAGTTTCTGGTTCACGATTCAGAGGGCTAAAAATTTAAAAGATTAGCTTTTTGGAATTTTTTTGTGTTTTACAGCCTAGAAGCTATACCTGTAGCATGTTTCAAGTTTCTGGCTCATCTGGAATTGGGTAAACATTAATGTCTATGAGCCGAAACGAGCAATTTTCTTTGGGTTTTTAGGGCTAAAAATTTGAAAGGTTTGCTTTTCGGAATTTTCTTGTGGTTTACAGCCTAGAAGCTATACCTGTAACATGTTTCAAGTTCCTGGCTCATCTGGAATTGGGCAAACATTAATGTTGGTGTGCCGAGCCAAGCCATTTTTTCTTGGGTATTTAGGGCTGAAAATAAAAAAAAATACTTTTTGGAGCTTTTTTGTGGTTTACAGCCTAGAAGCTATACGTGTAGCATATTTTATGTTTCTAGCTCATTTGGAAGTGGGCAAACATTAATGTCTGTGATTCGAGCCGAGCTAAAAAAACGTTGGAATTTTCTTGTGGTTTATAGCCTGTAGCATGTTTCAAGTTTCTGGCTCACGTTTCTGAAGGGTAAAAATTTAAAAGATTTGCTTTTCGGAATTTTCTTGTGGTTTGCAGCCTAGAAGTTATACCTGTAACATGTTTCAAGTTCCGGGCTCATCTGGAATTGGGCAAACATTAATGTTGGTGTGCCGAGCCAAGCCATTTTATCTTGGGGTATTTAGGGCTGAAAATTAAAAAAAAATACTTTTTGGACCTTTTCTGTGGTTTACAGCATAGAAGCTTTACGTGTAGCATATTTTATGATTCTAGCTCATCTGGAAGTGGGCAAACATTATTGTCTGTGATTCGATCCGAGCTAAAAAAACTTTGGAATTTTCTTGTGGTTTATAGCCTAGAAGCTATACCTGTAGCATGTTTCAAGTTTCTGCCTCACGTTTCTGAGGGCTAAAAATTTAAAAGATTAGCTTTTTGGAATTTTCTTGTGATTTACAGCCTAGAAGCTATACCTGTAGCATGTTTCAAGTTTCTGGCTCATCTGGAATTGGGCAAACATTAATGTCTATGAGCCAAAACGAGATTTTTTCTTTGGGTTTTTAGGGCTAAAAATTTAAAAGATTTGCTTTTCGGAATTTTCTTGTGGTTTACAGCCTAGAAGCTATACCTGTAACATGTTTCAAGTTCCTGGCTCATCTGGAATTGGGAAAACATTAATGTTGGTGTGCCGAGCCAAGCCATTTTTTCTTGGGGTATTTTGGGCCGAAAATTACAAAAAAATTCTTTTTGGAGCTTTTCTGTGGTTTACAGCCTAGAAGCTATACGTGTAGCATATTATATGTTTCTAGCTCATCTGGAAGTGGGCAAACATTAATGTCTGTGATTCGAGCCGAGCTAAAAAAACTTTAGAATTTTCTAGTGGTTTATAGCCTAGAGGTTATACCTGTAGCATGTTTCAAGTTTCTGGTTCACGATTCAGAGGGCTAAAAATTTAAAAGATTAGCTTTTTGGAATTTTCTTGTGTTTTACAGCCTAGAAGCTATACCTGTAGCATGTTTCAAGTTTCTGGCTCATCTGGAATTGGGTAAACATTAATGTCTATGAGCCGAAACGAGCCATTTTCTTTGGGTTTTTAGGGCTAAAAATTTGAAAGGTTTGCTTTTCGGAATTTTCTTGTGGTTTACAGCCTAGAAGCTATACCTGTAACATGTTTCAAGTTCCTGGCTCATCTGGAATTGGGCAAACATTAATGTTGGTGTGCCGAGCCAAGCCATTTTTTCTTGGGGTATTTAGAACTGAAAATAAAAAAAAATACTTTTTGGAGCTTTTCTGTGGTTTACAGCCTAGAAGCTATACGTGTAGCATATTTTATGTTTCTAGCTCATCTGGAAGTGGGCAAACATTAATGTCTGTGATTCGAGCCGAGCTAAAAAAAACGTTGGAATTTTCTTGTGGTTTATAGCCTAGAAGCTATACCTTTAGCATGTCTCAAGTTTCTGGCTCAAGTTTCTGAGGGCTAAAAGTTTAAAAGATATGCTTTTCGGAATTTTCTTGTGGTTTACAGCCTAGAAGCTATACCTGTAACATGTTTCAAGTTCCTGGCTCATCTGGAATTGGGCAAACATTAATGTTGGTGTGCCGAGCCAAGCCCTTTTTCTTGGGGTATTTAGGGCTGAAAATTTAAAAAAGAATACTTTTTGGAGCTTTTCTGTGGTTTACAGCCTAGAAGCTATACGTGTAGCATATTTTATGTTTCTAGCTCATCTGGAAGTGGGCAAACATTAATGTCTTTGATTCGAGCCGAGCTAAAAAAACTTTGGAATTTTCTTGTGGTTTATAGCCTAGAAGCTATACCTGTAGCATGTTTCAGGTTTCTGGCTAACGAATCAGAGGGCTAAAAATTTAAAAGATTAGCTTTTTGGAATTTTCTTGTGTTTTACAGCCCAGAAGCTATACCTGTAGCATGTTTCAAGTTTCTGGCTCATCTGGAATTGGACAAACATAAATGTTGGTGTGCCGAGCCAAGCCCTTTTTCGTGAGGTATATAGTGCTGAAAATTAAAAAAAATTACTTTGTGGAGTTTTTCTGTGGTTTACAGCCTAGAAGCTATACGTGTAGCATATTTTATGTTTCTAGCTCATCTGGAAATGGGCAAACATTAATGTCTGTGATTCGAGCCGAGCTAAAAAAACTTTGGAATTTTCTTGTGGTTTAAAGCCTAGAAGCTATACCTGTAGCATGTTTCAAGTTTCTGGCTCACGTGAGTCGAGCCGAGCTAAAAAAACTTTAGAATTTTCTAGTGGTTTATAGCCTAGAGGTTATACCTGTAGCATGTTTCAAGTTTCTGGTTCACGATTCAGAGGGCTAAAAATTTAAAAGATTAGCTTTTTGGAATTTTCTTGTGTTTTACAGCCTAGAAGCTATACCTGTAGCATGTTTCAAGTTTCTGGCTCATCTGGAATTGGGTAAACATTAATGTCTATGAGCCGAAACGAGCCATTTTCTTTGGGTTTTTAGGGCTAAAAATTTGAAAGGTTTGCTTTTCGGAATTTTCTTGTGGTTTACAGCCTAGAAGCTATACCTGTAACATGTTTCAAGTTCCTGGCTCATCTGGAATTGGGCAAACATTAATGTTGGTGTGCCGAGCCAAGCCATTTTTTCTTGGGGTATTTAGAACTGAAAATAAAAAAAAATACTTTTTGGAGCTTTTTTGTGGTTTACAGCCTAGAAGCTATACGTGTAGCATATTTTATGTTTCTAGCTCATCTGGAAGTGGGCAAACATTAATGTCTGTGATTCGAGCCGAGCTAAAAAAAAGTTGGAATTTTCTTGTGGTTTATAGCCTAGAAGCTATACCTGTAGCATGTTTCAAGTTTCTGGCTCACGTTTCTGAGGGCTAAAAATTTAAAAGATTTGCTTTTCGGAATTTTCTTGTGGTTTGCAGCCTAGAAGCTATACCTGTAACATGTTTCAAGTTCCGGGCTCATCTGGAATTGGGCAAACATTAATGTTGGTGTGCCGAGCCAAGCCATTTTATCTTGGGGTATTTAGGGCTGAAAATTAAAAAAAAATACTTTTTGGACCTTTTCTGTGGTTTACAGCATAGAAGCTTTACGTGTAGCATATTTTATGATTCTAGCTCATCTGGAAGTGGGCAAACATTATTGTCTGTGATTCGAGCCGAGCTAAAAAAAACTTTGGAATTTTCTTGTGGTTTATAGCCTAGAAGCTATACCTGTAGCATGTTTCAAGTTTCTGGCTCACGTTTCTGAGGGCTAAAAATCTAAAAGATTTGCTTTTTGGACTTTTCTTGTGCTTTACAGCCTAGAAACTATACCTGTAGCATGTTTCAAGATTCTGGCTCATCTGGAAGTGGGCAAACATTAATGTCTATGAGCCAAAACGAGATTTTTTCTTTGGGTTTTTAGGGCTAAAAATTTAAAAGATTTGCTTTTCGGAATTTTCTTGTGGTTTACAGCCTAGAAGCTATAAGTGTAACATGTTTCAAGTTCCTGGCTCATCTGGAATTGGGCAAACATTAATGTTGGTGTGCCGAGCCAAGCCATTTTTCTTGGGGTATTTAGGGCTGAAAATAAAAAAAAATACTATTTGGAGCTTTTCTGTGGTTTACAGCCTAGAAGCTATACGTGTAGCTTATTTTATGTTTCTAGCTCATCTGGAAGTGGGCAAACATTAATGTCTGTGATTCGAGCCGAGCTAAAAAAACTTTGGAATTTTCTTGTGGTTTATAGCCTAGAAGCTATACCTGTAGCATGTTTCAGGTTTCTGGCTAACGAATCAGAGGGCTAAAAATTTAAAAGATTAGCTTTTTGAAATTTTCTTGTGTTTTACAGCCCAGAAGCTATACCTGTAGCATGTTTCAAGTTTCTGGCTCATCTGGAATTGGACAAACATAAATGTTGGTGTGCCGAGCCAAGCCCTTTTTCGTGGGGTATATAGGGCTGAAAATTTAAAAAAAATTACTTTTGGGAGATTTCTGTGGCTTACAGCCTAGAAGCTATACGTGTAGCATATTTTATGTTTCTAGCTCATCTGGAAATGGGCAAACATTAATGTCTGTGATTCGAGCCGAGCTAAAAAAACTTTAGAATTTTCTTGTGGTTTATAGCCTAGAGGCTATACCTGTAGCATGTTTCAAGTTTCTGGTTCACGATTCAGAGGGCTAAAAATTTAAAAGATTAGCTTTTTGGAATTTTCTTGTGTTTTACAGCCAAGAAGCTATACCTGTAGCATGTTTCAAGTTTCTGGCTCATCTGGAATTGGGTAAACATTAATGTCTATGAGCCGAAACGAGCCATTTTCTTTGGGTTTTTAGGGCTAAAAATTTGAAAGGTTTGCCTTTCGGAATTTTCTTGTGGTTTACAGCCTAGAAGCTATACCTGTAACATGTTTCAAGTTCCTGGCTCATCTGGAATTGGGCAAACATTAATGTTGGTGTGCCGAGCCAAGCCATTTTTTCTTGGGGTATTTAGGGCTGAAAATAAAAAAAAAAACTTTTTGGAGCTTTTCTGTGGTTTACAGCCTAGAAGCGTTACGTGTAGCATATTTTATGTTTCTAGCTCATCTGGAAGTGGGCAAACATTAATGTCTGTGATTCGAGCCGAGCTAAAAAAAACGTTGGAATTTTCTTGTGGTTTATAGCCTAGAAGCTATACCTTTATCATGTCTCAAGATCTGGCTCACGTTTCTGAGGGCTAAAAATTTAAAAGATTTGCTTTTCGGAATTTTCTTGTGGTTTACAGCCTAGAAGCTATACCTGTAACATGTTTCAAGTTCCTGGCTCATCTGGAATTGGGCAAACATTAATGTTGGTGTCCCGAGCCAAGCCCTTTTTCTTGGGGTATTTAGGGCTGAAAATTAAAAAAAAATTACTTTTTGGAGCTTTTCTGTGGTTTACAGCCTAGAAGCTATACGTGTAGCATATTTTATGTTTCTAGCTCATCTGGAAGTGGCAAACATTAATGTCTGTGATTCGAGCCGAGCTAAAAAAACTTTGGAATTTTCTTGTGGTTTATAGCCTAGAAGCTATACCTGTAGCATGTTTCAGGTTTCTGGCTAACGAATCAGAGGGCTAAAAATTTAAAAGATTAGCTTTTTGGAATTTTCTTGTGTTTTACAGCCCAGAAGCTATACCTGTAGCATGTTTCAAGTTTCTGGCTCATCTGGAATTGGACAAACATAAATGTTGGTGTGCCGAGCCAAGCCCTTTTTCGTGGGGTATATAGGGCTGAAAATTTAAAAAAATTACTTTTTGGAGTTTTTCTGTGGTTTACAGCCTAGAAGCTATACGTGTAGCATATTTTATGTTTCTAGCTCATCTGGAAATGGGCAAACATTAATGTCTGTGATTCGAGCCGAGCTAAAAAACTTTGAAATTTTCTTGTGGTTTAAAGCCTAGAAGCTATACCTGTAGCATGTTTCAAGTTTCTGGCTCACGTGAGTCGAGCCGAGCTAAAAAAAACTTTAGAATTTTCTAGTGGTTTATAGCCTAGAGGTTATACCTGTAGCATGTTTCAAGTTTCTGGTTCACGATTCGGAGGGCTAAAAATTTAAAAGATTAGCTTTTTGGAATTTTTTTGTGTTTTACAGCCTAGAAGCTATACCTGTAGCATGTTTCAAGTTTCTGGCTCATCTGGAATTGGGTAAACATTAATGTCTATGAGCCGAAACGAGCAATTTTCTTTGGGTTTTTAGGGCTAAAAATTTGAAAGGTTTGCTTTTCGGAATTTTCTTGTGGTTTACAGCCTAGAAGCTATACCTGTAACATGTTTCAAGTTCCTGGCTCATCTGGAATTGGGCAAACATTAATGTTGGTGTGCCGAGCCAAGCCATTTTTTCTTGGGTATTTAGGGCTGAAAATAAAAAAAAAATACTTTTTGGAGCTTTTTTGTGGTTTACAGCCTAGAAGCTATACGTGTAGCATATTTTATGTTTCTAGCTCATCTGGAAGTGGGCAAACATTAATGTCTGTGATTCGAGCCGAGCTAAAAAAACGTTGGAATTTTCTTGTGGTTTATAGCCTGTAGCATGTTTCAAGTTTCTGGCTCACGTTTCTGAAGGGTAAAAATTTAAAAGATTTGCTTTTCGGAATTTTCTTGTGGTTTGCAGCCTAGAAGTTATACCTGTAACATGTTTCAAGTTCCGGGCTCATCTGGAATTGGGCAAACATTAATGTTGGTGTGCCGAGCCAAGCCATTTTATCTTGGGGTATTTAGGGCTGAAAATTAAAAAAAAATACTTTTTGGACCTTTTCTGTGGTTTACAGCATAGAAGCTTTACGTGTAGCATATTATATGTTTCTAGCTCATCTGGAAGTGGGCAAACATTAATGTCTGTGATTCGAGCCGAGCTAAAAAAACTTTAGAATTTTCTAGTGGTTTATAGCCTAGAGGTTATACCTGTAGCATGTTTCAAGTTTCTGGTTCACGATTCAGAGGGCTAAAAATTTAAAAGATTAGCTTTTTGGAATTTTCTTGTGTTTTACAGCCTAGAAGCTATACCTGTAGCATGTTTCAAGTTTCTGGCTCATCTGGAATTGGGTAAACATTAATGTCTATGAGCCGAAACGAGCCATTTTCTTTGGGTTTTTAGGGCTAAAAATTTGAAAGGTTTGCTTTTCGGAATTTTCTTGTGGTTTACAGCCTAGAAGCTATACCTGTAACATGTTTCAAGTTCCTGGCTCATCTGGAATTGGGCAAACATTAATGTTGGTGTGCCGAGCCAAGCCATTTTTTCTTGGGGTATTTAGAACTGAAAATAAAAAAAAAATACTTTTTGGAGCTTTTCTGTGGTTTACAGCCTAGAAGCTATACGTGTAGCATATTTTATGTTTCTAGCTCATCTGGAAGTGGGCAAACATTAATGTCTGTGATTCGAGCCGAGCTAAAAAAAACGTTGGAATTTTCTTGTGGTTTATAGCCTAGAAGCTATACCTTTAGCATGTCTCAAGTTTCTGGCTCAAGTTTCTGAGGGCTAAAAGTTTAAAAGATATGCTTTTCGGAATTTTCTTGTGGTTTACAGCCTAGAAGCTATACCTGTAACATGTTTCAAGTTCCTGGCTCATCTGGAATTGGGCAAACATTAATGTTGGTGTGCCGAGCCAAGCCCTTTTTCTTGGGGTATTTAGGGCTGAAAATTTAAAAAAGAATACTTTTTGGAGCTTTTCTGTGGTTTACAGCCTAGAAGCTATACGTGTAGCATATTTTATGTTTCTAGCTCATCTGGAAGTGGGCAAACATTAATGTCTTTGATTCGAGCCGAGCTAAAAAAACTTTGGAATTTTCTTGTGGTTTATAGCCTAGAAGCTATACCTGTAGCATGTTTCAGGTTTCTGGCTAACGAATCAGAGGGCTAAAAATTTAAAAGATTAGCTTTTTGGAATTTTCTTGTGTTTTACAGCCCAGAAGCTATACCTGTAGCATGTTTCAAGTTTCTGGCTCATCTGGAATTGGACAAACATAAATGTTGGTGTGCCGAGCCAAGCCCTTTTTCGTGAGGTATATAGTGCTGAAAATTAAAAAAAAATTACTTTGTGGAGTTTTTCTGTGGTTTACAGCCTAGAAGCTATACGTGTAGCATATTTTATGTTTCTAGCTCATCTGGAAATGGGCAAACATTAATGTCTGTGATTCGAGCCGAGCTAAAAAAACTTTGGAATTTTCTTGTGGTTTAAAGCCTAGAAGCTACACCTGTAGCATGTTTCAAGTTTCTGGCTCACGTGAGTCGAGCCGAGCTAAAAAAACTTTAGAATTTTCTAGTGGTTTATAGCCTAGAGGTTATACCTGTAGCATGTTTCAAGTTTCTGGTTCACGATTCAGAGGGCTAAAAATTTAAAAGATTAGCTTTTTGGAATTTTCTTGTGTTTTACAGCCTAGAAGCTATACCTGTAGCATGTTTCAAGTTTCTGGCTCATCTGGAATTGGGTAAACATTAATGTCTATGAGCCGAAACGAGCCATTTTCTTTGGGTTTTTAGGGCTAAAAATTTGAAAGGTTTGCTTTTCGGAATTTTCTTGTGGTTTACAGCCTAGAAGCTATACCTGTAACATGTTTCAAGTTCCTGGCTCATCTGGAATTGGGCAAACATTAATGTTGGTGTGCCGAGCCAAGCCATTTTTTCTTGGGTATTTAGGGCTGAAAATAAAAAAAAATACTTTTTGGAGCTTTTTTGTGGTTTACAGCCTAGAAGCTATACGTGTAGCATATTTTATGTTTCTAGCTCATTTGGAAGTGGGCAAACATTAATGTCTGTGATTCGAGCCGAGCTAAAAAAAACGTTGGAATTTTCTTGTGGTTTATAGCCTGTAGCATGTTTCAAGTTTCTGGCTCACGTTTCTGAAGGGTAAAAATTTAAAAGATTTGCTTTTCGGAATTTTCTTGTGGTTTGCAGCCTAGAAGTTATACCTGTAACATGTTTCAAGTTCCGGGCTCATCTGGAATTGGGCAAACATTAATGTTGGTGTGCCGAGCCAAGCCATTTTATCTTGGGGTATTTAGGGCTGAAAATTAAAAAAAAATACTTTTTGGACCTTTTCTGTGGTTTACAGCATAGAAGCTTTACGTGTAGCATATTTTATGATTCTAGCTCATCTGGAAGTGGGCAAACATTATTGTCTGTGATTCGAGCCGAGCTAAAAAAAACTTTGGAATTTTCTTGTGGTTTATAGCCTAGAAGCTATACCTGTAGCATGTTTCAAGTTTCTGCCTCACGTTTCTGAGGGCTAAAAATTTAAAAGATTAGCTTTTTGGAATTTTCTTGTGATTTACAGCCTAGAAGCTATACCTGTAGCATGTTTCAAGTTTCTGGCTCATCTGGAATTGGGCAAACATTAATGTCTATGAGCCAAAACGAGATTTTTTCTTTGGGTTTTTAGGGCTAAAAATTTAAAAGATTTTCTTTTCGGAATTTTCTTGTGGTTTACAGCCTAGAAGCTATACCTGTAACATGTTTCAAGTTCCTGGCTCATCTGGAATTGGGAAAACATTAATGTTGGTGTGCCGAGCCAAGCCATTTTTTCTTGGGGTATTTTGGGCCGAAAATTACAAAAAAATTCTTTTTGGAGCTTTTCTGTGGTTTACAGCCTAGAAGCTATACGTGTAGCATATTATATGTTTCTAGCTCATCTGGAAGTGGGCAAACATTAATGTCTGTGATTCGAGCCGAGCTAAAAAAACTTTAGAATTTTCTAGTGGTTTATAGCCTAGAGGTTATACCTGTAGCATGTTTCAAGTTTCTGGTTCACGATTCAGAGGGCTAAAAATTTAAAAGATTAGCTTTTTGGAATTTTCTTGTGTTTTACAGCCTAGAAGCTATACCTGTAGCATGTTTCAAGTTTCTGGCTCATCTGGAATTGGGTAAACATTAATGTCTATGAGCCGAAACGAGCCATTTTCTTTGGGTTTTTAGGGCTAAAAATTTGAAAGGTTTGCTTTTCGGAATTTTCTTGTGGTTTACAGCCTAGAAGCTATACCTGTAACATGTTTCAAGTTCCTGGCTCATCTGGAATTGGGCAAACATTAATGTTGGTGTGACGAGCCAAGCCATTTTTTCTTGGGGTATTTAGAACTGAAAATAAAAAAAAATACTTTTTGGAGCTTTTCTGTGGTTTACAGCCTAGAAGCTATACGTGTAGCATATTTTATGTTTCTAGCTCATCTGGAAGTGGGCAAACATTAATGTCTGTGATTCGAGCCGAGCTAAAAAAAACGTTGGAATTTTCTTGTGGTTTATAGCCTAGAAGCTATACCTTTAGCATGTCTCAAGTTTCTGGCTCAAGTTTCTGAGGGCTAAAAGTTTAAAAGATATGCTTTTCGGAATTTTCTTGTGGTTTACAGCCTAGAAGCTATACCTGTAACATGTTTCAAGTTCCTGGCTCATCTGGAATTGGGCAAACATTAATGTTGGTGTGCCGAGCCAAGCCCTTTTTCTTGGGGTATTTAGGGCTGAAAATTTAAAAAAGAATACTTTTTGGAGCTTTTCTGTGGTTTACAGCCTAGAAGCTATACGTGTAGCATATTTTATGTTTCTAGCTCATCTGGAAGTGGGCAAACATTAATGTCTTTGATTCGAGCCGAGCTAAAAAAACTTTGGAATTTTCTTGTGGTTTATAGCCTAGAAGCTATACCTGTAGCATGTTTCAGGTTTCTGGCTAACGAATCAGAGGGCTAAAAATTTAAAAGATTAGCTTTTTGGAATTTTCTTGTGTTTTACAGCCCAGAAGCTATACCTGTAGCATGTTTCAAGTTTCTGGCTCATCTGGAATTGGACAAACATAAATGTTGGTGTGCCGAGCCAAGCCCTTTTTCGTGAGGTATATAGTGCTGAAAATTAAAAAAAATTACTTTGTGGAGTTTTTCTGTGGTTTACAGCCTAGAAGCTATACGTGTAGCATATTTTATGTTTCTAGCTCATCTGGAAATGGGCAAACATTAATGTCTGTGATTCGAGCCGAGCTAAAAAAACTTTGGAATTTTCTTGTGGTTTAAAGCCTAGAAGCTATACCTGTAGCATGTTTCAAGTTTCTGGCTCACGTGAGTCGAGCCGAGCTAAAAAAACTTTAGAATTTTCTAGTGGTTTATAGCCTAGAGGTTATACCTGTAGCATGTTTCAAGTTTCTGGTTCACGATTCAGAGGGCTAAAAATTTAAAAGATTAGCTTTTTGGAATTTTCTTGTGTTTTACAGCCTAGAAGCTATACCTGTAGCATGTTTCAAGTTTCTGGCTCATCTGGAATTGGGTAAACATTAATGTCTATGAGCCGAAACGAGCCATTTTCTTTGGGTTTTTAGGGCTAAAAATTTGAAAGGTTTGCCTTTCGGAATTTTCTTGTGGTTTACAGCCTAGAAGCTATACCTGTAACATGTTTCAAGTTCCTGGCTCATCTGGAATTGGGCAAACATTAATGTTGGTGTGCCGAGCCAAGCCATTTTTTCTTGGGGTATTTAGGGCTGAAAATAAAAAAAAATACTTTTTGGAGCTTTTCTGTGGTTTACAGCCTAGAAGCGTTACGTGTAGCATATTTTATGTTTCTAGCTCATCTGGAAGTGGGCAAACATTAATGTCTGTGATTCGAGCCGAGCTAAAAAAAACGTTGGAATTTTCTTGTGGTTTATAGCCTAGAAGCTATACCTTTATCATGTCTCAAGATCTGGCTCACGTTTCTGAGGGCTAAAAATTTAAAAGATTTGCTTTTCGGAATTTTCTTGTGGTTTACAGCCTAGAAGCTATACCTGTAACATGTTTCAAGTTCCTGGCTCATCTGGAATTGGGCAAACATTAATGTTGGTGTCCCGAGCCAAGCCCTTTTTCTTGGGGTATTTAGGGCTGAAAATTAAAAAAAAATTACTTTTTGGAGCTTTTCTGTGGTTTACAGCCTAGAAGCTATACGTGTAGCATATTTTATGTTTCTAGCTCATCTGGAAGTGGCAAACATTAATGTCTGTGATTCGAGCCGAGCTAAAAAAACTTTGGAATTTTCTTGTGGTTTATAGCCTAGAAGCTATACCTGTAGCATGTTTCAGGTTTCTGGCTAACGAATCAGAGGGCTAAAAATTTAAAAGATTAGCTTTTTGGAATTTTCTTGTGTTTTACAGCCCAGAAGCTATACCTGTAGCATGTTTCAAGTTTCTGGCTCATCTGGAATTGGACAAACATAAATGTTGGTGTGCCGAGCCAAGCCCTTTTTCGTGGGGTATATAGGGCTGAAAATTTAAAAAAATTACTTTTTGGAGTTTTTCTGTGGTTTACAGCCTAGAAGCTATACGTGTAGCATATTTTATGTTTCTAGCTCATCTGGAAATGGGCAAACATTAATGTCTGTGATTCGAGCCGAGCTAAAAAACTTTGAAATTTTCTTGTGGTTTAAAGCCTAGAAGCTATACCTGTAGCATGTTTCAAGTTTCTGGCTCACGTGAGTCGAGCCGAGCTAAAAAAAACTTTAGAATTTTCTAGTGGTTTATAGCCTAGAGGTTATACCTGTAGCATGTTTCAAGTTTCTGGTTCACGATTCGGAGGGCTAAAAATTTAAAAGATTAGCTTTTTGGAATTTTTTTGTGTTTTACAGCCTAGAAGCTATACCTGTAGCATGTTTCAAGTTTCTGGCTCATCTGGAATTGGGTAAACATTAATGTCTATGAGCCGAAACGAGCAATTTTCTTTGGGTTTTTAGGGCTAAAAATTTGAAAGGTTTGCTTTTCGGAATTTTCTTGTGGTTTACAGCCTAGAAGCTATACCTGTAACATGTTTCAAGTTCCTGGCTCATCTGGAATTGGGCAAACATTAATGTTGGTGTGCCGAGCCAAGCCATTTTTTCTTGGGTATTTAGGGCTGAAAATAAAAAAAAATACTTTTTGGAGCTTTTTTGTGGTTTACAGCCTAGAAGCTATACGTGTAGCATATTTTATGTTTCTAGCTCATCTGGAAGTGGGCAAACATTAATGTCTGTGATTCGAGCCGAGCTAAAAAAACGTTGGAATTTTCTTGTGGTTTATAGCCTGTAGCATGTTTCAAGTTTCTGGCTCACGTTTCTGAAGGGTAAAAATTTAAAAGATTTGCTTTTCGGAATTTTCTTGTGGTTTGCAGCCTAGAAGTTATACCTGTAACATGTTTCAAGTTCCGGGCTCATCTGGAATTGGGCAAACATTAATGTTGGTGTGCCGAGCCAAGCCATTTTATCTTGGGGTATTTAGGGCTGAAAATTAAAAAAAAATACTTTTTGGACCTTTTCTGTGGTTTACAGCATAGAAGCTTTACGTGTAGCATATTATATGTTTCTAGCTCATCTGGAAGTGGGCAAACATTAATGTCTGTGATTCGAGCCGAGCTAAAAAAACTTTAGAATTTTCTAGTGGTTTATAGCCTAGAGGTTATACCTGTAGCATGTTTCAAGTTTCTGGTTCACGATTCAGAGGGCTAAAAATTTAAAAGATTAGCTTTTTGGAATTTTCTTGAGTTTTACAGCCTAGAAGCTATACCTGTAGCATGTTTCAAGTTTCTGGCTCATCTGGAATTGGGTAAACATTAATGTCTATGAGCCGAAACGAGCCATTTTCTTTGGGTTTTTAGGGCTAAAAATTTGAAAGGTTTGCTTTTCGGAATTTTCTTGTGGTTTACAGCCTAGAAGCTATACCTGTAACATGTTTCAAGTTCCTGGCTCATCTGGAATTGGGCAAACATTAATGTTGGTGTGCCGAGCCAAGCCATTTTTTCTTGGGGTATTTAGAACTGAAAATAAAAAAAAAATACTTTTTGGAGCTTTTCTGTGGTTTACAGCCTAGAAGCTATACGTGTAGCATATTTTATGTTTCTAGCTCATCTGGAAGTGGGCAAACATTAATGTCTGTGATTCGAGCCGAGCTAAAAAAAACGTTGGAATTTTCTTGTGGTTTATAGCCTAGAAGCTATACCTTTAGCATGTCTCAAGTTTCTGGCTCAAGTTTCTGAGGGCTAAAAGTTTAAAAGATATGCTTTTCGGAATTTTCTTGTGGTTTACAGCCTAGAAGCTATACCTGTAACATGTTTCAAGTTCCTGGCTCATCTGGAATTGGGCAAACATTAATGTTGGTGTGCCGAGCCAAGCCCTTTTTCTTGGGGTATTTAGGGCTGAAAATTTAAAAAAGAATACTTTTTGGAGCTTTTCTGTGGTTTACAGCCTAGAAGCTATACGTGTAGCATATTTTATGTTTCTAGCTCATCTGGAAGTGGGCAAACATTAATGTCTTTGATTCGAGCCGAGCTAAAAAAACTTTGGAATTTTCTTGTGGTTTATAGCCTAGAAGCTATACCTGTAGCATGTTTCAGGTTTCTGGCTAACGAATCAGAGGGCTAAAAATTTAAAAGATTAGCTTTTTGGAATTTTCTTGTGTTTTACAGCCCAGAAGCTATACCTGTAGCATGTTTCAAGTTTCTGGCTCATCTGGAATTGGACAAACATAAATGTTGGTGTGCCGAGCCAAGCCCTTTTTCGTGAGGTATATAGTGCTGAAAATTAAAAAAATTACTTTGTGGAGTTTTTCTGTGGTTTACAGCCTAGAAGCTATACGTGTAGCATATTTTATGTTTCTAGCTCATCTGGAAATGGGCAAACATTAATGTCTGTGATTCGAGCCGAGCTAAAAAAACTTTGGAATTTTCTTGTGGTTTAAAGCCTAGAAGCTACACCTGTAGCATGTTTCAAGTTTCTGGCTCACGTGAGTCGAGCCGAGCTAAAAAAACTTTAGAATTTTCTAGTGGTTTATAGCCTAGAGGTTATACCTGTAGCATGTTTCAAGTTTCTGGTTCACGATTCAGAGGGCTAAAAATTTAAAAGATTAGCTTTTTGGAATTTTCTTGTGTTTTACAGCCTAGAAGCTATACCTGTAGCATGTTTCAAGTTTCTGGCTCATCTGGAATTGGGTAAACATTAATGTCTATGAGCCGAAACGAGCCATTTTCTTTGGGTTTTTAGGGCTAAAAATTTGAAAGGTTTGCTTTTCGGAATTTTCTTGTGGTTTACAGCCTAGAAGCTATACCTGTAACATGTTTCAAGTTCCTGGCTCATCTGGAATTGGGCAAACATTAATGTTGGTGTGCCGAGCCAAGCCATTTTTTCTTGGGTATTTAGGGCTGAAAATAAAAAAAAATACTTTTTGGAGCTTTTTTGTGGTTTACAGCCTAGAAGCTATACGTGTAGCATATTTTATGTTTCTAGCTCATTTGGAAGTGGGCAAACATTAATGTCTGTGATTCGAGCCGAGCTAAAAAAACGTTGGAATTTTCTTGTGGTTTATAGCCTGTAGCATGTTTCAAGTTTCTGGCTCACGTTTCTGAAGGGTAAAAATTTAAAAGATTTGCTTTTCGGAATTTTCTTGTGGTTTGCAGCCTAGAAGTTATACCTGTAACATGTTTCAAGTTCCGGGCTCATCTGGAATTGGGCAAACATTAATGTTGGTGTGCCGAGCCAAGCCATTTTATCTTGGGGTATTTAGGGCTGAAAATTAAAAAAAAAATACTTTTTGGACCTTTTCTGTGGTTTACAGCATAGAAGCTTTACGTGTAGCATATTTTATGATTCTAGCTCATCTGGAAGTGGGCAAACATTATTGTCTGTGATTCGAGCCGAGCTAAAAAAACTTTGGAATTTTCTTGTGGTTTATAGCCTAGAAGCTATACCTGTAGCATGTTTCAAGTTTCTGCCTCACGTTTCTGAGGGCTAAAAATTTAAAAGATTAGCTTTTTGGAATTTTCTTGTGATTTACAGCCTAGAAGCTATACCTGTAGCATGTTTCAAGTTTCTGGCTCATCTGGAATTGGGCAAACATTAATGTCTATGAGCCAAAACGAGATTTTTTCTTTGGGTTTTTAGGGCTAAAAATTTAAAAGATTTGCTTTTCGGAATTTTCTTGTGGTTTACAGCCTAGAAGCTATACCTGTAACATGTTTCAAGTTCCTGGCTCATCTGGAATTGGGAAAACATTAATGTTGGTGTGCCGAGCCAAGCCATTTTTTCTTGGGGTATTTTGGGCCGAAAATTACAAAAAAATTCTTTTTGGAGCTTTTCTGTGGTTTACAGCCTAGAAGCTATACGTGTAGCATATTATATGTTTCTAGCTCATCTGGAAGTGGGCAAACATTAGTGTCTGTGATTCGAGCCGAGCTAAAAAAACTTTAGAATTTTCTAGTGGTTTATAGCCTAGAGGTTATACCTGTAGCATGTTTCAAGTTTCTGGTTCACGATTCAGAGGGCTAAAAATTTAAAAGATTAGCTTTTTGGAATTTTCTTGTGTTTTACAGCCTAGAAGCTATACCTGTAGCATGTTTCAAGTTTCTGGCTCATCTGGAATTGGGTAAACATTAATGTCTATGAGCCGAAACGAGCCATTTTCTTTGGGTTTTTAGGGCTAAAAATTTGAAAGGTTTGCTTTTCGGAATTTTCTTGTGGTTTACAGCCTAGAAGCTATACCTGTAACATGTTTCAAGTTCCTGGCTCATCTGGAATTGGGCAAACATTAATGTTGGTGTGACGAGCCAAGCCATTTTTTCTTGGGGTATTTAGAACTGAAAATAAAAAAAAATACTTTTTGGAGCTTTTCTGTGGTTTACAGCCTAGAAGCTATACGTGTAGCATATTTTATGTTTCTAGCTCATCTGGAAGTGGGCAAACATTAATGTCTGTGATTCGAGCCGAGCTAAAAAAAACGTTGGAATTTTCTTGTGGTTTATAGCCTAGAAGCTATACCTTTAGCATGTCTCAAGTTTCTGGCTCAAGTTTCTGAGGGCTAAAAGTTTAAAAGATATGCTTTTCGGAATTTTCTTGTGGTTTACAGCCTAGAAGCTATACCTGTAACATGTTTCAAGTTCCTGGCTCATCTGGAATTGGGCAAACATTAATGTTGGTGTGCCGAGCCAAGCCCTTTTTCTTGGGGTATTTAGGGCTGAAAATTTAAAAAAGAATACTTTTTGGAGCTTTTCTGTGGTTTACAGCCTAGAAGCTATACGTGTAGCATATTTTATGTTTCTAGCTCATCTGGAAGTGGGCAAACATTAATGTCTTTGATTCGAGCCGAGCTAAAAAAACTTTGGAATTTTCTTGTGGTTTATAGCCTAGAAGCTATACCTGTAGCATGTTTCAGGTTTCTGGCTAACGAATCAGAGGGCTAAAAATTTAAAAGATTAGCTTTTTGGAATTTTCTTGTGTTTTACAGCCCAGAAGCTATACCTGTAGCATGTTTCAAGTTTCTGGCTCATCTGGAATTGGACAAACATAAATGTTGGTGTGCCGAGCCAAGCCCTTTTTCGTGAGGTATATAGTGCTGAAAATTAAAAAAAATTACTTTGTGGAGTTTTTCTGTGGTTTACAGCCTAGAAGCTATACGTGTAGCATATTTTATGTTTCTAGCTCATCTGGAAATGGGCAAACATTAATGTCTGTGATTCGAGCCGAGCTAAAAAAACTTTGGAATTTTCTTGTGGTTTAAAGCCTAGAAGCTATACCTGTAGCATGTTTCAAGTTTCTGGCTCACGTGAGTCGAGCCGAGCTAAAAAAACTTTAGAATTTTCTAGTGGTTTATAGCCTAGAGGTTATACCTGTAGCATGTTTCAAGTTTCTGGTTCACGATTCAGAGGGCTAAAAATTTAAAAGATTAGCTTTTTGGAATTTTCTTGTGTTTTACAGCCTAGAAGCTATACCTGTAGCATGTTTCAAGTTTCTGGCTCATCTGGAATTGGGTAAACATTAATGTCTATGAGCCGAAACGAGCCATTTTCTTTGGGTTTTTAGGGCTAAAAATTTGAAAGGTTTGCTTTTCGGAATTTTCTTGTGGTTTACAGCCTAGAAGCTATACCTGTAACATGTTTCAAGTTCCTGGCTCATCTGGAATTGGGCAAACATTAATGTTGGTGTGCCGAGCCAAGCCATTTTTTCTTGGGGTATTTAGAACTGAAAATAAAAAAAAATACTTTTTGGAGCTTTTTTGTGGTTTACAGCCTAGAAGCTATACGTGTAGCATATTTTATGTTTCTAGCTCATCTGGAAGTGGGCAAACATTAATGTCTGTGATTCGAGCCGAGCTAAAAAAAAGTTGGAATTTTCTTGTGGTTTATAGCCTAGAAGCTATACCTGTAGCATGTTTCAAGTTTCTGGCTCACGTTTCTGAGGGCTAAAAATTTAAAAGATTTGCTTTTCGGAATTTTCTTGTGGTTTGCAGCCTAGAAGCTATACCTGTAACATGTTTCAAGTTCCGGGCTCATCTGGAATTGGGCAAACATTAATGTTGGTGTGCCGAGCCAAGCCATTTTATCTTGGGGTATTTAGGGCTGAAAATTAAAAAAAAATACTTTTTGGACCTTTTCTGTGGTTTACAGCATAGAAGCTTTACGTGTAGCATATTTTATGATTCTAGCTCATCTGGAAGTGGGCAAACATTATTGTCTGTGATTCGAGCCGAGCTAAAAAAAACTTTGGAATTTTCTTGTGGTTTATAGCCTAGAAGCTATACCTATAGCATGTTTCAAGTTTCTGGCTCACGTTTCTGAGGGCTAAAAATCTAAAAGATTTGCTTTTTGGACTTTTCTTGTGCTTTACAGCCTAGAAACTATACCTGTAGCATGTTTCAAGATTCTGGCTCATCTGGAAGTGGGCAAACATTAATGTCTATGAGCCAAAACGAGATTTTTTCTTTGGGTTTTTAGGGCTAAAAATTTAAAAGATTTGCTTTTCGGAATTTTCTTGTGGTTTACAGCCTAGAAGCTATAAGTGTAACATGTTTCAAGTTCCTGGCTCATCTGGAATTGGGCAAACATTAATGTTGGTGTGCCGAGCCAAGCCATTTTTCTTGGGGTATTTAGGGCTGAAAATAAAAAAAAATACTATTTGGAGCTTTTCTGTGGTTTACAGCCTAGAAGCTATACGTGTAGCTTATTTTATGTTTCTAGCTCATCTGGAAGTGGGCAAACATTAATGTCTGTGATTCGAGCCGAGCTAAAAAAACTTTGGAATTTTCTTGTGGTTTATAGCCTAGAAGCTATACCTGTAGCATGTTTCAGGTTTCTGGCTAACGAATCAGAGGGCTAAAAATTTAAAAGATTAGCTTTTTGAAATTTTCTTGTGTTTTACAGCCCAGAAGCTATACCTGTAGCATGTTTCAAGTTTCTGGCTCATCTGGAATTGGACAAACATAAATGTTGGTGTGCCGAGCCAAGCCCTTTTTCGTGGGGTATATAGGGCTGAAAATTTAAAAAAAATTACTTTTGGGAGATTTCTGTGGCTTACAGCCTAGAAGCTATACGTGTAGCATATTTTATGTTTCTAGCTCATCTGGAAATGGGCAAACATTAATGTCTGTGATTCGAGCCGAGCTAAAAAAACTTTAGAATTTTCTTGTGGTTTATAGCCTAGAGGCTATACCTGTAGCATGTTTCAAGTTTCTGGTTCACGATTCAGAGGGCTAAAAATTTAAAAGATTAGCTTTTTGGAATTTTCTTGTGTTTTACAGCCAAGAAGCTATACCTGTAGCATGTTTCAAGTTTCTGGCTCATCTGGAATTGGGTAAACATTAATGTCTATGAGCCGAAACGAGCCATTTTCTTTGGGTTTTTAGGGCTAAAAATTTGAAAGGTTTGCCTTTCGGAATTTTCTTGTGGTTTACAGCCTAGAAGCTATACCTGTAACATGTTTCAAGTTCCTGGCTCATCTGGAATTGGGCAAACATTAATGTTGGTGTGCCGAGCCAAGCCATTTTTTCTTGGGGTATTTAGGGCTGAAAATAAAAAAAAATACTTTTTGGAGCTTTTCTGTGGTTTACAGCCTAGAAGCGTTACGTGTAGCATATTTTATGTTTCTAGCTCATCTGGAAGTGGGCAAACATTAATGTCTGTGATTCGAGCCGAGCTAAAAAAAACGTTGGAATTTTCTTGTGGTTTATAGCCTAGAAGCTATACCTTTATCATGTCTCAAGATCTGGCTCACGTTTCTGAGGGCTAAAAATTTAAAAGATTTGCTTTTCGGAATTTTCTTGTGGTTTACAGCCTAGAAGCTATACCTGTAACATGTTTCAAGTTCCTGGCTCATCTGGAATTGGGCAAACATTAATGTTGGTGTCCCGAGCCAAGCCCTTTTTCTTGGGGTATTTAGGGCTGAAAATTAAAAAAAAATTACTTTTTGGAGCTTTTCTGTGGTTTACAGCCTAGAAGCTATACGTGTAGCATATTTTATGTTTCTAGCTCATCTGGAAGTGGCAAACATTAATGTCTGTGATTCGAGCCGAGCTAAAAAAACTTTGGAATTTTCTTGTGGTTTATAGCCTAGAAGCTATACCTGTAGCATGTTTCAGGTTTCTGGCTAACGAATCAGAGGGCTAAAAATTTAAAAGATTAGCTTTTTGGAATTTTCTTGTGTTTTACAGCCCAGAAGCTATACCTGTAGCATGTTTCAAGTTTCTGGCTCATCTGGAATTGGACAAACATAAATGTTGGTGTGCCGAGCCAAGCCCTTTTTCGTGGGGTATACAGGGCTGAAAATTTAAAAAAATTACTTTTTGGAGTTTTTCTGTGGTTTACAGCCTAGAAGCTATACGTGTAGCATATTTTATGTTTCTAGCTCATCTGGAAATGGGCAAACATTAATGTCTGTGATTCGAGCCGAGCTAAAAAACTTTGAAATTTTCTTGTGGTTTAAAGCCTAGAAGCTATACCTGTAGCATGTTTCAAGTTTCTGGCTCACGTGAGTCGAGCCGAGCTAAAAAAAACTTTAGAATTTTCTAGTGGTTTATAGCCTAGAGGTTATACCTGTAGCATGTTTCAAGTTTCTGGTTCACGATTCGGAGGGCTAAAAATTTAAAAGATTAACTTTTTCGAATTTTTTTGTGTTTTACAGCCTAGAAGCTATACCTGTAGCATGTTTCAAGTTTCTGGCTCATCTGGAATTGGGTAAACATTAATGTCTATGAGCCGAAACGAGCAATTTTCTTTGGGTTTTTAGGGCTAAAAATTTGAAAGGTTTGCTTTTCGGAATTTTCTTGTGGTTTACAGCCTAGAAGCTATACCTGTAACATGTTTCAAGTTCCTGGCTCATCTGGAATTGGGCAAACATTAATGTTGGTGTGCCGAGCCAAGCCATTTTTTCTTGGGTATTTAGGGCTGAAAATAAAAAAAAATACTTTTTGGAGCTTTTTTGTGGTTTACAGCCTAGAAGCTATACGTGTAGCATATTTTATGTTTCTAGCTCATCTGGAAGTGGGCAAACATTAATGTCTGTGATTCGAGCCGAGCTAAAAAAACGTTGGAATTTTCTTGTGGTTTATAGCCTGTAGCATGTTTCAAGTTTCTGGCTCACGTTTCTGAAGGGTAAAAATTTAAAAGATTTGCTTTTCGGAATTTTCTTGTGGTTTGCAGCCTAGAAGTTATACCTGTAACATGTTTCAAGTTCCGGGCTCATCTGGAATTGGGCAAACATTAATGTTGGTGTGCCGAGCCAAGCCATTTTATCTTGGGGTATTTAGGGCTGAAAATTAAAAAAAAATACTTTTTGGACCTTTTCTGTGGTTTACAGCATAGAAGCTTTACGTGTAGCATATTATATGTTTCTAGCTCATCTGGAAGTGGGCAAACATTAATGTCTGTGATTCGAGCCGAGCTAAAAAAACTTTAGAATTTTCTAGTGGTTTATAGCCTAGAGGTTATACCTGTAGCATGTTTCAAGTTTCTGGTTCACGATTCAGAGGGCTAAAAATTTAAAAGATTAGCTTTTTGGAATTTTCTTGTGTTTTACAGCCTAGAAGCTATACCTGTAGCATGTTTCAAGTTTCTGGCTCATCTGGAATTGGGTAAACATTAATGTCTATGAGCCGAAACGAGCCATTTTCTTTGGGTTTTTAGGGCTAAAAATTTGAAAGGTTTGCTTTTCGGAATTTTCTTGTGGTTTACAGCCTAGAAGCTATACCTGTAACATGTTTCAAGTTCCTGGCTCATCTGGAATTGGGCAAACATTAATGTTGGTGTGCCGAGCCAAGCCATTTTTTCTTGGGGTATTTAGAACTGAAAATAAAAAAAAAATACTTTTTGGAGCTTTTCTGTGGTTTACAGCCTAGAAGCTATACGTGTAGCATATTTTATGTTTCTAGCTCATCTGGAAGTGGGCAAACATTAATGTCTGTGATTCGAGCCGAGCTAAAAAAAACGTTGGAATTTTCTTGTGGTTTATAGCCTAGAAGCTATACCTTTAGCATGTCTCAAGTTTCTGGCTCAAGTTTCTGAGGGCTAAAAGTTTAAAAGATATGCTTTTCGGAATTTTCTTGTGGTTTACAGCCTAGAAGCTATACCTGTAACATGTTTCAAGTTCCTGGCTCATCTGGAATTGGGCAAACATTAATGTTGGTGTGCCGAGCCAAGCCCTTTTTCTTGGGGTATTTAGGGCTGAAAATTTAAAAAAGAATACTTTTTGGAGCTTTTCTGTGGTTTACAGCCTAGAAGCTATACGTGTAACATATTTTATGTTTCTAGCTCATCTGGAAGTGGGCAAACATTAATGTCTTTGATTCGAGCCGAGCTAAAAAAACTTTGGAATTTTCTTGTGGTTTATAGCCTAGAAGCTATACCTGTAGCATGTTTCAGGTTTCTGGCTAACGAATCAGAGGGCTAAAAATTTAAAAGATTAGCTTTTTGGAATTTTCTTGTGTTTTACAGCCCAGAAGCTATACCTGTAGCATGTTTCAAGTTTCTGGCTCATCTGGAATTGGACAAACATAAATGTTGGTGTGCCGAGCCAAGCCCTTTTTCGTGAGGTATATAGTGCTGAAAATTAAAAAAAATTACTTTGTGGAGTTTTTCTGTGGTTTACAGCCTAGAAGCTATACGTGTAGCATATTTTATGTTTCTAGCTCATCTGGAAATGGGCAAACATTAATGTCTGTGATTCGAGCCGAGCTAAAAAAACTTTGGAATTTTCTTGTGGTTTAAAGCCTAGAAGCTATACCTGTAGCATGTTTCAAGTTTCTGGCTCACGTGAGTCGAGCCGAGCTAAAAAAACTTTAGAATTTTCTAGTGGTTTATAGCCTAGAGGTTATACCTGTAGCATGTTTCAAGTTTCTGGTTCACGATTCAGAGGGCTAAAAATTTAAAAGATTAGCTTTTTGGAATTTTCTTGTGTTTTACAGCCTAGAAGCTATACCTGTAGCATGTTTCAAGTTTCTGGCTCATCTGGAATTGGGTAAACATTAATGTCTATGAGCCGAAACGAGCCATTTTCTTTGGGTTTTTAGGGCTAAAAATTTGAAAGGTTTGCTTTTCGGAATTTTCTTGTGGTTTATAGCCTAGAAGCTATACCTGTAACATGTTTCAAGTTCCTGGCTCATCTGGAATTGGGCAAACATTAATGTTGGTGTGCCGAGCCAAGCCATTTTTTCTTGGGGTATTTAGAACTGAAAATAAAAAAAAATACTTTTTGGAGCTTTTCTGTGGTTTACAGCCTAGAAGCTATACGTGTAGCATATTTTATGTTTCTAGCTCATCTGGAAGTGGACAAACATTAATGTCTGTGATTCGAGCCGAGCTAAAAAAAAGTTGGAATTTTCTTGTGGTTTATAGCGTAGAAGCTATACCTGTAGCATGTTTCAAGTTTCTGGCTCACGTTTCTGAGGGCTAAAAATTTAAAAGATTTGCTTTTCGGAATTTTCTTGTGGTTTGCAGCCTAGAAGCTATACCTGTAACATGTTTCAAGTTCCGGGCTCATCTGGAATTGGGCAAACATTAATGTTGGTGTGCCGAGCCAAGCCATTTTATCTTGGGGTATTTAGGGCTGAAAATTAAAAAAAAATACTTTTTGGAGCTTTTCTGTGGTTTACAGCATAGAAGCTTTACGTGTAGCATATTTTATGATTCTAGCTCATCTGGAAGTGGGCAAACATTATTGTCTGTGATTCGAGCCGAGCTAAAAAAAACTTTGGAATTTTCTTGTGGTTTATAGCCTAGAAGCTATACCTGTAGCATGTTTCAAGTTTCTGGCTCACGTTTCTGAGGGCTAAAAATCTAAAAGATTTGCTTTTTGGACTTTTCTTGTGCTTTACAGCCTAGAAACTATACCTGTAGCATGTTTCAAGATTCTGGCTCATCTGGAAGTGGGCAAACATTAATGTCTATGAGCCAAAACGAGATTTTTTCTTTGGGTTTTTAGGGCTAAAAATTTAAAAGATTTGCTTTTCGGAATTTTCTTGTGGTTTACAGCCTAGAAGCTATAAGTGTAACATGTTTCAAGTTCCTGGCTCATCTGGAATTGGGCAAACATTAATGTTGGTGTGCCGAGCCAAGCCATTTTTCTTGGGGTATTTAGGGCTGAAAATAAAAAAAAATACTATTTGGAGCTTTTCTGTGGTTTACAGCCTAGAAGCTATACGTGTAGCTTATTTTATGTTTCTAGCTCATCTGGAAGTGGGCAAACATTAATGTCTGTGATTCGAGCCGAGCTAAAAAAACTTTGGAATTTTCTTGTGGTTTATAGCCTAGAAGCTATACCTGTAGCATGTTTCAGGTTTCTGGCTAACGAATCAGAGGGCTAAAAATTTAAAAGATTAGCTTTTTGAAATTTTCTTGTGTTTTACAGCCCAGAAGCTATACCTGTAGCATGTTTCAAGTTTCTGGCTCATCTGGAATTGGACAAACATAAATGTTGGTGTGCCGAGCCAAGCCCTTTTTCGTGGGGTATATAGGGCTGAAAATTTAAAAAAAATTACTTTTTGGAGATTTCTGTGGCTTACAGCCTAGAAGCTATACGTGTAGCATATTTTATGTTTCTAGCTCATCTGGAAATGGGCAAACATTAATGTCTGTGATTCGAGCCGAGCTAAAAAACTTTGAAATTTTCTTGTGGTTTAAAGCCTAGAAGGTATACCTGTAGCATGTTTCAAGTTTCTGGCTCACGTGAGTCGAGCCGAGCTAAAAAAAACTTTAGAATTTTCTAGTGGTTTATAGCCTAGAGGTTATACCTGTAGCATGTTTCAAGTTTCTGGTTCACGATTCAGAGGGCTAAAAATTTAAAAGATTAGCTTTTTGGAATTTTCTTGTGTTTTACAGCCTAGAAGCTATACCTGTAGCATGTTTCAAGTTTCTGGCTCATCTGGAATTGGGTAAACATTAATGTCTATGAGCCGAAACGAGCAATTTTCTTTGGCTTTTTAAGGCTAAAAATTTGAAAGGTTTGCTTTTCGGAATTTTCTTGTGTTTTACAGCCTAGAAGCTATACCTGTAACATGTTTCAAGTTCCTGGCTCATCTGGAATTGGGCAAACATTAATGTTGGTGTGCCGAGCCAAGCCATTTTTTCTTGGGTATTTAGGGCTGAAAATAAAAAAAAAATACTTTTTGGAGCTTTTTTGTGGTTTACAGCCTAGAAGCTATACGTGTAGCATATTTTATGTTTCTAGCTCATCTGGAAGTGGGCAAACATTAATGTCTGTGATTCGAGCCGAGCTAAAAAAACGTTGGAATTTTCTTGTGGTTTATAGCCTAGAAGCTATACCTGTAGCATGTTTCAAGTTTCTGGCTCACGTTTCTGAAGGGTAAAAATGTAAAAGATTTGCTTTTCGGAATTTTCTTGTGGTTTGCAGCCTAGAAGTTATACCTGTAACATGTTTCAAGTTCCTGGCTCATCTGGAATTGGGCAAACATTAATGTTGGTGTGCCGAGCCAAGCCATTTTATCTTGGGGTATTTAGGGCTGAAAATTAAAAAAAATACTTTTTGGACCTTTTCTGTGGTTTACAGCATAGAAGCTTTACGTGTAGCATATTTTATGATTCTAGCTCATCTGGAAGTGGGCAAACATTATTGTCTGTGATTCGAGCCGAGCTAAAAAAAACTTTGGAATTTTCTTGTGGTTTATAGCCTAGAAGCTATACCTGTAGCATGTTTCAAGTTTCTGGCTCACGTTTCTGAAGGGTAAAAATGTAAAAGATTTGCTTTTCGGAATTTTCTTGTGGTTTGCAGCCTAGAAGTTATACCTGTAACATGTTTCAAGTTCCGGGCTCATCTGGAATTGGGCAAACATTAATGTTGGTGTGCCGAGCCAAGCCATTTTATCTTGGGGTATTTAGGGCTGAAAATTAAAAAAAATACTTTTTCGACCTTTTCTGTGGTTTACAGCATAGAAGCTTTACGTGTAGCATATTTTATGATTCTAGCTCATCTGGAAGTGGGCAAACATTATTGTCTGTGATTCGAGCCGAGCTAAAAAAAACTTTGGAATTTTCTTGTGGTTTATAGCCTAGAAGCTATACCTGTAGCATGTTTCAAGTTTCTGGTTCACGATTCAGAGGGCTAAAAATTTAAAAGATTAGCTTTTTGGAATTTTCTTGTGTTTTACAGCCAAGAAGCTATACCTGTAGCATGTTTCAAGTTTCTGGCTCATCTGGAATTGGGTAAACATTAATGTCTATGAGCCGAAACGAGCCATTTTCTTTGGGTTTTTAGGGCTAAAAATTTGAAAGGTTTGCCTTTCGGAATTTTCTTGTGGTTTACAGCCTAGAAGCTATACCTGTAACATGTTTCAAGTTCCTGGCTCATCTGGAATTGGGCAAACATTAATGTTGGTGTGCCGAGCCAAGCCATTTTTTCTTGGGGTATTTAGGGCTGAAAATAAAAAAAAATACTTTTTGGAGCTTTTCTGTGGTTTACAGCCTAGAAGCGTTACGTGTAGCATATTTTATGTTTCTAGCTCATCTGGAAGTGGGCAAACATTAATGTCTGTGATTCGAGCCGAGCTAAAAAAAACGTTGGAATTTTCTTGTGGTTTATAGCCTAGAAGCTATACCTTTATCATGTCTCAAGATCTGGCTCACGTTTCTGAGGGCTAAAAATTTAAAAGATTTGCTTT
This sequence comes from Ectobius pallidus, assembly GCA_964059195.1. NCBI lineage: Eukaryota > Metazoa > Arthropoda > Insecta > Blattodea > Ectobiidae > Ectobius > Ectobius pallidus. Next base: position 101,592,210 of record CAXKWD010000009.1, read on the forward strand.
TCGGAATTTTCTTGTGGTTTACAGCCTAGAAGCTATACCTGTAACATGTTTCAAGTTCCTGGCTCATCTGGAATTGGGCAAACATTAATGTTGGTGTCCCGAGCCAAGCCCTTTTTCTTGGGGTATTTAGGGCTGAAAATTAAAAAAAAATACTTTTTGGAGCTTTTCTGTGGTTTACAGCCTAGAAGCTATACGTGTAGCATATTTTATGTTTCTAGCTCATCTGGAAGTGGGCAAACATTAATGTCTGTGATTCGAGCCGAGCTAAAAAACTTTGGAATTTTCTTGTGGTTTATAGCCTAGAAGCTATACCTGTAGCATGTTTCAGGTTTCTGGCTAACGAATCAGAGGGCTAAAAATTTAAAAGATTAGCTTTTTGGAATTTTCTTGTGTTTTACAGCCCAGAAGCTATACCTGTAGCATGTTTCAAGTTTCTGGCTCATCTGGAATTGGACAAACATAAATGTTGGTGTGCCGAGCCAAGCCCTTTTTCGTGAGGTATATAGTGCTGAAAATTAAAAAAAATTACTTTGTGGAGTTTTTCTGTGGTTTACAGCCTAGAAGCTATACGTGTAGCATATTTTATGTTTCTAGCTCATCTGGAAATGGGCAAACATTAATGTCTGTGATTCGAGCCGAGCTAAAAAAACTTTGGAATTTTCTTGTGGTTTAAAGCCTAGAAGCTATACCTGTAGCATGTTTCAAGTTTCTGGCTCACGTGAGTCGAGCCGAGCTAAAAAAACTTTAGAATTTTCTAGTGGTTTATAGCCTAGAGGTTATACCTGTAGCATGTTTCAAGTTTCTGGTTCACGATTCAGAGGGCTAAAAATTTAAAAGATTAGCTTTTTGGAATTTTCTTGTGTTTTACAGCCTAGAAGCTATACCTGTAGCATGTTTCAAGTTTCTGGCTCATCTGGAATTGGGTAAACATTAATGTCTATGAGCCGAAACGAGCAATTTTCTTTGGGTTTTTAGGGCTAAAAATTTGAAAGGTTTGCTTTTCGGAATTTTCTTGTGGTTTACAGCCTAGAAGCTATACCTGTAACATGTTTCAAGTTCCTGGCTCATCTGGAATTGGGCAAACATTAATGTTGGTGTGCCGAGCCAAGCCATTTTTTCTTGGGTATTTAGGGCTGAAAATAAAAAAAATACTTTTTGGAGCTTTTTTGTGGTTTACAGCCTAGAAGCTATACGTGTAGCATATTTTATGTTTCTAGCTCATCTGGAAGTGGGCAAACATTAATGTCTGTGATTCGAGCCGAGCTAAAAAAACGTTGGAATTTTCCTGTGGTTTATAGCCTAGAAGCTATACCTGTAGCATGTTTCAAGTTTCTGGCTCACGTTTCTGAAGGGTAAAAATGTAAAAGATTTGCTTTTCGGAATTTTCTTGTGGTTTGCAGCCTAGAAGTTATACCTGTAACATGTTTCAAGTTCCGGGCTCATCTGGAATTGGGCAAACATTAATGTTGGTGTGCCGAGCCAAGCCATTTTATCTTGGGGTATTTAGGGCTGAAAATTAAAAAAAATACTTTTTGGACCTTTTCTGTGGTTTACAGCATAGAAGCTTTACGTGTAGCATATTTTATGATTCTAGCTCATCTGGAAGTGGGCAAACATTATTGTCTGTGATTCGAGCCGAGCTAAAAAAAACTTTGGAATTTTCTTGTGGTTTATAGCCTAGAAGCTATACCTGTAGCATGTTTCAAGTTTCTGCCTCACGTTTCTGAGGGCTAAAAATTTAAAAGATTAGCTTTTTGGAATTTTCTTGTGATTTACAGCCTAGAAGCTATACCTGTAGCATGTTTCAAGTTTCTGGCTCATCTGGAATTGGGCAAACATTAATGTCTATGAGCCAAAACGAGATTTTTTCTTTGGGTTTTTAGGGCTAAAAATTTAAAAGATTTGCTTTTCGGAATTTTCTTGTGGTTTACAGCCTAGAAGCTATACCTGTAACATGTTTCAAGTTCCTGGCTCATCTGGAATTGGGAAAACATTAATGTTGGTGTGCCGAGCCAAGCCATTTTTCTTGGGGTATTTTGAGCCGAAAATTACAAAAAAATACTTTTTGGAGCTTTTCTGTGGTTTACAGCCTAGAAGCTATACGTGTAGCATATTATATGTTTCTAGCTCATCTGGAAGTGGGCAAACATTAATGTCTGTGATTCGAGCCGAGCTTAAAAAACTTTGGAATTTTCTTGTGGTTTATAGCCTAGAAGCTTTACCTGTAGCATGTTTCAAGTTTCTGGCTCACGTTTCTGAGGGCTAAAAATTTAAAAGATTAGCTTTTTGGAATTTTCTTGTGATTTACAGCCTAGAAGCTATACCTGTAGCATGTTTCAAGTTTCTGGCTCATCTGGAATTGGGCAAACATTAATGTCTATGAGCCGAAACGAGCCTTTTTCTTTGGGTCTTTAGGGCTAAAAATTTAAAAGATTTGCTTTTCGGAATTTTCTTGTGTTTTACAGCCTAGAAGCTATACCTGTAGCATGTTTCAGGTTTCTGGCTCATCTGGAATTGTCTATGAGCCGAAACGAGCCATTTTCTGTGGGTTTTTAGGGCTAAAAATTTGAAAGGTTTGCTTTTCGGAATTTTCTTGTGGTTTACAGCCCAGAAACTATACCTGTAGCATGTTTCAAGTTTGTGGCTAACGATTCAGAGGGCTAAAAATTTAAAAGATTATCTTTTTGGAATTTTCTTATGATTTACAGCCTAGAAGCTATACCTGTAGCATGTTTCAAGTTTCTGGCTCATCTGGAATTCGGGAAATATTAATGTCTATGAGCCGAAACGAGCCATTTTCTTTGGGTTTTTAGGGCTAAAAATTTGAAAGGTTTGCTTTTTGGAATTTTCTTGTGGTTTACAGCATAGATGCTATACCTGTAACATGTTTCAAGTTCCTGGCTCATCTGGAATTGGGCAAACATTAATGTTGGTGTGCCGAGCCAAGCCATTTTATCTTGGGGTATTTAGGGCTGAAAATTAAAAAAAAAATACTTTTTGGAGCTTTTCTGTGGTTTACAGCCTAGAAGCGTTACGTGTAGCATATTTTATGTTTCTAGCTCATCTGGAAGTGGGCAAACATTAATGTCTGTGATTCGAGCCGAATAAAAAAAACGTTGGAATTTTCTTGTGGTTTATAGCCTAGAAGCTATACCTTTAGCATGTCTCAAGTTTCTGGCTCACGTTTCTGAGGGCTAAAAGTTTAAAAGATATGCTTTTCGGAATTTTCTTGTGGTTTACAGCCTAGAAGCTATACCTGTAACATGTTTCAAGTTCCTGGCTCATCTGGAATTGGGCAAACATTAATGTTGGTGTGCCGAGCCAAGCCCTTTTTCTTGGGGTATTTAGGGCTGAAAATTTAAAAAAGAATACTTTTTGGAGCTTTTCTGTGGTTTACAGCCTAGAAGCTATACGTGTAGCATATTTTATGTTTCTAGCTCATCTGGAAGTGGGCAAACATTAATGTCTTTGATTCGAGCCGAGCTAAAAAAACTTTGGAATTTTCTTGTGGTTTATAGCCTAGAAGCTATACCTGTAGCATGTTTCAGGTTTCTGGCTAACGAATCAGAGGGCTAAAAATTTAAAAGATTAGCTTTTTGGAATTTTCTTGTGTTTTACAGCCCAGAAGCTATACCTGTAGCATGTTTCAAGTTTCTGGCTCATCTGGAATTGGACAAACATAAATGTTGGTGTGCCGAGCCAAGCCCTTTTTCGTGAGGTATATAGGGCTGAAAATTAAAAAAAAATACTTTTTGGAGTTTTTCTGTGGTTTACAGCCTAGAAGCTATACGTGTAGCATATTTTATGTTTCTAGCTCATCTGGAAATGGGCAAACATTAATGTCTGTGATTCGAGCCGAGCTAAAAAAACTTTGGAATTTTCTTGTGGTTTAAAGCCTAGAAGCTATACCTGTAGCATGTTTCAAGTTTCTGGCTCACGTGAGTCGAGCCGAGCTAAAAAAACTTTAGAATTTTCTAGTGGTTTATAGCCTAGAGGTTATACCTGTAGCATGTTTCAAGTTTCTGGTTCACGATTCAGAGGGCTAAAAATTTAAAAGATTAGCTTTTTGGAATTTTCTTGTGTTTTACAGCCTAGAAGCTATACCTGTAGCATGTTTCAAGTTTCTGGCTCATCTGGAATTGGGTAAACATTAATGTCTATGAGCCGAAACGAGCCATTTTCTTTGGGTTTTTAGGGCTAAAAATTTGAAAGGTTTGCTTTTTGGAATTTTCTTGTGGTTTACAGCCTAGAATCTATACCTGTAACATGTTTCAAGTTCCTGGCTCATCTGGAATTGGGCAAACATTAATGTTGGTGTGCCGAGCCAAGCCATTTTTTCTTGGGGTATTTAGAACTGAAAATAAAAAAAAAATACTTTTTGGAGCTTTTCTGTGGTTTACAGCCTAGAAGCTATACGTGTAGCATATTTTATGTTTCTAGCTCATCTGGAAGTGGGCAAACATTAATGTCTCTGATTCGAGCCGAGCTAAAAAAAAGTTGTAATTTTCTTGTGGTTTATAGCCTAGAAGCTATACCTGTAGCATGTTTCAAGTTTCTGGCTCACGTTTCTGAGGGCTAAAAATTTAAAAGATTTGCTTTTCGGAATTTTCTTGTGGTTTGCAGCCTAGAAGCTATACCTGTAACATGTTTCAAGTTCCGGGCTCATCTGGAATTGGGCAAACATTAATGTTGGTGTGCCGAGCCAAACCATTTTATCTTGGGGTATTTAGGGCTGAAAATTAAAAAAAATACTTTTTGGAGCTTTTCTGTGGTTTACAGCATAGAAGCTTTACGTGTAGCATATTTTATGATTCTAGCTCATCTGGAAATGGGCAAACATTATTGTCTGTGATTCGAGCCGAGCTAAAAAAAACTTTGGAATTTTCTTGTGGTTTATAGCCTAGAAGCTATACCTGTAGCATGTTTCAAGTTTCTGGCTCACGTTTCTGAGGGCTAAAAATCTAAAAGATTTGCTTTTTGGACTTTTCTTGTGCTTTACAGCCTAGAAACTATACCTGTAGCATGTTTCAAGATTCTGGCTCATCTGGAAGTGGGCAAACATTAATGTCTATGAGCCAAAACGAGATTTTTTCTTTGGGTTTTTAGGGCTAAAAATTTAAAAGATTTGCTTTTCGGAATTTTCTTGTGGTTTACAGCCTAGAAGCTATAAGTGTAACATGTTTCAGGTTCCTGGCTCATCTGGAATTGGGCAAACATTAATGTTGGTGTGCCGAGCCAAGCCCTTTTTCTTGGGGTATTTAGGGCTGAAAATAAAAAAAAATACTATTTGGAGCTTTTCTGTGGTTTACAGCCTAGAAGCTATACGTGTAGCTTATTTTATGTTTCTAGCTCATCTGGAAGTGGGCAAACATTAATGTCTGTGATTCGAGCCGAGCTAAAAAAAACTTTGGAATTTTCTTGTGGTTTATAGCCTAGAAGCTATACCTGTAGCATGTTTCAGGTTTCTGGCTAACGAATCAGAGGGCTAAAAATTTAAAAGATTAGCTTTTTGAAATTTTCTTGTGTTTTACAGCCCAGAAGCTATACCTGTAGCATGTTTCAAGTTTCTGGCTCATCTGGAATTGGACAAACATAAATGTTGGTGTGCCGAGCCAAGCCCTTTTTCGTGGGGTATATAGGGCTGAAAATTTAAAAAAATTACTTTTTGGAGATTTCTGTGGCTTACAGCCTAGAAGCTATAGGTGTAGCATATTTTATGTTTCTAGCTCATCTGGAAATGGGCAAACATTAATGTCTGTGATTCGAGCCGAGCTAAAAAAACTTTGGAATTTTCTTGTGGTTTAAAGCCTAGAAGCTATACCTGTAGCATGTTTCAAGTTTCTGGCTCACGTGAGTCGAGCCGAGCTAAAAAAAACTTTAGAATTTTCTAGTCGTTTATAGCCTAGAGGCTATACCTGTAGCATGTTTCAAGTTTCTGGTTCACGATTCAGAGGGCTAAAAATTTAAAAGATTAGCTTTTTGGAATTTTCTTGTGTTTTTCAGCCAAGAAGCTATACCTGTAGCATGTTTCAAGTTTCTGGCTTATCTGGAATTGGGTAAACATTAATGTCTATGAGCCGAAACGAGCCATTTTCTTTGGGTTTTTAGGGCTAAAAATTTGAAAGGTTTGCCTTTCGGAATTTTCTTGTGGTTTACAGCCTAGAAGCTATACCTGTAACATGTTTCAAGTTCCTGGCTCATCTGGAATTGGGCAAACATTAATGTTGGTGTGCCGAGCCAAGCCATTTTTTCTTGGGGTATTTAGGGCTGAAAATAAAAAAAAATACTTTTTGGAGCTTTTCTGTGGTTTACAGCCTAGAAGCGTTACGTGTAGCATATTTTATGTTTCTAGCTCATCTGGAAGTGGGCAAACATTAATGTCTGTGATTCCAGCCGAGCTAAAAAAAACGTTGGAATTTTCTTGTGGTTTATAGCCTAGAAGCTATAACTTTATCATGTCTCAAGATCTGGCTCACGTTTCTGAGGGCTAAAAATTTAAAAGATTTGCTTTTCGGAATTTTCTTGTGGTTTACAGCCTAGAAGCTATACCTGTAACATGTTTCAAGTTCCTGGCTCATCTGGAATTGGGCAAACATTAATGTTGGTGTGCCGAGCCAAGCCCTTTTTCTTGGGGTATTTAGGGCTGAAAATTAAAAAAAAATTACTTTTTGGAGCTTTTCTGTGGTTTACAGCCTAGAAGCTATACGTGTAGCATATTTTATGTTTCTAGCTCATCTGGAAGTGGGCAAACATTAATGTCTGTGATTCGAGCCGAGCTAAAAAAACTTTGGAATTTTCTTGTGGTTTATAGTCCAGAAGCTATACCTGTAGCATGTTTCAGGTTTCTGGCTAACGAATCAGAGGGCTAAAAATTTAAAAGATTAGCTTTTTGGAATTTTCTTGTGTTTTACAGCCCAGAAGCTATACCTGTAGCATGTTTCAAGTTTCTGGCTCATCTGGAATTGGACAAACATAAATGTTGGTGTGCCGAGCCAAGCCCTTTTTCGTGGGGTATATAGGGCTGAAAATTTAAAAAAATTACTTTTTGGAGTTTTTCTGTGGTTTACAGCCTAGAAGCTATACGTGTAGCATATTTTATGTTTCTAGCTCATCTGGAAATGGGCAAACATTAATGTCTGTGATTCGAGCCGAGCTAAAAAACTTTGGAATTTTCTTGTGGTTTAAAGCCTAGAAGCTATACCTGTAGCATGTTTCAAGTTTCTGGCTCACGTGAGTCGAGCCGAGCTAAAAAAAACTTTAGAATTTTCTAGTGGTTTATAGCCTAGAGGTTATACCTGTAGCATGTTTCAAGTTTCTGGTTCACGATTCAGAGGGCTAAAAATTTAAAAGATTAGCTTTTTGGAATTTTCCTTTGTTTTACAGCCTAGAAGCTATACCTGTAGCATGTTTCAAGTTCCTGGCTCATCTGGAATTGGGAAAACATTAATGTTGGTGTGCCGAGCCAAGCCATTTTTTCTTGGGGTATTTTGGGCCGAAAATTACAAAAAAATACTTTTTGGAGCTTTTCTGTGGTTTACAGCCTAGAAGCTATACGTGTAGCATATTTTATGTTTCTAGCTCATCTGGAAGTGGGCAAACATTAATGTCTGTGATTCGAGCCGAGCTTAAAAAACTTTGGAATTTTCTTGTGGTTTATAGCCTAGAAGCTTTACCTGTAGCATGTTTCAAGTTTCTGGCTCACGTTTCTGAGGGCTAAAAATTTAAAAGATTAGCTTTTTGGAATTTTCTTGTGATTTACATCCTAGAAGCTATACCTGTAGCATGTTTCAAGTTTCTGGCTCATCTGGAATTGGGCAAACATTAATGTCTATGAGCCGAAACGAGCCTTTTTCTTTGGGTCTTTAGGGCTAAAAATTTAAAAGATTTGCTTTTCGGAATTTTCTTGTGGTTTACAGACTAGAAGCTATACCTGTAACATGTTTCAAGTTCCGGGCTCATCTGGAATTGGGCAAACATTAATGTTGGTGTGCCGAGCCAAGCCATTTTTTCTTGGGGTATTTAGGGCCGAAAATTACAAAAAAATTCTTTTTGGAGCTTATCTGTGGTTTACAGCCTAGCAGCTATACGTGTAGCATATTTTATGTTTCTAGCTCATCTGGAAGTGGGCAAACATTAATGTCTGTGATTCGAGCCGAGCTAAAAAAAACTTTGGAATTTTCTTGTGGTTTACAGCCCAGAAACTATACCTGTAGCATGTTTCAAGTTTGTGGCTAACGATTCAGAGGGCTAAAAATTTAAAAGATTATCTTTTTGGAATTTTCTTATGATTTACAGCCTAGAAGCTATACCTTTAGCATGTCTCAAGTTTCTGGCTCACGTTTCTGAGGGCTAAAAGTTTAAAAGATATGCTTTTCGGAATTTTCTTGTGGTTTACAGCCTAGAAGCTATACCTGTAACATGTTTCAAGTTCCTGGCTCATCTGGAATTGGGCAAACATTAATGTTGGTGTGCCGAGCCAAGCCCTTTTTCTTGGGGTATTTAGGGCTGAAAATTTAAAAAAGAATACTTTTTGGAGCTTTTCTGTGGTTTACAGCCTAGAAGCTATACGTGTAGCATATTTTATGTTTCTAGCTCATCTGGAAGTGGGCAAACATTAATGTCTTTGATTCGAGCCGAGCTAAAAAAACTTTGGAATTTTCTTGTGGTTTATAGCCTAGAAGCTATACCTGTAGCATGTTTCAGGTTTCTGGCTAACGAATCAGAGGGCTAAAAATTTAAAAGATTAGCTTTTTGGAATTTTCTTGTGTTTTACAGCCCAGAAGCTATACCTGTAGCATGTTTCAAGTTTCTGGCTCATCTGGAATTGGACAAACATAAATGTTGGTGTGCCGAGCCAAGCCCTTTTTCGTGAGGTATATAGGGCTGAAAATTAAAAAAAAATACTTTTTGGAGTTTTTCTGTGGTTTACAGCCTAGAAGCTATACGTGTAGCATATTTTATGTTTCTAGCTCATCTGGAAATGGGCAAACATTAATGTCTGTGATTCGAGCCGAGCTAAAAAAACTTTGGAATTTTCTTGTGGTTTAAAGCCTAGAAGCTATACCTGTAGCATGTTTCAAGTTTCTGGCTCACGTGAGTCGAGCCGAGCTAAAAAAACTTTAGAATTTTCTAGTGGTTTATAGCCTAGAGGTTATACCTGTAGCATGTTTCAAGTTTCTGGTTCACGATTCAGAGGGCTAAAAATTTAAAAGATTAGCTTTTTGGAATTTTCTTGTGTTTTACAGCCTAGAAGCTATACCTGTAGCATGTTTCAAGTTTCTGGCTCATCTGGAATTGGGTAAACATTAATGTCTATGAGCCGAAACGAGCCATTTTCTTTGGGTTTTTAGGGCTAAAAATTTGAAAGGTTTGCTTTTTGGAATTTTCTTGTGGTTTACAGCCTAGAATCTATACCTGTAACATGTTTCAAGTTCCTGGCTCATCTGGAATTGGGCAAACATTAATGTTGGTGTGCCGAGCCAAGCCATTTTTTCTTGGGGTATTTAGAACTGAAAATAAAAAAAAATACTTTTTGGAGCTTTTCTGTGGTTTACAGCCTAGAAGCTATACGTGTAGCATATTTTATGTTTCTAGCTCATCTGGAAGTGGGCAAACATTAATGTCTCTGATTCGAGCCGAGCTAAAAAAAAGTTGTAATTTTCTTGTGGTTTATAGCCTAGAAGCTATACCTGTAGCATGTTTCAAGTTTCTGGCTCACGTTTCTGAGGGCTAAAAATTTAAAAGATTTGCTTTTCGGAATTTTCTTGTGGTTTGCAGCCTAGAAGCTATACCTGTAACATGTTTCAAGTTCCGGGCTCATCTGGAATTGGGCAAACATTAATGTTGGTGTGCCGAGCCAAACCATTTTATCTTGGGGTATTTAGGGCTGAAAATTAAAAAAAATACTTTTTGGAGCTTTTCTGTGGTTTACAGCATAGAAGCTTTACGTGTAGCATATTTTATGATTCTAGCTCATCTGGAAATGGGCAAACATTATTGTCTGTGATTCGAGCCGAGCTAAAAAAAACTTTGGAATTTTCTTGTGGTTTATAGCCTAGAAGCTATACCTGTAGCATGTTTCAAGTTTCTGGCTCACGTTTCTGAGGGCTAAAAATCTAAAAGATTTGCTTTTTGGACTTTTCTTGTGCTTTACAGCCTAGAAACTATACCTGTAGCATGTTTCAAGATTCTGGCTCATCTGGAAGTGGGCAAACATTAATGTCTATGAGCCAAAACGAGATTTTTTCTTTGGGTTTTTAGGGCTAAAAATTTAAAAGATTTGCTTTTCGGAATTTTCTTGTGGTTTACAGCCTAGAAGCTATAAGTGTAACATGTTTCAGGTTCCTGGCTCATCTGGAATTGGGCAAACATTAATGTTGGTGTGCCGAGCCAAGCCCTTTTTCTTGGGGTATTTAGGGCTGAAAATAAAAAAAAATACTATTTGGAGCTTTTCTGTGGTTTACAGCCTAGAAGCTATACGTGTAGCTTATTTTATGTTTCTAGCTCATCTGGAAGTGGGCAAACATTAATGTCTGTGATTCGAGCCGAGCTAAAAAAACTTTGGAATTTTCTTGTGGTTTATAGCCTAGAAGCTATACCTGTAGCATGTTTCAGGTTTCTGGCTAACGAATCAGAGGGCTAAAAATTTAAAAGATTAGCTTTTTGAAATTTTCTTGTGTTTTACAGCCCAGAAGCTATACCTGTAGCATGTTTCAAGTTTCTGGCTCATCTGGAATTGGACAAACATAAATGTTGGTGTGCCGAGCCAAGCCCTTTTTCGTGGGGTATATAGGGCTGAAAATTTAAAAAAATTACTTTTTGGAGATTTCTGTGGCTTACAGCCTAGAAGCTATACGTGTAGCATATTTTATGTTTCTAGCTCATCTGGAAATGGGCAAACATTAATGTCTGTGATTCGAGCCGAGCTAAAAAAACTTTGGAATTTTCTTGTGGTTTAAAGCCTAGAAGCTATACCTGTAGCATGTTTCAAGTTTCTGGCTCACGTGAGTCGAGCCGAGCTAAAAAAAACTTTAGAATTTTCTAGTCGTTTATAGCCTAGAGGCTATACCTGTAGCATGTTTCAAGTTTCTGGTTCACGATTCAGAGGGCTAAAAATTTAAAAGATTAGCTTTTTGGAATTTTCTTGTGTTTTTCAGCCAAGAAGCTATACCTGTAGCATGTTTCAAGTTTCTGGCTTATCTGGAATTGGGTAAACATTAATGTCTATGAGCCGAAACGAGCCATTTTCTTTGGGTTTTTAGGGCTAAAAATTTGAAAGGTTTGCCTTTCGGAATTTTCTTGTGGTTTACAGCCTAGAAGCTATACCTGTAACATGTTTCAAGTTCCTGGCTCATCTGGAATTGGGCAAACATTAATGTTGGTGTGCCGAGCCAAGCCATTTTTTCTTGGGGTATTTAGGGCTGAAAATAAAAAAAAATACTTTTTGGAGCTTTTCTGTGGTTTACAGCCTAGAAGCGTTACGTGTAGCATATTTTATGTTTCTAGCTCATCTGGAAGTGGGCAAACATTAATGTCTGTGATTCCAGCCGAGCTAAAAAAAACGTTGGAATTTTCTTGTGGTTTATAGCCTAGAAGCTATAACTTTATCATGTCTCAAGATCTGGCTCACGTTTCTGAGGGCTAAAAATTTAAAAGATTTGCTTTTCGGAATTTTCTTGTGGTTTACAGCCTAGAAGCTATACCTGTAACATGTTTCAAGTTCCTGGCTCATCTGGAATTGGGCAAACATTAATGTTGGTGTGCCGAGCCAAGCCCTTTTTCTTGGGGTATTTAGGGCTGAAAATTAAAAAAAAATTACTTTTTGGAGCTTTTCTGTGGTTTACAGCCTAGAAGCTATACGTGTAGCATATTTTATGTTTCTAGCTCATCTGGAAGTGGGCAAACATTAATGTCTGTGATTCGAGCCGAGCTAAAAAAACTTTGGAATTTTCTTGTGGTTTATAGTCCAGAAGCTATACCTGTAGCATGTTTCAGGTTTCTGGCTAACGAATCAGAGGGCTAAAAATTTAAAAGATTAGCTTTTTGGAATTTTCTTGTGTTTTACAGCCCAGAAGCTATACCTGTAGCATGTTTCAAGTTTCTGGCTCATCTGGAATTGGACAAACATAAATGTTGGTGTGCCGAGCCAAGCCCTTTTTCGTGGGGTATATAGGGCTGAAAATTTAAAAAAATTACTTTTTGGAGTTTTTCTGTGGTTTACAGCCTAGAAGCTATACGTGTAGCATATTTTATGTTTCTAGCTCATCTGGAAATGGGCAAACATTAATGTCTGTGATTCGAGCCGAGCTAAAAAACTTTGGAATTTTCTTGTGGTTTAAAGCCTAGAAGCTATACCTGTAGCATGTTTCAAGTTTCTGGCTCACGTGAGTCGAGCCGAGCTAAAAAAAACTTTAGAATTTTCTAGTGGTTTATAGCCTAGAGGTTATACCTGTAGCATGTTTCAAGTTTCTGGTTCACGATTCAGAGGGCTAAAAATTTAAAAGATTAGCTTTTTGGAATTTTCCTTTGTTTTACAGCCTAGAAGCTATACCTGTAGCATGTTTCAAGTTCCTGGCTCATCTGGAATTGGGAAAACATTAATGTTGGTGTGCCGAGCCAAGCCATTTTTTCTTGGGGTATTTTGGGCCGAAAATTACAAAAAAATACTTTTTGGAGCTTTTCTGTGGTTTACAGCCTAGAAGCTATACGTGTAGCATATTTTATGTTTCTAGCTCATCTGGAAGTGGGCAAACATTAATGTCTGTGATTCGAGCCGAGCTTAAAAAACTTTGGAATTTTCTTGTGGTTTATAGCCTAGAAGCTTTACCTGTAGCATGTTTCAAGTTTCTGGCTCACGTTTCTGAGGGCTAAAAATTTAAAAGATTAGCTTTTTGGAATTTTCTTGTGATTTACATCCTAGAAGCTATACCTGTAGCATGTTTCAAGTTTCTGGCTCATCTGGAATTGGGCAAACATTAATGTCTATGAGCCGAAACGAGCCTTTTTCTTTGGGTCTTTAGGGCTAAAAATTTAAAAGATTTGCTTTTCGGAATTTTCTTGTGGTTTACAGACTAGAAGCTATACCTGTAACATGTTTCAAGTTCCGGGCTCATCTGGAATTGGGCAAACATTAATGTTGGTGTGCCGAGCCAAGCCATTTTTTCTTGGGGTATTTAGGGCCGAAAATTACAAAAAAATTCTTTTTGGAGCTTATCTGTGGTTTACAGCCTAGCAGCTATACGTGTAGCATATTTTATGTTTCTAGCTCATCTGGAAGTGGGCAAACATTAATGTCTGTGATTCGAGCCGAGCTAAAAAAAACTTTGGAATTTTCTTGTGGTTTACAGCCCAGAAACTATACCTGTAGCATGTTTCAAGTTTGTGGCTAACGATTCAGAGGGCTAAAAATTTAAAAGATTATCTTTTTGGAATTTTCTTATGATTTACAGCCTAGAAGCTATACCTTTAGCATGTCTCAAGTTTCTGGCTCACGTTTCTGAGGGCTAAAAGTTTAAAAGATATGCTTTTCGGAATTTTCTTGTGGTTTACAACCTAGAAGCTATACCCGTAACATGTTTCAAGTTCCTGGCTCATCTGGAATTGGGCAAACATTAATGTTGGTGTGCCGAGCCAAGCCCTTTTTCTTGGGGTATTTAGGGCTGAAAATTTAAAAAAGAATACTTTTTGGAGCTTTTCTGTGGTTTACAGCCTAGAAGCTATACGTGTAGCATATTTTATGTTTCTAGCTCATCTGGAAGTGGGCAAAAACATTAATGTCTTTGATTCGAGCCGAGCTAAAAAAACTTTGGAATTTTCTTGTGGTTTATAGCCTAGAAGCTATCACTGTAGCATGTTTCAGGTTTCTGGCTAACGAATCAGAGGGCTAAAAATTTAAAAGATTAGCTTTTTGGAATTTTCTTGTGTTTTACAGCCCAGAAGCTATACCTGTAGCATGTTTCAAGTTTCTGGCTCATCTGGAATTGGACAAACATAAATGTTGGTGTGCCGAGCCAAGCCCTTTTTCGTGAGGTATATAGGGCTGAAAATTAAAAAAAATTAGTTTGTGGAGTTTTTCTGTGGTTTACAGCCTAGAAGCTATACGTGTAGCATATTTTATGTTTCTAGCTCATCCGGAAATGGGCAAACATTAATGTCTGTGATTCGAGCCGAGCTAAAAAAAACTTTGGAATTTTCTTTTGGTTTAAAGCCTAGAAGCTATACCTGTAGCATGTTTCAAGTTTCTGGCTCACGTGAGTCGAGCCGAGCTAAAAAAACTTTAGAATTTTCTAGTGGTTTATAGCCTAGAGGTTATTCCTGTAGCATGTTTCAAGTTTCTGGTTCACGATTCAGAGGGCTAAAAATTTAAAAGATTAGCTTTTTGGAATTTTCTTGTGTTTTACAGCCTAGAAGCTATACCTGTAGCATGTTTCAAGTTTCTGGCTCATCTGGAATTGGGTAAACATTAATGTCTATGAGCCGAAACGAGCCATTTTCTTTGGGTTTTTAGGGCTAAAAATTTGAAAGGTTTGCTTTTCGGAATTTTCTTGTGGTTTACAGCCTAGAAGCTATACCTGTAACATGTTTCAAGTTCCTGGCTCATCTGGAATTGGGCAAACATTAATGTTGGTGTGCCGAGCCAAGCCATTTTTTCTTGGGGTATTTAGAACTGAAAATAAAAAAAAATACTTTTTGGAGCTTTTCTGTGGTTTACAGCCTAGAAAATATACGTGTAGCATATTTTATGTTTCTAGCTCATCTGGAAGTGGGCAAACATTAATGTCTGTGATTCGAGCCGAGCTAAAAAAAGTTGGAATTTTCTTGTGGTTTATAGCCTAGAAGCTATACCTGTAGCATGTTTCAAGTTTCTGGCTCACGTTTCTGAGGGCTAAAAATTTAAAAGATTTGCTTTTCGGAATTTTCTTGTGGTTTGCAGCCTAGAAGCTATACCTGTAACATGTTTCAAGTTCCGGGCTCATCTGGAATTGGGCAAACATTAATGTTGGTGTGCCGAGCCAAGCCATTTTATCTTGGGGTATTTAGGGCTGAAAATTAAAAAAAAATACTTTTTGGAGCTTTTCTGTGGTTTACAGCATAGAAGCTTTACGTGTAGCATATTTTATGATTCTAGCTCATCTGGAAGTGGGCAAACATTATTGTCTGTGATTCGAGCCGAGCTAAAAAAAAACTTTGGAATTTTCTTGTGGTTTATAGCCTAGAAGCTATACCTGTAGCATGTTTCAAGTTTCTGGCTCACGTTTCTGAGGGCTAAAAATCTAAAAGATTTGCTTTTTGGACTTTTCTTGTGCTTTACAGCCTAGAAACTATACCTGTAGCATGTTTCAAGATTCTGGCTCATCTGGAAGTGGGCAAACATTAATGTCTATGAGCCAAAACGAGATTTTTTCTTTGGGTTTTTAGGGCTAAAAATTTAAAAGATTTGCTTTTCGGAATTTTCTTGTGGTTTACAGCCTAGAAGCTATAAGTGTAACATGTTTCAAGTTCCTGGCTCATCTGGAATTGGGCAAACATTAATGTTGGTGTGCCGAGCCAAGCCCTTTTTCTTGGGGTATTTAGGGCTGAAAATAAAAAAAAATACTATTTGGAGCTTTTCTGTGGTTTACAGCCTAGAAGCTATACGTGTAGCTTATTTTATGTTTCTAGCTCATCTGGAAGTGGGCAAACATTAATGTCTGTGATTCGAGCCGAGCTAAAAAAACTTTGGAATTTTCTTGTGGTTTATAGCCTAGAAGCTATACCTGTAGCATGTTTCAGATTTCTGGCTAACGAATCAGAGGGCTAAAAATTTAAAAGATTAGCTTTTTGAAATTTTCTTGTGTTTTACAGCCCAGAAGCTATACCTGTAGCATGTTTCAAGTTTCTGGCTCATCTGGAATTGGACAAACATAAATGTTGGTGTGCCGAGCCAAGCCCTTTTTCGTGGGGTATATAGGGCTGAAAATTTAAAAAAATTACTTTTTGGAGATTTCTGTGGCTTACAGCCTAGAAGCTATACGTGTAGCATATTTTATGTTTCTAGCTCATCTGGAAATGGGCAAACATTAATGTCTGTGATTCGAGCCGAGCTAAAAAAACTTTGGAATTTTCTTGTGGTTTAAAGCCTGGAAGCTATACCTGTAGCATGTTTCAAGTTTCTGGCTCACGTGAGTCGAGCCGAGCTAAAAAAAACTTTAGAATTTTCTAGTCGTTTATAGCCTAGAGGCTATACCTGTAGCATGTTTCAAGTTTCTGGTTCACGATTCAGGGGGCTAAAAATTTAAAAGATTAGCTTTTTGGAATTTTCTTGTGTTTTACAGCCAAGAAGCTATACCTGTAGCATGTTTCAAGTTTCTGGCTCATCTGGAATTGGGTAAACATTAATGTCTATGAGCCGAAACGAGCCATTTTCTTTGGGTTTTTAGGGCTAAAAATTTGAAAGGTTTGCCTTTCGGAATTTTCTTGTGGTTTACAGCCTAGAAGCTATACCTGTAACATGTTTCAAGTTCCTGGCTCATCTGGAATTGGGCAAACATTAATGTTGGTGTGCCGAGCCAAGCCATTTTTTCTTGGGGTATTTAGGGCTGAAAATAAAAAAAATACTTTTTGGAGCTTTTCTGTGGTTTACAGCCTAGAAGCGTTACGTGTAGCATATTTTATGTTTCTAGCTCATCTGGAAGTGGGCAAACATTAATGTCTGTGATTCGAGCCGAGCTAAAAAAAACGTTGGAATTTTCTTGTGGTTTATAGCCTAGAAGCTATACCTGTAGCATGTTTCAGGTTTCTGGCTAACGAATCAGAGGGCTAAAAATTTAAAAGATTAGCTTTTTGGAATTTTCTTGTGTTTTACAGCCCAGAAGCTATACCTGTAGCATGTTTCAAGTTTCTGGCTCATCTGGAATTGGACAAACATAAATGTTGGTGTGCCGAGCCAAGCCCTTTTTCGTGAGGTATATAGGGCTGAAAATTAAAAAAAATTAGTTTGTGGAGTTTTTCTGTGGTTTACAGCCTAGAAGCTATACGTGTAGCATATTTTATGTTTCTAGCTCATCCGGAAGTGGGCAAACATTATTGTCTGTGATTCGAGCCGAACTAAAAAAAAACTTTGGAATTTTCTTGTGGTTTATAGCCTAGAAGCTATACCTGTAGCATGTTTCAAGTTTCTGGCTCACGTTTCTGAGGGCTAAAAATCTAAAAGATTTGCTTTTTGGACTTTTCTTGTGCTTTACAGCCTAGAAACTATACCTGTAGCATGTTTCAAGATTCTGGCTCATCTGGAAGTGGGCAAACATTAATGTCTATGAGCCAAAACGAGATTTTTTCTTTGGGGTTTAGGGCTAAAAATTTAAAAGATTTGCTTTTCGGAATTTTCTTGTGGTTTACAGCCTAGAAGCTATAAGTGTAACATGTTTCAAGTTCCTGGCTCATCTGGAATTGGGCAAACATTAATGTTGGTGTGCCGAGCCAAGCCCTTTTTCTTGGGGTATTTAGGGCTGAAAATAAAAAAAAAATACTATTTGGAGCTTTTCTGTGGTTTACAGCCTAGAAGCTATACGTGTAGCTTATTTTATGTTTCTAGCTCATCTGGAAGTGGGCAAATATTAATGTCTGTGATTCGAGCCGAGCTAAAAAAACTTTGGAATTTTCTTGTGGTTTATAGCCTAGAAGCTATACCTGTAGCATGTTTCAGGTTTCTGGCTAACGAATCAGAGGGCTAAAAATTTAAAAGATTAGCTTTTTGAAATTTTCTTGTGTTTTACAGCCCAGAAGCTATACCTGTAGCATGTTTCAAGTTTCTGGCTCATCTGGAATTGGACAAACATAAATGTTGGTGTGCCGAGCCAAGCCCTTTTTCGTGGGGTATATAGGGCTGAAAATTTAAAAAAATTACTTTTTGGAGATTTCTGTGGCTTACAGCCTAGAAGCTATACGTGTAGCATATTTTATGTTTCTAGCTCATCTGGAAATGGGCAAACATTAATGTCTGTGATTCGAGCCGAGCTAAAAAAACTTTGGAATTTTCTTGTGGTTTAAAGCCTAGAAGCTATACCTGTAGCATGTTTCAAGTTTCTGGCTCACGTGAGTCGAGCCGAGCTAAAAAAAACTTTAGAATTTTCTAGTCGTTTATAGCCTAGAGGCTATACCTGTAGCATGTTTCAAGTTTCTGGTTCACGATTCAGAGGGCTAAAAATTTAAAAGATTAGCTTTTTGGAATTTTCTTGTGGTTTACAGCCTAGAAGCTATACCTGTAACATGTTTCAAGTTCCTGGCTCATCTGGAATTGGGCAAACATTAATGTTGGTGTGCCGAGCCAAGCCATTTTTTCTTGGGGTATTTAGGGCTGAAAATAAAAAAAAATACTTTTTGGAGCTTTTCTGTGGTTTACAGCCTAGAAGCGTTACGTGTAGCATATTTTATGTTTCTAGCTCATCTGGAAGTGGGCAAACATTAATGTCTGTGATTCGAGCCGAGCTAAAAAAAACGTTGGAATTTTCTTGTGGTTTATAGCCTAGAAGCTATACCTGTAGCATGTTTCAGGTTTCTGGCTAACGAATCAGAGGGCTAAAAATTTAAAAGATTAGCTTTTTGGAATTTTCTTGTGTTTTACAGCCCAGAAGCTATACCTGTAGCATGTTTCAAGTTTCTGGCTCATCTGGAATTGGACAAACATAAATGTTGGTGTGCCGAGCCAAGCCCTTTTTCGTGGGGTATATAGGGCTGAAAATTTAAAAAAATTACTTTTTGGAGTTTTTCTGTGGTTTACAGCCTAGAAGCTATACGTGTAGCATATTTTATGTTTCTAGCTCATCTGGAAATGGGCAAACATTAATGTCTGTGATTCGAGCCGAGCTAAAAAACTTTGGAATTTTCTTGTGGTTTAAAGCCTAGAAGCTATACCTGTAGCATGTTTCAAGTTTCTGGCTCACGTGAGTCGAGCCGAGCTAAAAAAAACTTTAGAATTTTCTAGTGGTTTATAGCCTAGAGGTTATACCTGTAGCATGTTTCAAGTTTCTGGTTCACGATTCAGAGGGCTAAAAATTTAAAAGATTAGCTTTTTGGAATTTTCTTGGGTTTTACAGCCTAGAAGCTATACCTGTAGCATGTTTCAAGTTTCTGGCTCATCTGGAATTGGGTAAACATTAATGTCTATGAGCCGAAACGAGCAATTTTCTTTGGGTTTTTAGGGCTAAAAATTTGAAAGGTTTGCTTTTCGGAATTTTCTTGTGGTTTACAGCCTAGAAGCTATACCTGTAACATGTTTCAAGTTCCTGGCTCATCTGGAATTGGGCAAACATTAATGTTGGTGTGCCGAGCCAAGCCATTTTTTCTTGGGGTATTTAGAACTGAAAATAAAAAAAATACTTTTTGGAGCTTTTCTGTGGTTTACAGCCTAGAAGCTATACGTGTAGCATATTTTATGTTTCTAGCTCATCTGGAAGTGGGCAAACATTAATGTCTGTGATTCGAGCCGAGCTAAAAAAAGTTGGAATTTTCTTGTGGTTTATAGCCTAGAAGCTATACCTGTAGCATGTTTCAAGTTTCTGGCTCACGTTTCTGAGGGCTAAAAATTTAAAAGATTTGCTTTTCGGAATTTTCTTGTGGTTTGCAGCCTAGAAGCTATACCTGTAACATGTTTCAAGTTCCGGGCTCATCTGGAATTGGGCAAACATTAATGTTGGTGTGCCGAGCCAAGCCATTTTATCTTGGGGTATTTAGGGCTGAAAATTAAAAAAAATACTTTTTGGAGCTTTTCTGTGGTTTACAGCATAGAAGCTTTACGTGTAGCATATTTTATGATTCTAGCTCATCTGGAAGTGGGCAAACATTATTGTCTGTGATTCGAGCCGAGCTAAAAAAAACTTTGGAATTTTCTTGTGGTTTATAGCCTAGAAGCTATACCTGTAGCATGTTACAAGTTTCTGGCTCACGTTTCTGAGGGCTAAAAATCTAAAAGATTTGCTTTTTGGACTTTTCTTGTGCTTTACAGCCTAGAAACTATACCTGTAGCATGTTTCAAGATTCTGGCTCATCTGGAAGTGGGCAAACATTAATGTCTATGAGCCAAAACGAGATTTTTTCTTTTGGTTTTTAGGGCTAAAAATTTAAAAGATTTGCTTTTCGGAATTTTCTTGTGGTTTACAGCCTAGAAGCTATAAGTGTAACATGTTTCAAGTTCCTGGCTCATCTGGAATTGGGCAAACATTAATGTTGGTGTGCCGAGCCAAGCCCTTTTTCTTGGGGTATTTAGGGCTGAAAATAAAAAAAAAATACTATTTGGAGCTTTTCTGTGGTTTACAGCCTAGAAGCTATACGTGTAGCATATTTTATGTTTCTAGCTCATCTGGAAGTGGGCAAACATTAATGTCTGTGATTCGAGCCGAGCTAAAAAAACTTTGGAATTTTCTTGTGGTTTATAGCCTAGAAGCTATACCTGTAGCATGTTTCAGGTTTCTGGCTAACGAATCAGAGGGCTAAAAATTTAAAAGATTAGCTTTTTGGAATTTTCTTGTGTTTTACAGCCCAGAAGCTATACCTGTAGCATGTTTCAAGTTTCTGGCTCATCTGGAATTGGACAAACATAAATGTTGGTGTGCCGAGCCAAGCCCTTTTTCGTGGGGTATATAGGGCTGAAAATTTAAAAAAATTACTTTTTGGAGTTTTTCTGTGGTTTACAGCCTAGAAGCTATACGTGTAGCATATTTTATGTTTCTAGCTCATCTGGAAATGGGCAAACATTAATGTCTGTGATTCGAGCCGAGCTAAAAAAACGTTGGAATTTTCTTGTGGTTTATAGCCTAGAGGTTATACCTGTAGCATGTTTCAAGTTTCTGGTTCACGATTCAGAGGGCTAAAAATTTAAAAGATTAGCTTTTTGGAATTTTCTTGTGTTTTACAGCCTAGAAGCTATACCTGTAGCATGTTTCAAGTTTCTGGCTCACGTGAGTCGAGCCGAGCTAAAAAAAACTTTAGAATTTTCTAGTGGTTTATAGCCTAGAGGTTATACCTGTAGCATGTTTCAAGTTTCTGGTTCACGATTCAGAGGGCTAAAAATTTAAAAGATTAGCTTTTTGGAATTTTCTTGTGTTTTACAGCCTAGAAGCTATACCTGTAGCATGTTTCAAGTTTCTGGCTCATCTGGAATTGGGTAAACATTAATGTCTATGAGCCGAAACGAGCAATTTTCTTTGGGTTTTTAGGGCTAAAAATTTGAAAGGTTTGCTTTTCGGAATTTTCTTGTGGTTTATAGCCTAGAAGCTATACCTGTAACATGTTTCAAGTTCCTGGCTCATCTGGAATTGGGCAAACATTAATGTTGGTGTGCCGAGCCAAGCCATTTTTTCTTGGGGTATTTAGGGCTGAAAATAAAAAAAAATACTTTTTGGAGCTTTTTTGTGGTTTACAGCCTAGAAGCTATACGTGTAGCATATTTTATGTTTCTAGCTCATCTGGAAGTGGGCAAACATTAATGTCTGTGATTCGAGCCGAGCTAAAAAAACGTTGGAATTTTCTTGTGGTTTATAGCCTAGAAGCTATACCTGTAGCATGTTTCAAGTTTCTGGCTCACGTTTCTGAAAGGTAAAAATTTAAAAGATTTGCTTTTCGGAATTTTCTTGTGGTTTGCAGCCTAGAAGTTATACCTGTAACATGTTTCAAGTTCCGGGCTCATCTGGAATTGGGCAAACATTAATGTTGGTGTGCCGAGCCAAGCCATTTTATCTTGGGGTATTTAGGGCTGAAAATTAAAAAAAAATACTTTTTGGACCTTTTCTGTGGTTTACAGCATAGAAGCTTTACGTGTAGCATATTTTATGATTCTAGCTCATCTGGAAGTCGGCAAACATTATTGTCTGTGATTCGAGCCGAGCTAAAAAAAACTTTGGAATTTTCTTGTGGTTTATAGCCTAGAAGCTATACCTGTAGCATGTTTCAAGTTTCTGCCTCACGTTTCTGAGGGCTAAAAATTTAAAAGATTAGCTTTTTGGAATTTTCTTGTGATTTACAGCCTAGAAGCTATACCTGTAGCATGTTTCAAGTTTCTGGCTCATCTGGAATTGGGCAAACATTAATGTCTATGAGCCAAAACGAGATTTTTTCTTTGGGTTTTTAGGGCTAAAAATTTAAAAGATTTGCTTTTCGGAATTTTCTTGTGGTTTACAGCCTAGAAGCTATACCTGTAACATGTTTCAAGTTCCTGGCTCATCTGGAATTGGGCAAACATTAATGTTGGTGTGCCGAGCCAAGCCATTTTTTCTTGGGGTATTTAGGGCCGAAAATTACAAAAAAATTCTTTTTGGAGCTTATCTGTGGTTTACAGCCTAGCAGCTATACGTGTAGCATATTTTATGTTTCTAGCTCATCTGGAAGTGGGCAAACATTAATGTCTGTGATTCGAGCCGAGCTAAAAAAAACTTTGGAATTTTCTTGTGGTTTACAGCCCAGAAACTATACCTGTAGCATGTTTCAAGTTTGTGGCTAACGTTTCAGAGGGCTAAAAATTTAAAAGATTATCTTTTTGGAATTTTCTTATGATTTACAGCCTAGAAACTATACCTGTAGCATGTTTCAAGTTTCTGGCTCATCTGGAATTGGGGAAATATTAATGTCTATGAGCCGAAACGAGCCATTTTCTTTGGGTTTTTAGGGCTAAAAATTTGAAAGGTTTGCTTTTTGGAATTTTCTTGTGGTTTACAGCATAGATGCTATACCTGTAACATGTTTCAAGTTCCTGGCTCATCTGGAATTGGGCAAACATTAATGTTGGTGTGCCGAGCCAAGCCATTTTATCTTGGGGTATTTAGGGCTGAAAATTAAAAAAAAAATACTTTTTGGAGCTTTTCTGTGGTTTACAGCCTAGAAGCGTTACGTGTAGCATATTTTATGTTTCTAGCTCATCTGGAAGTGGGCAAACATTAATGTCTGTGATTCGAGCCGAGCTAAAAAAAACGTTGGAATTTTCTTGTGGTTTATAGCCTAGAAGCTATACCTTTAGCATGTCTCAAGTTTCTGGCTCACGTTTCTGAGGGCTAAAAGTTTCAAAGATATGCTTTTCGGAATTTTCTTGTGGTTTACAGCCTAGAAGCTATACCCGTAACATGTTTCAAGTTCCTGGCTCATCTGGAATTGGGCAAACATTAATGTTGGTGTGCCGAGCCAAGCCCTTTTTCTTGGGGTATTTAGGACTGAAAATTTAAAAAAGAATACTTTTTGGAGCTTTTCTGTGGTTTACAGCCTAGAAGCTATACGTGTAGCATATTTTATGTTTCTAGCTCATCTGGAAGTGGGCAAACATTAATGTCTTTGATTCGAGCCGAGCTAAAAAAACTTTGGAATTTTCTTGTGGTTTATAGCCTAGAAGCTATACCTGTAGCATGTTTCAGGTTTCTGGCTAACGAATCAGAGGGCTAAAAATTTAAAAGATTAGCTTTTTGGAATTTTCTTGTGTTTTACAGCCCAGAAGCTATACCTGTAGCATGTTTCAAGTTTCTGGCTCATCTGGAATTGGACAAACATAAATGTTGGTGTGCCGAGCCAAGCCCTTTTTCGTGAGGTATATAGGGCTGAAAATTAAAAAAAATTAGTTTGTGGAGTTTTTCTGTGGTTTACAGCCTAGAAGCTATACGTGTAGCATATTTTATGTTTCTAGCTCATCTGGAAATGGGCAAACATTAATGTCTGTGATTCGAGCCGAGCTAAAAAAAACTTTGGAATTTTCTTGTGGTTTAAAGCCTAGAAGCTATACCTGTAGCATGTTTCAAGTTTCTGGCTCACGTGAGTCGAGCCGAGCTAAAAAAACTTTAGAATTTTCTAGTGGTTTATAGCCTAGAGGTTATACCTGTAGCATGTTTCAAGTTTCTGGTTCACGATTCAGAGGGCTAAAAATTTAAAAGATTAGCTTTTTGGAATTTTCTTGTGTTTTACAGCCTAGAAGCTATACCTGTAGCATGTTTCAAGTTTCTGGCTCATCTGGAATTGGGTAAACATTAATGTCAATGAGCCGAAACGAGCCATTTTCTTTGGGTTTTTAGGGCTAAAAATTTGAAAGGTTTGCTTTTCGGAATTTTCTTGTGGTTTACAGCCTAGAAGCTATACCTGTAACATGTTTCAAGTTCCTGGCTCATCTGGAATTGGGCAAACATTAATGTTGGTGTGCCGAGCCAAGCCATTTTTTCTTGGGGAATTTAGAACTGAAAATAAAAAAAAATACTTTTTGGAGCTTTTCTGTGGTTTACAGCCTAGAAGCTATACGTGTAGCATATTTTATGTTTCTAGCTCATCTGGAAGTGGGCAAACATTAATGTCTGTGATTCGAGCCGAGCTAAAAAAGTTGGAATTTTCTTGTGGTTTATAGCCTAGAAGCTATACCTGTAGCATGTTTCAAGTTTCTGGCTCACGTTTCTGAGGGCTAAAAATTTAAAAGATTTGCTTTTCGGAATTTTCTTGTGGTTTGCAGCCTAGAAGCTATACCTGTAACATGTTTCAAGTTCCGGGCTCATCTGGAATTGGGCAAACATTAATGTTGGTGTGCCGAGCCAAGCCATTTTATCTTGGGGTATTTAGGGCTGAAAATTAAAAAAAAATACTTTTTGGAGCTTTTCTGTGGTTTACAGCATAGAAGCTTTACGTGTAGCATATTTTATGATTCTAGCTCATCTGGAAGTGGGCAAACATTATTGTCTGTGATTCGAGCATGTGACCTGTAGCATGTTTCAAGTTTCTGGCTCACGTTTCTGAGGGCTAAAAATATAAAAGATTTGCTTTTTGGACTTTTCTTGTGCTTTACAGCCTAGAAACTATAAATGTAGCATGTTTCAAGATTCTGGCTCATCTGGAAGTGGGCAAACATTAATGTCTATGAGCCAAAACGAGATTTTTTCTTTGGGTTTTTAGGGCTAAAAATTTAAAAGATTTGCTTTTCGGAATTTTCTTGTGGTTTACAGCCTAGAAGCTATAAGTGTAACATGTTTCAAGTTCCTGGCTCATCTGGAATTGGGCAAACAT
The DNA here is from genome assembly GCA_964059195.1 of Ectobius pallidus. Lineage (NCBI taxonomy): Eukaryota > Metazoa > Arthropoda > Insecta > Blattodea > Ectobiidae > Ectobius > Ectobius pallidus. Next base: position 101,617,203 of record CAXKWD010000009.1, read on the forward strand.
TAATGTTGGTGTGCCGAGCCAAGCCCTTTTGCTTGGGGTATTTAGGGCTGAAAATAAAAAAAAAATACTATTTGGAGCTTTTCTGTGGTTTACAGCCTAGAAGCTATACGTGTAGCTTATTTTATGTTTCTAGCTCATCTGGAAGTGGGCAAACATTAATGTCTGTGATTCGAGCCGAGCTAAAAAAACTTTGGAATTTTCTTGTGGTTTATAGCCTAGAAGCTATACCTGTAGCATGTTTCAGGTTTCTGGCTAACGAATCAGAGGGCTAAAAATTTAAAAGATTAGCTTTTTGAAATTTTCTTGTGTTTTACAGCCCAGAAGCTATACCTGTAGCATGTTTCAAGTTTCTGGCTCATCTGGAATTGGACAAACATAAATGTTGGTGTGCCGAGCCAAGCCCTTTTTCGTGGGGTATATAGGGCTGAAAATTTAAAAAAATTACTTTTTGGAGATTTCTGTGGCTTACAGCCTAGAAGCTATACGTGTAGCATATTTTATGTTTCTAGCTCATCTGGAAATGGGCAAACATTAATGTCTGTGATTCGAGCCGAGCTAAAAAAACTTTGGAATTTTCTTGTGGTTCAAAGCCTAGAAGCTATACCTGTAGCATGTTTCAAGTTTCTGGCTCACGTGAGTCGAGCCGAGCTAAAAAAAACTTTAGAATTTTCTAGTCGTTTATAGCCTAGAGGCTATACCTGTAGCATGTTTCAAGTTTCTGGCTCATCTGGAATTGGGTAAACATTAATGTCTATGAGCCGAAACGAGCAATTTTCTTTGGGTTTTTAGGGCTAAAAATTTGAAAGGTTTGCTTTTTGGAATTTTCTTGTGGTTTACAGCCTAGAAGCTATACCTGTAACATGTTTCAAGTTCCTGGCTCATCTGGAATTGGGCAAACATTAATGTTGGTGTGCCGAGCCAAGCCATTTTTTCTTGGGGTATTTAGGGTTGAAAATAAAAAAAAATACTTTTTGGAGCTTTTTTGTGGTTTACAGCCTAGAAGCTATACGTGTAGCATATTTTATGTTTCTAGCTCATCTGGAAGTGGGCAAACATTAATGTCTGTGATTCGAGCCGAGCTAAAAAAACGTTGGAATTTTCTTGTGGTTTATAGCCTAGAAGCTATACCTGTAGCATGTTTCAAGTTTCTGCCTCATGTTTCTGAGGGCTAAAAATTTAAAAGATTAGCTTTTTGGAATTTTCTTGTGATTTACAGCCTAGAAGCTATACCTGTAGCATGTTTCAAGTTTCTGGCTCATCTGGAATTGGGCAAACATTAATGTCTATGAGCCAAAACGAGATTTTTTCTTTGGGTTTTTAGGGCTAAAAATTTAAAAGATTTGCTTTTCGGAATTTTCTTGTGGTTTACAGCCTAGAAGCTATACCTGTAACATGTTTCAATTTCCTGGCTCATCTGGAATTGGGAAAACATTAATGTTGGTGTGCCGAGCCAAGCCATTTTTTCTTGGGGTATTTTGGGCCGAAAATTACAAAAAAATACTTTTTGGAGCTTTTCTGTGGTTTACAGCCTAGAAGCTATACGTGTAGCATATTTTATGTTTCTAGCTCATCTGGAAGTGGGCAAACATTAATGTCTGTGATTCGAGCCGAGCTTAAAAAACTTTGGAATTTTCTTGTGGTTTATAGCCTAGAAGCTTTACCTGTAGCATGTTTCAAGTTTCTGGCTCACGTTTCTGAGGGCTAAAAATTTAAAAGATTAGCTTTTTGGAATTTTCTTGTGATTTACAGCCTAGAAGCTATACCTGTAGCATGTTTCAAGTTTCTGGCTCATCTGGAATTGGGCAAACATTAATGTCTATGAGCCGAAACGAGCCTTTTTCTTTGGGTCTTTAGGGCTAAAAATTTAAAAGATTTGCTTTTCGGAATTTTCTTGTGTTTTACAGCCTAGAAGCTATACCTGTAGCATGTTTCAGGTTTCTGGCTCATCTGGAATTGGGTAAATATTAATGTCTATGAGCCGAAACGAGCCATTTTCTGTGGGTTTTTAGGGCTAAAAATTTGAAAGGTTTGCTTTTCGGAATTTTCTTGTGGTTTACAGACTAGAAGCTATACCTGAAACATGTTTCAAGTTCCGGGCTCATCTGGAATTGGGAAAACATTAATGTTGGCGTGCCGAGCCAAGCCATTTTTTCTTGGGGTATTTTGGGCCGAAAATTACAAAAAAAAATACTTTTTGGAGTTTTTCTGTGGTTTACAGCCTAGAAGCTATACGTGTAGCATATTTTATGTTTCTAGCTCATCTGGAAGTGGGCAAACATTAATGTCTGTGATTCGAGCCGAGCTTAAAAAACTTTGGAATTTTCTTGTGGTTTATAGCCTAGAAGCTATACCTGTAGCATGTTTCAGGTTTCTGGCTAACGAATCAGAGGGCTAAAAATTTAAAAGATTAGCTTTTTGGAATTTTCTTGTGTTTTACAGCCCAGTAGCTATACCTGTAGCATGTTTCAAGTTTCTGGCTCATCTGGAATTGGACAAACATAAATGTTGGTTTGCCGAGCCAAGCCCTTTTTCGTGAGGTATATAGGGCTGAAAATTTAAAAAAATTACGTTTTGGAGATTTTCTGTGGTTTACAGCCTAGAAGCTATACGTGTAGCATATTTTATGTTTCTAGCTCATCTGGAAATGGGCAAACATTAATGTCTGTGATTCGAGCCGAGCTAAAAAAACTTTGGAATTTTCTTGTGGTTTAAAGCCTAGAAGCTATACCTGTAGCATGTTTCAAGTTTCTGGCTCACGTGAGTCGAGCCGAGCTAAAAAAAACTTTAGAATTTTCTAGTGGTTTATAGCCTAGAGGTTATACCTGTAGCATGTTTCAAGTTTCTGGTTCACGATTCAGAGGGCTAAAAATTTAAAAGATTAGCTTTTTGGATTTTTCTTGTGTTTTACAGCTTAGAAGCTATACCTGTAGCATGTTTCAAGTTTCTGGCTCATCTGGAATTGGGTAAACATTAATGTCTATAAGCCGAAACGAGCCATTTTCTTTGGGTTTTTAGGGCTAAAAATTTGAAAGGTTTGCTTTTCGGAATTTTCTTGTGGTTTACAGCCTAGAAGCTATACCTGTAATATGTTTCAAGTTCCTGGCTCATCTGGAATTGGGCAAACATTAATGTTGGTGTGCCGAGCCAAGCCATTTTTTCTTGGGGTATTTAGAGCTGAAAATAAAAAAAAAATACTTTTTGGAGCTTTTCTGTGGTTTACAGCCTAGAAGCTATACGTGTAGCATATTTTATGTTTCTAACTCATCTGGAAGTGGGCAAACATTAATGTCTTTGATTCGAGCCGAGCTAAAAAAAAGTTGGAATTTTCTTGTGGTTTATAGCCTAGAAGCTATACCTGTAGCATGTTTCAAGTTTCTGGCTCACGTTTCTGAGGGCTAAAAATTTAAAAGATTTGCTTTTCGGAATTTTCTTGTGCTTTGCAGCCTAGAAGCTATACCTGTAACATGTTTCAAGTTCCGGGCTCATCTGGAATTGGGCAAACATTAATGTTGGTGTGCCGAGCCAAGCCATTTTATCTTGGGGTATTTAGGGCTGAAAATAAAAAAAAAATACTTTTTGGAGCTTTTCTGTGGTTTACAGCCTAGAAGCTTTACGTGTAGCATATTTTATGATTCTAGCTCATCTGGAAGTGTGCACACATTATTGTCTGTGATTCGAGCCGAGCTAAAAAAAACTTTGGAATTTTCTTGTGGTTTATAGCCTAGAAGCTATACCTGTAGCATGTTTCAAGTTTCTGCCTCACGTTTCTGAGGGCTAAAAATTTAAAAGATTAGCATTTTGGAATTTTCTTGTGATTTACAGCCTAGAAGCTACACCTGTAGCATGTTTCAAGTTTCTTGCTCATCTGGAATTGGGTAAACATTAATGTCTATGAGCCAAAACGAGATTTTTTCTTTGGGTTTTTAGGGCTAAAAATTTAAAAGATTTGCTTTTCGGAAATTTCTTGTGGTTTACAGCCTAGAAGCTATACCTGTATCATGTTTCAAGTTCCTGGCTCATCTGGAATTGGGAAAACATTAATGTTGACGTGCCGAGCCAAGCCATTTTTTCTTGGGGTATTTTGGGCCGAAAATTACAAAAAAAAACACTTTTTGGAGCTTTTCTGTGGTTTACAGCCTAGAAGCTATACGTGTAGCATATTTTATGTTTCTAGCTCATCTGGAAATGGGCAAACATTAATGTCTGTGATTCGAGCCGAGCTAAAAAAACTTTGGAATTTTCTTGTGGTTTAAAGCCTAGAAGCTATACCTGTAGCATGTTTCAAGTTTCTGGCTCACGTGAGTCGAGCCGAGCTAAAAAAAACTTTAGAATTTTCTAGTGGTTTATAGCCTAGAGGCTATACCTGTAGCATGTTTCAAGTTTCTGGTTCACGATTCAGAGGGCTAAAAATTTAAAAGATTAGCTTTTTGGAATTTTCTTGTGTTTTACAGCCAAGAAGCTATACCTGTAGCATGTTTCAAGTTTCTGGCTCATCTGGAATTGGGTAAACATTAATGTCTATGAGCCGAAACGAGCCATTTTCTTTGGGTTTTTAGGGCTAAAAATTTGAAAGGTTTGCCTTTCGGAATTTTCTTGTGGTTTACAGCCTAGAAGCTATATCTGTAACATGTTTCAAGTTCCTGGCTCATCTGGAATTGGGCAAACATTAATGTTGGTGTGCCGAGCCAAGCCATCTTTTCTTGGGGTATTTAGGGCTGAAAATAAAAAAAAATACTTTTTGGAGCTTTTCTGTGGTTTACAGCCTAGAAGCGTTACGTGTAGCATATTTTATGTTTCTAGCTCATCTGGAAGTGGGCAAACATTAATGTCTGTGATTCGAGCCGAGCTAAAAAAAACGTTGGAATTTTCTTGTGGTTTATAGCCTAGAAGCTATACCTTTATCATGTCTCAAGATCTGGCTCACGTTTCTGAGGGCTAAAAATTTAAAAGATTTGCTTTTCGGAATTTTCTTGTGGTTTACAGCCTAGAAGCTATACCTGTAACATGTTTCAAGTTCCTGGCTCATCTGGAATTGGGCAAACATAAATGTTGGTGTGCCGAGCCAAGCCCTTTTTCGTGGGGTATATAGGGCTGAAAATTTAAAAAAATTACTTTTTGGAGTTTTTCTGTGGTTTACAGCCTAGAAGCTATACGTGTAGCATATTTTATGTTTCTAGCTCATCTGGAAGTGGGCAAACATTAATGTCTGTGATTCGAGCCGAGCTAAAAAAAACTTTGGAATTTTCTTGTGGTTTACAGCCCAGAAACTATACCTGTAGCATGTTTCAAGTTTGTGGCTAACGATTCAGAGGGCTAAAAATTTAAAAGATTATCTTTTTGGAATTTTCTTATGATTTACAGCCTAGAAGCTATACCTGTAGCATGTTTCAAGTTTCTGGCTCATCTGGAATTGGGGAAATATTAATGTCTATGAGCCGAAACGAGCCATTTTCTTTGGGTTTTTAGGGCTAAAAATTTGAAAGGTTTGCTTTTTGGAATTTTCTTGTGGTTTACAGCATAGATGCTATACCTGTAACATGTTTCAAGTTCCTGGCTCATCTGGAATTGGGCAAACATTAATGTTGGTGTGCCCAGCCAAGCCATTTTATCTTGGGGTATTTAGGGCTGAAAATTAAAAAAAAAAATACTTTTTGGAGCTTTTCTGTGGTTTACAGCCTAGAAGCGTTACGTGTAGCATATTTTATGTTTCTAGCTCATCTGGAAGTGGGCAAACATTAATGTCTGTGATTCGAGCCGAGCTAAAAAAAACGTTGGAATTTTCTTGTGGTTTATAGCCTAGAAGCTATACCTTTAGCATGTCTCAAGTTTCTGGCTCACGTTTCTGAGGGCTAAAAGTTTAAAATATATGCTTTTCGGAATTTTCTTGTGGTTTACAGCCTAGAAGCTATACCTGTAACATGTTTCAAGTTCCTGGCTCATCTGGAATTGGGCAAACATTAATGTTGGTGTGCCGAGCCAAGCCATCTTTTCTTGGGGTATTTAGGGCTGAAAATAAAAAAAATACTTTTTGGAGCTTTTCTGTGGTTTACAGCCTAGAAGCGTTACGTGTAGCATATTTTATGTTTCTAGCTCATCTGGAAGTGGGCAAACATTAATGTCTGTGATTCGAGCCGAGCTAAAAAAACTTTGGAATTTTCTTGTGGTTTATAGCCTAGAAGCTATACCTGTAGCATGTTTCAGGTTTCTGGCTAACGAATCAGAGGGCTAAAAATTTAAAAGATTAGCTTTTTGGAATTTTCTTGTGTTTTACAGCCCAGAAGCTATACCTGTAGCATGTTTCAAGTTTCTGGCTCATCTGGAATTGGACAAACATAAATGTTGGTGTGCCGAGCCAAGCCCTTTTTCGTGAGGTATATAGGGCTGAAAATTTAAAAAAATTACGTTTTGGAGATTTTCTGTGGTTTACAGCCTAGAAGCTATACGTGTAGCATATTTTATGTTTCTAGCTCATCTGGAAATGGGCAAACATTATTGTCTGTGATTCGAGCCGAGCTAAAAAAAACTTTGGAATTTTCTTGTGGTTTATAGCCTAGAAGCTATACCTGTAGCATGTTTCAAGTTTCTGCCTCACGTTTCTGAGGGCTAAAAATTTAAAAGATTAGCTTTTTGGAATTTTCTTGTGATTTACAGCCTAGAAGCTATACCTGTAACATGTTTCAAGTTCCTGGCTCATCTGGAATTGGGCAAACATTAATGTCTATGAGCCAAAACGAGATTTTTTCTTTGGGTTTTTAGGGCTAAAAATTTAAAAGATTTGCTTTTCGGAATTTTCTTGTTGTTTACAGCCTAGAAGCTATACCTGTAACATGTTTCAAGTTCCTGGCTCATCTGGAATTGGGAAAACATTAATGTTGGCGTGCCGAGCCAAGCCATTTTTTCTTGGGGTATTTTGGGCCGAAAATTACAAAAAAAAATACTTTTTGGAGTTTTTCTGTGGTTTACAGCCTAGAAGCTATACGTGTAGCATATTTTATGTTTCTAGCTCATCTGGAAGTGGGCAAACATTAATGTCTGTGATTCGAGCCGAGCTTAAAAAACTTTGGAATTTTCTTGTGGTTTATAGCCTAGAAGCTATACCTGTAGCATGTTTCAGGTTTCTGGCTAACGAATCAGAGGGCTAAAAATTTAAAAGATTAGCTTTTTGGAATTTTCTTGTGTTTTACAGCCCAGTAGCTATACCTGTAGCATGTTTCAAGTTTCTGGCTCATCTGGAATTGGACAAACATAAATGTTGGTGTGCCGAGCCAAGCCCTTTTTCGTGAGGTATATAGGGCTGAAAATTTAAAAAAATTACGTTTTGGAGATTTTCTGTGGTTTACAGCCTAGAAGCTATACGTGTAGCATATTTTATGTTTCTAGCTCATCTGGAAATGGGCAAACATTAATGTCTGTGATTCGAGCCGAGCTAAAAAAACTTTGGAATTTTCTTGTGGTTTAAAGCCTAGAAGCTATACCTGTAGCATGTTTCAAGTTTCTGGTTCACGATTCAGAGGGCTAAAAATTTAAAAGATTAGCTTTTTGGATTTTTCTTGTGTTTTACAGCTTAGAAGCTATACCTGTAGCATGTTTCAAGTTTCTGGCTCATCTGGAATTGGGTAAACATTAATGTCTATAAGCCGAAACGATTCATTTTCTTTGGGTTTTTAGGGCTAAAAATTTGAAAGGTTTGCTTTTCGGAATTTTCTTGTGGTTTACAGCCTAGAAGCTATACCTGTAATATGTTTCAAGTTCCTGGCTCATCTGGAATTGGGCAAACATTAATGTTGGTGTGCCGAGCCAAGCCATTTTTTCTTGGGGTATTTAGAGCTGAAAATAAAAAAAAATACTTTTTGGAGCTTTTCTGTGGTTTACAGCCTAGAAGCTATACGTGTAGCATATTTTATGTTTCTAACTCATCTGGAAGTGGGCAAACATTAATGTCTTTGATTCGAGCCGAGCTAAAAAAAAGTTTGAATTTTCTTGTGGTTTATAGCCTAGAAGCTATACCTGTAGCATGTTTCAAGTTTCTGGCTCACGTTTCTGAGGGCTAAAAATTTAAAAGATTTGCTTTTCGGAATTTTCTTGTGCTTTGCAGCCTAGAAGCTATACCTGTAACATGTTTCAAGTTCCGGGCTCATCTGGAATTGGGCAAACATTAATGTTGGTGTGCCGAGCCAAGCCATTTTATCTTGGGGTATTTAGGGCTGAAAATAAAAAAAAAATACTTTTTGGAGCTTTTCTGTGGTTTACAGCCTAGAAGCTTTACGTGTAGCATATTTTATGATTCTAGCTCATCTGGAAGTGTGCACACATTATTGTCTGTGATTCGAGCCGAGCTAAAAAAAACTTTGGAATTTTCTTGTGGTTTATAGCCTAGAAGCTATACCTGTAGCATGTTTCAAGTTTCTGGCTGACGTTTCTGAGGGCTAAAAATTTAAAAGATTTGCTTTTCGGAAATTTCTTGTGGTTTACAGCCTAGAAGCTATTCCTGTATCATGTTTCAAGTTCCTGGCTCATCTGGAATTGGGAAAACATTAATGTTGACGTGCCGAGCCAAGCCATTTTTTCTTGGGGTATTTTTGGCCGAAAATTACAAAAAAAACACTTTTTGGAGCTTTTCTGTGGTTTACAGCCTAGAAGCTATACGTGTAGCATATTTTATGTTTCTAGCTCATCTGGAAATGGGCAAACATTAATGTCTGTGATTCGAGCCGAGCTAAAAAAACTTTGGAATTTTCTTGTGGTTTAAAGCCTAGAAGCTATACCTGTAGCATGTTTCAAGTTTCTGGCTCACGTGAGTCGAGCCGAGCTAAAAAAAACTTTAGAATTTTCTAGTGGTTTATAGCCTAGAGGCTATACCTGTAGCATGTTTCAAGTTTCTGGTTCACGATTCAGAGGGCTAAAAATTTAAAAGATAAGCTTTTTGGAATTTTCTTGTGTTTTACAGCCAAGAAGCTATACCTGTAGCATGTTTCAAGTTTCTGGCTCATCTGGAATTGGGTAAACATTAATGTCTATGAGCCGAAACGAGCCATTTTCTTTGGGTTTTTAGGGCTAAAAATTTGAAAGGTTTGCCTTTCGGAATTTTCTTGTGGTTTACAGCCTAGAAGCTATACCTGTAACATGTTTCAAGTTCCTGGCTCATCTGGAATTGGGCAAACATTAATGTTGGTGTGCCGAGCCAAGCCATCTTTTCTTGGGGTATTTAGGGCTGAAAATAAAAAAAATACTTTTTGGAGCTTTTCTGTGGTTTACAGCCTAGAAGCGTTACGTGTAGCATATTTTATGTTTCTAGCTCATCTGGAAGTGGGCAAACATTAATGTCTGTGATTCGAGCCGAGCTAAAAAAAACGTTGGAATTTTCTTGTGGTTTATAGCCTAGAAGCTATACCTTTATCATGTCTCAAGATCTGGCTCACGTTTCTGAGGGCTAAAAATTTAAAAGATTTGCTTTTCGGAATTTTCTTGTGGTTTACAGCCTAGAAGCTATACCTGTAACATGTTTCAAGTTCCTGGCTCATCTGGAATTGGGCAAACATAAATGTTGGTGTGCCGAGCCAAGCCCTTTTTCGTGGGGTATATAGGGCTGAAAATTTAAAAAAATTACTTTTTGGAGTTTTTCTGTGGTTTACAGCCTAGAAGCTATACGTGTAGCATATTTTATGTTTCTAGCTCATCTGGAAGTGGGCAAACATTAATGTCTGTGATTCGAGCCGAGCTAAAAAAACGTTGGAATTTTCTTGTGGTTTATAGCCTAGAAGCTATACCTGTAGCATGTTTCAAGTTTCTGGTCACGTTTCTGAAGGGTAAAAATTTAAAAGATTTGCTTTTCGGAATTTTCTTGTGGTTTGCAGCCTAGAAGTTATACCTGTAACATGTTTCAAGTTCCGGGCTCATCTGGAATTGGGCAAACATTAATGTTGGTGTGCCGAGCCAAGCCATTTTATCTTGGGGTATTTAGGGCTGAAAATTAAAAAAAAAATACTTTTTGGACCTTTTCTGTGGTTTACAGCATAGAAGCTTTACGTGTAGCATATTTTATGATTCTAGCTCATCTGGAAGTGGGCAAACATTATTGTCTGTGATTCGAGCCGAGCTAAAAAAAACTTTGGAATTTTCTTGTGGTTTATAGCCTAGAAGCTATACCTGTAGCATGTTTCAAGTTTCTGCCTCACGTTTCTGAGGGCTAAAAATTTAAAAGATTAGCTTTTTGGAATTTTCTTGTGATTTACAGCCTAGAAGCTATACCTGTAGCATGTTTCAAGTTTCTGGCTCATCTGGAATTGGGCAAACATTAATGTCTATGAGCCAAAACGAGATTTTTCTTTGGGTTTTTAGGGCTAAAAATTTAAAAGATTTGCTTTTCGGAATTTTCTTGTGGTTTACAGCCTAGAAGCTATACCTGTAACATGTTTCAAGTTCCTGGCTCATCTGGAATTGGGCAAACATTAATGTTGGTGTGCCGAGCCAAGCCATTTTTTCTTGGGGTATTTAGGGCTGAAAATAAAAAAAAATACTTTTTGGAGCCTTTCTGTGTTTTACAGCCTAGAAGCGTTACGTGTAGCATATTTTATCTTTCTAGCTCATCTGGAAGTGGGCAAACATTAATGTCTGTGATTCGAGCCGAGCTAAAAAAAACGTTGGAATTTTCTTGTGGTTTATAGCCTAGAAGCTATACCTTTATCATGTCTCAAGATCTGGCTCACGTTTCTGAGGGCTAAAAATTTAAAAGATTTGCTTTTCGGAATTTTCTTGTGGTTTACAGCCTAGAAGCTATACCTGTAACATGTTTCAAGTTCCGGGCTCATCTGGAATTGGGCAAACATTAATGTTGGTGTCCCGAGCCAAGCCCTTTTTCTTGGGGTATTTAGGGCTGAAAATTAAAAAAAAATTACTTTTTGGAGCTTTTCTGTGGTTTACAGCCTAGAAGCTATACGTGTAGCATATTTTATGTTTCTAGCTCATCTGGAAGTGGGCAAACATTAATGTCTGTGATTCGAGCCGAGCTAAAAAAAACGTTGGAATTTTCTTGTGGTTTATAGCCTAGAAGCTATACCTTTATCATGTCTCAAGATCTGGCTCACGTTTCTGAGGGCTAAAAATTTAAAAGATTTGCTTTTCGGAATTTTCTTGTGGTTTACAGCCTAGAAGCTATACCTGTAACATGTTTCAAGTTCCTGGCTCATCTGGAATTGGGCAAACATAAATGTTGGTGTGCCGAGCCAAGCCCTTTTTCGTGGGGTATATAGGGCTGAAAATTTAAAAAAATTACTTTTTGGAGTTTTTCTGTGGTTTACAGCCTAGAAGCTATACGTGTAGCATATTTTATGTTTCTAGCTCATCTGGAAATGGGCAAACATTAATGTCTGTGATTCGAGCCGAGCTAAAAAACTTTGGAATTTTCTTGTGGTTTAAAGCCTAGAAGCTATACCTGTAGCATGTTTCAAGTTTCTGGCTCACGTGAGTCGAGCCGAGCTAAAAAAAACTTTAGAATTTTCTAGTGGTTTATAGCCTAGAGGTTATACCTGTAGCATGTTTCAAGTTTCTGGTTCACGATTCAGAGGGCTAAAAATTTAAAAGATTAGCTTTTTGGAATTTTCTTGTGTTTTACAGCCTAGAAGCTATACCTGTAGCATGTTTCAAGTTTCTGGCTCATCTGGAATTGGGTAAACATTAATGTCTATGAGCCGAAACGAGCAATTTTCTTTGGGTTTTTAGGGCTAAAAATTTGAAAGGTTTGCTTTTCGGAATTTTCTTGTGGTTTACAGCCTAGAAGCTATACCTGTAACATGTTTCAAGTTCCTGGCTCATCTGGAATTGGGCAAACATTAATGTTGGTGTGCCGAGCCAAGCCATTTTTTCTTGGGGTATTTAGGGTTGAAAATAAAAAAAAATACTTTTTGGAGCTTTTTTGTGGTTTACAGCCTAGAAGCTATACGTGTAGCATATTTTATGTTTCTAGCTCATCTGGAAGTGGGCAAACATTAATGTCTGTGATTCGAGCCGAGCTAAAAAAACGTTGGAATTTTCTTGTGGTTTATAGCCTAGAAGCTATACCTGTAGCATGTTTCAAGTTTCTGCCTCATGTTTCTGAGGGCTAAAAATTTAAAAGATTAGCTTTTTGGAATTTTCTTGTGATTTACAGCCTAGAAGCTATACCTGTAGCATGTTTCAAGTTTCTGGCTCATCTGGAATTGGGCAAACATTAATGTCTATGAGCCAAAACGAGATTTTTTCTTTGGGTTTTTTGGGCTAAAAATTTAAAAGATTTGCTTTTCGGAATTTTCTTGTGGTTTACAGCCTAGAAGCTATACCTGTAACATGTTTCAAGTTCCTGGCTCATCTGGAATTGGGAAAACATTAATGTTGGTGTGCCGAGCCAAGCCATTTTTTCTTGGGGTATTTTGGGCCGAAAATTACAAAAAAATACTTTTTGGAGCTTTTCTGTGGTTTACAGCCTAGAAGCTATACGTGTAGCATATTTTATGTTTCTAGCTCATCTGGAAGTGGGCAAACATTAATGTCTGTGATTCGAGCCGAGCTTAAAAAACTTTGGAATTTTCTTGTGGTTTATAGCCTAGAAGCTTTACCTGTAGCATGTTTCAAGTTTCTGGCTCACGTTTCTGAGGGCTAAAAATTTAAAAGATTAGCTTTTTGGAATTTTCTTGTGATTTACAGCCTAGAAGCTATACCTGTAGCATGTTTCAAGTTTCTGGCTCATCTGGAATTGGGCAAACATTAATGTCTATGAGCCGAAACGAGCCTTTTTCTTTGGGTCTTTAGGGCTAAAAATTTAAAAGATTTGCTTTTCGGAATTTTCTTGTGTTTTACAGCCTAGAAGCTATACCTGTAGCATGTTTCAGGTTTCTGGCTCATCTGGAATTGGGTAAATATTAATGTCTATGAGCCGAAACGAGCCATTTTCTGTGGTTTTTTAGGGCTAAAAATTTGAAAGGTTTGCTTTTCGGAATTTTCTTGTGGTTTACAGACTAGAAGCTATACCTGAAACATGTTTCAAGTTCCGGGCTCATCTGGAATTGGGAAAACATTAATGTTGGCGTGCCGAGCCAAGCCATTTTTTCTTGGGGTATTTTGGGCCGAAAATTACAAAAAAAAATACTTTTTGGAGTTTTTCTGTGGTTTACAGCCTAGAAGCTATACGTGTAGCATATTTTATGTTTCTAGCTCATCTGGAAGTGGGCAAACATTAATGTCTGTGATTCGAGCCGAGCTTAAAAAACTTTGGAATTTTCTTGTGGTTTATAGCCTAGAAGCTATACCTGTAGCATGTTTCAGGTTTCTGGCTAACGAATCAGAGGGCTAAAAATTTAAAAGATTAGCTTTTTGGAATTTTCTTGTGTTTTACAGCCCAGTAGCTATACCTGTAGCATGTTTCAAGTTTCTGGCTCATCTGGAATTGGACAAACATAAATGTTGGTGTGCCGAGCCAAGCCCTTTTTCGTGAGGTATATAGGGCTGAAAATTTAAAAAAATTACGTTTTGGAGATTTTCTGTGGTTTACAGCCTAGAAGCTATACGTGTAGCATATTTTATGTTTCTAGCTCATCTGGAAATGGGCAAACATTAATGTCTGTGATTCGAGCCGAGCTAAAAAAACTTTGGAATTTTCTTGTGGTTTAAAGCCTAGAAGCTATACCTGTAGCATGTTTCAAGTTTCTGGCTCACGTGAGTCGAGCCGAGCTAAAAAAAACTTTAGAATTTTCTAGTGGTTTATAGCCTAGAGGTTATACCTGTAGCATGTTTCAAGTTTCTGGTTCACGATTCAGAGGGCTAAAAATTTAAAAGATTAGCTTTTTGGATTTTTCTTGTGTTTTACAGCTTAGAAGCTATACCTGTAGCATGTTTCAAGTTTCTGGCTCATCTGGAATTGGGTAAACATTAATGTCTATAAGCCGAAACGAGCCATTTTCTTTGGGTTTTTAGGGCTAAAAATTTGAAAGGTTTGCTTTTCGGAATTTTCTTGTGGTTTACAGCCTAGAAGCTATACCTGTAATATGTTTCAAGTTCCTGGCTCATCTGGAATTGGGCAAACATTAATGTTGGTGTGCCGAGCCAAGCCATTTTTTCTTGGGGTATTTAGAGCTGAAAATAAAAAAAAAATACTTTTTGGAGCTTTTCTGTGGTTTACAGCCTAGAAGCTATACGTGTAGCATATTTTATGTTTCTAACTCATCTGGAAGTGGGCAAACATTAATGTCTTTGATTCGAGCCGAGCTAAAAAAAAGTTGGAATTTTCTTGTGGTTTATAGCCTAGAAGCTATACCTGTAGCATGTTTCAAGTTTCTGGCTCACGTTTCTGAGGGCTAAAAATTTAAAAGATTTGCTTTTCGGAATTTTCTTGTGCTTTGCAGCCTAGAAGCTATACCTGTAACATGTTTCAAGTTCCGGGCTCATCTGGAATTGGGCAAACATTATTGTTGGTGTGCCGAGCCAAGCCATTTTATCTTGGGGTATTTAGGGCTGAAAATAAAAAAAAAATACTTTTTGGAGCTTTTCTGTGGTTTACAGCCTAGAAGCTTTACGTGTAGCATATTTTATGATTCTAGCTCATCTGGAAGTGTGCACACATTATTGTCTGTGATTCGAGCCGAGCTAAAAAAAACTTTGGAATTTTCTTGTGGTTTATAGCCTAGAAGCTATACCTGTAGCATGTTTCAAGTTTCTGCCTCACGTTTCTGAGGGCTAAAAATTTAAAAGATTAGCATTTTGGAATTTTCTTGTGATTTACAGCCTAGAAGCTACACCTGTAGCATGTTTCAAGTTTCTTGCTCATCTGGAATTGGGTAAACATTAATGTCTATGAGCCAAAACGAGATTTTTTCTTTGGGTTTTTAGGGCTAAAAATTTAAAAGATTTGCTTTTCGGAAATTTCTTGTGGTTTACAGCCTAGAAGCTATACCTGTATCATGTTTCATGTTCCTGGCTCATCTGGAATTGGGAAAACATTAATGTTGACGTGCCGAGCCAAGCCATTTTTTCTTGGGGTATTTTGGGCCGAAAATTACAAAAAAAAACACTTTTTGGAGCTTTTCTGTGGTTTACAGCCTAGAAGCTATACGTGTAGCATATTTTTTGTTTCTAGCTCATCTGGAAATGGGCAAACATTAATGTCTGTGATTCGAGCCGAGCTAAAAAAACTTTGGAATTTTCTTGTGGTTTAAAGCCTAGAAGCTATACCTGTAGCATGTTTCAAGTTTCTGGCTCACGTGAGTCGAGCCGAGCTAAAAAAAACTTTAGAATTTTCTAGTGGTTTATAGCCTAGAGGCTATACCTGTAGCATGTTTCAAGTTTCTGGTTCACGATTCAGAGGGCTAAAAATTTAAAAGATTAGCTTTTTGGAATTTTCTTGTGTTTTACAGCCAAGAAGCTATACCTGTAGCATGTTTCAAGTTTCTGGCTCATCTGGAATTGGGTAAACATTAATGTCTATGAGCCGAAACGAGCCATTTTCTTTGGGTTTTTAGGGCTAAAAATTTGAAAGGTTTGCCTTTCGGAATTTTCTTGTGGTTTACAGCCTAGAAGCTATACCTGTAACATGTTTCAAGTTCCTGGCTCATCTGGAATTGGGCAAACATTAATGTTGGTGTGCCGAGCCAAGCCATCTTTTCTTGGGGTATTTAGGGCTGAAAATAAAAAAAAATACTTTTTGGAGCTTTTCTGTGGTTTACAGCCTAGAAGCGTTACGTGTAGCATATTTAATGTTTCTAGCTCATCTGGAAGTGGGCAAACATTAATGTCTGTGATTCGAGCCGAGCTAAAAAAAACGTTGGAATTTTCTTGTGGTTTATAGCCTAGAAGCTATACCTTTATCATGTCTCAAGATCTGGCTCACGTTTCTGAGGGCTAAAAATTTAAAAGATTTGCTTTTCGGAATTTTCTTGTGGTTTACAGCCTAGAAGCTATACCTGTAACATGTTTCAAGTTCCTGGCTCATCTGGAATTGGGCAAACATAAATGTTGGTGTGCCGAGCCAAGCCCTTTTTCGTGGGGTATATAGGGCTGAAAATTTAAAAAAATTACTTTTTGGAGTTTTTCTGTGGTTTACAGCCTAGAAGCTATACGTGTAGCATATTTTATGTTTCTAGCTCATCTGGAAGTGGGCAAACATTAATGTCTGTGATTCGAGCCGAGCTAAAAAAAACTTTGGAATTTTCTTGTGGTTTACAGCCCAGAAACTATACCTGTAGCATGTTTCAAGTTTGTGGCTAACGATTCAGAGGGCTAAAAATTTAAAAGATTATCTTTTTGGAATTTTCTTATGATTTACAGCCTAGAAGCTATACCTGTAGCATGTTTCAAGTTTCTGGCTCATCTGGAATTGGGGAAATATTAATGTCTATGAGCCGAAACGAGCCATTTTCTTTGGGTTTTTAGGGCTAAAAATTTGAAAGGTTTGCTTTTTGGAATTTTCTTGTGGTTTACAGCATAGATGCTATACCTGTAACATGTTTCAAGTTCCTGGCTCATCTGGAATTGGGCAAACATTAATGTTGGTGTGCCCAGCCAAGCCATTTTATCTTGGGGTATTTAGGGCTGAAAATTAAAAAAAAAATACTTTTTGGAGCTTTTCTGTGGTTTACAGCCTAGAAGCGTTACGTGTAGCATATTTTATGTTTCTAGCTCATCTGGAAGTGGGCAAACATTAATGTCTGTGATTCGAGCCGAGCTAAAAAAAACGTTGGAATTTTCTTGTGGTTTATAGCCTAGAAGCTATACCTTTAGCATGTCTCAAGTTTCTGGCTCACGTTTCTGAGGGCTAAAAGTTTAAAATATATGCTTTTCGGAATTTTCTTGTGGTTTACAGCCTAGAAGCTATACCTGTAACATGTTTCAAGTTGCTGGCTCATCTGGAATTGGGCAAACATTAATGTTGGTGTGCCGAGCCAAGCCATCTTTTCTTGGGGTATTTAGGGCTGAAAATAAAAAAAATACTTTTTGGAGCTTTTCTGTGGTTTACAGCCTAGAAGCGTTACGTGTAGCATATTTTATGTTTCTAGCTCATCTGGAAGTGGGCAAACATTAATGTCTGTGATTCGAGCCGAGCTAAAAAAACTTTGGAATTTTCTTGTGGTTTATAGCCTAGAAGCTATACCTGTAGCATGTTTCAGGTTTCTGGCTAACGAATCAGAGGGCTAAAAATTTAAAAGATTAGCTTTTTGGAATTTTCTTGTGTTTTACAGCCCAGAAGCTATACCTGTAGCATGTTTCAAGTTTCTGGCTCATCTGGAATTGGACAAACATAAATGTTGGTGTGCCGAGCCAAGCCCTTTTTCGTGAGGTATATAGGGCTGAAAATTTAAAAAAATTACGTTTTGGAGATTTTCTGTGGTTTACAGCCTAGAAGCTATACGTGTAGCATATTTTATGTTTCTAGCTCATCTGGAAATGGGCAAACATTATTGTCTGTGATTCGAGCCGAGCTAAAAAAACTTTGGAATTTTCTTGTGGTTTATAGCCTAGAAGCTATACCTGTAGCATGTTTCAAGTTTCTGCCTCACGTTTCTGAGGGCTAAAAATTTAAAAGATTAGCTTTTTGGAATTTTCTTGTGATTTACAGCCTAGAAGCTATACCTGTAACATGTTTCAAGTTCCTGGCTCATCTGGAATTGGGCAAACATTAATGTCTATGAGCCAAAACGAGATTTTTTCTTTGGGTTTTTAGGGCTAAAAATTTAAAAGATTTGCTTTTCGGAATTTTCTTGTTGTTTACAGCCTAGAAGCTATACCTGTAACATGTTTCAAGTTCCTGGCTCATCTGGAATTGGGAAAACATTAATGTTGGCGTGCCGAGCCAAGCCATTTTTTCTTGGGGTATTTTGGGCCGAAAATTACAAAAAAAAATACTTTTTGGAGTTTTTCTGTGGTTTACAGCCTAGAAGCTATACGTGTAGCATATTTTATGTTTCTAGCTCATCTGGAAGTGGGCAAACATTAATGTCTGTGATTCGAGCCGAGCTTAAAAAACTTTGGAATTTTCTTGTGGTTTATAGCCTAGAAGCTATACCTGTAGCATGTTTCAGGTTTCTGGCTAACGAATCAGAGGGCTAAAAATTTAAAAGATTAGCTTTTTGGAATTTTCTTGTGTTTTACAGCCCAGTAGCTATACCTGTAGCATGTTTCAAGTTTCTGGCTCATCTGGAATTGGACAAACATAAATGTTGGTGTGCCGAGCCAAGCCCTTTTTCGTGAGGTATATAGGGCTGAAAATTTAAAAAAATTACGTTTTGGAGATTTTCTGTGGTTTACAGCCTAGAAGCTATACGTGTAGCATATTTTATGTTTCTAGCTCATCTGGAAATGGGCAAACATTAATGTCTGTGATTCGAGCCGAGCTAAAAAAACTTTGGAATTTTCTTGTGGTTTAAAGCCTAGAAGCTATACCTGTAGCATGTTTCAAGTTTCTGGTTCACGATTCAGAGGGCTAAAAATTTAAAAGATTAGCTTTTTGGATTTTTCTTGTGTTTTACAGCTTAGAAGCTATACCTGTAGCATGTTTCAAGTTTCTGGCTCATCTGGAATTGGGTAAACATTAATGTCTATAAGCCGAAACGATTCATTTTCTTTGGGTTTTTAGGGCTAAAAATTTGAAAGGTTTGCTTTTCGGAATTTTCTTGTGGTTTACAGCCTAGAAGCTATACCTGTAATATGTTTCAAGTTCCTGGCTCATCTGGAATTGGGCAAACATTAATGTTGGTGTGCCGAGCCAAGCCATTTTTTCTTGGGGTATTTAGAGCTGAAAATAAAAAAAAATACTTTTTGGAGCTTTTCTGTGGTTTACAGCCTAGAAGCTATACGTGTAGCATATTTTATGTTTCTAACTCATCTGGAAGTGGGCAAACATTAATGTCTTTGATTCGAGCCGAGCTAAAAAAAAGTTTGAATTTTCTTGTGGTTTATAGCCTAGAAGCTATACCTGTAGCATGTTTCAAGTTTCTGGCTCACGTTTCTGAGGGCTAAAAATTTAAAAGATTTGCTTTTCGGAATTTTCTTGTGCTTTGCAGCCTAGAAGCTATACCTGTAACATGTTTCAAGTTCCGGGCTCATCTGGAATTGGGCAAACATTAATGTTGGTGTGCCGAGCCAAGCCATTTTATCTTGGGGTATTTAGGGCTGAAAATAAAAAAAAAATACTTTTTGGAGCTTTTCTGTGGTTTACAGCCTAGAAGCTTTACGTGTAGCATATTTTATGATTCTAGCTCATCTGGAAGTGTGCACACATTATTGTCTGTGATTCGAGCCGAGCTAAAAAAAACTTTGGAATTTTCTTGTGGTTTATAGCCTAGAAGCTATACCTGTAGCATGTTTCAAGTTTCTGGCTGACGTTTCTGAGGGCTAAAAATTTAAAAGATTTGCTTTTCGGAAATTTCTTGTGGTTTACAGCCTAGAAGCTATTCCTGTATCATGTTTCAAGTTCCTGGCTCATCTGGAATTGGGAAAACATTAATGTTGACGTGCCGAGCCAAGCCATTTTTTCTTGGGGTATTTTTGGCCGAAAATTACAAAAAAAACACTTTTTGGAGCTTTTCTGTGGTTTACAGCCTAGAAGCTATACGTGTAGCATATTTTATGTTTCTAGCTCATCTGGAAATGGGCAAACATTAATGTCTGTGATTCGAGCCGAGCTAAAAAAACTTTGGAATTTTCTTGTGGTTTAAAGCCTAGAAGCTATACCTGTAGCATGTTTCAAGTTTCTGGCTCACGTGAGTCGAGCCGAGCTAAAAAAAACTTTAGAATTTTCTAGTGGTTTATAGCCTAGAGGCTATACCTGTAGCATGTTTCAAGTTTCTGGTTCACGATTCAGAGGGCTAAAAATTTAAAAGATTAGCTTTTTGGAATTTTCTTGTGTTTTACAGCCAAGAAGCTATACCTGTAGCATGTTTCAAGTTTCTGGCTCATCTGGAATTGGGTAAACATTAATGTCTATGAGCCGAAACGAGCCATTTTCTTTGGGTTTTTAGGGCTAAAAATTTGAAAGGTTTGCCTTTCGGAATTTTCTTGTGGTTTACAGCCTAGAAGCTATACCTGTAACATGTTTCAAGTTCCTGGCTCATCTGGAATTGGGCAAACATTAATGTTGGTGTGCCGAGCCAAGCCATCTTTTCTTGGGGTATTTAGGGCTGAAAATAAAAAAAATACTTTTTGGAGCTTTTCTGTGGTTTACAGCCTAGAAGCGTTACGTGTAGCATATTTTATGTTTCTAGCTCATCTGGAAGTGGGCAAACATTAATGTCTGTGATTCGAGCCGAGCTAAAAAAAACGTTGGAATTTTCTTGTGGTTTATAGCCTAGAAGCTATACCTTTATCATGTCTCAAGATCTGGCTCACGTTTCTGAGGGCTAAAAATTTAAAAGATTTGCTTTTCGGAATTTTCTTGTGGTTTACAGCCTAGAAGCTATACCTGTAACATGTTTCAAGTTCCTGGCTCATCTGGAATTGGGCAAACATAAATGTTGGTGTGCCGAGCCAAGCCCTTTTTCGTGGGGTATATAGGGCTGAAAATTTAAAAAAATTACTTTTTGGAGTTTTTCTGTGGTTTACAGCCTAGAAGCTATACGTGTAGCATATTTTATGTTTCTAGCTCATCTGGAAATGGGCAAACATTAATGTCTGTGATTCGAGCCGAGCTAAAAAACTTTGGAATTTTCTTGTGGTTTAAAGCCTAGAAGCTATACCTGTAGCATGTTTCAAGTTTCTGGCTCACGTGAGTCGAGCCGAGCTAAAAAAAACTTTAGAATTTTCTAGTGGTTTATAGCCTAGAGGTTATACCTGTAGCATGTTTCAAGTTTCTGGTTCACGATTCAGAGGGCTAAAAACTTAAAAGATTAGCTTTTTGGAATTTTCTTGTGTTTTACAGCCTAGAAGCTATACCTGTAGCATGTTTCAAGTTTCTGGCTCATCTGGAATTGGGTAAACATTAATGTCTATGAGCCGAAACGAGCAATTTTCTTTGGGTTTTTAGGGCTAAAAATTTGAAAGGTTTGCTTTTCGGAATTTTCTTGTGGTTTACAGCCTAGAAGCTATACCTGTAACATGTTTCAAGTTCCTGGCTCATCTGGAATTGGGCAAACATTAATGTTGGTGTGCCGAGCCAAGCCATTTTTTCTTGGGGTATTTAGGGCTGAAAATAAAAAAAAATACTTTTTGGAGCTTTTTTGTGGTTTACAGCCTAGAAGCTATACGTGTAGCATATTTTATGTTTCTAGCTCATCTGGAAGTGGGCAAACATTAATGTCTGTGATTCGAGCCGAGCTAAAAAAACGTTGGAATTTTCTTGTGGTTTATAGCCTAGAAGCTATACCTGTAGCATGTTTCAAGTTTCTGGTCACGTTTCTGAAGGGTAAAAATTTAAAAGATTTGCTTTTCGGAATTTTCTTGTGGTTTGCAGCCTAGAAGTTATACCTGTAACATGTTTCAAGTTCCGGGCTCATCTGGAATTGGGCAAACATTAATGTTGGTGTGCCGAGCCAAGCCATTTTATCTTGGGGTATTTAGGGCTGAAAATAAAAAAAAAAAATACTTTTTGGACCTTTTCTGTGGTTTACAGCATAGAAGCTTTACGTGTAGCATATTTTATGATTCTAGCTCATCTGGAAGTGGGCAAACATTATTGTCTGTGATTCGAGCCGAGCTAAAAAAAACTTTGGAATTTTCTTGTGGTTTATAGCCTAGAAGCTATACCTGTAGCATGTTTCAAGTTTCTGCCTCACGTTTCTGAGGGCTAAAAATTTAAAAGATTAGCTTTTTGGAATTTTCTTGTGATTTACAGCCTAGAAGCTATACCTGTAGCATGTTTCAAGTTTCTGGCTCATCTGGAATTGGGCAAACATTAATGTCTATGAGCCAAAACGAGATTTTTCTTTGGGTTTTTAGGGCTAAAAATTTAAAAGATTTGCTTTTCGGAATTTTCTTGTGGTTTACAGCCTAGAAGCTATACCTGTAACATGTTTCAAGTTCCTGGCTCATCTGGAATTGGGAAAACATTAATGTTGGTGTGCCGAGCCAAGCCATTTTTTCTTGGGGTATTTTGGGCCGAAAATTACAAAAAAATACTTTTTGGAGCTTTTCTGTGGTTTACAGCCTAGAAGCTATACGTGTAGCATATTTTATGTTTCTAGCTCATCTGGAAGTGGGCAAACATTAATGTCTGTGATTCGAGCCGAGCTTAAAAAACTTTGGAATTTTCTTGTGGTTTATAGCCTAGAAGCTTTACCTGTAGCATGTTTCAAGTTTCTGGCTCACGTTTCTGAGGGCTAAAAATTTAAAAGATTAGCTTTTTGGAATTTTCTTGTGATTTACAGCCTAGAAGCTATACCTGTAGCATGTTTCAAGTTTCTGGCTCATCTGGAATTGGGCAAACATTAATGTCTATGAGCCGAAACGAGCATTTTTCTTTGGGTCTTTAGGGCTAAAAATTTAAAAGATTTGCTTTTCGGAATTTTCTTGTGTTTTACAGCCTAGAAGCTATACCTGTAGCATGTTTCAGGTTTCTGGCTCATCTGGAATTGGGTAAATATTAATGTCTATGAGCCGAAACGAGCCATTTTCTGTGGGTTTTTAGGGCTAAAAATTTGAAAGGTTTGCTTTTCGGAATTTTCTTGTGGTTTACAGACTAGAAGCTATACCTGTAACATGTTTCAAGTTCCGGGCTCATCTGGAATTGGGAAAACATTAATGTTGGTGTGCCGAGCCAAGCGATTTTTTCTAGGGGTATTTAGGGCCGAAAATTACAAAAAAATTCTTTTTGGAGCTTTTCTGTGGTTTACAGCCTAGCAGCTATACGTGTACCATATTTTATGTTTCTAGCTCATCTGGAAGTGGGCAAACATTAATGTCTGTGATTCGAGCCGAGCTAAAAAAAACTTTGGAATTTTCTTGTGGTTTACAGCCCAGAAACTATACCTGTAGCATGTTTCAAGTTTGTGGCTAACGATTCAGAGGGCTAAAAGTTTAAAAGATTATCTTTTTGGAATTGTCTTATGATTTACAGCCTAGAAGCTATACCTGTAGCATGTTTCAAGTTTCTGGCTCATCTGGAATTGGGGAAATATTAATGTCTATGAGCCGAAACGAGCCATTTTCTTTGGGTTTTTAGGGCTAAAAATTCGAAAGGTTTGCTTTTTGGAATTTTCTTGTGGTTTACAGCATAGATGCTATACCTGTAACATGTTTCAAGTTCCTGGCTCATCTGGAATTGGGCAAACATTAATGTTGGTGTGCCGAGCCAAGCCATTTTATCTTGGGGTATTTAGGGCCGAAAATTACAAAAAAATTCTTTTTGGAGCTTTTCTGTGGTTTACAGCCTAGCAGCTATACGTGTAGCATATTTTATGTTTCTAGCTCATCTGGAAGTGGGCAAACATTAACGTCTGTGATTCGAGCCGAGCTAAAAAAAACTTTGGAATTTTCTTGTGGTTTACAGCCCAGAAACTATACCTGTAGCATGTTTCAAGTTTGTGGCTAACGATTCAGAGGGCTAAAAATTTAAAAGATTATCTTTTTGGAATTTTCTTATGATTTACAGCCTAGAAGCTATACCTGTAGCATGTTTCAAGTTTCTGGCTCATCTGGAATTGGGGAAATATTAATGTCTATGAGCCGAAACGAGCCATTTTCTTTGGGTTTTTAGGGCTAAAAATTTGAAAGGTTTGCTTTTTGGAATTTTCTTGTGGTTTACAGCATAGATGCTATACCTGTAACATGTTTCAAGTTCCTGGCTCATCTGGAATTGGGCAAACATTAATGTTGGTGTGCCGAGCCAAGCCATTTTATCTTGGGGTATTTAGGGCTGAAAATTAAAAAAAAAATACTTTTTGGAGCTTTTCTGTGGTTTACAGCCTAGAAGCGTTACGTGTAGCATATTTTATGTTTCTAGCTCATCTGGAAGTGGGCAAACATTAATGTCTGTGATTCGAGCCGAGCTAAAAAAAACGTTGGAATTTTCTTGTGGTTTATAGCCTAGAAGCTATACCTTTAGCATGTCTCAAGTTTCTGGCTCACGTTTCTGAGGGCTAAAAGTTTAAAAGATATGCTTTTCGGAATTTTCTTGTGGTTTACAGCCTAGGAGCTATACCTGTAACATGTTTCAAGTTCCTGGCTCATCTGGAATTGGGCAAACATTAATGTTGGTGTGCCGAGCCAAGCCCTTTTTCTTGGGGTATTTAGGGCTGAAAATTTAAAAAAGAATACTTTTTGGAGCTTTTCTGTGGTTTACAGCCTAGAAGCTATACGTGTAGCATATTTTATGTTTCTAGCTCATCTGGAAGTGGGCAAACATTAATGTCTGTGATTCGAGCCGAGCTAAAAAAACTTTGGAATTTTCTTGTGGTTTAAAGCCTAGAAGCTATACCTGTAGCATGTTTCAAGTTTCTGGCTCACGTGAGTCGAGCCGAGCTAAAAAAAACTTTAGAATTTTCTAGTGGTTTATAGCCTAGAGGTTATACCTGTAGCATGTTTCAAGTTTCTGGTTCACGATTCAGAGGGCTAAAAATTTAAAAGATTAGCTTTTTGGATTTTTCTTGTGTTTTACAGCTTAGAAGCTATACCTGTAGCATGTTTCAAGTTTCTGGCTCATCTGGAATTGGGTAAACATTAATGTCTATAAGCCGAAACGAGCCATTTTCTTTGGGTTTTTAGGGCTAAAAATTTGAAAGGTTTGCTTTTCGGAATTTTCTTGTGGTTTACAGCCTAGAAGCTATACCTGTAATATGTTTCAAGTTCCTGGCTCATCTGGAATTGGGCAAACATTAATGTTGGTGTGCCGAGCCAAGCCATTTTTTCTTGGGGTATTTAGAGCTGAAAATAAAAAAAATACTTTTTGGAGCTTTTCTGTGGTTTACAGCCTAGAAGCTATACGTGTAGCATATTTTATGTTTCTAACTCATCTGGAAGTGGGCAAACATTAATGTGTGTGATTCGAGCCGAGCTACTAAAAGTTGGAATTTTGTTGTGGTTTATAGCCTAGAAGCTATACCTGTAGCATGTTTCAAGTTTCTGGCTCACGTTTCTGAGGGCTAAAAATTTAAAAGATTTGCTTTTCGGAATTTTCTTGTGGTTTGCAGCCTAGAAGCTATACCTGTAACATGTTTCAAGTTCCGGGCTCATCTGGAATTGTGCAAACATTAATGTTGGTGTGCCGAGCCAAGCCATTTTATCTTGGGGTATTTAGGGCTGAAAATAAAAAAAAAAATACTTTTTGGAGCTTTTCTGTGGTTTACAGCCTAGAAGCTTTACGTGTAGCATATTTTATGATTCTAGCTCATCTGGAAGTGTGCACACATTATTTAAAAAAAACTTTGGAATTTTCTTGTGGTTTATAGCCTAGAAGCTATACTTGTAGCATGTTTCAAGTTTCTGCCTCACGTTTCTGAGGGCTAAAAATTTAAAAGATTAGCATTTTGGAATTTTCTTGTGATTTACAGCCTAGAAGCTACACCTGTAGCATGTTTCAAGTTTCTTGCTCATCTGGAATTGGGTAAACATTAATGTCTATGAGCCAAAACGAGATTTTTTCTTTGGGTTTTTAGGGCTAAAAATTTAAAAGATTTGCTTTTCGGAAATTTCTTGTGGTTTACAGCCTAGAAGCTATACCTGTATCATGTTTCAAGTTCCTGGCTCATCTGGAATTGGGAAAACATTAATGTTGACGTGCCGAGCCAAGCCATTTTTTCTTGGGGTATTTTGGGCCGAAAATTACAAAAAAAAACACTTTTTGGAGCTTTTCTGTGGTTTACAGCCTAGAAGCTATACGTGTAGCATATTTTATGTTTCTAGCTCATCTGGAAATGGGCAAACATTAATGTCTGTGATTCGAGCCGAGCTAAAAAAACTTTGGAATTTTCTTGTGGTTTAAAGCCTAGAAGCTATACCTGTAGCATGTTTCAAGTTTCTGGCTCACGTGAGTCGAGCCGAGCTAAAAAAAACTTTAGAATTTTCTAGTGGTTTATAGCCTAGAGGCTATACCTGTAGCATGTTTCAAGTTTCTGGTTCACGATTCAGAGGGGTAAAAATTTAAAAGATTAGCTTTTTGGAATTTTCTTGTGTTTTACAGCCAAGAAGCTATACCTGTAGCATGTTTCAAGTTTCTGGCTCATCTGGAATTGGGTAAACATTAATGTCTATGAGCCGAAACGAGCCATTTTCTTTGGGTTTTTAGGTGTAAAAATTTGAAAGGTTTGCCTTTCGGAATTTTCTTGTGGTTTACAGCCTAGAAGCTATACCTGTAACATGTTTCAAGTTCCTGGCTCATCTGGAATTGGGCAAACATTAATGTTGGTGTGCCGAGCCAAGCCATCTTTTCTTGGGGTATTTAGGGCTGAAAATAAAAAAAAAATACTTTTTGGAGCTTTTCTGTGGTTTACAGCCTAGAAGCGTTACGTGTAGCATATTTTATGTTTCTAGCTCATCTGGAAGTGGGCAAACATTAATGTCTGTGATTCGAGCCGAGCTAAAAAAAACGTTGGAATTTTCTTGTGGTTTATAGCCTAGAAGCTATACCTTTATCATGTCTCAAGATCTGGCTCACGTTTCTGAGGGCTAAAAATTTAAAAGATTTGCTTTTCGGAATTTTCTTGTGGTTTACAGCCTAGAAGCTATACCTGTAACATGTTTCAAGTTCCTGGCTCATCTGGAATTGGGCAAACATAAATGTTGGTGTGCCGAGCCAAGCCCTTTTTCGTGGGGTATATAGGGCTGAAAATTTAAAAAAATTACTTTTTGGAGTTTTTCTGTGGTTTACAGCCTAGAAGCTATACGTGTAGCATATTTTATGTTTCTAGCTCATCTGGAAATGGGCAAACATTAATGTCTGTGATTCGAGCCGAGCTAAAAAACTTTGGAATTTTCTTGTGGTTTAAAGCCTAGAAGCTATACCTGTAGCATGTTTCAAGTTTCTGGCTCACGTGAGTCGAGCCGAGCTAAAAAAAACTTTAGAATTTTCTAGTGGTTTATAGCCTAGAGGTTATACCTGTAGCATGTTTCAAGTTTCTGGTTCACGATTCAGAGGGCTAAAAATTTAAAAGATTAGCTTTTTGGAATTTTCTTGTGTTTTACAGCCTAGAAGCTATACCTGTAGCATGTTTCAAGTTTCTGGCTCATCTGGAATTGGGTAAACATTAATGTCTATGAGCCGAAACGAGCAATTTTCTTTGGGTTTTTAGGGCTAAAAATTTGAAAGGTTTGCTTTTCGGAATTTTCTTGTGGTTTACAGCCTAGAAGCTATACCTGTAACATGTTTCAAGTTCCTGGCTCATCTGGAATTGGGCAAACATTAATGTTGGTGTGCCGAGCCAAGCCATTTTATCTTGGGGTATTTAGGGCTGAAAATTAAAAAAAAAATACTTTTTGGACCTTTTCTGTGGTTTACAGCATAGAAGCTATACGTGTAGCATATTTTATGTTTCTAACTCATCTGGAAGTGGGCAAACATTAATGTGTGTGATTCGAGCCGAGCTAAAAAAAGTTGGAATTTTCTTGTGGTTTATAGCCTAGAAGCTATACCTGTAGCATGTTTCAAGTTTCTGGCTCACGTTTCTGAGGGCTAAAAATTTAAAAGATTTGCTTTTCGGAATTTTCTTGTGGTTTGCAGCCTAGAAGCTATACCTGTAACATGTTTCAAGTTCCGGGCTCATCTGGAATTGTGCAAACATTAATGTTGGTGTGCCGAGCCAAGCCATTTTATCTTGGGGTATTTAGGGCTGAAAATAAAAAAAAAATACTTTTTGGAGCTTTTCTGTGGTTTACAGCCTAGAAGCTTTACGTGTAGCATATTTTATGATTCTAGCTCATCTGGAAGTGTGCACACATTATTGTCTGTGATTCGAGCCGAGCTAAAAAAAACTTTGGAATTTTCTTGTGGTTTATAGCCTAGAAGCTATACCTGTAGCATGTTTCAAGTTTCTGCCTCACGTTTCTGAGGGCTAAAAATTTAAAAGATTAGCATTTTGGAATTTTCTTGTGATTTACAGCCTAGAAGCTACACCTGTAGCATGTTTCAAGTTTCTTGCTCATCTGGAATTGGGTAAACATTAATGTCTATGAGCCAAAACGAGATTTTTTCTTTGGGTTTTTAGGGCTAAAAATTTAAAAGATTTGCTTTTCGGAAATTTCTTGTGGTTTACAGCCTAGAAGCTATACCTGTATCATGTTTCAAGTTCCTGGCTCATCTGGAATTGGGAAAACATTAATGTTGACGTGCCGAGCCAAGCCATTTTTTCTTGGGGTATTTTGGGCCGAAAATTACAAAAAAAAAACACTTTTTGGAGCTTTTCTGTGGTTTACAGCCTAGAAGCTATACGTGTAGCATATTTTATGTTTCTAGCTCATCTGGAAATGGGCAAACATTAATGTCTGTGATTCGAGCCGAGCTAAAAAAACTTTGGAATTTTCTTGTGGTTTAAAGCCTAGAAGCTATACCTGTAGCATGTTTCAAGTTTCTGGCTCACGTGAGTCGAGCCGAGCTAAAAAAAACTTTAGAATTTTCTAGTGGTTTATAGCCTAGAGGCTATACCTGTAGCATGTTTCAAGTTTCTGGTTCACGATTCAGAGGGCTAAAAATTTAAAAGATTAGCTTTTTGGAATTTTCTTGTGTTTTACAGCCAAGAAGCTATACCTGTAGCATGTTTCAAGTTTCTGGCTCATCTGGAATTGGGTAAACATTAATGTCTATGAGCCGAAACGAGCCATTTTCTTTGGGTTTTTAGGGCTAAAAATTTGAAAGGTTTGCCTTTCGGAATTTTCTTGTGGTTTACAGCCTAGAAGCTATACCTGTAACATGTTTCAAGTTCCTGGCTCATCTGGAATTGGGCAAACATTAATGTTGGTGTGCCGAGCCAAGCCATTTTTTCTTGGGGTATTTAGGGCTGAAAATAAAAAAAAATACTTTTTGGAGCCTTTCTGTGGTTTACAGCCTAGAAGCGTTACGTGTAGCATATTTTATGTTTCTAGCTCATCTGGAAGTGGGCAAACATTAATGTCTGTGATTCGAGCCGAGCTAAAAAAAACGTTGGAATTTTCTTGTGGTTTATAGCCTAGAAGCTATACCTTTATCATGTCTCAAGATCTGGCTCACGTTTCTGAGGGCTAAAAATTTAAAAGATTTGCTTTTCGGAATTTTCTTGTGGTTTACAGCCTAGAAGCTATACCTGTAACATGTTTCAAGTTCCTGGCTCATCTGGAATTGGGCAAACATTAATGTTGGTGTCCCGAGCCAAGCCCTTTTTCTTGGGGTATTTAGGGCTGAAAATTAAAAAAAAATTACTTTTTGGAGCTTTTCTGTGGTTTACAGCCTAGAAGCTATACGTGTAGCATATTTTATGTTTCTAGCTCATCTGGAAGTGGGCAAACATTAATGTCTGTGATTCGAGCCGAGCTAAAAAAACTTTGGAATTTTCTTGTGGTTTATAGCCTAGAAGCTATACCTGTAGCATGTTTCAGGTTTCTGGCTAACGAATCAGAGGGCTAAAAATTTAAAAGATTAGCTTTTTGGAATTTTCTTGTGTTTTACAGCCCAGAAGCTATACCTGTAGCATGTTTCAAGTTTCTGGCTCATCTGGAATTGGACAAACATAAATGTTGGTGTGCCGAGCCAAGCCCTTTTTCGTGGGGTATATAGGGCTGAAAATTTAAAAAAATTACTTTTTGGAGTTTTTCTGTGGTTTACAGCCTAGAAGCTATACGTGTAGCATATTTTATGTTTCTAGCTCATCTGGAAGTGGGCAAACATTAACGTCTGTGATTCGAGCCGAGCTAAAAAAAACTTTGGAATTTTCTTGTGGTTTACAGCCCAGAAACTATACCTGTAGCATGTTTCAAGTTTGTGGCTAACGATTCAGAGGGCTAAAAATTTAAAAGATTATCTTTTTGGAATTTTCTTATGATTTACAGCCTAGAAGCTATACCTGTAGCATGTTTCAAGTTTCTGGCTCATCTGGAATTGGGGAAATATTAATGTCTATGAGCCGAAACGAGCCATTTTCTTTGGGTTTTTAGGGCTAAAAATTTGAAAGGTTTGCTTTTTGGAATTTTTTTGTGGTTTACAGCATAGATGCTATACCTGTAACATGTTTCAAGTTCCTGGCTCATCTGGAATTGGGCAAACATTAATGTTGGTGTGCCGAGCCAAGCCATTTTATCTTGGGGTATTTAGGGCTGAAAATTAAAAAAAAAATACTTTTTGGAGCTTTTCTGTGGTTTACAGCCTAGAAGCGTTACGTGTAGCATATTTTATGTTTCTAGCTCATCTGGAAGTGGGCAAACATTAATGTCTGTGATTCGAGCCGAGCTAAAAAAAACGTTGGAATTTTCTTGTGGTTTATAGCCTAGAAGCTATACCTTTAGCATGTCTCAAGTTTCTGGCTCACGTTTCTGAGGGCTAAAAGTTTAAAAGATATGCTTTTCGGAATTTTCTTGTGGTTTACAGCCTAGGAGCTATACCTGTAACATGTTTCAAGTTCCTGGCTCATCTGGAATTGGGCAAACATTAATGTTGGTGTGCCGAGCCAAGCCCTTTTTCTTGGGGTATTTAGGGCTGAAAATTTAAAAAAGAATACTTTTTGGAGCTTTTCTGTGGTTTACAGCCTAGAAGCTATACGTGTAGCATATTTTATGTTTCTAGCTCATCTGGAAGTGGGCAAACATTAATGTCTGTGATTCGAGCCGAGCTAAAAAAACTTTGGAATTTTCTTGTGGTTTAAAGCCTAGAAGCTATACCTGTAGCATGTTTCAAGTTTCTGGCTCACGTGAGTCGAGCCGAGCTAAAAAAAACTTTAGAATTTTCTAGTGGTTTATAGCCTAGAGGTTATACCTGTAGCATGTTTCAAGTTTGTGGTTCACGATTCAGAGGGCTAAAAATTTAAAAGATTAGCTTTTTGGATTTTTCTTGTGTTTTACAGCTTAGAAGCTATACCTGTAGCATGTTTCAAGTTTCTGGCTCATCTGGAATTGGGTAAACATTAATGTCTATAAGCCGAAACGAGCCATTTTCTTTGGGTTTTTAGGGCTAAAAATTTGAAAGGTTTGCTTTTCGGAATTTTCTTGTGGTTTACAGCCTAGAAGCTATACCTGTAATATGTTTCAAGTTCCTGGCTCATCTGGAATTGGGCAAACATTAATGTTGGTGTGCCGAGCCAAGCCATTTTTTCTTGGGGTATTTAGAGCTGAAAATAAAAAAAATACTTTTTGGAGCTTTTCTGTGGTTTACAGCCTAGAAGCTATACGTGTAGCATATTTTATGTTTCTAACTCATCTGGAAGTGGGCAAACATTAATGTGTGTGATTCGAGCCGAGCTAAAAAAAGTTGGAATTTTCTTGTGGTTTATAGCCTAGAAGCTATACCTGTAGCATGTTTCAAGTTTCTGGCTCACGTTTCTGAGGGCTAAAAATTTAAAAGATTTGCTTTTCGGAATTTTCTTGTGGTTTGCAGCCTAGAAGCTATACCTGTAACATGTTTCAAGTTCCGGGCTCATCTGGAATTGTGCAAACATTAATGTTGGTGTGCCGAGCCAAGCCATTTTATCTTGGGGTATTTAGGGCTGAAAATAAAAAAAAAATACTTTTTGGAGCTTTTCTGTGGTTTACAGCCTAGAAGCTTTACGTGTAGCATATTTTATGATTCTAGCTCATCTGGAAGTGTGCACACATTATTGTCTGTGATTCGAGCCGAGCTAAAAAAAACTTTGGAATTTTCTTGTGGTTTATAGCCTAGAAGCTATACCTGTAGCATGTTTCAAGTTTCTGCCTCACGTTTCTGAGGGCTAAAAATTTAAAAGATTAGCATTTTGGAATTTTCTTGTGATTTACAGCCTAGAAGCTACACCTGTAGCATGTTTCAAGTTTCTTGCACATCTGGAATTGGGTAAACATTAATGTCTATGAGCCAAAACGAGATTTTTTCTTTGGGTTTTTAGGGCTAAAAATTTAAAAGATTTGCTTTTCGGAAATTTCTTGTGGTTTACAGCCTAGAAGCTATACCTGTATCATGTTTCAAGTTCCTGGCTCATCTGGAATTGGGAAAACATTAATGTTGACGTGCCGAGCCAAGCCATTTTTTCTTGGGGTATTTTGGGCCGAAAATTACAAAAAAAAACACTTTTTGGAGCTTTTCTGTGGTTTACAGCCTAGAAGCTATACGTGTAGCATATTTTATGTTTCTAGCTCATCTGGAAATGGGCAAACATTAATGTCTGTGATTCGAGCCGAGCTAAAAAACTTTGGAATTTTCTTGTGGTTTAAAGCCTAGAAGCTATACCTGTAGCATGTTTCAAGTTTCTGGCTCACGTGAGTCGAGCCGAGCTAAAAAAAACTTTAGAATTTTCTAGTGGTTTATAGCCTAGAGGCTATACCTGTAGCATGTTTCAAGTTTCTGGTTCACGATTCAGAGGGCTAAAAATTTAAAAGATTAGCTTTTTGGAATTTTCTTGTGTTTTACAGCCAAGAAGCTATACCTGTAGCATGTTTCAAGTTTCTGGCTCATCTGGAATTGGGTAAACATTAATGTCTATGAGCAGAAACGAGCCATTTTCTTTGGGTTTTTAGGGCTAAAAATTTGAAAGGTTTGCCTTTCGGAATTTTCTTGTGGTTTACAGCCTAGAAGCTATACCTGTAACATGTTTCAAGTTCCGGGCTCATCTGGAATTGGGAAAACATTAATGTTGGTGTGCCGAGCCAAGCGATTTTTTCTAGGGGTATTTAGGGCCGAAAATTACAAAAAAATTCTTTTTGGAGCTTTTCTGTGGTTTACAGCCTAGCAGCTATACGTGTACCATATTTTATGTTTCTAGCTCATCTGGAAGTGGGCAAACATTAATGTCTGTGATTCGAGCCGAGCTAAAAAAAACTTTGGAATTTTCTTGTGGTTTACAGCCCAGAAACTATACCTGTAGCATGTTTCAAGTTTGTGGCTAACGATTCAGAGGGCTAAAAGTTTAAAAGATTATCTTTTTGGAATTGTCTTATGATTTACAGCCTAGAAGCTATACCTGTAGCATGTTTCAAGTTTCTGGCTCATCTGGAATTGGGGAAATATTAATGTCTATGAGCCGAAACGAGCCATTTTCTTTGGGTTTTTAGGGCTAAAAATTCGAAAGGTTTGCTTTTTGGAATTTTCTTGTGGTTTACAGCATAGATGCTATACCTGTAACATGTTTCAAGTTCCTGGCTCATCTGGAATTGGGCAAACATTAATGTTGGTGTGCCGAGCCAAGCCATTTTATCTTGGGGTATTTAGGGCCGAAAATTACAAAAAAATTCTTTTTGGAGCTTTTCTGTGGTTTACAGCCTAGCAGCTATACGTGTAGCATATTTTATGTTTCTAGCTCATCTGGAAGTGGGCAAACATTAACGTCTGTGATTCGAGCCGAGCTAAAAAAAACTTTGGAATTTTCTTGTGGTTTACAGCCCAGAAACTATACCTGTAGCATGTTTCAAGTTTGTGGCTAACGATTCAGAGGGCTAAAAATTTAAAAGATTATCTTTTTGGAATTTTCTTATGATTTACAGCCTAGAAGCTATACCTGTAGCATGTTTCAAGTTTCTGGCTCATCTGGAATTGGGGAAATATTAATGTCTATGAGCCGAAACGAGCCATTTTCTTTGGGTTTTTAGGGCTAAAAATTTGAAAGGTTTGCTTTTTGGAATTTTCTTGTGGTTTACAGCATAGATGCTATACCTGTAACATGTTTCAAGTTCCTGGCTCATCTGGAATTGGGCAAACATTAATGTTGGTGTGCCGAGCCAAGCCATTTTATCTTGGGGTATTTAGGGCTGAAAATTAAAAAAAAAATACTTTTTGGAGCTTTTCTGTGGTTTACAGCCTAGAAGCGTTACGTGTAGCATATTTTATGTTTCTAGCTCATCTGGAAGTGGGCAAACATTAATGTCTGTGATTCGAGCCGAGCTAAAAAAAACGTTGGAATTTTCTTGTGGTTTATAGCCTAGAAGCTATACCTTTAGCATGTCTCAAGTTTCTGGCTCACGTTTCTGAGGGCTAAAAGTTTAAAAGATATGCTTTTCGGAATTTTCTTGTGGTTTACAGCCTAGGAGCTATACCTGTAACATGTTTCAAGTTCCTGGCTCATCTGGAATTGGGCAAACATTAATGTTGGTGTGCCGAGCCAAGCCCTTTTTCTTGGGGTATTTAGGGCTGAAAATTTAAAAAAGAATACTTTTTGGAGCTTTTCTGTGGTTTACAGCCTAGAAGCTATACGTGTAGCATATTTTATGTTTCTAGCTCATCTGGAAGTGGGCAAACATTAATGTCTGTGATTCGAGCCGAGCTAAAAAAACTTTGGAATTTTCTTGTGGTTTAAAGCCTAGAAGCTATACCTGTAGCATGTTTCAAGTTTCTGGCTCACGTGAGTCGAGCCGAGCTAAAAAAAACTTTAGAATTTTCTAGTGGTTTATAGCCTAGAGGTTATACCTGTAGCATGTTTCAAGTTTCTGGTTCACGATTCAGAGGGCTAAAAATTTAAAAGATTAGCTTTTTGGATTTTTCTTGTGTTTTACAGCTTAGAAGCTATACCTGTAGCATGTTTCAAGTTTCTGGCTCATCTGGAATTGGGTAAACATTAATGTCTATAAGCCGAAACGAGCCATTTTCTTTGGGTTTTTAGGGCTAAAAATTTGAAAGGTTTGCTTTTCGGAATTTTCTTGTGGTTTACAGCCTAGAAGCTATACCTGTAATATGTTTCAAGTTCCTGGCTCATCTGGAATTGGGCAAACATTAATGTTGGTGTGCCGAGCCAAGCCATTTTTTCTTGGGGTATTTAGAGCTGAAAATAAAAAAAATACTTTTTGGAGCTTTTCTGTGGTTTACAGCCTAGAAGCTATACGTGTAGCATATTTTATGTTTCTAACTCATCTGGAAGTGGGCAAACATTAATGTGTGTGATTCGAGCCGAGCTACTAAAAGTTGGAATTTTGTTGTGGTTTATAGCCTAGAAGCTATACCTGTAGCATGTTTCAAGTTTCTGGCTCACGTTTCTGAGGGCTAAAAATTTAAAAGATTTGCTTTTCGGAATTTTCTTGTGGTTTGCAGCCTAGAAGCTATACCTGTAACATGTTTCAAGTTCCGGGCTCATCTGGAATTGTGCAAACATTAATGTTGGTGTGCCGAGCCAAGCCATTTTATCTTGGGGTATTTAGGGCTGAAAATAAAAAAAAAATACTTTTTGGAGCTTTTCTGTGGTTTACAGCCTAGAAGCTTTACGTGTAGCATATTTTATGATTCTAGCTCATCTGGAAGTGTGCACACATTATTTAAAAAAAACTTTGGAATTTTCTTGTGGTTTATAGCCTAGAAGCTATACTTGTAGCATGTTTCAAGTTTCTGCCTCACGTTTCTGAGGGCTAAAAATTTAAAAGATTAGCATTTTGGAATTTTCTTGTGATTTACAGCCTAGAAGCTACACCTGTAGCATGTTTCAAGTTTCTTGCTCATCTGGAATTGGGTAAACATTAATGTCTATGAGCCAAAACGAGATTTTTTCTTTGGGTTTTTAGGGCTAAAAATTTAAAAGATTTGCTTTTCGGAAATTTCTTGTGGTTTACAGCCTAGAAGCTATACCTGTATCATGTTTCAAGTTCCTGGCTCATCTGGAATTGGGAAAACATTAATGTTGACGTGCCGAGCCAAGCCATTTTTTCTTGGGGTATTTTGGGCCGAAAATTACAAAAAAAAACACTTTTTGGAGCTTTTCTGTGGTTTACAGCCTAGAAGCTATACGTGTAGCATATTTTATGTTTCTAGCTCATCTGGAAATGGGCAAACATTAATGTCTGTGATTCGAGCCGAGCTAAAAAAACTTTGGAATTTTCTTGTGGTTTAAAGCCTAGAAGCTATACCTGTAGCATGTTTCAAGTTTCTGGCTCACGTGAGTCGAGCCGAGCTAAAAAAAACTTTAGAATTTTCTAGTGGTTTATAGCCTAGAGGCTATACCTGTAGCATGTTTCAAGTTTCTGGTTCACGATTCAGAGGGGTAAAAATTTAAAAGATTAGCTTTTTGGAATTTTCTTGTGTTTTACAGCCAAGAAGCTATACCTGTAGCATGTTTCAAGTTTCTGGCTCATCTGGAATTGGGTAAACATTAATGTCTATGAGCCGAAACGAGCCATTTTCTTTGGGTTTTTAGGTCTAAAAATTTGAAAGGTTTGCCTTTCGGAATTTTCTTGTGGTTTACAGCCTAGAAGCTATACCTGTAACATGTTTCAAGTTCCTGGCTCATCTGGAATTGGGCAAACATTAATGTTGGTGTGCCGAGCCAAGCCATCTTTTCTTGGGGTATTTAGGGCTGAAAATAAAAAAAAAATACTTTTTGGAGCTTTTCTGTGGTTTACAGCCTAGAAGCGTTACGTGTAGCATATTTTATGTTTCTAGCTCATCTGGAAGTGGGCAAACATTAATGTCTGTGATTCGAGCCGAGCTAAAAAAAACGTTGGAATTTTCTTGTGGTTTATAGCCTAGAAGCTATACCTTTATCATGTCTCAAGATCTGGCTCACGTTTCTGAGGGCTAAAAATTTAAAAGATTTGCTTTTCGGAATTTTCTTGTGGTTTACAGCCTAGAAGCTATACCTGTAACATGTTTCAAGTTCCTGGCTCATCTGGAATTGGGCAAACATAAATGTTGGTGTGCCGAGCCAAGCCCTTTTTCGTGGGGTATATAGGGCTGAAAATTTAAAAAAATTACTTTTTGGAGTTTTTCTGTGGTTTACAGCCTAGAAGCTATACGTGTAGCATATTTTATGTTTCTAGCTCATCTGGAAATGGGCAAACATTAATGTCTGTGATTCGAGCCGAGCTAAAAAACTTTGGAATTTTCTTGTGGTTTAAAGCCTAGAAGCTATACCTGTAGCATGTTTCAAGTTTCTGGCTCACGTGAGTCGAGCCGAGCTAAAAAAAACTTTAGAATTTTCTAGTGGTTTATAGCCTAGAGGTTATACCTGTAGCATGTTTCAAGTTTCTGGTTCACGATTCAGAGGGCTAAAAATTTAAAAGATTAGCTTTTTGGAATTTTCTTGTGTTTTACAGCCTAGAAGCTATACCTGTAGCATGTTTCAAGTTTCTGGCTCATCTGGAATTGGGTAAACATTAATGTCTATGAGCCGAAACGAGCAATTTTCTTTGGGTTTTTAGGGCTAAAAATTTGAAAGGTTTGCTTTTCGGAATTTTCTTGTGGTTTACAGCCTAGAAGCTATACCTGTAACAT
Source organism: Ectobius pallidus (assembly GCA_964059195.1). Taxonomy (NCBI): domain Eukaryota; kingdom Metazoa; phylum Arthropoda; class Insecta; order Blattodea; family Ectobiidae; genus Ectobius; species Ectobius pallidus. The sequence goes on from CAXKWD010000009.1 coordinate 101,654,422, forward strand.
GTTTCAAGTTCCTGGCTCATCTGGAATTGGGCAAACATTAATGTTGGTGTGCCGAGCCAAGCCATTTTATCTTGGGGTATTTAGGGCTGAAAATTAAAAAAAAAATACTTTTTGGACCTTTTCTGTGGTTTACAGCATAGAAGCTATACGTGTAGCATATTTTATGTTTCTAACTCATCTGGAAGTGGGCAAACATTAATGTGTGTGATTCGAGCCGAGCTAAAAAAAGTTGGAATTTTCTTGTGGTTTATAGCCTAGAAGCTATACCTGTAGCATGTTTCAAGTTTCTGGCTCACGTTTCTGAGGGCTAAAAATTTAAAAGATTTGCTTTTCGGAATTTTCTTGTGGTTTGCAGCCTAGAAGCTATACCTGTAACATGTTTCAAGTTCCGGGCTCATCTGGAATTGTGCAAACATTAATGTTGGTGTGCCGAGCCAAGCCATTTTATCTTGGGGTATTTAGGGCTGAAAATAAAAAAAAAATACTTTTTGGAGCTTTTCTGTGGTTTACAGCCTAGAAGCTTTACGTGTAGCATATTTTATGATTCTAGCTCATCTGGAAGTGTGCACACATTATTGTCTGTGATTCGAGCCGAGCTAAAAAAAACTTTGGAATTTTCTTGTGGTTTATAGCCTAGAAGCTATACCTGTAGCATGTTTCAAGTTTCTGCCTCACGTTTCTGAGGGCTAAAAATTTAAAAGATTAGCATTTTGGAATTTTCTTGTGATTTACAGCCTAGAAGCTACACCTGTAGCATGTTTCAAGTTTCTTGCTCATCTGGAATTGGGTAAACATTAATGTCTATGAGCCAAAACGAGATTTTTTCTTTGGGTTTTTAGGGCTAAAAATTTAAAAGATTTGCTTTTCGGAAATTTCTTGTGGTTTACAGCCTAGAAGCTATACCTGTATCATGTTTCAAGTTCCTGGCTCATCTGGAATTGGGAAAACATTAATGTTGACGTGCCGAGCCAAGCCATTTTTTCTTGGGGTATTTTGGGCCGAAAATTACAAAAAAAAAACACTTTTTGGAGCTTTTCTGTGGTTTACAGCCTAGAAGCTATACGTGTAGCATATTTTATGTTTCTAGCTCATCTGGAAATGGGCAAACATTAATGTCTGTGATTCGAGCCGAGCTAAAAAAACTTTGGAATTTTCTTGTGGTTTAAAGCCTAGAAGCTATACCTGTAGCATGTTTCAAGTTTCTGGCTCACGTGAGTCGAGCCGAGCTAAAAAAAACTTTAGAATTTTCTAGTGGTTTATAGCCTAGAGGCTATACCTGTAGCATGTTTCAAGTTTCTGGTTCACGATTCAGAGGGCTAAAAATTTAAAAGATTAGCTTTTTGGAATTTTCTTGTGTTTTACAGCCAAGAAGCTATACCTGTAGCATGTTTCAAGTTTCTGGCTCATCTGGAATTGGGTAAACATTAATGTCTATGAGCCGAAACGAGCCATTTTCTTTGGGTTTTTAGGGCTAAAAATTTGAAAGGTTTGCCTTTCGGAATTTTCTTGTGGTTTACAGCCTAGAAGCTATACCTGTAACATGTTTCAAGTTCCTGGCTCATCTGGAATTGGGCAAACATTAATGTTGGTGTGCCGAGCCAAGCCATTTTTTCTTGGGGTATTTAGGGCTGAAAATAAAAAAAAATACTTTTTGGAGCCTTTCTGTGGTTTACAGCCTAGAAGCGTTACGTGTAGCATATTTTATGTTTCTAGCTCATCTGGAAGTGGGCAAACATTAATGTCTGTGATTCGAGCCGAGCTAAAAAAAACGTTGGAATTTTCTTGTGGTTTATAGCCTAGAAGCTATACCTTTATCATGTCTCAAGATCTGGCTCACGTTTCTGAGGGCTAAAAATTTAAAAGATTTGCTTTTCGGAATTTTCTTGTGGTTTACAGCCTAGAAGCTATACCTGTAACATGTTTCAAGTTCCTGGCTCATCTGGAATTGGGCAAACATTAATGTTGGTGTCCCGAGCCAAGCCCTTTTTCTTGGGGTATTTAGGGCTGAAAATTAAAAAAAAATTACTTTTTGGAGCTTTTCTGTGGTTTACAGCCTAGAAGCTATACGTGTAGCATATTTTATGTTTCTAGCTCATCTGGAAGTGGGCAAACATTAATGTCTGTGATTCGAGCCGAGCTAAAAAAACTTTGGAATTTTCTTGTGGTTTATAGCCTAGAAGCTATACCTGTAGCATGTTTCAGGTTTCTGGCTAACGAATCAGAGGGCTAAAAATTTAAAAGATTAGCTTTTTGGAATTTTCTTGTGTTTTACAGCCCAGAAGCTATACCTGTAGCATGTTTCAAGTTTCTGGCTCATCTGGAATTGGACAAACATAAATGTTGGTGTGCCGAGCCAAGCCCTTTTTCGTGGGGTATATAGGGCTGAAAATTTAAAAAAATTACTTTTTGGAGTTTTTCTGTGGTTTACAGCCTAGAAGCTATACGTGTAGCATATTTTATGTTTCTAGCTCATCTGGAAGTGGGCAAACATTAACGTCTGTGATTCGAGCCGAGCTAAAAAAAACTTTGGAATTTTCTTGTGGTTTACAGCCCAGAAACTATACCTGTAGCATGTTTCAAGTTTGTGGCTAACGATTCAGAGGGCTAAAAATTTAAAAGATTATCTTTTTGGAATTTTCTTATGATTTTCAGCCTAGAAGCTATACCTGTAGCATGTTTCAAGTTTCTGGCTCATCTGGAATTGGGGAAATATTAATGTCTATGAGCCGAAACGAGCCATTTTCTTTGGGTTTTTAGGGCTAAAAATTTGAAAGGTTTGCTTTTTGGAATTTTTTTGTGGTTTACAGCATAGATGCTATACCTGTAACATGTTTCAAGTTCCTGGCTCATCTGGAATTGGGCAAACATTAATGTTGGTGTGCCGAGCCAAGCCATTTTATCTTGGGGTATTTAGGGCTGAAAATTAAAAAAAAAATACTTTTTGGAGCTTTTCTGTGGTTTACAGCCTAGAAGCGTTACGTGTAGCATATTTTATGTTTCTAGCTCATCTGGAAGTGGGCAAACATTAATGTCTGTGATTCGAGCCGAGCTAAAAAAAACGTTGGAATTTTCTTGTGGTTTATAGCCTAGAAGCTATACCTTTAGCATGTCTCAAGTTTCTGGCTCACGTTTCTGAGGGCTAAAAGTTTAAAAGATATGCTTTTCGGAATTTTCTTGTGGTTTACAGCCTAGGAGCTATACCTGTAACATGTTTCAAGTTCCTGGCTCATCTGGAATTGGGCAAACATTAATGTTGGTGTGCCGAGCCAAGCCCTTTTTCTTGGGGTATTTAGGGCTGAAAATTTAAAAAAGAATACTTTTTGGAGCTTTTCTGTGGTTTACAGCCTAGAAGCTATACGTGTAGCATATTTTATGTTTCTAGCTCATCTGGAAGTGGGCAAACATTAATGTCTGTGATTCGAGCCGAGCTAAAAAAACTTTGGAATTTTCTTGTGGTTTAAAGCCTAGAAGCTATACCTGTAGCATGTTTCAAGTTTCTGGCTCACGTGAGTCGAGCCGAGCTAAAAAAAACTTTAGAATTTTCTAGTGGTTTATAGCCTAGAGGTTATACCTGTAGCATGTTTCAAGTTTGTGGTTCACGATTCAGAGGGCTAAAAATTTAAAAGATTAGCTTTTTGGATTTTTCTTGTGTTTTACAGCTTAGAAGCTATACCTGTAGCATGTTTCAAGTTTCTGGCTCATCTGGAATTGGGTAAACATTAATGTCTATAAGCCGAAACGAGCCATTTTCTTTGGGTTTTTAGGGCTAAAAATTTGAAAGGTTTGCTTTTCGGAATTTTCTTGTGGTTTACAGCCTAGAAGCTATACCTGTAATATGTTTCAAGTTCCTGGCTCATCTGGAATTGGGCAAACATTAATGTTGGTGTGCCGAGCCAAGCCATTTTTTCTTGGGGTATTTAGAGCTGAAAATAAAAAAAATACTTTTTGGAGCTTTTCTGTGGTTTACAGCCTAGAAGCTATACGTGTAGCATATTTTATGTTTCTAACTCATCTGGAAGTGGGCAAACATTAATGTGTGTGATTCGAGCCGAGCTAAAAAAAGTTGGAATTTTCTTGTGGTTTATAGCCTAGAAGCTATACCTGTAGCATGTTTCAAGTTTCTGGCTCACGTTTCTGAGGGCTAAAAATTTAAAAGATTTGCTTTTCGGAATTTTCTTGTGGTTTGCAGCCTAGAAGCTATACCTGTAACATGTTTCAAGTTCCGGGCTCATCTGGAATTGTGCAAACATTAATGTTGGTGTGCCGAGCCAAGCCATTTTATCTTGGGGTATTTAGGGCTGAAAATAAAAAAAAAATACTTTTTGGAGCTTTTCTGTGGTTTACAGCCTAGAAGCTTTACGTGTAGCATATTTTATGATTCTAGCTCATCTGGAAGTGTGCACACATTATTGTCTGTGATTCGAGCCGAGCTAAAAAAAACTTTGGAATTTTCTTGTGGTTTATAGCCTAGAAGCTATACCTGTAGCATGTTTCAAGTTTCTGCCTCACGTTTCTGAGGGCTAAAAATTTAAAAGATTAGCATTTTGGAATTTTCTTGTGATTTACAGCCTAGAAGCTACACCTGTAGCATGTTTCAAGTTTCTTGCACATCTGGAATTGGGTAAACATTAATGTCTATGAGCCAAAACGAGATTTTTTCTTTGGGTTTTTAGGGCTAAAAATTTAAAAGATTTGCTTTTCGGAAATTTCTTGTGGTTTACAGCCTAGAAGCTATACCTGTATCATGTTTCAAGTTCCTGGCTCATCTGGAATTGGGAAAACATTAATGTTGACGTGCCGAGCCAAGCCATTTTTTCTTGGGGTATTTTGGGCCGAAAATTACAAAAAAAAACACTTTTTGGAGCTTTTCTGTGGTTTACAGCCTAGAAGCTATACGTGTAGCATATTTTATGTTTCTAGCTCATCTGGAAATGGGCAAACATTAATGTCTGTGATTCGAGCCGAGCTAAAAAACTTTGGAATTTTCTTGTGGTTTAAAGCCTAGAAGCTATACCTGTAGCATGTTTCAAGTTTCTGGCTCACGTGAGTCGAGCCGAGCTAAAAAAAACTTTAGAATTTTCTAGTGGTTTATAGCCTAGAGGCTATACCTGTAGCATGTTTCAAGTTTCTGGTTCACGATTCAGAGGGCTAAAAATTTAAAAGATTAGCTTTTTGGAATTTTCTTGTGTTTTACAGCCAAGAAGCTATACCTGTAGCATGTTTCAAGTTTCTGGCTCATCTGGAATTGGGTAAACATTAATGTCTATGAGCAGAAACGAGCCATTTTCTTTGGGTTTTTAGGGCTAAAAATTTGAAAGGTTTGCCTTTCGGAATTTTCTTGTGGTTTACAGCCTAGAAGCTATACCTGTAACATGTTTCAAGTTCCTGGCTCATCTGGAATTGGGCAAACATTAATGTTGGTGTGCCGAGCCAAGCCATCTTTTCTTGGGGTATTTAGGGCTGAAAATAAAAAAAAAATACTTTTTGGAGCTTTTCTGTGGTTTACAGCCTAGAAGCGTTACGTGTAGCATATTTTATGTTTCTAGCTCATCTGGAAGTGGGCAAACATTAATGTCTGTGATTCGAGCCGAGCTAAAAAAAACGTTGGAATTTTCTTGTGGTTTATAGCCTAGAAGCTATACCTTTATCATGTCTCAAGATCTGGCTCACGTTTCTGAGGGCTAAAAATTTAAAAGATTTGCTTTTCGGAATTTTCTTGTGGTTTACAGCCTAGAAGCTATACCTGTAACATGTTTCAAGTTCCTGGCTCATCTGGAATTGGGCAAACATAAATGTTGGTGTGCCGAGCCAAGCCCTTTTTCGTGGGGTATATAGGGCTGAAAATTTAAAAAAATTACTTTTTGGAGTTTTTCTGTGGTTTACAGCCTAGAAGCTATACGTGTAGCATATTTTATGTTTCTAGCTCATCTGGAAATGGGCAAACATTAATGTCTGTGATTCGAGCCGAGCTAAAAAACTTTGGAATTTTCTTGTGGTTTAAAGCCTAGAAGCTATACCTGTAGCATGTTTCAAGTTTCTGGCTCACGTGAGTCGAGCCGAGCTAAAAAAAACTTTAGAATTTTCTAGTGGTTTATAGCCTAGAGGTTATACCTGTAGCATGTTTCAAGTTTCTGGTTCACGATTCAGAGGGCTAAAAATTTAAAAGATTAGCTTTTTGGAATTTTCTTGTGTTTTACAGCCTAGAAGCTATACCTGTAGCATGTTTCAAGTTTCTGGCTCATCTGGAATTGGGTAAACATTAATGTCTATGAGCCGAAACGAGCAATTTTCTTTGGGTTTTTAGGGCTAAAAATTTGAAAGGTTTGCTTTTCGGAATTTTCTTGTGGTTTACAGCCTAGAAGCTATACCTGTAACATGTTTCAAGTTCCTGGCTCATCTGGAATTGGGCAAACATTAATGTTGGTGTGCCGAGCCAAGCCATTTTATCTTGGGGTATTTAGGGCTGAAAATTAAAAAAAAATACTTTTTGGACCTTTTCTGTGGTTTACAGCATAGAAGCTATACGTGTAGCATATTTTATGTTTCTAACTCATCTGGAAGTGGGCAAACATTAATGTGTGTGATTCGAGCCGAGCTAAAAAAAGTTGGAATTTTCTTGTGGTTTATAGCCTAGAAGCTATACCTGTAGCATGTTTCAAGTTTCTGGCTCACGTTTCTGAGGGCTAAAAATTTAAAAGATTTGCTTTTCGGAATTTTCTTGTGGTTTGCAGCCTAGAAGCTATACCTGTAACATGTTTCAAGTTCCGGGCTCATCTGGAATTGTGCAAACATTAATGTTGGTGTGCCGAGCCAAGCCATTTTATCTTGGGGTATTTAGGGCTGAAAATAAAAAAAAAATACTTTTTGGAGCTTTTCTGTGGTTTACAGCCTAGAAGCTTTACGTGTAGCATATTTTATGATTCTAGCTCATCTGGAAGTGTGCACACATTATTGTCTGTGATTCGAGCCGAGCTAAAAAAAACTTTGGAATTTTCTTGTGGTTTATAGCCTAGAAGCTATACCTGTAGCATGTTTCAAGTTTCTGCCTCACGTTTCTGAGGGCTAAAAATTTAAAAGATTAGCATTTTGGAATTTTCTTGTGATTTACAGCCTAGAAGCTACACCTGTAGCATGTTTCAAGTTTCTTGCTCATCTGGAATTGGGTAAACATTAATGTCTATGAGCCAAAACGAGATTTTTTCTTTGGGTTTTTAGGGCTAAAAATTTAAAAGATTTGCTTTTCGGAAATTTCTTGTGGTTTACAGCCTAGAAGCTATACCTGTATCATGTTTCAAGTTCCTGGCTCATCTGGAATTGGGAAAACATTAATGTTGACGTGCCGAGCCAAGCCATTTTTTCTTGGGGTATTTTGGGCCGAAAATTACAAAAAAAAAACACTTTTTGGAGCTTTTCTGTGGTTTACAGCCTAGAAGCTATACGTGTAGCATATTTTATGTTTCTAGCTCATCTGGAAATGGGCAAACATTAATGTCTGTGATTCGAGCCGAGCTAAAAAAACTTTGGAATTTTCTTGTGGTTTAAAGCCTAGAAGCTATACCTGTAGCATGTTTCAAGTTTCTGGCTCACGTGAGTCGAGCCGAGCTAAAAAAAACTTTAGAATTTTCTAGTGGTTTATAGCCTAGAGGCTATACCTGTAGCATGTTTCAAGTTTCTGGTTCACGATTCAGAGGGCTAAAAATTTAAAAGATTAGCTTTTTGGAATTTTCTTGTGTTTTACAGCCAAGAAGCTATACCTGTAGCATGTTTCAAGTTTCTGGCTCATCTGGAATTGGGTAAACATTAATGTCTATGAGCCGAAACGAGCCATTTTCTTTGGGTTTTTAGGGCTAAAAATTTGAAAGGTTTGCCTTTCGGAATTTTCTTGTGGTTTACAGCCTAGAAGCTATACCTGTAACATGTTTCAAGTTCCTGGCTCATCTGGAATTGGGCAAACATTAATGTTGGTGTGCCGAGCCAAGCCATTTTTTCTTGGGGTATTTAGGGCTGAAAATAAAAAAAAATACTTTTTTGAGCCTTTCTGTGGTTTACAGCCTAGAAGCGTTACGTGTAGCATATTTTATGTTTCTAGCTCATCTGGAAGTGGGCAAACATTAATGTCTGTGATTCGAGCCGAGCTAAAAAAAACGTTGGAATTTTCTTGTGGTTTATAGCCTAGAAGCTATACCTTTATCATGTCTCAAGATCTGGCTCACGTTTCTGAGGGCTAAAAATTTAAAAGATTTGCTTTTCGGAATTTTCTTGTGGTTTACAGCCTAGAAGCTATACCTGTAACATGTTTCAAGTTCCTGGCTCATCTGGAATTGGGCAAACATTAATGTTGGTGTCCCGAGCCAAGCCCTTTTTCTTGGGGTATTTAGGGCTGAAAATTAAAAAAAAATTACTTTTTGGAGCTTTTCTGTGGTTTACAGCCTAGAAGCTATACGTGTAGCATATTTTATGTTTCTAGCTCATCTGGAAGTGGGCAAACATTAATGTCTGTGATTCGAGCCGAGCTAAAAAAACTTTGGAATTTTCTTGTGGTTTATAGCCTAGAAGCTATACCTGTAGCATGTTTCAGGTTTCTGGCTAACGAATCAGAGGGCTAAAAATTTAAAAGATTAGCTTTTTGGAATTTTCTTGTGTTTTACAGCCCAGAAGCTATACCTGTAGCATGTTTCAAGTTTCTGGCTCATCTGGAATTGGAAAAACATAAATGTTGGTGTGCCGAGCCAAGCCCTTTTTCGTGGGGTATATAGGGCTGAAAATTTAAAAAAATTACTTTTTGGAGTTTTTCTGTGGTTTACAGCCTAGAAGCTATACGTGTAGCATATTTTATGTTTCTAGCTCATCTGGAAATGGGCAAACATTAATGTCTGTGATTCGAGCCGAGCTAAAAAACTTTGGAATTTTCTTGTGGTTTAAAGCCTAGAAGCTATACCTGTAGCATGTTTCAAGTTTCTGGCTCACGTGAGTCGAGCCGAGCTAAAAAAAACTTTAGAATTTTCTAGTGGTTTATAGCCTAGAGGTTATACCTGTAGCATGTTTCAAGTTTCTGGTTCACGATTCAGAGGGCTAAAAATTTAAAAGATTAGCTTTTTGGAATTTTCTTGTGTTTTACAGCCTAGAAGCTATACCTGTAGCATGTTTCAAGTTTCTGGCTCATCTGGAATTGGGTAAACATTAATGTCTATGAGCCGAAACGAGCAATTTTCTTTGGGTTTTTAGGGCTAAAAATTTGAAAGGTTTGCTTTTCGGAATTTTCTTGTGGTTTACAGCCTAGAAGCTATACCTGTAACATGTTTCAAGTTCCTGGCTCATCTGGAATTGGGCAAACATTAATGTTGGTGTGCCGAGCCAAGCCATTTTTTCTTGGGGTATTTAGGGTTGAAAATAAAAAAAAATACTTTTTGGAGCTTTTTTGTGGTTTACAGCCTAGAAGCTATACGTGTAGCATATTTTATGTTTCTAGCTCATCTGGAAGTGGGCAAACATTAATGTCTGTGATTCGAGCCGAGCTAAAAAAACGTTGGACTTTTCTTGTGGTTTATAGCCTAGAAGCTATACCTGTAGCATGTTTCAAGTTTCTGCCTCATGTTTCTGAGGGCTAAAAATTTAAAAGATTAGCTTTTTGGAATTTTCTTGTGATTTACAGCCTAGAAGCTATACCTGTAGCATGTTTCAAGTTTCTGGCTCATCTGGAATTGGGCAAACATTAATGTCTATGAGCCAAAACGAGATTTTTTCTTTGGGTTTTTAGGGCTAAAAATTTAAAAGATTTGCTTTTCGGAATTTTCTTGTGGTTTACAGCCTAGAAGCTATACCTGTAACATGTTTCAAGTTCCTGGCTCATCTGGAATTGGGAAAACATTAATGTTGGTGTGCCGAGCCAAGCCATTTTTTCTTGGGGTATTTTGGGCCGAAAATTACAAAAAAAATACTTTTTGGAGCTTTTCTGTGGTTTACAGCCTAGAAGCTATACGTGTAGCATATTTTATGTTTCTAGCTCATCTGGAAGTGGGCAAACATTAATGTCTGTGATTCGAGCCGAGCTTAAAAAACTTTGGAATTTTCTTCTGGTTTATAGCCTAGAAGCTTTACCTGTAGCATGTTTCAAGTTTCTGGCTCACGTTTCTGAGGGCTAAAAATTTAAAAGATTAGCTTTTTGGAATTTTCTTGTGATTTACAGCCTAGAAGCTATACCTGTAGCATGTTTCAAGTTTCTGGCTCATCTGGAATTGGGCAAACATTAATGTCTATGAGCCGAAACGAGCCTTTTTCTTTGGGTCTTTAGGGCTAAAAATTTAAAAGATTTGCTTTTCGGAATTTTCTTGTGTTTTACAGCCTAGAAGCTATACCTGTAGCATGTTTCAGGTTTCTGGCTCATCTGGAATTGGGTAAATATTAATGTCTATGAGCCGAAACGAGCCATTTTCTGTGGGTTTTTAGGGCTAAAAATTTGAAAGGTTTGCTTTTCGGAATTTTCTTGTGGTTTACAGACTAGAAGCTATACCTGTAACATGTTTCAAGTTCCGGGCTCATCTGGAATTGGGAAAACATTAATGTTGGTGTGCCGAGCCAAGCGATTTTTTCTAGGGGTATTTAGGGCCGAAAATTACAAAAAAATTCTTTTTGGAGCTTTTCTGTGGTTTACAGCCTAGCAGCTATACGTGTAGCATATTTTATGTTTCTAGCTCATCTGGAAGTGGGCAAACATTAATGTCTGTGATTCGAGCCGAGCTAAAAAAAACTTTGGAATTTTCTTGTGGTTTACAGCCCAGAAACTATACCTGTAGCATGTTTCAAGTTTGTGGCTAACGATTCAGAGGGCTAAAAATTTAAAAGATTATCTTTTTGGAATTTTCTTATGATTTACAGCCTAGAAGCTATACCTGTAGCATGTTTCAAGTTTCTGGCTCATCTGGAATTCTGGAAATATTAATGTCTATGAGCCGAAACGAGCCATTTTCTTTGGGTTTTTAGGGCTAAAAATTTAAAAGATTTGCTTTTCGGAATTTTCTTGTGGTTTACAGCCTAGAAGCTATACCTGTAACATGTTTCAAGTTCCTGGCTCATCTGGAATTGGGAAAACATTAATGTTGGTGTGCCGAGCCAAGCCATTTTTTCTTGGGGTATTTTGGGCCGAAAATTACAAAAAAATACTTTTTGGAGCTTTTCTGTGGTTTACAGCCTAGAAGCTATACGTGTAGCATATTTTATGTTTCTAGCTCATATGGAAGTGGGCAAACATTAATGTCTGTGATTCGAGCCGAGCTTAAAAAACTTTGGAATTTTCTTCTGGTTTATAGCCTAGAAGCTTTACCTGTAGCATGTTTCAAGTTTCTGGCTCACGTTTCTGAGGGCTAAAAATTTAAAAGATTAGCTTTTTGGAATTTTCTTGTGATTTACAGCCTAGAAGCTATACCTGTAGCATGTTTCAAGTTTCTGGCTCATCTGGAATTGGGCAAACATTAATGTCTATGAGCCGAAACGAGCCTTTTTCTTTGGGTCTTTAGGGCTAAAAATTTAAAAGATTTGCTTTTCGGAATTTTCTTGTGTTTTACAGCCTAGAAGCTATACCTGTAGCATGTTTCAGGTTTCTGGCTCATCTGGAATTGGGTAAATATTAATGTCTATGAGCCGAAACGAGCCATTTTCTGTGGGTTTTTAGGGCTAAAAATTTGAAAGGTTTGCTTTTCGGAATTTTCTTGTGGTTTACAGACTAGAAGCTATACCTGTAACATGTTTCAAGTTCCGGGCTCATCTGGAATTGGGAAAACATTAATGTTGGTGTGCCGAGCCAAGCGATTTTTTCTAGGGGTATTTAGGGCCGAAAATTACAAAAAAATTCTTTTTGGAGCTTTTCTGTGGTTTACAGCCTAGCAGCTATACGTGTAGCATATTTTATGTTTCTAGCTCATCTGGAAGTGGGCAAACATTAATGTCTGTGATTCGAGCCGAGCTAAAAAAAACTTTGGAATTTTCTTGTGGTTTACAGCCCAGAAACTATACCTGTAGCATGTTTCAAGTTTGTGGCTAACGATTCAGAGGGCTAAAAATTTAAAAGATTATCTTTTTGGAATTTTCTTATGATTTACAGCCTAGAAGCTATACCTGTAGCATGTTTCAAGTTTCTGGCTCATCTGGAATTGGGGAAATATTAATGTCTATGAGCCGAAACGAGCCATTTTCTTTGGGTTTTTAGGGCTAAAAATTTGAAAGGTTTGCTTTTTGGAATTTTCTTGTGGTTTACAGCATAGATGCTATACCTGTAACATGTTTCAAGTTCCTGGCTCATCTGGAATTGGGCAAACATTAATGTTGGTGTGCCCAGCCAAGCCATTTTATCTTGGGGTATTTAGGGCTGAAAATTAAAAAAAAAAATACTCTTTGGAGCTTTTCTGTGGTTTACAGCCTAGAAGCGTTACGTGTAGCATATTTTATGTTTCTAGCTCATCTGGAAGTGGGCAAACATTAATGTCTGTGATTCGAGCCGAGCTAAAAAAAACGTTGGAATTTTCTTGTGGTTTATAGCCTAGAAGCTATACCTTTAGCATGTCTCAAGTTTCTGGCTCACGTTTCTGAGGGCTAAAAGTTTAAAATATATGCTTTTCGGAATTTTCTTGTGGTTTACAGCCTAGAAGCTATACCTGTAACATGTTTCAAGTTCCTGGCTCATCTGGAATTGGGCAAACATTAATGTTGGTGTGCCGAGCCAAGCCTTTTTTCTTGGGGTATTTAGGGCTGAAAATTTAAAAAAGAATACTTTTTGGAGTTTTTCTGTGGTTTACAGCCTAGAAGCTATACGTGTAGCATATTTTATGTTTCTAGCTCATCTGGAAGTGGGCAAACATTAATGTCTTTGATTCGAGCCGAGCTAAAAAAACTTTGGAATTTTCTTGTGGTTTATAGCCTAGAAGCTATACCTGTAGCATGTTTCAGGTTTCTGGATAACGAATCAGAGGGCTAAAAATTTAAAAGATTAGCTTTTTGGAATTTTCTTGTGTTTTACAGCCCAGAAGCTATACCTGTAGCATGTTTCAAGTTTCTGGCTCATCTGGAATTGGACAAACATAAATGTTGGTGTGCCGAGCCAAGCCCTTTTTCGTGAGGTATATAGGGCTGAAAATTTAAAAAAATTACGTTTTGGAGATTTTCTGTGGTTTACAGCCTAGAAGCTATACGTGTAGCATATTTTATGTTTCTAGCTCATCTGGAAATGGGCAAACATTATTGTCTGTGATTCGAGCCGAGCTAAAAAAAACTTTGGAATTTTCTTGTGGTTTATAGCCTAGAAGCTATACCTGCAGCATGTTTCAAGTTTCTGCCTCACGTTTCTGAGGGCTAAAAATTTAAAAGATTAGCTTTTTGGAATTTTCTTGTGATTTACAGCCTAGAAGCTATACCTGTAACATGTTTCAAGTTCCTGGCTCATCTGGAATTGGGCAAACATTAATGTCTATGAGCCAAAACGAGATTTTTTCTTTGGGTTTTTAGGGCTAAAAATTTAAAAGATTTGCTTTTCGGAATTTTCTTGTTGTTTACAGCCTAGAAGCTATACCTGTAACATGTTTCAAGTTCCTGGCTCATCTGGAATTGGGAAAACATTAATGTTGGCGTGCCGAGCCAAGCCATTTTTTCTTGGGGTATTTTGGGCCGAAAATTACAAAAAAAATACTTTTTGGAGTTTTTCTGTGGTTTACAGCCTAGAAGCTATACGTGTAGCATATTTTATGTTTCTAGCTCATCTGGAAGTGGGCAAACATTAATGTCTGTGATTCGAGCCGAGCTTAAAAAACTTTGGAATTTTCATGTGGTTTATATCCTAGAAGCTATACCTGTAGCATGTTTCAGGTTTCTGGCTAACGAATCAGAGGGCTAAAAATTTAAAAGATTAGCTTTTTGGAATTTTCTTGTGTTTTACAGCCCAGTAGCTATACCTGTAGCATGTTTCAAGTTTCTGGCTCATCTGGAATTGGACAAACATAAATGTTGGTGTGCCGAGCCAAGCCCTTTTTCGTGAGGTATATAGGGCTGAAAATTTAAAAAAATTACGTTTTGGAGATTTTCTGTGGTTTACAGCCTAGAAGCTATACGTGTAGCATATTTTATGTTTCTAGCTCATCTGGAAATGGGCAAACATTAATGTCTGTGATTCGAGCCGAGCTAAAAAAACTTTGGAATTTTCTTGTGGTTTAAAGCCTAGAAGCTATACCTGTAGCATGTTTCAAGTTTCTGGTTCACGATTCAGAGGGCTAAAAAATTAAAAGATTAGCTTTTTGGATTTTTCTTGTGTTTTACAGCTTAGAAGCTATACCTGTAGCATGTTTCAAGTTTCTGGCTCATCTGGAATTGGGTAAACATTAATGTCTATAAGCCGAAACGAGCCATTTTCTTTGGGTTTTTAGGGCTAAAAATTTGAAAGGTTTGCTTTTCGGAATTTTCTTGTGGTTTACAGCCTAGAAGCTATACCTGTAATATGTTTCAAGTTCCTGGCTCATCTGGAATTGGGCAAACATTAATGTTGGTGTGCCGAGCCAAGCCATTTTTTCTTGGGGTATTTAGAGCTGAAAATAAAAAAAAATACTTTTTGGAGCTTTTCTGTGGTTTACAGCCTAGAAGCTATACGTGTAGCATATTTTATGTTTCTAACTCATCTGGAAGTGGGCAAACATTAATGTCTTTGATTCGAGCCGAGCTAAAAAAAAGTTGGAATTTTCTTGTGGTTTATAGCCTAGAAGCTATACCTGTAGCATGTTTCAAGTTTCTGGCTCACGTTTCTGAGGGCTAAAAATTTAAAAGATTTGCTTTTCGGAATTTTCTTGTGCTTTGCAGCCTAGAAGCTATACCTGTAACATGTTTCAAGTTCCGGGCTCATCTGGAATTGGGCAAACATTAATGTTGGTGTGCCGAGCCAAGCCATTTTATCTTGGGGTATTTAGGGCTGAAAATAAAAAAAAAATACTTTTTGGAGCTTTTCTGTGGTTTACAGCCTAGAAGCTTTACGTGTAGCATATTTTATGATTCTAGCTCATCTGGAAGTGTGCACACATTATTGTCTGTGATTCGAGCCGAGCTAAAAAAAACTTTGGAATTTTCTTGTGGTTTATAGCCTAGAAGCTATACCTGTAGCATGTTTCAAGTTTCTGGCTCACGTTTCTGAGGGCTAAAAATTTAAAAGATTTGCTTTTCGGAAATTTCTTGTGGTTTACAGCCTAGAAGCTATACCTGTATCATGTTTCAAGTTCCTGGCTCATCTGGAATTGGGAAAACATTAATGTTGACGTGCCGAGCCAAGCCATTCTTTCTTGGGGTATTTTTGGCCGAAAATTACAAAAAAAACACTTTTTGGAGCTTTTCTGTGGTTTACAGCCTAGAAGCTATACGTGTAGCATATTTTATGTTTCTAGCTCATCTGGAAATGGGCAAACATTAATGTCTGTGATTCGAGCCGAGCTAAAAAAACTTTGGAATTTTCTTGTGGTTTAAAGCCTAGAAGCTATACCTGTAGCATGTTTCAAGTTTCTGGCTCACGTGAGTCGAGCCGAGCTAAAAAAAACTTTAGAATTTTCTAGTGGTTTATAGCCTAGAGGCTATACCTGTAGCATGTTTCAAGTTTCTGGTTCACGATTCAGAGGGCTAAAAATTTAAAAGATTAGCTTTTTGGAATTTTCTTGTGTTTTACAGCCAAGAAGCTATACCTGTAGCATGTTTCAAGTTTCTGGCTCATCTGGAATTGGGTAAACATTAATGTCTATGAGCCGAAACGAGCCATTTTCTTTGGGTTTTTAGGGCTAAAAATTTGAAAGGTTTGCCTTTCGGAATTTTCTTGTGGTTTACAGCCTAGAAGCTATACCTGTAACATGTTTCAAGTTCCTGGCTCATCTGGAATTGGGCAAACATTAATGTTGGTGTGCCGAGCCAAGCCATCTTTTCTTGGGGTATTTAGGGCTGAAAATAAAAAAAATACTTTTTGGAGCTTTTCTGTGGTTTACAGCCTAGAAGCGTTACGTGTAGCATATTTTATGTTTCTAGCTCATCTGGAAGTGGGCAAACATTAATGTCTGTGATTCGAGCCGAGCTAAAAAAAACGTTGGAATTTTCTTGTGGTTTATAGCCTAGAAGCTATACCTTTATCATGTCTCAAGATCTGGCTCACGTTTCTGAGGGCTAAAAATTTAAAAGATTTGCTTTTCGGAATTTTCTTGTGGTTTACAGCCTAGAAGCTATACCTGTAACATGTTTCAAGTTCCTGGCTCATCTGGAATTGGGCAAACATAAATGTTGGTGTGCCGAGCCAAGCCCTTTTTCGTGGGGTATATAGGGCTGAAAATTTAAAAAAATTACTATTTTGAGTTTTTCTGTGGTTTACAGCCTAGAAGCTATACGTGTAGCATATTTTATGTTTCTAGCTCATCTGGAAATGGGCAAACATTAATGTCTGTGATTCGAGCCGAGCTAGAAAACTTTGGAATTTTCTTGTGGTTTAAAGCCTAGAAGCTATACCTGTAGCATGTTTCAAGTTTCTGGCTCACGTGAGTCGAGCCGAGCTAAAAAAAACTTTAGAATTTTCTAGTGGTTTATAGCCTAGAGGTTATACCTGTAGCATGTTTCAAGTTTCTGGTTCACGATTCAGAGGGCTAAAAATTTAAAAGATTAGCTTTTTGGAATTTTCTTGTGTTTTACAGCCTAGAAGCTATACCTGTAGCATGTTTCAAGTTTCTGGCTCATCTCGAATTGGGTAAACATTAATGTCTATGAGCCGAAACGAGCAATTTTCTTTGGGTTTTTAGGGCTAAAAATTTGAAAGGTTTGCTTTTCGGAATTTTCTTGTGGTTTACAGCCTAGAAGCTATACCTGTAACATGTTTCAAGTTCCTGGCTCATCTGGAATTGGGCAAACATTAATGTTGGTGTGCCGAGCCAAGCCATTTTTTCTTGGGGTATTTAGGGCTGAAAATAAAAAAAAATACTTTTTGGAGCTTTTTTGTGGTTTACAGCCTAGAAGCTATACGTGTAGCATATTTTATGTTTCTAGCTCATCTGGAAGTGGGCAAACATTAATGTCTGTGATTCGAGCCGAGCTAAAAAAACGTTGGAATTTTCTTGTGGTTTATAGCCTAGAAGCTATACCTGTAGCATGTTTCAAGTTTCTGGCTCACGTTTCTGAGGGCTAAAAATTTAAAAGATTTGCTTTTCGGAATTTTCTTCTGGTTTGCAGCCTAGAAGTTATACCTGTAACGTGTTTCAAGTTCCGGGCTCATCTGGAATTGGGCAAACATTAATGTTGGTGTGCCGAGCCAAGCCATTTTATCTTGGGGTATTTAGGGCTGAAAATTAAAAAAAAAATACTTTTTGGACCTTTTCTGTGGTTTACAGCATAGAAGCTTTACGTGTAGCATATTTTATGATTCTAGCTCATCTGGAAGTGGGCAAACATTATTGTCTGTGATTCGAGCCGAGCTAAAAAAAACTTTGGAATTTTCTTGTGGTTTATAGCCTAGAAGCTATACCTGTAGCATGTTTCAAGTTTCTGCCTCACGTTTCTGAGGGCTAAAAATTTAAAAGATTAGCTTTTTGGAATTTTCTTGTGATTTACAGCCTAGAAGCTATACCTGTAGCATGTTTCAAGTTTCTGGCTCATCCGGAATTGGGCAAACATTAATGTCTATGAGCCAAAACGAGATTTTTTCTTTGGGTTTTTAGGGCTAAAAATTTAAAAGATTTGCTTTTCGGAATTTTCTTGTGGTTTACAGCCTAGAAGCTATACCTGTAACATGTTTCAAGTTCCTGGCTCATCTGGAATTGGGAAAACATTAATGTTGGTGTGCCGAGCCAAGCCATTTTTTCTTGGGGTATTTTGGGCCGAAAATTACAAAAAAATACTTTTTGGAGCTTTTCTGTGGTTTACAGCCTAGAAGCTATACGTGTAGCATATTTTATGTTTCTAGCTCATCTGGAAGTGGGCAAACATTAATGTCTGTGATTCGAGCCGAGCTTAAAAAACTTTGGAATTTTCTTCTGGTTTATAGCCTAGAAGCTTTACCTGTAGCATGTTTCAAGTTTCTGGCTCACGTTTCTGAGGGCTAAAAATTTAAAAGATTAGCTTTTTGGAATTTTCTTGTGATTTACAGCCTAGAAGCTATACCTGTAGCATGTTTCAAGTTTCTGGCTCATCTGGAATTGGGCAAACATTAATGTCTATGAGCCGAAACGAGCATTTTTCTTTGGGTCTTTAGGGCTAAAAATTTAAAAGATTTGCTTTTCGGAATTTTCTTGTGTTTTACAGCCTAGAAGCTATACCTGTAGCATGTTTCAGGTTTCTGGCTCATCTGGAATTGGGTAAATATTAATGTCTATGAGCCGAAACGAGCCATTTTCTGTGGGTTTTTAGGGCTAAAAATTTGAAAGGTTTGCTTTTCGGAATTTTCTTGTGGTTTACAGACTAGAAGCTATACCTGTAACATGTTTCAAGTTCCGGGCTCATCTGGAATTGGGAAAACATTAATGTTGGTGTGCCGAGCCAAGCGATTTTTTCTAGGGGTATTTAGGGCCGAAAATTACAAAAAAATTCTTTTTGGAGCTTTTCTGTGGTTTACAGCCTAGCAGCTATACGTGTACCATATTTTATGTTTCTAGCTCATCTGGAAGTGGGCAAACATTAATGTCTGTGATTCGAGCCGAGCTAAAAAAAACTTTGGAATTTTCTTGTGGTTTACAGCCCAGAAACTATACCTGTAGCATGTTTCAAGTTTGTGGCTAACGATTCAGAGGGCTAAAAATTTAAAAGATTATCTTTTTGGAATTTTCTTATGATTTACAGCCTAGAAGCTATACCTGTAGCATGTTTCAAGTTTCTGGCTCATCTGGAATTGGGGAAATATTAATGTCTATGAGCCGAAACGAGCCATTTTCTTTGGGTTTTTAGGGCTAAAAATTCGAAAGGTTTGCTTTTTGGAATTTTCTTGTGGTTTACAGCATAGATGCTATACCTGTAACATGTTTCAAGTTCCTGGCTCATCTGGAATTGGGCAAACATTAATGTTGGTGTGCCGAGCCAAGCCATTTTATCTTGGGGTATTTAGGGCCGAAAATTACAAAAAAATTCTTTTTGGAGCTTTTCTGTGGTTTACAGCCTAGCAGCTATACGTGTAGCATATTTTATGTTTCTAGCTCATCTGGAAGTGGGCAAACATTAACGTCTGTGATTCGAGCCGAGCTAAAAAAAACTTTGGAATTTTCTTGTGGTTTACAGCCCAGAAACTATACCTGTAGCATGTTTCAAGTTTGTGGCTAACGATTCAGAGGGCTAAAAATTTAAAAGATTATCTTTTTGGAATTTTCTTATGATTTACAGCCTAGAAGCTATACCTGTAGCATGTTTCAAGTTTCTGGCTCATCTGGAATTGGGGAAATATTAATGTCTATGAGCCGAAACGAGCCATTTTCTTTGGGTTTTTAGGGCTAAAAATTTGAAAGGTTTGCTTTTTGGAATTTTCTTGTGGTTTACAGCATAGATGCTATACCTGTAACATGTTTCAAGTTCCTGGCTCATCTGGAATTGGGCAAACATTAATGTTGGTGTGCCGAGCCAAGCCGTTTTATCTTGGGGTATTTAGGGCTGAAAATTAAAAAAAAAATACTTTTTGGAGCTTTTCTGTGGTTTACAGCCTAGAAGCGTTACGTGTAGCATATTTTATGTTTCTAGCTCATCTGGAAGTGGGCAAACATTAATGTCTGTGATTCGAGCCGAGCTAAAAAAAACGTTGGAATTTTCTTGTGGTTTATAGCCTAGAAGCTATACCTTTAGCATGTCTCAAGTTTCTGGCTCACGTTTCTGAGGGCTAAAAGTTTAAAAGATATGCTTTTCGGAATTTTCTTGTGGTTTACAGCCTAGGAGCTATACCTGTAACATGTTTCAAGTTCCTGGCTCATCTGGAATTGGGCAAACATTAATGTTGGTGTGCCGAGCCAAGCCCTTTTTCTTGGGGTATTTAGGGCTGAAAATTTAAAAAAGAATACTTTTTGGAGCTTTTCTGTGGTTTACAGCCTAGAAGCTATACGTGTAGCATATTTTATGTTTCTAGCTCATCTGGAAGTGGGCAAACATTAATGTCTGTGATTCGAGCCGAGCTAAAAAAACTTTGGAATTTTCTTGTGGTTTAAAGCCTAGAAGCTATACCTGTAGCATGTTTCAAGTTTCTGGCTCACGTGAGTCGAGCCGAGCTAAAAAAAACTTTAGAATTTTCTAGTGGTTTATAGCCTAGAGGTTATACCTGTAGCATGTTTCAAGTTTCTGGTTCACGATTCAGAGGGCTAAAAATATAAAAAATTAGCTTTTTGGATTTTTCTTGTGTTTTACAGCTTAGAAGCTATACCTGTAGCATGTTTCAAGTTTCTGGCTCATCTGGAATTGGGTTAACATTAATGTCTATAAGCCGAAACGAGCCATTTTCTTTGGGTTTTTAGGGCTAAAAATTTGAAAGGTTTGCTTTTCGGAATTTTCTTGTGGTTTACAGCCTAGAAGCTATACCTGTAATATGTTTCAAGTTCCTGGCTCATCTGGAATTGGGCAAACATTAATGTTTTTGTGCCGAGCCAAGCCATTTTTTCTTGGGGTATTTAGAGCTGAAAATAAAAAAAATACTTTTTGGAGCTTTTCTGTGGTTTACAGCCTAGAAGCTATACGTGTAGCATATTTTATGTTTCTAACTCATCTGGAAGTGGGCAAACATTAATGTGTGTGATTCGAGCCGAGCTAAAAAAAAGTTGGAATTTTCTTGTGGTTTATAGCCTAGAAGCTATACCTGTAGCATGTTTCAAGTTTCTGGCTCACGTTTCTGAGGGCTAAAAATTTAAAAGATTTGCTTTTCGGAATTTTCTTGTGGTTTGCAGCCTAGAAGCTATACCTGTAACATGTTTCAAGTTCCGGGCTCATCTGGAATTGTGCAAACATTAATGTTGGTGTGCCGAGCCAAGCCATTTTATCTTGGGGTATTTAGGGCTGAAAATAAAAAAAAAATACTTTTTGGAGCTTTTCTGTGGTTTACAGCCTAGAAGCTTTACGTGTAGCATATTTTATGATTCTAGCTCATCTGGAAGTGTGCACACATTATTGTCTGTGATTCGAGCCGAGCTAAAAAAAACTTTGGAATTTTCTTGTGGTTTATAGCCTAGAAGCTATACCTGTAGCATGTTTCAAGTTTCTGCCTCACGTTTCTGAGGGCTAAAAATTTAAAAGATTAGCATTTTGGAATTTTCTTGTGATTTACAGCCTAGAAGCTACACCTGTAGCATGTTTCAAGTTTCTTGCTCATCTGGAATTGGGTAAACATTAATGTCTATGAGCCAAAACGAGATTTTTTCTTTGGGTTTTTAGGGCTAAAAATTTAAAAGATTTGCTTTTCGGAAATTTCTTGTGGTTTACAGCCTAGAAGCTATACCTGTATCATGTTTCAAGTTCCTGGCTCATCTGGAATTGGGAAAACATTAATGTTGACGTGCCGAGCCAAGCCATTCTTTCTTGGGGTATTTTTGGCCGAAAATTACAAAAAAAAACACTTTTTGGAGCTTTTCTGTGGTTTACAGCCTAGAAGCTATACGTGTAGCATATTTTATGTTTCTAGCTCATCTGGAAATGGGCAAACATTAATGTCTGTGATTCGAGCCGAGCTAAAAAAACTTTGGAATTTTCTTGTGGTTTAAAGCCTAGAAGCTATACCTGTAGCATGTTTCAAGTTTCTGGCTCACGTGAGTCGAGCCGAGCTAAAAAAAACTTTAGAATTTTCTAGTGGTTTATAGCCTAGAGGCTATACCTGTAGCATGTTTCAAGTTTCTGGTTCACGATTCAGAGGGCTAAAAATTTAAAAGATTAGCTTTTTGGAATTTTCTTGTGTTTTACAGCCAAGAAGCTATACCTGTAGCATGTTTCAAGTTTCTGGCTCATCTGGAATTGGGTAAACATTAATGTCTATGAGCCGAAACGAGCCATTTTCTTTGGGTTTTTAGGGCTAAAAATTTGAAAGGTTTGCCTTTCGGAATTTTCTTGTGGTTTACAGCCTAGAAGCTATACCTGTAACATGTTTCAAGTTCCTGGCTCATCTGGAATTGGGCAAACATTAATGTTGGTGTGCCGAGCCAAGCCATCTTTTCTTGGGGTATTTAGGGCTGAAAATAAAAAAAATACTTTTTGGAGCTTTTCTGTGGTTTACAGCCTAGAAGCGTTACGTGTAGCATATTTTATGTTTCTAGCTCATCTGGAAGTGGGCAAACATTAATGTCTGTGATTCGAGCCGAGCTAAAAAAAACGTTGGAATTTTCTTGTGGTTTATAGCCTAGAAGCTATACCTTTATCATGTCTCAAGATCTGGCTCACGTTTCTGAGGGCTAAAAATTTAAAAGATTTGCTTTTCGGAATTTTCTTGTGGTTTACAGCCTAGAAGCTATACCTGTAACATGTTTCAAGTTCCTGGCTCATCTGGAATTGGGCAAACATAAATGTTGGTGTGCCGAGCCAAGCCCTTTTTCGTGGGGTATATAGGGCTGAAAATTTAAAAAAATTACTATTTTGAGTTTTTCTGTGGTTTACAGCCTAGAAGCTATACGTGTAGCATATTTTATGTTTCTAGCTCATCTGGAAATGGGCAAACATTAATGTCTGTGATTCGAGCCGAGCTAGAAAACTTTGGAATTTTCTTGTGGTTTAAAGCCTAGAAGCTATACCTGTAGCATGTTTCAAGTTTCTGGCTCACGTGAGTCGAGCCGAGCTAAAAAAAACTTTAGAATTTTCTAGTGGTTTATAGCCTAGAGGTTATACCTGTAGCATGTTTCAAGTTTCTGGTTCACGATTCAGAGGGCTAAAAATTTAAAAGATTAGCTTTTTGGAATTTTCTTGTGTTTTACAGCCTAGAAGCTATACCTGTAGCATGTTTCAAGTTTCTGGCTCATCTCGAATTGGGTAAACATTAATGTCTATGAGCCGAAACGAGCAATTTTCTTTGGGTTTTTAGGGCTAAAAATTTGAAAGGTTTGCTTTTCGGAATTTTCTTGTGGTTTACAGCCTAGAAGCTATACCTGTAACATGTTTCAAGTTCCTGGCTCATCTGGAATTGGGCAAACATTAATGTTGGTGTGCCGAGCCAAGCCATTTTTTCTTGGGGTATTTAGGGCTGAAAATAAAAAAAAATACTTTTTGGAGCTTTTTTGTGGTTTACAGCCTAGAAGCTATACGTGTAGCATATTTTATGTTTCTAGCTCATCTGGAAGTGGGCAAACATTAATGTCTGTGATTCGAGCCGAGCTAAAAAAACGTTGGAATTTTCTTGTGGTTTATAGCCTAGAAGCTATACCTGTAGCATGTTTCAAGTTTCTGGCTCACGTTTCTGAGGGCTAAAAATTTAAAAGATTTGCTTTTCGGAATTTTCTTCTGGTTTGCAGCCTAGAAGTTATACCTGTAACGTGTTTCAAGTTCCGGGCTCATCTGGAATTGGGCAAACATTAATGTTGGTGTGCCGAGCCAAGCCATTTTATCTTGGGGTATTTAGGGCTGAAAATTTAAAAAAATTACTATTTTGAGTTTTTCTGTGGTTTACAGCCTAGAAGCTATACGTGTAGCATATTTTATGTTTCTAGCTCATCTGGAAGTGGGCAAACATTAATGTCTGTGATTCGAGCCGAGCTTAAAAAACTTTGGAATTTTCTTGTGGTTTATAGCCTAGAAGCTTTACCTGTAGCATGTTTCAAGTTTCTGGCTCACGTTTCTGAGGGCTAAAAATTTAAAAGATTAGCTTTTTGGAATTTTCTTGTGATTTACAGCCTAGAAGCTATACCTGTAGCATGTTTCAAGTTTCTGGCTCATCTGGAATTGGGCAAACATTAATGTCTATGAGCCGAAACGAGCATTTTTCTTTGGGTCTTTAGGGCTAAAAATTTAAAAGATTTGCTTTTCGGAATTTTCTTGTGTTTTACAGCCTAGAAGCTATACCT
This sequence comes from Ectobius pallidus, assembly GCA_964059195.1. Lineage (NCBI taxonomy): Eukaryota > Metazoa > Arthropoda > Insecta > Blattodea > Ectobiidae > Ectobius > Ectobius pallidus. The sequence goes on from CAXKWD010000009.1 coordinate 101,678,403, forward strand.
GTAGCATGTTTCAGGTTTCTGGCTCATCTGGAATTGGGTAAATATTAATGTCTATGAGCCGAAACGAGCCATTTTCTGTGGGATTTTAGGGCTAAAAATTTGAAAGGTTTGCTTTTCGGAATTTTCTTGTGGTTTACAGACTAGAAGCTATACCTGTAACATGTTTCAAGTTCCGGGCTCATCTGGAATTGGGAAAACATTAATGTTGGTGTGCCGAGCCAAGCGATTTTTTCTAGGGGTATTTAGGGCCGAAAATTACAAAAAAATTCTTTTTGGAGCTTTTCTGTGGTTTACAGCCTAGCAGCTATACGTGTACCATATTTTATGTTTCTAGCTCATCTGGAAGTGGGCAAACATTAATGTCTGTGATTCGAGCCGAGCTAAAAAAAACTTTGGAATTTTCTTGTGGTTTACAGCCCAGAAACTATACCTGTAGCATGTTTCAAGTTTGTGGCTAACGATTCAGAGGGCTAAAAATTTAAAAGATTATCTTTTTGGAATTTTCTTATGATTTACAGCCTAGAAGCTATACCTGTAGCATGTTTCAAGTTTCTGGCTCATCTGGAATTGGGGAAATATTAATGTCTATGAGCCGAAACGAGCCATTTTCTTTGGGTTTTTAGGGCTAAAAATTCGAAAGGTTTGCTTTTTGGAATTTTCTTGTGGTTTACAGCATAGATGCTATACCTGTAACATGTTTCAAGTTCCTGGCTCATCTGGAATTGGGCAAACATTAATGTTGGTGTGCCGAGCCAAGCCATTTTATCTTGGGGTATTTAGGGCCGAAAATTACAAAAAAATTCTTTTTGGAGCTTTTCTGTGGTTTACAGCCTAGCAGCTATACGTGTAGCATATTTTATGTTTCTAGCTCATCTGGAAGTGGGCAAACATTAACGTCTGTGATTCGAGCCGAGCTAAAAAAAACTTTGGAATTTTCTTGTGGTTTACAGCCCAGAAACTATACCTGTAGCATGTTTCAAGTTTGTGGCTAACGATTCAGAGGGCTAAAAATTTAAAAGATTATCTTTTTGGAATTTTCTTATGATTTACAGCCTAGAAGCTATACCTGTAGCATGTTTCAAGTTTCTGGCTCATCTGGAATTGGGGAAATATTAATGTCTATGAGCCGAAACGAGCCATTTTCTTTGGGTTTTTAGGGCTAAAAATTTGAAAGGTTTGCTTTTTGGAATTTTCTTGTGGTTTACAGCATAGATGCTATACCTGTAACATGTTTCAAGTTCCTGGCTCATCTGGAATTGGGCAAACATTAATGTTGGTGTGCCGAGCCAAGCCATTTTATCTTGGGGTATTTAGGGCTGAAAATTAAAAAAAAAATACTTTTTGGAGCTTTTCTGTGGTTTACAGCCTAGAAGCGTTACGTGTAGCATATTTTATGTTTCTAGCTCATCTGGAAGTGGGCAAACATTAATGTCTGTGATTCGAGCCGAGCTAAAAAAAACGTTGGAATTTTCTTGTGGTTTATAGCCTAGAAGCTATACCTTTAGCATGTCTCAAGTTTCTGGCTCACGTTTCTGAGGGCTAAAAGTTTAAAAGATATGCTTTTCGGAATTTTCTTGTGGTTTACAGCCTAGGAGCTATACCTGTAACATGTTTCAAGTTCCTGGCTCATCTGGAATTGGGCAAACATTAATGTTGGTGTGCCGAGCCAAGCCCTATTTCTTGGGGTATTTAGGGCTGAAAATTTAAAAAAGAATACTTTTTGGAGCTTTTCTGTGGTTTACAGCCTAGAAGCTATACGTGTAGCATATTTTATGTTTCTAGCTCATCTGGAAGTGGGCAAACATTAATGTCTGTGATTCGAGCCGAGCTAAAAAAACTTTGGAATTTTCTTGTGGTTTAAAGCCTAGAAGCTATACCTGTAGCATGTTTCAAGTTTCTGGCTCACGTGAGTCGAGCCGAGCTAAAAAAAACTTTAGAATTTTCTAGTGGTTTATAGCCTAGAGGTTATACCTGTAGCATGTTTCAAGTTTCTTTGTTCACGATTCAGAGGGCTAAAAATATAAAAAATTAGCTTTTTGGATTTTTCTTGTGTTTTACAGCTTAGAAGCTATACCTGTAGCATGTTTCAAGTTTCTGGCTCATCTGGAATTGGGTTAACATTAATGTCTATAAGCCGAAACGAGCCATTTTCTTTGGGTTTTTAGGGCTAAAAATTTGAAAGGTTTGCTTTTCGGAATTTTCTTGTGGTTTACAGCCTAGAAGCTATACCTGTAATATGTTTCAAGTTCCTGGCTCATCTGGAATTGGGCAAACATTAATGTTTTTGTGCCGAGCCAAGCCATTTTTTCTTGGGGTATTTAGAGCTGAAAATAAAAAAAATACTTTTTGGAGCTTTTCTGTGGTTTACAGCCTAGAAGCTATACGTGTAGCATATTTTATGTTTCTAACTCATCTGGAAGTGGGCAAACATTAATGTGTGTGATTCGAGCCGAGCTAAAAAAAGTTGGAATTTTCTTGTGGTTTATAGCCTAGAAGCTATACCTGTAGCATGTTTCAAGTTTCTGGCTCACGTTTCTGAAGGCTAAAAATTTAAAAGATTTGCTTTTCGGAATTTTCTTGTGGTTTGCAGCCTAGAAGCTATACCTGTAACATGTTTCAAGTTCCGGGCTCACCTGGAATTGTGCAAACATTAATGTTGGTGTGCCGAGCCAAGCCATTTTATCTTGGGGTATTTAGGGCTGAAAATAAAAAAAAAATACTTTTTGGAGCTTTTCTGTGGTTTACAGCCTAGAAGCTTTACGTGTAGCATATTTTATGATTCTAGCTCATCTGGAAGTGTGCACACATTATTGTCTGTGATTCGAGCCGAGCTAAAAAAAACTTTGGAATTTTCTTGTGGTTTATAGCCTAGAAGCTATACCTGTAGCATGTTTCAAGTTTCTGCCTCACGTTTCTGAGGGCTAAAAATTTAAAAGATTAGCATTTTGGAATTTTCTTGTGATTTACAGCCTAGAAGCTACACCTGTAGCATGTTTCAAGTTTCTTGCTCATCTGGAATTGGGTAAACATTAATGTCTATGAGCCAAAACGAGATTTTTTCTTTGGGTTTTTAGGGCTAAAAATTTAAAAGATTTGCTTTTCGGAAATTTCTTGTGGTTTACAGCCTAGAAGCTATACCTGTATCATGTTTCAAGTTCCTGGCTCATCTGGAATTGGGAAAACATTAATGTTGACGTGCCGAGCCAAGCCATTTTTTCTTGGGGTATTTTGGGCCGAAAATTACAAAAAAAACACTTTTTGGAGCTTTTCTGTGGTTTACAGCCTAGAAGCTATACGTGTAGCATATTTTATGTTTCTAGCTCATCTGGAAATGGGCAAACATTAATGTCTGTGATTCGAGCCGAGCTAAAAAAACTTTGGAATTTTCTTGTGGTTTAAAGCCTAGAAGCTATACCTGTAGCATGTTTCAAGTTTCTGGCTCACGTGAGTCGAGCCGAGCTAAAAAAAACTTTAGAATTTTCTAGTGGTTTATAGCCTAGAGGCTATACCTGTAGCATGTTTCAAGTTTCTGGTTCACGATTCAGAGGGCTAAAAATTTAAAAGATTAGCTTTTTGGAATTTTCTTGTGTTTTACAGCCAAGAAGCTATACCTGTAGCATGTTTCAAGTTTCTGGCTCATCTGGAATTGGGTAAACATTAATATCTATGAGCCGAAACGAGCCATTTTCTTTGGGTTTTTAGGGCTAAAAATTTGAAAGGTTTGCCTTTCGGAATTTTCTTGTGGTTTACAGCCTAGAAGCTATACCTGTAACATGTTTCAAGTTCCTGGCTCATCTGGAATTGGGCAAACATTAATGTTGGTGTGCCGAGCCAAGCCATCTTTTCTTGGATATTTAGGGCTGAAAATAAAAAAAAATACTTTTTGGAGCTTTTCTGTGGTTTACAGCCTAGAAGCGTTACGTGTAGCATATTTTATGTTTCTAGCTCATCTGGAAGTGGGCAAACATTAATGTCTGTGATTCGAGCCGAGCTAAAAAAAACGTTTGAATTTTCTTGTGGTTTATAGCCTAGAAGCTATACCTTTATCATGTCTCAAGATCTGGCTCACGTTTCTGAGGGCTAAAAATTTAAAAGATTTGCTTTTCGGAATTTTCTTGTGGTTTACAGCCTAGAAGCTATACCTGTAACATGTTTCAAGTTCCTGGCTCATCTGGAATTGGGCAAACATAAATGTTGGTGTGCCGAGCCAAGCCCTTTTTCGTGGGGTATATAGGGCTGAAAATTTAAAAAAATTACTTTTTGGAGTTTTTCTGTGGTTTACAGCCTAGAAGCTATACGTGTAGCATATTTTATGGTTCTAGCTCATCTGGAAATGGGCAAACATTAATGTCTGTGATTCGAGCCGAGCTAAAAAACTTTGGAATTTTCTTGTGGTTTAAAGCCTAGAAGCTATACCTGTAGCATGTTTCAAGTTTCTGGCTCACGTGAGTCGAGCCGAGCTAAAAAAAACTTTAGAATTTTCTAGTGGTTTATAGCCTAGAGGTTATACCTGTAGCATGTTTCAAGTTTCTGGTTCACGATTCAGAGGGCTAAAAATTTAAAAGATTAGCTTTTTGGAATTTTCTTGTGTTTTACAGCCTAGAAGCTATACCTGTAGCATGTTTCAAGTTTCTGGCTCATCTGGAATTGGGTAAACATTAATGTCTATGAGCCGAAACGAGCAATTTTCTTTGGGTTTTTAGGGCTAAAAATTTGAAAGGTTTGCTTTTCGGAATTTTCTTGTGGTTTACAGCCTAGAAGCTATACCTGTAACATGTTTCAAGTTCCTGGCTCATCTGGAATTGGGCAAACATTAATGTTGGTGTGCCGAGCCAAGCCATTTTATCTTGGGGTATTTAGGGCTGAAAATTAAAAAAAAAAATACTTTTTGGACCTTTTCTGTGGTTTACAGCATAGAAGCTATACGTGTAGCATATTTTATGTTTCTAACTCATCTGGAAGTGGGCAAACATTAATGTGTGTGATTCGAGCCGAGCTAAAAAAAGTTGGAATTTTCTTGTGGTTTATAGCCTAGAAGCTATACCTGTAGCATGTTTCAAGTTTCTGGCTCACGTTTCTGAGGGCTAAAAAAAGATTTGCTTTTCGGAATTTTCTTGTGGTTTGCAGCTTAGAAGCTATACCTGTAACATGTTTCAAGTTCCGGGCTCATCTGGAATTGTGCAAACATTAATGTTGGTGTGCCGAGCCAAGCCATTTTATCTTGGGGTATTTAGGGCTGAAAATAAAAAAAAAATACTTTTTGGAGCTTTTCTGTGGTTTACAGCCTAGAAGCTTTACGTGTAGCATATTTTATGATTCTAGCTCATCTGGAAGTGTGCACACATTATTGTCTGTGATTCGAGCCGAGCTAAAAAAAACTTTGGAATTTTCTTGTGGTTTATAGCCTAGAAGCTATACCTGTAGCATGTTTGAAGTTTCTGCCTCACGTTTCTGAGGGCTAAAAATTTAAAAGATTAGCATTTTGGAATTTTCTTGTGATTTACAGCCTAGAAGCTACACCTGTAGCATGTTTCAAGTTTCTTGCTCATCTGGAATTGGGTAAACATTAATGTCTATGAGCCAAAACGAGATTTTTCTTTGGGTTTTTAGGGCTAAAAATTTAAAAGATTTGCTTTTCGGAAATTTCTTGTGGTTTACAGCCTAGAAGCTATACCTGTATCATGTTTCAAGTTCCTGGCTCATCTGGAATTGGGAAAACATTAATGTTGACGTGCCGAGCCAAGCCATTTTTTCTTGGGGTATTTTGGGCCGAAAATTACAAAAAAAAACACTTTTTGGAGCTTTTCTGTGGTTTACAGCCTAGAAGCTATACGTGTAGCATATTTTATGTTTCTAGCTCATCTGGAAATGGGCAAACATTAATGTCTGTGATTCGAGCCGAGCTAAAAAAACTTTGGAATTTTCTTGTGGTTTAAAGCCTAGAAGCTATACCTGTAGCATGTTTCAAGTTTCTGGCTCACGTGAGTCGAGCCGAGCTAAAAAAAACTTTAGAATTTTCTAGTGGTTTATAGCCTAGAGGCTATACCTGTAGCATGTTTCAAGTTTCTGGTTCACGATTCAGAGGGCTAAAAATTTAAAAGATTAGCTTTTTGGAATTTTCTTGTGTTTTACAGCCAAGAAGCTATACCTGTAGCATGTTTCAAGTTTCTGGCTCATCTGGAATTGGGTAAACATTAATGTCTATGAGCCGAAACGAGCCATTTTCTTTGGGTTTTTAGGGCTAAAAATTTGAAAGGTTTGCCTTTCGGAATTTTCTTGTGGTTTACAGCCTAGAAGCTATACCTGTAACATGTTTCAAGTTCCTGGCTCATCTGGAATTGGGCAAACATTAATGTTGGTGTGCCGAGCCAAGCCATCTTTTCTTGGGGTATTTAGGGCTGAAAATAAAAAAAAATACTTTTTGGAGCTTTTCTGTGGTTTACAGCCTAGAAGCGTTACGTGTAGCATATATTATGTTTCTAGCTCATCTGGAAATGGGCAAACATTAATGTCTGTGATTCGAGCCGAGCTAAAAAAAACGTTGGAATTTTCTTGTGGTTTATAGCCTAGAAGCTATACCTTTATCATGTCTCAAGATCTGGCTCACGTTTCTGAGGGCTAAAAATTTAAAAGATTTGCTTTTCGGAATTTTCTTGTGGTTTACAGCCTAGAAGCTATACCTGTAACATGTTTCAAGTTCCTGGCTCATCTGGAATTGGGCAAACATAAATGTTGGTGTGCCGAGCCAAGCCCTTTTTCGTGGGGTATATAGGGCTGAAAATTTAAAAAAATTACTTTTTGGAGTTTTTCTGTGGTTTACAGCCTAGAAGCTATACGTGTAGCATATTTTATGTTTCTAGCTCATCTGGAAATGGGCAAACATTAATGTCTGTGATTCGAGCCGAGCTAAAAAAACTTTGGAATTTTCTTGTGGTTTAAAGCCTAGAAGCTATACCTGTAGCATGTTTCAAGTTTCTGGCTCACGTGAGTCGAGCCGAGCTAAAAAAAACTTTAGAATTTTCTAGTGGTTTATAGTCTAGAGGTTATACCTGTAGCATGTTTCAAGTTTCTGGTTCACGATTCAGAGGGCTAAAAATTTAAAAGATTAACTTTTTGGAATTTTCTTGTGTTTTACAGCCTAGAAGCTATACCTGTAGCATGTTTCAAGTTTCTGGCTCATCTGGAATTGGGTAAACATTAATGTCTATGAGCCGAAACGAGCAATTTTCTTTGGGTTTTTAGGGCTAAAAATTTGAAAGGTTTGCTTTTCGGAATTTTCTTGTGGTTTACAGCCTAGAAGCTATACCTGTAACATGTTTCAAGTTCCTGGCTCATCTGGAATTGGGCAAACATTAATGTTGGTGTGCCGAGCCAAGCCATTTTATCTTGGGGTATTTAGGGCTGAAAATTAAAAAAAAAATACTTTTTGGACCTTTTCTGTGGTTTACAGCATAGAAGCTTTACGTGTAGCATATTTTATGATTCTAGCTCATCTGGAAGTGGGCAAACATTATTGTCTGTGATTCGAGCCGAGCTAAAAAAAACTTTGGAATTTTCTTGTGGTTTATAGCCTGGAAGCTATACCTGTAGCATGTTTCAAGTTTCTGCCTCACGTTTCTGAGGGCTAAAAATTTAAAAGATTAGCTTTTTGGAATTTTCTTGTGTTTTACAGCCTAGAAGCTATACCTGTAGCATGTTTCAGGTTTCTGGCTCATCTGGAATTGGGTAAATATTAATGTCTATGAGCCGAAACGAGCCATTTTCTGTGGGTTTTTAGGGCTAAAAATTTGAAAGGTTTGCTTTTCGGAATTTTCTTTTGGTTTACAGACTAGAAGCTATACCTGTAACATGTTTCAAGTTCCGGGCTCATCTGGAATTGGGAAAACATTAATGTTGGTGTGCCGAGCCAAGCGATTTTTTCTAGGGGTATTTAGGGCCGAAAATTACAAAAAAATTCTTTTTGGAGCTTTTCTGTGGTTTACAGCCTAGCAGCTATACGTGTAGCATATTTTATGTTTCTAGCTCATCTGGAAGTGGGCAAACATTAATGTCTGTGATTCGAGCCGAGCTAAAAAAAACTTTGGAATTTTCTTGTGGTTTACAGACCAGAAACTATACCTGTAGCATGTTTCAAGTTTGTGGCTAACGATTCAGAGGGCTAAAAATTTAAAAGATTATCTTTTTGGAATTTTCTTATGATTTACAGCCTAGAAGCTATACCTGTAGCATGTTTCAAGTTTCTGGCTCATCTGGAATTGGGGAAATATTAATGTCTATGACCCGAAACGAGCCATTTTCTTTGGGTTTTTAGGGCTAAAAATTTGAAAGGTTTGCTTTTTGGAATTTTCTTGTGGTTTACAGCATAGATGCTATACCTGTAACATGTTTCAAGTTCCTGGCTCATCTGGAATTGGGCAAACATTAATGTTGGTGTGATGAGCCAAGCCATTTTATCTTGGGGTATTTAGGGCCGAAAATTACAAAAAAATTCTTTTTGGAGCTTTTCTGTGGTTTACAGCCTAGCAGCTATACGTGTAGCATATTTTATGTTTCTAGCTCATCTGGAAGTGGGCAAACATTAATGTCTGTGATTCGAGCCGAGCTAAAAAAAACTTTGGAATTTTCTTGTGGTTTACAGCCCAGAAACTATACCTGTAGCATGTTTCAAGTTTGTGGCTAACGATTCAGAGGGCTAAAAATTTAAAAGATTAGCTTTTTGGAATTTTCTTGTGTTTTACAGCCCAGAAGCTATACCTGTAGCATGTTTCAAGTTTCTGGCTCATCTGGAATTGGACAAACATAAATGTTGGTGTGCCGAGCCAAGCCCTTTTTCGTGAGGTATATAGGGCTGAAAATTAAAAAAAATTACTTTGTGGAGTTTTTCTGTGGTTTACAGCCTAGAAGCTATACGTGTAGCATATTTTATGTTTCTAGCTCATCTGGAAATGGGCAAACATTAATGTCTGTGATTCGAGCCGAACTAAAAAAACTTTGGAATTTTCTTGTGGTTTAAAGCCTAGAAGCTATACCTGTAGCATGTTTCAAGTTTCTGGCTCACGTGAGTCGAGCCGAGCTAAAAAAACTTTAGAATTTTCTAGTGGTTTATAGCCTAGAGGTTATACCTGTAGCATGTTTCAAGTTTCTGGTTCACGATTCAGAGGGCTAAAAATTTAAAACATTAGCTTTTTGGAATTTTCTTGTGTTTTACAGCCTAGAAGCTATACCTGTAGCATGTTTCAAGTTTCTGGCTCATCTGGAATTGGGTAAACATTAATGTCTATGAGCCGAAACGAGCCATTTTCTTTGGGTTTTTAGGGCTAAAAATTTGAAAGGTTTGCTTTTCGGAATTTTCTTGTGGTTTACAGCCTAGAAGCTATACCTGTAACATGTTTCAAGTTCCTGGCTCATCTGGAATAGGGCAAACATTAATGTTGGTGTGCCGAGCCAAGCCATTTTTTCTTGGGGTATTTAGAACTGAAAATAAAAAAAAATACTTTTTGGAGCTTTTCTGTGGTTTACAGCCTAGAAGCTATACGTGTAGCATATTTTATGTTTCTAGCTCATCTGGAAGTGGGCAAACATTAATGTCTGTGATTCGAGCCGAGCTAAAAAAAACGTTGGAATTTTCTTGTGGTTTATAGCCTAGAAGCTATACCTTTAGCATGTCTCAAGTTTCTGGCTCACGTTTCTGAGGGCTAAAAGTTATGCTTTTCGGAATTTTCTTGTGGTTTACAGCCTAGAAGCTATACCTGTAACATGTTTCAAGTTCCTGGCTCATCTGGAATTGGGCAAACATTAATGTTGGTGTGCCGAGCCAAGCCCTTTTTCTTGGGGTATTTAGGGCTGAAAATTTAAAAAAGAATACTTTTTGGAGCTTTTCTGTGGTTTACAGCCTAGAAGCTATACGTGTAGCATATTTTATGTTTCTAGCTCATCTGGAAGTGGGCAAACATTAATGTCTTTGATTCGAGCCGAGCTAAAAAACTTTGGAATTTTCTTGTGGTTTATAGCCTAGAAGCTATACCTGTAGCATGTTTCAGGTTTCTGGCTAACGAATCAGAGGGCTAAAAATTTAAAAGATTAGCTTTTTGGAATTTTCTTGTGTATTACAGCCCAGAAGCTATACCTGTAGCATGTTTCAAGTTTCTGGCTCATCTGGAATTGGACAAACATAAATGTTGGTGTGCCGAGCCAAGCCCTTTTTCGTGAGGTATATAGGGCTGAAAATTAAAAGAAATTACTTTGTGGAGTTTTTCTGTGGTTTACAGCCTAGAAGCTATACGTGTAGCATATTTTATGTTTCTAGCTCATCTGGAAATGGGCAAACATTAATGTCTGTGATTCGAGCCGAGCTAAAAAAACTTTGGAATTTTCTTGTGGTTTAAAGCCTAGAAGCTATACCTGTAGCATGTTTCAAGTTTCTGGCTCACGTGAGTCGAGCCGAGCTAAAAAAACTTTAGAATTTTCTAGTGGCTTATAGCCTAGAGGTTATACCTGTAGCATGTTTCAAGTTTCTGGTTCACGATTCAGAGGGCTAAAAATTTAAAAGATTAGCTTTTTGGAATTTTCTTGTGTTTTGCAGCCTAGAAGCTATACCTGTAGCATGTTTCAAGTTTCTGGCTCATCTGGAATTGGGTAAACATTAATGTCTATGAGCCGAAACGAGCCATTTTCTTTGGGTTTTTAGGGCTAAAAATTTGAAAGGTTTGCTTTTCGGAATTAACTTGTGGTTTACAGCGTAGAAGCTATACCTGTAACATGTTTTAAGTTCCTGGCTCATCTGGAATTGGGCAAACATAAATGTTGGTGTGCCGAGCCAAGCCCTTTTTCGTGGGGTATATAGGGCTGAAAATTTAAAAAAATTACTTTTTGGAGATTTCTGTGGCTTACAGCCTAGAAGCTATACGTGTAGCATATTTTATGTTTCTAGCTCATCTGGAAATGGGCAAACATTAATGTCTGTGATTCGAGCCGAGCTAAAAAAACTTTGGAATTTTCTTGTGGTTTAAAGCCTAGAAGCTATACCTGTAGCATGTTTCAAGTTTCTGGCTCACGTGAGTCGAGCCGAGCTAAAAAAAACTTTAGAATTTTCTAGTGGTTTATAGCCTAGAGGCTATACCTGTAGCATGTTTCAAGTTTCTGGTTCACGATTCAGAGGGCTAAAAATTTAAAAGATTAGCTTTTTGGAATTTTCTTGTGTTTTACAGCCAAGAAGCTATACCTGTAGCATGTTTCAAGTTTCTGGCTCATCTGGAATTGGGTAAACATTAATGTCTATGAGCCGAAACGAGCCATTTTCTTTGGGTTTTTAGGGCTAAAAATTTGAAAGGTTTGCCTTTCGGAATTTTCTTGTGGTTTACAGCCTAGAAGCTATACCTGTAACATGTTTCAAGTTCCTGGCTCATCTGGAATTGGGCAAACATTAATGTTGGTGTGCCGAGCCAAGCCATTTTTTCTTGGGGTATTTAGGGCTGAAAATAAAAAAAAATACTTTTTGGAGCTTTTCTGTGGTTTACAGCCTAGAAGCGTTACGTGTAGCATATTTTATGTTTCTAGCTCATCTGGAAGTGGGCAAACATTAATGTCTGTGATTCGAGCCGAGCTAAAAAAAACGTTGGAATTTTCTTGTGGTTTATAGCCTAGAAGCTATACCTTTATCATGTCTCAAGATCTGGCTCACGTTTCTGAGGGCTAAAAATTTAAAAGATTTGCTTTTCGGAATTTTCTTGTGGTTTACAGCCTAGAAGCTATACCTGTAACATGTTTCAAGTTCCTGGCTCATCTGGAATTGGGCAAACATTAATGTTGGTGTCCCGAGCCAAGCCCTTTTTCTTGGGGTATTTAGGGCTGAAAATTAAAAAAAAAATTACTTTTTGGAGCTTTTCTGTGGTTTACAGCCTAGAAGCTATACGTGTAGCATATTTTATGTTTCTAGCTCATCTGGAAGTGGGTTAAACATTAATGTCTGTGATTCGAGCCGAGCTAAAAAAACTTTGGAATTTTCTTGTGGTTTATAGCCTAGAAGCTATACCTGTAGCATGTTTCAGGTTTCTGGCTAACGAATCAGAGGGCTAAAAATTTAAAAGATTAGCTTTTTGGAATTTTCTTGTGTTTTACAGCCCAGAAGCTATACCTGTAGCATGTTTCAAGTTTCTGGCTCATCTGGAATTGGACAAACATAAATGTTGGTGTGCCGAGCCAAGCCCTTTTTCGTGGGGTATATAGGGCTGAAAATTTAAAAAAATTACTTTTTGGAGTTTTTCTGTGGTTTACAGCCTAGAAGCTATACGTGTAGCATATTTTATGTTTCTAGCTCATCTGGAAATGGGCAAACATTAATGTCTGTGATTCGAGCCGAGCTAAAAAACTTTGAAATTTTCTTGTGGTTTAAAGCCTAGAAGCTATACCTGTAGCATGTTTCAAGTTTCTGGCTCATCTGGAATTGGACAAACATAAATGTTGGTGTGCCGAGCCAAGCCCTTTTTCGTGGGGTATATAGGGCTGAAAATTTAAAAAAATTACTTTTTGGAGTTTTTCTGTGGTTTACAGCCTAGAAGCTATACCTGTAGCATGTTTCAAGTTTCTGGCTCATCTGGAATTGGGTAAACATTAATGTCTATGAGCCGAAACGAGCAATTTTCTTTGGGTTTTTAGGGCTAAAAATTTGAAAGGTTTGCTTTTCGGAATTTTCTTGTGGTTTACAGCCTAGAAGCTATACCTGTAACATGTTTCAAGTTCCTGGCTCATCTGGAATTGGGCAAACATTAATGTTGGTGTGCCGAGCCAAGCCATTTTTTCTTGGGTATTTAGGGCTGAAAATAAAAAAAAATACTTTTTGGAGCTTTTTTGTGGTTTACAGCCTAGAAGCTATACGTGTAGCATATTTTATGTTTCTAGCTCATCTGGAAGTGGGCAAACATTAATGTCTGTGATTCGAGCCGAGCTAAAAAAACGTTGGAATTTTCTTGTGGTTTATAGCCTAGAAGCTATACCTGTAGCATGTTTCAAGTTTCTGGCTCACGTTTCTGAAGGGTAAAAATTTAAAAGATTTGCTTTTCGGAATTTTCTTGTGGTTTGCAGCCTAGAAGTTATACCTGTAACATGTTTCAAGTTCCGGGCTCATCTGGAATTGGGCAAACATTAATGTTGGTGTGCCGAGCCAAGCCATTTTATCTTGGGGTATTTAGGGCTGAAAATTAAAAAAAAAATACTTTTTGGACCTTTTCTGTGGTTTACAGCATAGAAGCTTTACGTGTAGCATATTTTATGATTCTAGCTCATCTGGAAGTGGGCAAACATTATTGTCTGTGATTCGAGCCGAGCTAAAAAAACTTTGGAATTTTCTTGTGGTTTATAGCCTAGAAGCTATACCTGTAGCATGTTTCAAGTTTCTGCCTCACGTTTCTGAGGGCTAAAAATTTAAAAGATTAGCTTTTTGGAATTTTCTTGTGATTTACAGCCTAGAAGCTATACCTGTAGCATGTTTCAAGTTTCTGGCTCATCTGGAATTGGGCAAACATTAATGTCTATGAGCCAAAACGAGATTTTTTCTTTGGGTTTTTAGGGCTAAAAATTTAAAAGATTTGCTTTTCGGAATTTTCTTGTGGTTTACAGCCTAGAAGCTATACCTGTAACATGTTTCAAGTTCCTGGCTCATCTGGAATTGGGAAAACATTAATGTTGGTGTGCCGAGCCAAGCCATTTTTTCTTGGGGTATTTTGGGCCGAAAATTACAAAAAAATACTTTTTGGAGCTTTTCTGTGGTTTACAGCCTAGAAGCTATACGTGTAGCATATTTTATGTTTCTAGCTCATCTGGAAGTGGGCAAACATTAATGTCTGTGATTCGAGCCGAGCTTAAAAAACTTTGGAATTTTCTTGTGGTTTATAGCCTAGAAGCTTTACCTGTAGCATGTTTCAAGTTTCTGGCTCACGTTTCTGAGGGCTAAAAATTTAAAAGATTAGCTTTTTGGAATTTTCTTGTGATTTACAGCCTAGAAGCTATACCTGTAGCATGTTTCAAGTTTCTGGCTCATCTGGAATTGGGCAAACATTAATGTCTATGAGCCGAAACGAGCCTTTTTCTTTGGGTCTTTAGGGCTAAAAATTTAAAAGATTTGCTTTTCGGAATTTTCTTGTGTTTTACAGCCTAGAAGCTATACCTGTAGCATGTTTCAGGTTTCTGGCTCATCTGGAATTGGGTAAATATTAATGTCTATGAGCCGAAACGAGCCATTTTCTGTGGGTTTTTAGGGCTAAAAATTTGAAAGGTTTGCTTTTCGGAATTTTCTTGTGGTTTACAGACTAGAAGCTATACCTGTAACATGTTTCAAGTTCCGGGCTCATCTGGAATTGGGAAAACATTAATGTTGGTGTGCCAAGCCAAGCGATTTTTTCTTGGGGTATTTAGGGCCGAAAATTACAAAAAAATTCTTTTTGGAGCTTTTCTGTGGTTTACAGCCTAGCAGCTATACGTGTAGCATATTTTATGTTTCTAGCTCATCTGGAAGTGGGCAAACATTAATGTCTGTGATTCGAGCCGAGCTAAAAAAAACTTTGGAATTTTCTTGTGGTTTACAGCCCAGAAACTATACCTGTAGCATGTTTCAAGTTTGTGGCTAACGATTCAGAGGGCTAAAAATTTAAAAGATTATCTTTTTGGAATTTTCTTATGATTTACAGCCTAGAAGCTATACCTGTAGCATGTTTCAAGTTTCTGGCTCATCTGGAATTGGGGAAATATTAATGTCTATGAGCCGAAACGAGCCATTTTCTTTGGGTTTTTAGGGCTAAAAATTTGAAAGGTTTGCTTTTTGGAATTTTCTTGTGGTTTACAGCATAGATGCTATACCTGTAACATGTTTCAAGTTCCTGGCTCATCTGGAATTGGGCAAACATTAATGTTGGTGTGCCGAGCCAAGCCATTTTATCTTGGGGTATTTAGGGCTGAAAATTAAAAAAAAAATACTTTTTGGAGCTTTTCTGTGGTTTACAGCCTAGAAGCGTTACGTGTAGCATATTTTATGTTTCTAGCTCATCTGGAAGTGGGCAAACATTAATGTCTGTGATTCGAGCCGAGCTAAAAAAACGTTGGAATTTTCTTGTGGTTTATAGCCTAGAAGCTATACCTTTAGCATGTCTCAAGTTTCTGGCTCACGTTTCTGAGGGCTAAAAGTTTAAAAGATATGCTTTTCGGAATTTTCTTGTGGTTTACAGCCTAGAATTGTTTCAAGTTCCTGGCTCATCTGGAATTGGGCAAACATTAATGTTGGTGTGCCGAGCCAAGCCCTTTTTCTTGGGGTATTTAGGGCTGAAAATTTAAAAAAGAATACTTTTTGGAGCTTTTCTGTGGTTTACAGCCTAGAAGCTATACGTGTAGCATATTTTATGTTTCTAGCTCATCTGGAAGTGGGCAAACATTAATGTCTTTGATTCGAGCCGAGCTAAAAAAACTTTGGAATTTTCTTGTGGTTTATAGCCTAGAAGCTATACCTGTAGCATGTTTCAGGTTTCTGGCTAACGAATCAGAGGGCTAAAAATTTAAAAGGTTAGCTTTTTGGAATTTTCTTGTGTTTTACAGCCCAGAAGCTATACCTGTAGCATGTTTCAAGTTTCTGGCTCATCTGGAATTGGACAAACATAAATGTTGGTGTGCCGAGCCAAGCCCTTTTTCGTGAGGTATATAGGGCTGAAAATTAAAAAAAATTACTTTTTGGAGTTTTTCTGTGGTTTACAGCCTAGAAGCTATACGTGTAGCATATTTTATGTTTCTAGCTCATCTGGAAATGGGCAAACATTAATGTCTGTGATTCGAGCCGAGCTAAAAAAACTTTGGAATTTTCTTGTGGTTTAAAGCCTAGAAGCTATACCTGTAGCATGTTTCAAGTTTCTGGCTCACGTGAGTCGAGCCGAGCTAAAAAAACTTTAGAATTTTCTAGTGGTTTATAGCCTAGAGGTTATACCTGTAGCATGTTTCAAGTTTCTGGTTCACGATTCAGAGGGCCAAAAATTTAAAAGATTAGCTTTTTGGAATTTTCTTGTGTTTTACAGCCTAGAAGCTATACCTGTAGCATGTTTCAAGTTTCTGGCTCATCTGGAATTGGGTAAACATTAATGTCTATGAGCCGAAACGAGCCATTTTCTTTGGGTTTTTAGGGCTAAAAATTTGAAAGGTTTGCTTTTTGGAATTTTCTTGTGGTTTACAGCCTAGAAGCTATACCTGTAACATGTTTCAAGTTCCTGGCTCATCTGGAATTGGGCAAACATTAATGTTGGTGTGCCGAGCCAAGCCATTTTTTCTTGGGGTATTTAGAACTGAAAATAAAAAAAATACTTTTTGGAGCTTTTCTGTGGTTTACAGCCTAGAAGCTATACGTGTAGCATATTTTATGTTTCTAGCTCATCTGGAAGTGGGCAAACATTAATGTCTCTGATTCGAGCCGAGCTAAAAAAAAGTTGTAATTTTCTTGTGGTTTATAGCCTAGAAGCTATACCTGTAGCATGTTTCAAGTTTCTGGCTCACGTTTCTGAGGGCTAAAAATTTAAAAGATTTGCTTTTCGGAATTTTCTTCTGGTTTGCAGCCTAGAAGCTATACCTGTAACATGTTTCAAGTTCCGGGCTCATCTGGAATTGGGCAAACATTAATGTTGGTGTGCCGAGCCAAGCCATTTTATCTTGGGGTATTTAGGGCTGAAAATTAAAAAAAAATACTTTTTGGAGCTTTTCTGTGGTTTACAGCATAGAAGCTTTACGTGTAGCATATTTTATGATTCTAGCTCATCTGGAAATGGGCAAACATTATTGTCTGTGATTCGAGCCGAGCTAAAAAAAACTTTGGAATTTTCTTGTGGTTTATAGCCTAGAAGCTATACCTGTAGCATGTTTCAAGTTTCTGGCTCACGTTTCTGAGGGCTAAAAATCTAAAAGATTTGCTTTTTGGACTTTTCTTGTGCTTTACAGCCTAGAAACTATACCTGTAGCATGTTTCAAGATTCTGGCTCATCTGGAAGTGGGCAAACATTAATGTCTATGAGCCAAAACGAGATTTTTTCTTTGGGTTTTTAGGGCTAAAAATTTAAAAGATTTGCTTTTCGGAATTTTCTTGTGGTTTACAGCCTAGAAGCTATAAGTGTAACATGTTTCAAGTTCCTGGCTCATCTGGAATTGGCAAACATTAATGTTGGTGTGCCGAGCCAAGCCCTTTTTCTTGGGGTATTTAGGGCTGAAAATAAAAAAAAATACTATTTGGAGCTTTTCTGTGGTTTACAGCCTAGAAGCTATACGTGTAGCTTATTTTATGTTTCTAGCTCATCTGGAAGTGGGCAAACATTAATGTCTGTGATTCGAGCCGAGCTAAAAAAACTTTGGAATTTTCTTGTGGTTTATAGCCTAGAAGCTATACCTGTAGCATGATTCAGGTTTCTGGCTAACGAATCAGAGGGCTAAAAATTTAAAAGATTAGCTTTTTGAAATTTTCTTGTGTTTTACAGCCCAGAAGCTATACCTGTAGCATGTTTCAAGTTTCTGGCTCATCTGGAATTGGACAAACATAAATGTTGGTGTGCCGAGCCAAGCCCTTTTTCGTGGGGTATATAGGGCTGAAAATTTAAAAAAATTACTTTTTGGAGATTTCTGTGGCTTACAGCCTAGAAGCTATACGTGTAGCATATTTTATGTTTCTAGCTCATCTGGAAATGGGCAAACATTAATGTCTGTGATTCGAGCCGAGCTAAAAAAACTTTGGAATTTTCTTGTGGTTTAAAGCCTAGAAGCTATACCTGTAGCATGTTTCAAGTTTCTGGCTCACGTGAGTCGAGCCGAGCTAAAAAAAACTTTAGAATTTTCTAGTGGTTTATAGCCTAGAGGCTATACCTGTAGCATGTTTCAAGTTTCTGGTTCACGATTCAAAGGGCTAAAAATTTAAAAGATTAGCTTTTTGGAATTTTCTTGTGTTTTACAGCCAAGAAGCTATACCTGTAGAATGTTTCAAGTTTCTGGCTCATCTGGAATTGGGTAAACATTAATGTCTATGAGCCGAAACGAGCCATTTTCTTTGGGTTTTTAGGGCTAAAAATTTGAAAGGTTTGCCTTTCGGAATTTTCTTGTGGTTTACAGCCTAGAAGCTATACCTGTAACATGTTTCAAGTTCCTGGCTCATCTGGAATTGGGCAAACATTAATGTTGGTGTGCCGATCCAAGCCATTTTTTCTTGGGGTATTTAGGGCTGAAAATAAAAAAAAATACTTTTTGGAGCTTTTCTGTGGTTTACAGCCTAGAAGCGTTACGTGTAGCATATTTTATGTTTCTAGCTCATCTGGAAGTGGGCAAACATTAATGTCTGTGATTCGAGCCGAGCTAAAAAAAACGTTGGAATTTTCTTGTGGTTTATAGCCTAGAAGCTATACCTTTATCATGTCTCAAGATCTGGCTCACGTTTCTGAGGGCTAAAAATTTAAAAGATTTGCTTTTCGGAATTTTCTTGTGGTTAGCCTAGAAGCTATACCTGTAACATGTTTCAAGTTCCTGGCTCATCTGGAATTGGGCAAACATTAATGTTGGTGTGCCGAGCCAAGCCCTTTTTCTTGGGGTATTTAGTGCTGAAAATTAAAAAAAAATTACTTTTTGGAGCTTTTCTGTGGTTTACAGCCTAGAAGCTATACGTGTAGCATATTTTATGTTTCTAGCTCATCTGGAAGTGGGCAAACATTAATGTCTGTGATTCGAGCCGAGCTAAAAAAACTTTGGAATTTTCTTGTGGTTTATAGTCTAGAAGCTATACCTGTAGCATGTTTCAGGTTTCTGGCTAACGAATCAGAGGGCTAAAAATTTAAAAGATTAGCTTTTTGGAATTTTCTTGTGTTTTACAGCCCAGAAGCTATACCTGTAGCATGTTTCAAGTTTCTGGCTCATCTGGAATTGGACAAACATAAATGTTGGTGTGCCGAGCCAAGCCCTTTTTCGTGGGGTATATAGGGCTGAAAATTTAAAAAAATTACTTTTTGGAGTTTTTCTGTGGTTTACAGCCTAGAAGCTATACGTGTAGCATATTTTATGTTTCTAGCTCATCTGGAAATGGGCAAACATTAATGTCTGTGATTCGAGCCGAGCTAAAAAACTTTGGAATTTTCTTGTGGTTTAAAGCCTAGAAGCTATACCTGTAGCATGTTTCAAGTTTCTGGCTCACGTGAGTCGAGCCGAGCTAAAAAAGACTTTAGAATTTTCTAGTGGTTTATAGCCTAGAGGTTATACCTGTAGCATGTTTCAAGTTTCTGGTTCACGATTCAGAGGGCTAAAAATTTAAAAGAATAGCTTTTTGGAATTTTCTTGTTTTTTACAGCCTAGAAGCTATACCTGTAGCATGTTTCAAGTTTCTGGCTCATCTGGAATTGGGTAAACATTAATGTCTATGAGCCGAAACGAGCAATTTTCTTTGGGTTTTTAGGGCTAAAAATTTGAAAGGTTTGCTTTTCGGAATTTTCTTGTGGTTTACAGCCTAGAAGCTATACCTGTAACATGTTTCAAGTTCCTGGCTCATCTGGAATTGGGCAAACATTAATGTTGGTGTGCCGAGCCAAGCCATTTTTTCTTGGGGTACTTTGGGCCGAAAATTACAAAAAAATACTTTTTGGAGCTTTTCTGTGGTTTACAGCCTAGAAGCTATACGTGTAGCATATTTTATGTTTCTAGCTCATCTGGAAGTGGGCAAACATTAATGTCTGTGATTCGAGCCGAGCTTAAAAAACTTTGGAATTTTCTTGTGGTTTATAACTAGAAGCTTTACCTGTAGCATGTTTCAAGTTTCTGGCTCACGTTTCTGAGGGCTAAAAATTTAAAAGATTAGCTTTTTGGAAATTTCTTGTGATTTACAGCCTAGAAGCTATACCTGTAGCATGTTTCAAGTTTCTGGCTCATCTGGAATTGGGCAAACATTAATGTCTATGAGCCAAAACGAGCCTTTTTCTTTGGGTCTTTAGGGCTAAAAATTTAAAAGATTTGCTTTTCGGAATTTTCTTGTGGTTTACAGACTAGAAGCTATACCTGTAACATGTTTCAAGTTCCGGGCACATCTGGAATTGGGCAAACATTAATGTTGGTGTGCCGAGCCAAGCCATTTTTTCTTGGGGTATTTAGGGCCGAAAAATTACAAAAAAATTCTTTTTGGAGCTTTTCTGTGGTTTACAGCCTAGCAGCTATACGTGTAGCATATTTTATGTTTCTAGCTCATCTGGAAGTGGGCAAACATTAATGTCTGTGATTCGAGCCGAGCTAAAAAAAACTTTGGAATTTTCTTGTGGTTTACAGCCCAGAAACTATACCTGTAGCATGTTTCAAGTTTGTGGCTAACGATTCAGAGGGCTAAAAATTTAAAAGATTAGCTTTTTGGAATTTTCTTGTGGTTTAAAGCCTAGAAGCTATACCTGTAGCATGTTTCAATTTTCTGGCTCACGTGAGTCGAGCCGAGCTAAAAAAACTTTAGAATTCTCTAGTGGTTTATAGCCTAGAGGTTATACCTGTAGCATGTTTCAAGTTTCTGGTTCACGATTCAGAGGGCTAAAAATTTAAAAGATTAGCTTTTTGGAATTTTCTTGTGTTTTACAGCCTAGAAGCTATACCTGTAGCATGTTTCAAGTTTCTGGCTCATCTGGAATTGGGTAAACATTAATGTCTATGAGCCGAAACGAGCCATTTTCTTTGGGTTTTTAGGGCTAAAAATTTGAAAGGTTTGCTTTTCGGAATTTTCTTGTGGTTTACAGCCTAGAAGCTATACCTGTAACATGTTTCAAGTTCCTGGCTCATCTGGAATTGGGCAAACATTAATGTTGGTGTGCCGAGCCAAGCCATTTTTTCTTGGGGTATTTAGAACTGAAAATAAAAAAAATACTTTTTGGAGCTTTTCTGTGGTTTACAGCCTAGAAGCTATACGTGTAGCATATTTTATGTTTCTAGCTCATCTGGAAGTGGGCAAACATTAATGTCTGTGATTCGAGCCGAGCTAAAAAAAACGTTGGAATTTTCTTGTGGTTTATAGCCTAGAAGCTATACCTTTAGCATGTCTCAAGTTTCTGGCTCACGTTTCTGAGGGCTAAAAGTTTAAAAGACATGCTTTTCGGAATTTTCTTGTGGTTTACAGCCTAGAAGCTATACCCGTAACATGTTTCAAGTTCCTGGCTCATCTGGAATTGGGCAAACATTAATGTTGGTGTGCCGAGCCAAGCCCTTTTTCTTGGGGTATTTAGGGCTGAAAATTTAAAAAAGAATACTTTTTGGAGCTTTTCTGTGGTTTACAGCCTAGAAGCTATACGTGTAGCATATTTTATGTTTCTAGCTCATCTGGAAGTGGGCAAACATTAATGTCTTTGATTCGAGCCGAGCTAAAAAAACTTTGGAATTTTCTTGTGGTTTATAGCCTAGAAGCTATACCTGTAGCATGTTTCAGGTTTCTGGCTAACGAATCAGAGGGCTAAAAATTTAAAAGATTAGCTTTTTGCAATTTTCTTGTGTTTTACAGCCCAGAAGCTATACCTGTAGCATGTTTCAAGTTTCTGGCTCATCTGGAATTGGACTACATAAATGTTGGTGTGCCGAGCCAAGCCCTTTTTCGTGAGGTATATAGGGCTGAAAATTAAAAAAAATTAGTTTGTGGAGTTTTTCTGTGGTTTACAGCCTAGAAGCTATACGTGTAGCATATTTTATGTTTCTAGCTCATCTGGAAATGGGCAAACATTAATGTCTGTGATTCGAGCCGAGCTAAAAAAAACTTTGGAATTTTCTTGTGGTTTAAAGCCTAGAAGCTATACCTGTAGCATGTTTCAAGTTTCGGCTCACGTGAGTCGAGCCGAGCTAAAAAAACTTTAGAATTTTCTAGTGGTTTATAGCCTAGAGGTTATACCTGTAGCATGTTTCAAGTTTCTGGTTCACGATTCAGAGGGCTAAAAATTTAAAAGATTAGCTTTTTGGAATTTTCTTGTGTTTTACAGCCTAGAAGCTATACCTGTAGCATGTTTCAAGTTTCTGGCTCATCTGAAATTGGGTAAACATTAATGTCTATGAGCCGAAACGAGCCATTTTCTTTGGGTTTTTAGGGCTAAAAATTTGAAAGGTTTGCTTTTCGGAATTTTCTTGTGGTTTACAGCCTAGAAGCTATACCTGTAACATGTTTCAAGTTCCTGGCTCATCTGGAATTGGGCAAACATTAATGTTGGTGTGCCGAGCCAAGCCATTTTTTCTTGGGGTATTTAGAACTGAAAATAAAAAAAAATACTTTTTGGAGCTTTTCTGTGGTTTACAGCCTAGAAGCTATACGTGTAGCATATTTTATGTTTCTAGCTCATCTGGAAGTGGGCAAACATTAATGTCTGTGATTCGAGCCGAGCTAAAAAAAAGTTGGAATTTCTTGTGGTTTATAGCCTATAAGCTATACCTGTAGCATGTTTCAAGTTTCTGGCTCACGTTTCTGAGGGCTAAAAATTTAAAAGATTTGCTTTTCGGAATTTTCTTGTGGTTTGCAGCCTAGAAGCTATACCTGTAACATGTTTCAAGTTCCGGGCTCATCTGGAATTGGGCAAACATTAATGTTGGTGTGCCGAGCCAAGCCATTTTATCTTGGGGTATTTAGGGCTGAAAATTAAAAAAAAATACTTTTTGGAGCTTTTCTGTGGTTTACAGCATAGAAGCTTTACGTGTAGCATATTTTATGATTCTAGCTCATCTGGAAGTGGGCAAACATTATTGTCTGTGATTCGAGCCGAGCTAAAAAAAACTTTGGAATTTTCTTGTGGTTTATAGCCTAGAAGCTATACCTGTAGCATGTTTCAAATTTCTGGCTCACGTTTCTGAGGGCTAAAAATCTAAAAGATTTGCTTTTTGGACTTTTCTTGTGCTTTACAGCCTAGAAACTATACCTGTAGCATGTTTCAAGATTCTGGCTCATCTGGAAGTGGGCAAACATTAATGTCTATGAGCCAAAACGAGATTTTTTCTTTGGGTTTTTAGGGCTAAAAATTTAAAAGATTTGCTTTTCGGAATTTTCTTGTGGTTTACAGCCTAGAAGCTATAAGTGTAACATGTTTCAAGTTCCTGGCTCATCTGGAATTGGGCAAACATTAATGTTGGTGTGCCGAGCCAAGCCCTTTTTCTTGGGGTATTTAGGGCTGAAAATAAAAAAAAAATACTATTTGGAGCTTTTCTGTGGTTTACAGCCTAGAAGCTATACGTGTAGCTTATTTTATGTTTCTAGCTCATCTGGAAGTGGGCAAACATTAATGTCTGTGATTCGAGCCGAGCTAAAAAAACTTTGGAATTTTCTTGTGGTTTATAGCCTAGAAGCTATACCTGTAGCATGTTTCAGGTTTCTGGCTAACGAATCAGAGGGCTAAAAATTTAAAAGATTAGCTTTTTGAAATTTTCTTGTGTTTTACAGCCCAGAAGCTACACCTGTAGCATGTTTCAAGTTTCTGGCTCATCTGGAATTGGACAAACATAAATGTTGGTGTGCCGAGCCAAGCCCTTTTTCGTGGGGTATATAGGGCTGAAAATTTAAAAAAATTACTTTTTGGAGATTTCTGTGCCTTACAGCCTAGAAGCTATACGTGTAGCATATTTTATGTTTCTAGCTCATCTGGAAATGGGCAAACATTAATGTCTGTGATTCGAGCCGAGCTAAAAAAACTTTGGAATTTTCTTGTGGTTTAAAGCCTAGAAGCTATACCTGTAGCATGTTTCAAGTTTCTGGCTCACGTGAGTCGAGCCGAGCTAAAAAAAACTTTAGAATTTTCTAGTCGTTTATAGCCTAGAGGCTATACCTGTAGCATGTTTCAAGTTTCTGGTTCACGATTCAGAGGGCTAAAAATTTAAAAGATTAGCTTTTTGGAATTTTCTTGTGTTTTACAGCCAAGAAGCTATACCTGTAGCATGTTTCAAGTTTCTGGCTCATCTGGAATTGGGTAAACATTAATGTCTATGAGCCGAAACGAGCCATTTTCTTTGGGTTTTTAGGGCTAAAAATTTGAAAGGTTTGCCTTTGGGAATTTTCTTGTGGTTTACAGCCTAGAAGCTATACCTGTAACATGTTTCAAGTTCCTGGCTCATCTGGAATTGGGCAAACATTAATGTTGG
This sequence comes from Ectobius pallidus, assembly GCA_964059195.1. Lineage (NCBI taxonomy): Eukaryota > Metazoa > Arthropoda > Insecta > Blattodea > Ectobiidae > Ectobius > Ectobius pallidus. The sequence goes on from CAXKWD010000009.1 coordinate 101,702,517, forward strand.
TGTGCCGAGCCAAGCCATTTTTTCTTGGGGTATTTAGAACTGAAAATAAAAAAAATACTTTTTGGAGCTTTTCTGTGGTTTACAGCCTAGAAGCTATACGTGTAGCATATTTTATGTTTCTAGCTCATCTGGAAGTGGGCAAACATTAATGTCTGTGATTCGAGCCGAGCTAAAAAAAACGTTGGAATTTTCTTGTGGTTTATAGCCTAGAAGCTATACCTTTAGCATGTCTCAAGTTTCTGGCTCACGTTTCTGAGGGCTAAAAGTTTAAAAGATATGCTTTTCGGAATTTTCTTGTGGTTTACAGCCTAGAAGCTATACCCGTAACATGTTTCAAGTTCCTGGCTCATCTGGAATTGGGCAAACATTAATGTTGGTGTGCCGAGCCAAGCCCTTTTTCTTGGGGTATTTAGGGCTGAAAATTTATAAAAGAATACTTTTTGGAGCTTTTCTGTGGTTTACAGCCTAGAAGCTATACGTGTAGCATATTTTATGTTTCTAGCTCATCTGGAAGTGGGCAAACATTAATGTCTTTGATTCGAGCCGAGCTAAAAAAACTTTGGAATTTTCTTGTGGTTTATAGCCTAGAAGCTATACCTGTAGCATGTTTCAGGTTTCTGGCTAACGAATCAGAGGGCTAAAAATTTAAAAGATTAGCTTTTTGGAATTTTCTTGTGTTTTACAGCCCAGAAGCTATACCTGTAGCATGTTTCAAGTTTCTGGCTCATCTGGAATTGGACAACATAAATGTTGGTATGCCGAGCCAAGCCCTTTTTCGTGAGGTATATAGGGCTGAAAATTAAAAAAAATTAGTTTGTGGAGTTTTTCTGTGGTTTACAGCCTAGAAGCTATACGTGTAGCATATTTTATGTTTCTAGCTCATCTGGAAATGGGCAAACATTAATGTCTGTGATTCGAGCCGAGCTAAAAAAAACTTTGGAATTTTCTTGTGGTTTAAAGCCTAGAAGCTATACCTGTAGCATGTTTCAAGTTTCTGGCTCACGTGAGTCGAGCCGAGCTAAAAAAACTTTAGAATTTTCTAGTGGTTTATAGCCTAGAGGTTATACCTGTAGCATGTTTCAAGTTTCTGGTTCACGATTCAGAGGGCTAAAAATTTAAAAGATTAGCTTTTTGGAATTTTCTTGTGTTTTACAGCCTAGAAGCTATACCTGTAGCATGTTTCAAGTTTCTGGCTCATCTGAAATTGGGTAAACATTAATGTCTATGAGCCGAAACGAGCCATTTTCTTTGGGTTTTTAGGGCTAAAAATTTGAAAGGTTTGCTTTTCGGAATTTTCTTGTGGTTTACAGCCTAGAAGCTATACCTGTAACATGTTTCAAGTTCCTGGCTCATCTGGAATTGGGCAAACATTAATGTTGGTGTGCCGAGCCAAGCCATTTTTTCTTGGGGTATTTAGAACTGAAAATAAAAAAAAATACTTTTTGGAGCTTTTCTGTGGTTTACAGCCTAGAAGCTATACGTGTAGCATATTTTATGTTTCTAGCTCATCTGGAAGTGGGCAAACATTAATGTCTGTGATTCGAGCCGAGCTAAAAAAAAGTTGGAATTTCTTGTGGTTTATAGCCTATAAGCTATACCTGTAGCATGTTTCAAGTTTCTGGCTCACGTTTCTGAGGGCTAAAAATTTAAAAGATTTGCTTTTCGGAATTTTCTTGTGGTTTGCAGCCTAGAAGCTATACCTGTAACATATTTCAAGTTCCGGGCTCATCTGGAATTGGGCAAACATTAATGTTGGTGTGCCGAGCCAAGCCATTTTATCTTGGGGTATTTAGGGCTGAAAATTAAAAAAAAATACTTTTTGGAGCTTTTCTGTGGTTTACAGCATAGAAGCTTTACGTGTAGCATATTTTATGATTCTAGCTCATCTGGAAGTGGGCAAACATTATTGTCTGTGATTCGAGCCGAGCTAAAAAAAACTTTGGAATTTTCTTGTGGTTTATAGCCTAGAAGCTATACCTGTAGCATGTTTCAAATTTCTGGCTCACGTTTCTGAGGGCTAAAAATCTAAAAGATTTGCTTTTTGGACTTTTCTTGTGCTTTACAGCCTAGAAACTATACCTGTAGCATGTTTCAAGATTCTGGCTCATCTGGAAGTGGGCAAACATTAATGTCTATGAGCCAAAACGAGATTTTTTCTTTGGGTTTTTAGGGCTAAAAATTTAAAAGATTTGCTTTTCGGAATTTTCTTGTGGTTTACAGCCTAGAAGCTATAAGTGTAACATGTTTCAAGTTCCTGGCTCATCTGGAATTGGGCAAACATTAATGTTGGTGTGCCGAGCCAAGCCCTTTTTCTTGGGGTATTTAGGGCTGAAAATAAAAAAAAATACTATTTGGAGCTTTTCTGTGGTTTACAGCCTAGAAGCTATACGTGTAGCTTATTTTATGTTTCTAGCTCATCTGGAAGTGGGCAAACATTAATGTCTGTGATTCGAGCCGAGCTAAAAAAACTTTGGAATTTTCTTGTGGTTTATAGCCTAGAAGCTATACCTGTAGCATGTTTCAGGTTTCTGGCTAACGAATCAGAGGGCTAAAAATTTAAAAGATTAGCTTTTTGAAATTTTCTTGTGTTTTACAGCCCAGAAGCTACACCTGTAGCATGTTTCAAGTTTCTGGCTCATCTGGAATTGGACAAACATAAATGTTGGTGTGCCGAGCCAAGCCCTTTTTCGTGGGGTATATAGGGCTGAAAATTTAAAAAAATTACTTTTTGGAGATTTCTGTGCCTTACAGCCTAGAAGCTATACGTGTAGCATATTTTATGTTTCTAGCTCATCTGGAAATGGGCAAACATTAATGTCTGTGATTCGAGCCGAGCTAAAAAAACTTTGGAATTTTCTTGTGGTTTAAAGCCTAGAAGCTATACCTGTAGCATGTTTCAAGTTTCTGGCTCACGTGAGTCGAGCCGAGCTAAAAAAAACTTTAGAATTTTCTAGTCGTTTATAGCCTAGAGGCTATACATGTAGCATGTTTCAAGTTTCTGGTTCACGATTCAGAGGGCTAAAAATTTAAAAGATTAGCTTTTTGGAATTTTCTTGTGTTTTACAGCCAAGAAGCTATACCTGTAGCATGTTTCAAGTTTCTGGCTCATCTGGAATTGGGTAAACATTAATGTCTATGAGCCGAAACGAGCCATTTTCTTTGGGTTTTTAGGGCTAAAAATTTGAAAGGTTTGCCTTTGGGAATTTTCTTGTGGTTTACAGCCTAGAAGCTATACCTGTAACATGTTTCAAGTTCCTGGCTCATCTGGAATTGGGCAAACATTAATGTTGGTGTGCCGAGCCAAGCCATTTTTTCTTGGGGTATTTAGGGCTGAAAATAAAAAAAAATACTTTTTGGAGCTTTTCTGTGGTTTACAGCCTAGAAGCGTTACGTGTAGCATATTTTATGTTTCTAGCTCATCTGGAAGTGGGCAAACATTAATGTCTGTGATTCGAGCCGAGCTAAAAAAAACGTTGGAATTTTCTTGTGGTTTATAGCCTAGAAGCTTTATCATGTCTCAAGATCTGGCTCACGTTTCTGAAGGCTAAAAATTTAAAAGATTTGCTTTTCGGAATTTTCTTGTGGTTTACAGCCTAGAAGCTATACCTGTAACATGTTTCAAGTTCCTGGCTCATCTGGAATTGGGCAAACATTAATGTTGGTGTGCCGAGCCAAGCCCTTTTTCTTGGGGTATTTAGGGCTGAAAATTAAAAAAAAATTACTTTTTGGAGCTTTTCTGTGGTTTACAGCCTAGAAGCTATACGTGTAGCATATTTTATGTTTCTAGCTCATCTGGAAGTGGGCAAACATTAATGTCTGTGATTCGAGCCGAGCTAAAAAAACTTTGGAATTTTCTTGTGGTTTATAGCCTAGAAGCTATACCTGTAGCATGTTTCAGGTTTCTGGCTAACGAATCAGAGGGCTAAAAATTTAAAAGATTAGCTTTTTGGAATTTTCTTGTGTTTTACAGCCCAGAAGCTATACCTGTAGCATGTTTCAAGTTTCTGGCTCATCTGGAATTGGACAAACATAAATGTTGGTGTGCCGAGCCAAGCCCTTTTTCGTGGGGTATATAGGGCTGAAAATTTAAAAAAATTACTTTTTGGAGTTTTTCTGTGGTTTACAGCCTAGAAGCTATACGTGTAGCATATTTTATGTTTCTAGCTCATCTGGAAATGGGCAAACATTAATGTCTGTGATTCGAGCCGAGCTAAAAAACTTTGGAATTTTCTTGTGGTTTAAAGCCTAGAAGCTATACCTGTAGCATGTTTCAAGTTTCTGGCTCACGTGAGTCGAGCCGAGCTAAAAAAAACTTTAGAATTTTCTAGTGGTTTATAGCCTAGAGGTTATACCTGTAGCATGTTTCAAGTTTCTGGTTCACGATTCAGAGGGCTAAAAATTTAAAAGATTAGCTTTTTGGAATTTTCTTGTGTTTTACAGCCTAGAAGCTATACCTGTAGCATGTTTCAAGTTTCTGGCTCATCTGGAATTGGGTAAACATTAATGTCTATGAGCCGAAACGAGCAATTTTCTTTGGGTTTTTAGGGCTAAAAATTTGAAAGGTTTGCTTTTCGGAATTTTCTTGTGGTTTACAGCCTAGAAGCTATACCTGTAACATGTTTCAAGTTCCTGGCTCATCTGGAATTGGGCAAACATTAATGTTGGTGTGCCGAGCCAAGCCATTTTTTCTTGGGGTATTTAGGGCTGAAAATAAAAAAAAATACTTTTTGGAGCTTTTTTGTGGTTTACAGCCTAGAAGCTATACGTGTAGCATATTTTATGTTTCTAGCTCATCTGGAAGTGGGCAAACATTAATGTCTGTGATTCGAGCCGAGCTAAAAAAACGTTGGAATTTTCTTGTGGTTTATAGCCTAGAAGCTATACCTGTAGCATGTTTCAAGTTTCTGGCTCACGTTTCTGAAGGGTAAAAATTTAAAAGATTTGCTTTTCGGAATTTTCTTGTGGTTTGCAGCCTAGAAGTTATACCTGTAACATGTTTCAAGTTCCGGGCTCATCTGGAATTGGGCAAACATTAATGTTGGTGTGCCGAGCCAAGCCATTTTATCTTGGGGTATTTAGGGCTGAAAATTAAAAAAAAAATACTTTTTGGACCTTTTCTGTGGTTTACAGCATAGAAGCTTTACGTGTAGCATATTTTATGATTCTAGCTCATCTGGAAGTGGGCAAACATTATTGTCTGTGATTTGAGCCGAGCTAAAAAAAACTTTGGAATTTTCTTGTGGTTTATAGCCTAGAAGCTATACCTGTAGCATGTTTCAAGTTTCTGCCTCACGTTTCTGAGGGCTAAAAATTTAAAAGATTAGCTTTTTGGAATTTTCTTGTGATTTACAGCCTAGAAGCTATACCTGTAGCATGTTTCAAGTTTCTGGCTCATCTGGAATTGGGCAAACATTAATGTCTATGAGCCAAAACGAGATTTTTTCTTTGGGTTTTTAGGGCTAAAAATTTAAAAGATTTGTTTTTCGGAATTTTCTTGTGGTTTACAGCCTAGAAGCTATACCTGTAACATGTTTCAAGTTCCTGGCTCATCTGGAATTGGGAAAACATTAATGTTGGTGTGCCGAGCCAAGCCATTTTTTCTTGGGGTATTTTGGGCCGAAAATTACAAAAAAATACTTTTTGGAGCTTTTCTGTGGTTCACAGCCTAGAAGCTATACGTGTAGCATATTTTATGTTTCTAGCTCATCTGGAAGTGGGCAAACATTAATGTCTGTGATTCGAGCCGAGCTTAAAAAACTTTGGAATTTTCTTGTGGTTTATAGCCTAGAACCTGTAGCATGTTTCAAGTTTCTGGCTCACGTTTCTGAGGGCTAAAAATTTAAAAGATTAGCTTTTTGGAATTTTCTTGTGATTTACAGCCTAGAAGCTATACCTGTAGCATGTTTCAAGTTTCTGGCTCATCTGGAATTGGGCAAACATTAATGTCTATGAGCCGAAACGAGCCTTTTTCTTTGGGTCTTTAGGGCTAAAAATTTAAAAGATTTGCTTTTCGGAATTTTCTTGTGTTTTACAGCCTAGAAGCTATACCTGTAGCATGTTTCAGGTTTCTGGCTCATCTGGAATTGGGTAAATATTAATGTCTATGAGCCGAAACAAGCCATTTTCTGTGGGTTTTTAGGGCTAAAAATTTGAAAGGTTTGCTTTTCGGAATTTTCTTGTGGTTTACAGACTAGAAGCTATACCTGTAACATGTTTCAAGTTCCGGGCTCGTCTGGAATTGGGAAAACATTAATGTTGGTGTGCCGAGCCAAGCGATTTTTTCTTGGGGTATTTAGGGCCGAAAATTACAAAAAAATTCTTTTTGGAGCTTTTCTGTGGTTTACAGCCTAGCAGCTATACGTGTAGCATATTTTATGTTTCTAGCTCATCTGGAAGTGGGCAAACATTAATGTCTGTGATTCGAGCCGAGCTAAAAAAAACTTTGGAATTTTCTTGTGGTTTACAGCCCAGAAACTATACCTGTAGCATGTTTCAAGTTTGTGGCTAACGATTCAGAGGGCTAAAAATTTAAAAGATTATCTTTTTGGAATTTTCTTATGATTTACAGCCTAGAAGCTATACCTGTAGCATGTTTCAAGTTTCTGGCTCATCTGGAATTGGGGAAATATTAATGTCTATGAGCCGAAACGAGCCATTTTCTTTGGGTTTTTAGGGCTAAAAATTTGAAAGGTTTGCTTTTTGGAATTTTCTTGTGGTTTACAGCATAGATGCTATACCTGTAACATGTTTCAAGTTCCTGGCTCATCTGGAATTGGGCAAACATTAATGTTGGTGTGCCGAGCCAAGCCATTTTATCTTGGGGTATTTAGGGCTGAAAATTAAAAAAAAAATACTTTTTGGAGCTTTTCTGTGGTTTACAGCCTAGAAGCGTTACGTGTAGCATATTTTATGTTTCTAGCTCATCTGGAAGTGGGCAAACATTAATGTCTGTGATTCGAGCCGAGCTAAAAAAAAACGTTGGAATTTTCTTGTGGTTTATAGCCTAGAAGCTATACCTTTAGCATGTCTCAAGTTTCTGGCTCACGTTTCTGAGGGCTAAAAGTTTAAAAGATATGCTTTTCGGAATTTTCTTGTGGTTTACAGCCTAGAAGCTATACCTGTAACATGTTTCAAGTTCCTGGCTCATCTGGAATTGGGCAAACATTAATGTTGGTGTGCCGAGCCAAGCCCTTTTTCTTGGGGTATTTAGGGCTGAAAATTTAAAAAAGAATACTTTTTGGAGCTTTTCTGTGGTTTACAGCCTAGAAGCTATACGTGTAGCATATTTTATGTTTCTAGCTCATCTGGAAGTGGGCAAACATTAATGTCTTTGATTCGAGCCGAGCTAAAAAAACTTTGGAATTTTCTTGTGGTTTATAGCCTAGAAGCTATACCTGTAGCATGTTTCAGGTTTCTGGCTAACGAATCAGAGGGCTAAAAATTTAAAAGATTAGCTTTTTGGAATTTTCTTGTGTTTTACAGCCCAGAAGCTATACCTGTAGCATGTTTCAAGTTTCTGGCTCATCTGGAATTGGACAAACATAAATGTTGGTGTGCCGAGCCAAGCCCTTTTTCGTGGGGTATATAGGGCTGAAAATTTAAAAAAATTACTTTTTGGAGTTTTTCTGTGGTTTACAGCCTAGAAGCTATACGTGTAGCATATTTTATGTTTCTAGCTCATCTGGAAATGGGCAAACATTAATGTCTGTGATTCGAGCCGAGCTAAAAAACTTTGGAATTTTCTTGTGGTTTAAAGCCTAGAAGCTATACCTGTAGCATGTTTCAAGTTTCTGGCTCACGTGAGTCGAGCCGAGCTAAAAAAAACTTTAGAATTTTCTAGTGGTTTATAGCCTAGAGGTTATACCTGTAGCATGTTTCAAGTTTCTGGTTCACGATTCAGAGGGCTAAAAATTTAAAAGATTAGCTTTTTGGAATTTTCTTGTGTTTTACAGCCTAGAAGCTATACCTGTAGCATGTTTCAAGTTTCTGGCTCATCTGGAATTGGGTAAACATTAATGTCTATGAGCCGAAACGAGCAATTTTCTTTGGGTTTTTAGGGCTAAAAATTTGAAAGGTTTGCTTTTCGGAATTTTCTTGTGGTTTACAGCCTAGAAGCTATACCTGTAACATGTTTCAAGTTCCTGGCTCATCTGGAATTGGGCAAACATTAATGTTGGTGTGCCGAGCCAAGCCATTTTTTCTTGGGGTATTTAGGGCTGAAAATAAAAAAAAATACTTTTTGGAGCTTTTTTGTGGTTTACAGCCTAGAAGCTATACGTGTAGCATATTTTATGTTTCTAGCTCATCTGGAAGTGGGCAAACATTAATGTCTGTGATTCGAGCCGAGCTAAAAAAACGTTGGAATTTTCTTGTGGTTTATAGCCTAGAAGCTATACCTGTAGCATGTTTCAAGTTTCTGGCTCACGTTTCTGAAGGGTAAAAATTTAAAAGATTTGCTTTTCGGAATTTTCTTGTGGTTTGCAGCCTAGAAGTTATACCTGTAACATGTTTCAAGTTCCGGGCTCATCTGGAATTGGGCAAACATTAATGTTGGTGTGCCGAGCCAAGCCATTTTATCTTGGGGTATTTAGGGCTGAAAATTAAAAAAAAAATACTTTTTGGACCTTTTCTGTGGTTTACAGCATAGAAGCTTTACGTGTAGCATATTTTATGATTCTAGCTCATCTGGAAGTGGGCAAACATTATTGTCTGTGATTCGAGCCGAGCTAAAAAAAACTTTGGAATTTTCTTGTGGTTTATAGCCTAGAAGCTATACCTGTAGCATGTTTCAAGTTTCTGCCTCACGTTTCTGAGGGCTAAAAATTTAAAAGATTAGCTTTTTGGAATTTTCTTGTGATTTACAGCCTAGAAGCTATACCTGTAGCATGTTTCAAGTTTCTGGCTCATCTGGAATTGGGCAAACATTAATGTCTATGAGCCAAAACGAGATTTTTTCTTTGGGTTTTTAGGGCTAAAAATTTAAAAGATTTGCTTTTCGGAATTTTCTTGTGGTTTACAGCCTAGAAGCTATACCTGTAACATGTTTCAAGTTCCTGGCTCATCTGGAATTGGGAAAACATTAATGTTGGTGTGCCGAGCCAAGCCATTTTTTCTTGGGGTATTTTGGGCCGAAAATTACAAAAAAATACTTTTTGGAGCTTTTCTGTGGTTCACAGCCTAGAAGCTATACGTGTAGCATATTTTATGTTTCTAGCTCATCTGGAAGTGGGCAAACATTAATGTCTGTGATTCGAGCCGAGCTTAAAAAACTTTGGAATTTTCTTGTGGTTTATAGCCTAGAAGCTTTACCTGTAGCATGTTTCAAGTTTCTGGCTCACGTTTCTGAGGGCTAAAAATTTAAAAGATTAGCTTTTTGGAATTTTCTTGTGATTTACAGCCTAGAAGCTATACCTGTAGCATGTTTCAAGTTTCTGGCTCATCTGGAATTGGGCAAACATTAATGTCTATGAGCCGAAACGAGCCTTTTTCTTTGGGTCTTTAGGGCTAAAAATTTAAAAGATTTGCTTTTCGGAATTTTCTTGTGTTTTACAGCCTAGAAGCTATACCTGTAGCATGTTTCAGGTTTCTGGCTCATCTGGAATTGGGTAAATATTAATGTCTATGAGCCGAAACGAGCCATTTTCTGTGGGTTTTTAGGGCTAAAAATTTGAAAGGTTTGCTTTTCGGAATTTTCTTGTGGTTTACAGACTAGAAGCTATACCTGTAACATGTTTCAAGTTCCGGGCTCGTCTGGAATTGGGAAAACATTAATGTTGGTGTGCCGAGCCAAGCGATTTTTTCTTGGGGTATTTAGGGCCGAAAATTACAAAAAAATTCTTTTTGGAGCTTTTCTGTGGTTTACAGCCTAGCAGCTATACGTGTAGCATATTTTATGTTTCTAGCTCATCTGGAAGTGGGCAAACATTAATGTCTGTGATTCGAGCCGAGCTAAAAAAAACTTTGGAATTTTCTTGTGGTTTACAGCCCAGAAACTATACCTGTAGCATGTTTCAAGTTTGTGGCTAACGATTCAGAGGGCTAAAAATTTAAAAGATTATCTTTTTGGAATTTTCTTATGATTTACAGCCTAGAAGCTATACCTGTAGCATGTTTCAAGTTTCTGGCTCATCTGGAATTGGGGAAATATTAATGTCTATGAGCCGAAACGAGCCATTTTCTTTGGGTTTTTAGGGCTAAAAATTTGAAAGGTTTGCTTTTTGGAATTTTCTTGTGGTTTACAGCATAGATGCTATACCTGTAACATGTTTCAAGTTCCTGGCTCATCTGGAATTGGGCAAACATTAATGTTGGTGTGCCGAGCCAAGCCATTTTATCTTGGGGTATTTAGGGCTGAAAATTAAAAAAAAAATACTTTTTGGAGCTTTTCTGTGGTTTACAGCCTAGAAGCGTTACGTGTAGCATATTTTATGTTTCTAGCTCATCTGGAAGTGGGCAAACATTAATGTCTGTGATTCGAGCCGAGCTAAAAAAAACGTTGGAATTTTCTTGTGGTTTATAGCCTAGAAGCTATACCTTTAGCATGTCTCAAGTTTCTGGCTCACGTTTCTGAGGGCTAAAAGTTTAAAAGATATGCTTTTCGGAATTTTCTTGTGGTTTACAGCCTAGAAGCTATACCTGTAACATGTTTCAAGTTCCTGGCTCATCTGGAATTGGGCAAACATTAATGTTGGTGTGCCGAGCCAAGCCCTTTTTCTTGGGGTATTTAGGGCTGAAAATTTAAAAAAGAATACTTTTTGGAGCTTTTCTGTGGTTTACAGCCTAGAAGCTATACGTGTAGCATATTTTATGTTTCTAGCTCATCTGGAAGTGGGCAAACATTAATGTCTTTGATTCGAGCCGAGCTAAAAAAACTTTGGAATTTTCTTGTGGTTTATAGCCTAGAAGCTATACCTGTAGCATGTTTCAGGTTTCTGGCTAACGAATCAGAGGGCTAAAAATTTAAAAGATTAGCTTTTTGGAATTTTCTTGTGTTTTACAGCCCAGAAGCTATACCTGTAGCATGTTTCAAGTTTCTGGCTCACGTGAGTCGAGCCGAGCTAAAAAAAACTTTAGAATTTTCTAGTGGTTTATAGCCTAGAGGTTATACCTGTAGCATGTTTCAAGTTTCTGGTTCACGATTCAGAGGGCTAAAAATTTAAAAGATTAGCTTTTTGGAATTTTCTTGTGTTTTACAGCCTAGAAGCTATACCTGTAGCATGTTTCAAGTTTCTGGCTCATCTGGAATTGGGTAAACATTAATGTCTATGAGCCGAAACGAGCAATTTTCTTTGGGTTTTTAGGGCTAAAAATTTGAAAGGTTTGCTTTTCGGAATTTTCTTGTGGTTTACAGCCTAGAAGCTATACCTGTAACATGTTTCAAGTTCCTGGCTCATCTGGAATTGGGCAAACATTAATGTTGGTGTGCCGAGCCAAGCCATTTTATCTTGGGGTATTTAGGGCTGAAAATTAAAAAAAAAAATACTTTTTGGACCTTTTCTGTGGTTTACAGCATAGAAGTTATACGTGTAGCATATTTTATGTTTCTAACTCATCTGGAAGTGGGCAAACATTAATGTGTGTGATTCGAGCCGAGCTAAAAAAAGTTGGAATTTTCTTGTGGTTTATAGCCTAGAAGCTATACCTGTAGCATGTTTCAAGTTTCTGGCTCACGTTTCTGAGGGCTAAAAATTTAAAAGATTTGCTTTTCGGAATTTTCTTGTGGTTTGCAGCCTAGAAGCTATACCTGTAACATGTTTCAAGTTCCGGGCTCATCTGGAATTGTGCAAACATTAATGTTGGTGTGCCGAGCCAAGCCATTTTATCTTGGGGTATTTAGGGCTGAAAATAAAAAAAAAATACTTTTTGGAGCTTTTCTGTGGTTTACAGCCTAGAAGCTTTACGTGTAGCATATTTTATGATTCTAGCTCATCTGGAAGTGTGCACACATTATTGTCTGTGATTCGAGGCGAGCTAAAAAAAACTTTGGAATTTTCTTGTGGTTTATAGCCTAGAAGCTATACCTGTAGCATGTTTCAAGTTTCTGCCTCACGTTTCTGAGGGCTAAAAATTTAAAAGATTAGCATTTTGGAATTTTCTTGTGATTTACAGCCTAGAAGCTACACCTGTAGCATGTTTCAAGTTTCTTGCTCATCTGGAATTGGGTAAACATTAATGTCTATGAGCCAAAACGAGATTTTTTCTTTGGGTTTTTAGGGCTAAAAATTTAAAAGATTTGCTTTTCGGAAATTTCTTGTGGTTTACAGCCTAGAAGCTATACCTGTATCATGTTTCAAGTTCCTGGCTCATCTGGAATTGGGAAAACATTAATGTTGACGTGCCGAGCCAAGCCATTTTTTCTTGGGGTATTTTGGGCCGAAAATTACAAAAAAAAAAAACACTTTTTGGAGCTTTTCTGTGGTTTACAGCCTAGAAGCTATACGTGTAGCATATTTTATGTTTCTAGCTCATCTGGAAATGGGCAAACATTAATGTCTGTGATTCGAGCCGAGCTAAAAAAACTTTGGAATTTTCTTGTGGTTTAAAGCCTAGAAGCTATACCTGTAGCATGTTTCAAGTTTCTGGCTCACGTGAGTCGAGCCGAGCTAAAAAAAACTTTAGAATTTTCTAGTGGTTTATAGCCTAGAGGCTATACCTGTAGCATGTTTCAAGTTTCTGGTTCACGATTCAGAGGGCTAAAAATTTAAAAGATTAGCTTTTTGGAATTTTCTTGTGTTTTACAGCCAAGAAGCTATACCTGTAGCATGTTTCAAGTTTCTGGCTCATCTGGAATTGGGTAAACATTAATGTCTATGAGCCGAAACGAGCCATTTTCTTTGGGTTTTTAGGGCTAAAAATTTGAAAGGTTTGCCTTTCGGAATTTTCTTGTGGTTTACAGCCTAGAAGCTATACCTGTAACATGTTTCAAGTTCCTGGCTCATCTGGAATTGGGCAAACATTAATGTTGGTGTGCCGAGCCAAGCCATCTTTTCTTGGGGTATTTAGGGCTGAAAATAAAAAAAAATACTTTTTGGAGCTTTTCTGTGGTTTACAGCCTAGAAGCGTTACGTGTAGCATATATTATGTTTCTAGCTCATCTGGAAATGGGCAAACATTAATGTCTGTGATTCGAGCCGAGCTAAAAAAAACGTTGGAATTTTCTTGTGGTTTATAGATAGATAGATAGATAGATAGATAGATAGATAGAGTTCTTATGCTGGAGACATTCACAGAATGTATAGCAACGTCAGAAAACAAAACATTATGGGCTACCAATTGATACTGAAAAATTCGTCAAGGTCATAGATTGGGTTGGCCACCAATTTAGTCTTCAGTGCCATCTTGAAGGCTTGTAGGGTTGACTTCTTAATGCCATCAGGTAAACTATTGAATAATTTGATAGAGACTGTGTCAAAACTTTTTTGAGTGATGCTGAATTTGTTTTTATTCGGATAAACGTTATCTCTATTTCGAGTTAAATAATTATGAGTATAAAGATTAGCAGTGGAAGTGCAAACATTATTTTTCATATACAGCAGGCAGCTCAAGACATACATTGATGGCAAACTCAAGATCCCTAATTTAGAGAACAAAGGTTTACAATGAGATCCTAAGGGAGCTCCGCTGATAATTCTCACAGCTTTCTTCTGCAAAATAAATAATTTCTTAGCAGTAGAATGATTGCCCCATAACAGAATTCCGTAACTTAGGTGGCTGTGAACAAAAGCATAGTAAACAGTTAATAAGGAAGCAGGACCTAGGCTGTGGCTTAGTAGCCTTAAGATAAATAAACTTTTACTAATTTTGCTAGCAACGTAGTTTGTATGAGATGTCCAGCCCAAGCCAGGTTCAATGTGAATGCCTAAGAATCTAAAGTATTTGTCTCGATCATACTCTTGAGGTCTAATATTAAATTTCAAATCAACTGTTTTAGCATCATTTAATTTGAGCTTATTAGCATTACACCATTCAAGAACCTTAGTAGACATTTGATCGACCGTGTTAGTTAAAAAGTCAGAATTCTTATGGACTGCATTGAGTGCCAAGTCGTCAGCAAATAGATAAGTTTCCAGACATTCATTTTGAACATTTACAGACAGATCGTTTATGTATATAATAAATAGAACAGGCCCAAGAACGGAGCCCTGAGGGACACCATTCATAATTTGCTTAAATTCAGAGGTTTTACCATTGAAACACACGGATTGGTATCTTCCATTTAAATAAGATGATAATAGCTCAACACTTGCATTACCAAAACCATAGAAAGCAAGCTTTTGGAGAAGAAAACTGTGGCACACGGTGTCGAAAGCCTTTGTTAAATCAAAGAATTTACTGTGAACAAAGTTACCAGTTTCTAGTCCTTCAAAGCATCGTTTAACAAAAGCAATAACAGCATCTATAGTACTACGTCCAGCTCTAAATCCGTATTGGGTTGGAGTGAAAAGGGTATTACTTTCAAAGTATTGTACAATCTGTTTGTTCAATAGAATCTCAAAGACTTTAGAAACAATTGGAACAATGCTGATAGGCCTGTAATTGTTATAATCATGTTTGCATCCCTTTTTATAAATGGGAATTACCTTGACGAATTTCAGCATGTCGGGGAAAATACATCTATCAATGCAACAGTTAAAAATATGCACCAGAGGTTCACAAATTAATTCTGAAGCTATTTTAAGAATCTTTGCGTTCATACCATATACATCTAGAGAGGAGCTGTTACTGAGTTTGAGAATGACATCATACATGGCTTCGACAGAAGTATGCTTGAATGTAAATCTGCTGTTAGGTTTGTCTAATAGTGGAAGGAAATCCATAGCGGTACTGTCATTAGGTATATTAGATACAATGTTTTCAGAAACGTTAACGAAGAAAGAATTAAAACCATTAGCATTCAAAACAGAAGAAGATGTGTTACATTTGGAATTATCATTCAAAAGGTCAGAGACGACAGACCAAGTAGATTTGCATTTATTCTTAGAATTACCAATAACATTAGAATAATAATTGATTTTAGTTGACCGAAGCTTTGATTTGTAAATTTTTTGTAGTGCAGCATATTTACATTTAGCAGAAGTCACTCCATAATAAGTAAACAACTTATAATAGAATAGACATTTATCTCTTAAAACATCCAACTCCCTAGTGTACCACTTATTTTTACTACCTTTCATACTGATACCTGACTTGACGAACTTTAAAGGAAAAGCCTTATCTGCAATGTGTTGCAATATATTTAAAAAATTATTAAGTTTATCATTAATATCATGTACACTATATATACCAAACCAATTCACCTGTTTTAATAAATATATAAAATAAACAATAGTCATTTCATTAAAAGGCCTTATGGAATTGTATGAGGAAAATACACCAGCAGATCTTTTGCTGGGCAAAGCAGTCTGAAATATTAAAGCGTCATGGTCCGAAAAAACAGTTGGGAGGAGACTGACGGAACATTTCTCTACATGAATATTTGTAATAATGTTATCAATGGCTGTACCATGGTTGCCATCCTGACCTGGACGAGTTGGTTGGTCATTAGTAGCACGTAAGCCGAAGCTCTCAAATAAATTCAACAAGTCTTTTGTGTGACTGCCAGTTCCACAAAAATCAACGTTAAAGTCTGCTGTTAATACAATATTAGTATTAAAAGAGGATTTGTACAAAATACTAAAAAGTTCATTTAATTTAGATAGAAAAACCTCAAAGACACAATTACTATTGTCAGGTGTTCTATAAAGACATAAGCAGAAACCATTAACGCTCTCAATAAATATTCCACTTATTTCAAATATATTATCAGTAGATAGATCGGTAAAATCAACTGTCTTTTTAGATAAAATACCTTCTTTAACGAATATAGCTGAACCGCCATGTTTGCCTTTAGTTGACCTACAATAGGAATCACTTAAATAAAATCCTTCTATTTTTACTGTGGACAACTCGAATAAGGTTAACCAATGTTCAGTCACACACAGTATATCAATATTTAAATCATTAAGAAGTTGCGTAATATAATCTATTTTGTTTAAGAGGGACTGAACATTCCAGTACAGAATTTTAAAGTCAAATTGTTTTACAGCATGAAAATCTAAATTAATGCTTTTAGGATGCAAATATTCTAGGTTATTTTTTTCTCTTTCGTTGCAAGGGAGTTTAAAGAACTCCTCGGAAATCTGAATTTACTGATGAAAGTACCAGACGGCCAAAAGTCAGCAGAATAAACGGCATTCATGAGTGAAAGTGGTACTCCTACTTTAAACGAACTATAACCTGGAAATTTGGATTTAAGTTTTTCAACCTTTATCATGTCTCAAGATCTGGCTCACGTTTCTGAGGGCTAAAAATTTAAAAGATTTGCTTTTCGGAATTTTCTTGTGGTTTACAGCCTAGAAGCTATACCTGTAACATGTTTCAAGTTCCTGGCTCATCTGGAATTGGGCAAACATAAATGTTGGTGTGCCGAGCCAAGCCCTTTTTCGTGGGGTATATAGGGCTGAAAATTTAAAAAAATTACTTTTTGGAGTTTTTCTGTGGTT
Organism: Ectobius pallidus; assembly: GCA_964059195.1. Lineage (NCBI taxonomy): Eukaryota > Metazoa > Arthropoda > Insecta > Blattodea > Ectobiidae > Ectobius > Ectobius pallidus. Next base: position 101,719,058 of record CAXKWD010000009.1, read on the forward strand.
TACAGCCTAGAAGCTATACGTGTAGCATATTTTATGTTTCTAGCTCATCTGGAAATGGGCAAACATTAATGTCTGTGATTCGAGCCGAGCTAAAAAAACTTTGGAATTTTCTTGTGGTTTAAAGCCTAGAAGCTATACCTGTAGCATGTTTCAAGTTTCTGGCTCACGTGAGTCGAGCCGAGCTAAAAAAAACTTTAGAATTTTCTAGTGGTTTATAGTCTAGAGGTTATACCTGTAGCATGTTTCAAGTTTCTGGTTCACGATTCAGAGGGCTAAAAATTTAAAAGATTAGCTTTTTGGAATTTTCTTGTGTTTTACAGCCTAGAAGCTATACCTGTAGCATGTTTCAAGTTTCTGGCTCATCTGGAATTGGGTAAACATTAATGTCTATGAGCCGAAACGAGCAATTTTCTTTGGGTTTTTAGGGCTAAAAATTTGAAAGGTTTGCTTTTCGGAATTTTCTTGTGGTTTACAGCCTAGAAGCTATACCTGTAACATGTTTCAAGTTCCTGGCTCATCTGGAATTGGGCAAACATTAATGTTGGTGTGCCGAGCCAAGCCATTTTATCTTGGGGTATTTAGGGCTGAAAATTAAAAAAAAATACTTTTTGGACCTTTTCTGTGGTTTACAGCATAGAAGCTTTACGTGTAGCATATTTTATGATTCTAGCTCATCTGGAAGTGGGCAAACATTATTGTCTGTGATTCGAGCCGAGCTAAAAAAAACTTTGGAATTTTCTTGTGGTTTATAGCCTGGAAGCTATACCTGTAGCATGTTTCAAGTTTCTGCCTCACGTTTCTGAGGGCTAAAAATTTAAAAGATTAGCTTTTTGGAATTTTCTTGTGTTTTACAGCCTAGAAGCTATACCTGTAGCATGTTTCAAGTTTCTGGCTCATCTGGAATTGGGCAAACATTAATGTCTATGAGCCGAAACGAGCCTTTTTCTTTGGGTCTTTAGGGCTAAAAATTTAAAAGATTTGCTTTTCGGAATTTTCTTGTGTTTTACAGCCTAGAAGCTATACCTGTAGCATGTTTCAGGTTTCTGGCTCATCTGGAATTGGGTAAATATTAATGTCTATGAGCCGAAACGAGCCATTTTCTGTGGGTTTTTAGGGCTAAAAATTTGAAAGGTTTGCTTTTCGGAATTTTCTTTTGGTTTACAGACTAGAAGCTATACCTGTAACATGTTTCAAGTTCCGGGCTCATCTGGAATTGGGAAAACATTAATGTTGGTGTGCCGAGCCAAGCGATTTTTTCTAGGGGTATTTAGGGCCGAAAATTACAAAAAAATTCTTTTTGGAGCTTTTCTGTGGTTTACAGCCTAGCAGCTATACGTGTAGCATATTTTATGTTTCTAGCTCATCTGGAAGTGGGCAAACATTAATGTCTGTGATTCGAGCCGAGCTAAAAAAAACTTTGGAATTTTCTTGTGGTTTACAGCCCAGAAACTATACCTGTAGCATGTTTCAAGTTTGTGGCTAACGATTCAGAGGGCTAAAAATTTAAAAGATTATCTTTTTGGAATTTTCTTATGATTTACAGCCTAGAAGCTATACCTGTAGCATGTTTCAAGTTTCTGGCTCATCTGGAATTGGGGAAATATTAATGTCTATGACCCGAAACGAGCCATTTTCTTTGGGTTTTTAGGGCTAAAAATTTGAAAGGTTTGCTTTTTGGAATTTTCTTGTGGTTTACAGCATAGATGCTATACCTGTAACATGTTTCAAGTTCCTGGCTCATCTGGAATTGGGCAAACATTAATGTTGGTGTGCCGAGCCAAGCCATTTTATCTTGGGGTATTTAGGGCCGAAAATTACAAAAAAATTCTTTTTGGAGCTTTTCTGTGGTTTACAGCCTAGCAGCTATACGTGTAGCATATTTTATGTTTCTAGCTCATCTGGAAGTGGGCAAACATTAATGTCTGTGATTCGAGCCGAGCTAAAAAAAACTTTGGAATTTTCTTGTGGTTTACAGCCCAGAAACTATACCTGTAGCATGTTTCAAGTTTGTGGCTAACGATTCAGAGGGCTAAAAATTTAAAAGATTATCTTTTTGGAATTTTCTTATGATTTACAGCCTAGAAGCTATACCTGTAGCATGTTTCAAGTTTCTGGCTCATCTGGAATTGGGGAAATATTAATGTCTATGAGCCGAAACGAGCCATTTTCTTTGGGTTTTTAGGGCTAAAAATTTGAAAGGTTTGCTTTTTGGAATTTTCTTGTGGTTTACAGCATAGATGCTATACCTGTAACATGTTTCAAGTTCCTGGCTCATCTGGAATTGGGCAAACATTAGTGTTGGTGTGCCGAACCAAGCCATTTTATCTTGGGGTATTTAGGGCTGAAAATTTAAAAAAAAAATACTTTTTGGAGCTTTTCTGTGGTTTACAGCCTAGAAGCGTTACGTGTAGCATATTTTATGTTTCTAGCTCATCTGGAAGTGGGCAAACATTAATGTCTGTGATTCGAGCCGAGCTAAAAAAAACGTTGGAATTTTCTTGTGGTTTATAGCCTAGAAGCTATACCTTTAGCATGTCTCAAGTTTCTGGCTCACGTTTCTGAGGGCTAAAAGTTTAAAAGATATGCTTTTCGGAATTTTCTTGTGGTTTACAGCCTAGAAGCTATACCTGTAACATGTTTCAAGTTCCTGGCTCATCTGGAATTGGGCAAACATTAATGTTGGTGTGCCGAGCCAAGCCCTTTTTCTTGGGGTATTTAGGGCTGAAAATTTAAAAAAGAATACTTTTTGGAGCTTTTCTGTGGTTTACAGCCTAGAAGCTATACGTGTAGCATATTTTATGTTTCTAGCTCATCTGGAAGTGGGCAAACATTAATGTCTTTGATTCGAGCCGAGCTAAAAAAACTTTGGAATTTTCTTGTGGTTTATAGCCTAGAAGCTATACCTGTAGCATGTTTCAGGTTTCTGGCTAACGAATCAGAGGGCTAAAAATTTAAAAGATTAGCTTTTTGGAATTTTCTTGTGTTTTACAGCCCAGAAGCTATACCTGTAGCATGTTTCAAGTTTCTGGCTCATCTGGAATTGGACAAACATAAATGTTGGTGTGCCGAGCCAAGCCCTTTTTCGTGAGGTATATAGGGCTGAAAATTAAAAAAAATTACTTTGTGGAGTTTTTCTGTGGTTTACAGCCTAGAAGCTATACGTGTAGCATATTTTATGTTTCTAGCTCATCTGGAAATGGGCAAACATTAATGTCTGTGATTCGAGCCGAGCTAAAAAAACTTTGGAATTTTCTTGTGGTTTAAAGCCTAGAAGCTATACCTGTAGCATGTTTCAAGTTTCTGGCTCACGTGAGTCGAGCCGAGCTAAAAAAACTTTAGAATTTTCTAGTGGTTTATAGCCTAGAGGTTATACCTGTAGCATGTTTCAAGTTTCTGGTTCACGATTCAGAGGGCTAAAAATTTAAAAGATTAGCTTTTTGGAATTTTCTTGTGTTTTACAGCCTAGAAGCTATACCTGTAGCATGTTTCAAGTTTCTGGCTCATCTGGAATTGGGTAAACATTAATGTCTATGAGCCGAAACGAGCCATTTTCTTTGGGTTTTTAGGGCTAAAAATTTGAAAGGTTTGCTTTTCGGAATTTTCTTGTGGTTTACAGCCTAGAAGCTATACCTGTAACATGTTTCAAGTTCCTGGCTCATCTGGAATAGGGCAAACATTAATGTTGGTGTGCCGAGCCAAGCCATTTTTTCTTGGGGTATTTAGAACTGAAAATAAAAAAAAATACTTTTTGGAGCTTTTCTGTGGTTTACAGCCTAGAAGCTATACGTGTAGCATATTTTATGTTTCTAGCTCATCTGGAAGTGGGCAAACATTAATGTCTGTGATTCGAGCCGAGCTAAAAAAAACGTTGGAATTTTCTTGTGGTTTATAGCCTAGAAGCTATACCTTTAGCATGTCTCAAGTTTCTGGCTCACGTTTCTGAGGGCTAAAAGTTATGCTTTTCGGAATTTTCTTGTGGTTTACAGCCTAGAAGCTATACCTGTAACATGTTTCAAGTTCCTGGCTCATCTGGAATTGGGCAAACATTAATGTTGGTGTGCCGAGCCAAGCCCTTTTTCTTGGGGTATTTAGGGCTGAAAATTAAAAAAAGAATACTTTTTGGAGCTTTTCTGTGGTTTACAGCCTAGAAGCTATACGTGTAGCATATTTTATGTTTCTAGCTCATCTGGAAGTGGGCAAACATTAATGTCTTTGATTCGAGCCGAGCTAAAAAACTTTGGAATTTTCTTGTGGTTTATAGCCTAGAAGCTATACCTGTAGCATGTTTCAGGTTTCTGGCTAACGAATCAGTGGGCTAAAAATTTAAAAGATTAGCTTTTTGGAATTTTCTTGTGTTTTACAGCCCAGAAGCTATACCTGTAGCATGTTTCAAGTTTCTGGCTCATCTGGAATTGGACAAACATAAATGTTGGTGTGCCGAGCCAAGCCCTTTTTCGTGAGGTATATAGGGCTGAAAATTAAAAAAAATTACTTTGTGGAGTTTTTCTGTGGTTTACAGCCTAGAAGCTATACGTGTAGCATATTTTATGTTTCTAGCTCATCTGGAAATGGGCAAACATTAATGTCTGTGATTCGAGCCGAGCTAAAAAAACTTTGGAATTTTCTTGTGGTTTAAAGCCTAGAAGCTATACCTGTAGCATGTTTCAAGTTTCTGGCTCACGTGAGTCGAGCCGAGCTAAAAAAACTTTAGAATTTTCTAGTGGTTTATAGCCTAGAGGTTATACCTGTAGCATGTTTCAAGTTTCTGGTTCACGATTCAGAGGGCTAAAAATTTAAAAGATTAGCTTTTTGGAATTTTCTTGTGTTTTGCAGCCTAGAAGCTATACCTGTAGCATGTTTCAAGTTTCTGGCTCATCTGGAATTGGGTAAACATTAATGTCTATGAGCCGAAACGAGCCATTTTCTTTGGGTTTTTAGGGCTAAAAATTTGAAAGGTTTGCTTTTCGGAATTAACTTGTGGTTTACAGCGTAGAAGCTATACCTGTAACATGTTTCAAGTTCCTGGCTCATCTGGAATTGGGCAAACATTAATGTTGGTGTGCCGAGCCAAGCCATTTTTTCTTGGGGTATTTAGAACTGAAAATAAAAAAAAATACTTTTTGGAGCTTTTCTGTGGTTTACAGCCTAGAAGCTATACGTGTAGCATATTTTATGTTTCTAGCTCATCTGGAAGTGGGCAAACATTAATGTCTGTGATTCGAGCCGAGCTAAAAAAAAGTTGGAATTTTCTTGTGGTTTATAGGCTAGAAGCTATACCTGTAGCATGTTTCAAGTTTCTGGCTCACGTTTCTGAGGGCTAAAAATTTAAAAGATTTGCTTTTCGGAATTTTCTTGTGGTTTGCAGCCTAGAAGCTATACCTGTAACATGTTTCAAGTTCCGGGCTCATCTGGAATTGGGCAAACATTAATGTTGGTGTGCCGAGCCAAGCCATTTTATCTTGGGGTATTTAGGGCTGAAAATTTAAAAAAAAAATACTTTTTGGAGCTTTTCTGTGGTTTACAGCATAGAAGCTTTACGTGTAGCATATTTTATGATTCTAGCTCATCTGGAAGTGGGCAAACATTATTGTCAGTGATTCGAGCCGAGCTAAAAAAAACTTTGGAATTTTCTTGTGGTTTATAGCCTAGAAGCTATACCTGTAGCATGTTTCAAGTTTCTGGCTCACGTTTCTGAGGGCTAAAAATCTAAAAGATTTGCTTTTTGGACTTTTCTTGTGCTTTACAGCCTAGAAACTATACCTGTAGCATGTTTCAAGATTCTGGCTCATCTGGAAGTGGGCAAACATTAATGTCTATGAGCCAAAACGAGATTTTTTCTTTGGGTTTTTAGGGCTAAAAATTTAAAAGATTTGCTTTTCGGAATTTTCTTGTGGTTTACAGCCTAGAAGCTATAAGTGTAACATGTTTCAAGTTCCTGGCTCATCTGGAATTGGGCAAACATTAATGTTGGTGTGCCGAGCCAAGCCATTTTTCTTGGGGTATTTAGGGCTGAAAATAAAAAAAAAATACTATTTGGAGCTTTTCTGTGGTTTACAGCCTAGAAGCTATACGTGTAGCTTATTTTATGTTTCTAGCTCATCTGGAAGTGGGCAAACATTAATGTCTGTGATTCGAGCCGAGCTAAAAAAACTTTGGAATTTTCTTGTGGTTTATAGCCTAGAAGCTATACCTGTAGCATGTTTCAGGTTTCTGGCTAACGAATCAGAGGGCTAAAAATTTAAAAGATTTGCTTTTTGAAATTTTCTTGTGTTTTACAGCCCAGAAGCTATACCTGTAGCATGTTTCAAGTTTCTGGCTCATCTGGAATTGGACAAACATAAATGTTGGTGTGCCGAGCCAAGCCCTTTTTCGTGGGGTATATAGGGCTGAAAATTTAAAAAAATTACTTTTTGGAGATTTCTGTGGCTTACAGCCTAGAAGCTATACGTGTAGCATATTTTATGTTTCTAGCTCATCTGGAAATGGGCAAACATTAATGTCTGTGATTCGAGCCGAGCTAAAAAAACTTTGGAATTTTCTTGTGGTTTAAAGCCTAGAAGCTATACCTGTAGCATGTTTCAAGTTTCTGGCTCACGTGAGTCGAGCCGAGCTAAAAAAAACTTTAGAATTTTCTAGTGGTTTATAGCCTAGAGGCTATACCTGTAGCATGTTTCAAGTTTCTGGTTCACGATTCAGAGGGCTAAAAATTTAAAAGATTAGCTTTTTGGAATTTTCTTGTGTTTTACAGCCAAGAAGCTATACCTGTAGCATGTTTCAAGTTTCTGGCTCATCTGGAATTGGGTAAACATTAATGTCTATGAGCCGAAACGAGCCATTTTCTTTGGGTTTTTAGGGCTAAAAATTTGAAAGGTTTGCCTTTCGGAATTTTCTTGTGGTTTACAGCCTAGAAGCTATACCTGTAACATGTTTCAAGTTCCTGGCTCATCTGGAATTGGGCAAACATTAATGTTGGTGTGCCGAGCCAAGCCATTTTTTCTTGGGGTATTTAGGGCTGAAAATAAAAAAAAATACTTTTTGGAGCTTTTCTGTGGTTTACAGCCTAGAAGCGTTACGTGTAGCATATTTTATGTTTCTAGCTCATCTGGAAGTGGGCAAACATTAATGTCTGTGATTCGAGCCGAGCTAAAAAAAACGTTGGAATTTTCTTGTGGTTTATAGCCTAGAAGCTATACCTTTATCATGTCTCAAGATCTGGCTCACGTTTCTGAGGGCTAAAAATTTAAAAGATTTGCTTTTCGGAATTTTCTTGTGGTTTACAGCCTAGAAGCTATACCTGTAACATGTTTCAAGTTCCTGGCTCATCTGGAATTGGGCAAACATTAATGTTGGTGTCCCGAGCCAAGCCCTTTTTCTTGGGGTATTTAGGGCTGAAAATTAAAAAAAAAATTACTTTTTGGAGCTTTTCTGTGGTTTACAGCCTAGAAGCTATACGTGTAGCATATTTTATGTTTCTAGCTCATCTGGAAGTGGGTTAAACATTAATGTCTGTGATTCGAGCCGAGCTAAAAAAACTTTGGAATTTTCTTGTGGTTTATAGCCTAGAAGCTATACCTGTAGCATGTTTCAGGTTTCTGGCTAACGAATCAGAGGGCTAAAAATTTAAAAGATTAGCTTTTTGGAATTTTCTTGTGTTTTACAGCCCAGAAGCTATACCTGTAGCATGTTTCAAGTTTCTGGCTCATCTGGAATTGGACAAACATAAATGTTGGTGTGCCGAGCCAAGCCCTTTTTCGTGGGGTATATAGGGCTGAAAATTTAAAAAAATTACTTTTTGGAGTTTTTCTGTGGTTTACAGCCTAGAAGCTATACGTGTAGCATATTTTATGTTTCTAGCTCATCTGGAAATGGGCAAACATTAATGTCTGTGATTCGAGCCGAGCTAAAAAACTTTGAAATTTTCTTGTGGTTTAAAGTCTAGAAGCTATACCTGTAGCATGTTTCAAGTTTCTGGCTCATCTGGAATTGGACAAACATAAATGTTGGTGTGCCGAGCCAAGCCCTTTTTCGTGGGGTATATAGGGCTGAAAATTTAAAAAAATTACTTTTTGGAGTTTTTCTGTGGTTTACAGCTTAGAAGCTATACCTGTAGCATGTTTCAAGTTTCTGGCTCATCTGGAATTGGGTAAACATTAATGTCTATGAGCAGAAACGAGCAATTTTCTTTGGGTTTTTAGGGCTAAAAATTTGAAAGGTTTGCTTTTCGGAATTTTCTTGTGGTTTACAGCCTAGAAGCTATACCTGTAACATGTTTCAAGTTCCTATCTCATCTGGAATTGGGCAAACATTAATGTTGGTGTGCCGAGCCAAGCCATTTTTTCTTGGGTATTTAGGGCTGAAAATAAAAAAAAATACTTTTTGGAGCTTTTTTGTGGTTTACAGCCTAGAAGCTATACGTGTAGCATATTTTATGTTTCTAGCTCATCTGGAAGTGGGCAAACATTAATGTCTGTGATTCGAGCCGAGCTAAAAAAACGTTGGAATTTTCTTGTGGTTTATAGCCTAGAAGCTATACCTGTAGCATGTTTCAAGTTTCTGGCTCACGTTTCTGAAGGGTAAAAATTTAAAAGATTTGCTTTTCGGAATTTTCTTGTGGTTTGCAGCCTAGAAGTTATACCTGTAACATGTTTCAAGTTCCGGGCTCATCTGGAATTGGGCAAACATTAATGTTGGTGTGCCGAGCCAAGCCATTTTATCTTGGGGTATTTAGGGCTGAAAATTAAAAAAAAAATACTTTTTGGACCTTTTCTGTGGTTTACAGCATAGAAGCTTTACGTGTAGCATATTTTATGATTCTAGCTCATCTGGAAGTGGGCAAACATTATTGTCTGTGATTCGAGCCGAGCTAAAAAAACTTTGGAATTTTCTTGTGGTTTATAGCCTAGAAGCTATACCTGTAGCATGTTTCAAGTTTCTGCCTCACGTTTCTGAGGGCTAAAAATTTAAAAGATTAGCTTTTTGGAATTTTCTTGTGATTTACAGCCTAGAAGCTATACCTGTAGCATGTTTCAAGTTTCTGGCTCATCTGGAATTGGGCAAACATTAATGTCTATGAGCCAAAACGAGATTTTTTCTTTGGGTTTTTAGGGCTAAAAATTTAAAAGATTTGCTTTTCGGAATTTTCTTGTGGTTTACAGCCTAGAAGCTATACCTGTAACATGTTTCAAGTTCCTGGCTCATCTGGAATTGGGAAAACATTAATGTTGGTGTGCCGAGCCAAGCCATTTTTTCTTGGGGTATTTTGGGCCGAAAATTACAAAAAAATACTTTTTGGAGCTTTTCTGTGGTTTACAGCCTAGAAGCTATACGTGTAGCATATTTTATGTTTCTAGCTCATCTGGAAGTGGGCAAACATTAATGTCTGTGATTCGAGCCGAGCTTAAAAAACTTTGGAATTTTCTTGTGGTTTATAGCCTAGAAGCTTTACCTGTAGCATGTTTCAAGTTTCTGGCTCACGTTTCTGAGGGCTAAAAATTTAAAAGATTAGCTTTTTGGAATTTTCTTGTGATTTACAGCCTAGAAGCTATACCTGTAGCATGTTTCAAGTTTCTGGCTCATCTGGAATTGGGCAAACATTAATGTCTATGAGCCGAAACGAGCCTTTTTCTTTGGGTCTTTAGGGCTAAAAATTTAAAAGATTTGCTTTTCGGAATTTTCTTGTGTTTTACAGCCTAGAAGCTATACCTGTAGCATGTTTCAGGTTTCTGGCTCATCTGGAATTGGGTAAATATTAATGTCTATGAGCCGAAACGAGCCATTTTCTGTGGGTTTTTAGGGCTAAAAATTTGAAAGGTTTGCTTTTCGGAATTTTCTTGTGGTTTACAGACTAGAAGCTATACCTGTAACATGTTTCAAGTTCCGGGCTCATCTGGAATTGGGAAAACATTAATGTTGGTGTGCCAAGCCAAGCGATTTTTTCTTGGGGTATTTAGGGCCGAAAATTACAAAAAAATTCTTTTTGGAGCTTTTCTGTGGTTTACAGCCTAGCAGCTATACGTGTAGCATATTTTATGTTTCTAGCTCATCTGGAAGTGGGCAAACATTAATGTCTGTGATTCGAGCCGAGCTAAAAAAAACTTTGGAATTTTCTTGTGGTTTACAGCCCAGAAACTATACCTGTAGCATGTTTCAAGTTTGTGGCTAACGATTCAGAGGGCTAAAAATTTAAAAGATTATCTTTTTGGAATTTTCTTATGATTTACAGCCTAGAAGCTATACCTGTAGCATGTTTCAAGTTTCTGGCTCATCTGGAATTGGGGAAATATTAATGTCTATGAGCCGAAACGAGCCATTTTCTTTGGGTTTTTAGGGCTAAAAATTTGAAAGGTTTGCTTTTTGGAATTTTCTTGTGGTTTACAGCATAGATGCTATACCTGTAACATGTTTCAAGTTCCTGGCTCATCTGGAATTGGGCAAACATTAATGTTGGTGTGCCGAGCCAAGCCATTTTATCTTGGGGTATTTAGGGCTGAAAATTAAAAAAAAAATACTTTTTGGAGCTTTTCTGTGGTTTACAGCCTAGAAGCGTTACGTGTAGCATATTTTATGTTTCTAGCTCATCTGGAAGTGGGCAAACATTAATGTCTGTGATTCGAGCCGAGCTAAAAAAACGTTGGAATTTTCTTGTGGTTTATAGCCTAGAAGCTATACCTTTAGCATGTCTCAAGTTTCTGGCTCACGTTTCTGAGGGCTAAAAGTTTAAAAGATATGCTTTTCGGAATTTTCTTGTGGTTTACAGCCTAGAATTGTTTCAAGTTCCTGGCTCATCTGGAATTGGGCAAACATTAATGTTGGTGTGCCGAGCCAAGCCCTTTTTCTTGGGGTATTTAGGGCTGAAAATTTAAAAAAGAATACTTTTTGGAGCTTTTCTGTGGTTTACAGCCTAGAAGCTATACGTGTAGCATATTTTATGTTTCTAGCTCATCTGGAAGTGGGCAAACATTAATGTCTTTGATTCGAGCCGAGCTAAAAAAATTTGGAATTTTCTTGTGGTTTATAGCCTAGAAGCTATACCTGTAGCATGTTTCAGGTTTCTGGCTAACGAATCAGAGGGCTAAAAATTTAAAAGGTTAGCTTTTTGGAATTTTCTTGTGTTTTACAGCCCAGAAGCTATACCTGTAGCATGTTTCAAGTTTCTGGCTCATCTGGAATTGGACAAACATAAATGTTGGTGTGCCGAGCCAAGCCCTTTTTCGTGAGGTATATAGGGCTGAAAATTAAAAAAAATTACTTTTTGGAGTTTTTCTGTGGTTTACAGCCTAGAAGCTATACGTGTAGCATATTTTATGTTTCTAGCTCATCTGGAAATGGGCAAACATTAATGTCTGTGATTCGAGCCGAGCTAAAAAAACTTTGGAATTTTCTTGTGGTTTAAAGCCTAGAAGCTATACCTGTAGCATGTTTCAAGTTTCTGGCTCACGTGAGTCGAGCCGAGCTAAAAAAACTTTAGAATTTTCTAGTGGTTTATAGCCTAGAGGTTATACCTGTAGCATGTTTCAAGTTTCTGGTTCACGATTCAGAGGGCCAAAAATTTAAAAGATTAGCTTTTTGGAATTTTCTTGTGTTTTACAGCCTAGAAGCTATACCTGTAGCATGTTTCAAGTTTCTGGCTCATCTGGAATTGGGTAAACATTAATGTCTATGAGCCGAAACGAGCCATTTTCTTTGGGTTTTTAGGGCTAAAAATTTGAAAGGTTTGCTTTTTGGAATTTTCTTGTGGTTTACAGCCTAGAAGCTATACCTGTAACATGTTTCAAGTTCCTGGCTCATCTGGAATTGGGCAAACATTAATGTTGGTGTGCCGAGCCAAGCCATTTTTTCTTGGGGTATTTAGAACTGAAAATAAAAAAAATACTTTTTGGAGCTTTTCTGTGGTTTACAGCCTAGAAGCTATACGTGTAGCATATTTTATGTTTCTAGCTCATCTGGAAGTGGGCAAACATTAATGTCTCTGATTCGAGCCGAGCTAAAAAAAAGTTGTAATTTTCTTGTGGTTTATAGCCTAGAAGCTATACCTGTAGCATGTTTCAAGTTTCTGGCTCACGTTTCTGAGGGCTAAAAATTTAAAAGATTTGCTTTTCGGAATTTTCTTCTGGTTTGCAGCCTAGAAGCTATACCTGTAACATGTTTCAAGTTCCGGGCTCATCTGGAATTGGGCAAACATTAATGTTGGTGTGCCGAGCCAAGCCATTTTATCTTGGGGTATTTAGGGCTGAAAATTAAAAAAAAATACTTTTTGGAGCTTTTCTGTGGTTTACAGCATAGAAGCTTTACGTGTAGCATATTTTATGATTCTAGCTCATCTGGAAATGGGCAAACATTATTGTCTGTGATTCGAGCCGAGCTAAAAAAAACTTTGGAATTTTCTTGTGGTTTATAGCCTAGAAGCTATACCTGTAGCATGTTTCAAGTTTCTGGCTCACGTTTCTGAGGGCTAAAAATCTAAAAGATTTGCTTTTTGGACTTTTCTTGTGCTTTACAGCCTAGAAACTATACCTGTAGCATGTTTCAAGATTCTGGCTCATCTGGAAGTGGGCAAACATTAATGTCTATGAGCCAAAACGAGATTTTTTCTTTGGGTTTTTAGGGCTAAAAATTTAAAAGATTTGCTTTTCGGAATTTTCTTGTGGTTTACAGCCTAGAAGCTATAAGTGTAACATGTTTCAAGTTCCTGGCTCATCTGGAATTGGCAAACATTAATGTTGGTGTGCCGAGCCAAGCCCTTTTTCTTGGGGTATTTAGGGCTGAAAATAAAAAAAAATACTATTTGGAGCTTTTCTGTGGTTTACAGCCTAGAAGCTATACGTGTAGCTTATTTTATGTTTCTAGCTCATCTGGAAGTGGGCAAACATTAATGTCTGTGATTCGAGCCGAGCTAAAAAAACTTTGGAATTTTCTTGTGGTTTATAGCCTAGAAGCTATACCTGTAGCATGATTCAGGTTTCTGGCTAACGAATCAGAGGGCTAAAAATTTAAAAGATTAGCTTTTTGAAATTTTCTTGTGTTTTACAGCCCAGAAGCTATACCTGTAGCATGTTTCAAGTTTCTGGCTCATCTGGAATTGGACAAACATAAATGTTGGTGTGCCGAGCCAAGCCCTTTTTCGTGGGGTATATAGGGCTGAAAATTTAAAAAAATTACTTTTTGGAGATTTCTGTGGCTTACAGCCTAGAAGCTATACGTGTAGCATATTTTATGTTTCTAGCTCATCTGGAAATGGGCAAACATTAATGTCTGTGATTCGAGCCGAGCTAAAAAAACTTTGGAATTTTCTTGTGGTTTAAAGCCTAGAAGCTATACCTGTAGCATGTTTCAAGTTTCTGGCTCACGTGAGTCGAGCCGAGCTAAAAAAAACTTTAGAATTTTCTAGTGGTTTATAGCCTAGAGGCTATACCTGTAGCATGTTTCAAGTTTCTGGTTCACGATTCAAAGGGCTAAAAATTTAAAAGATTAGCTTTTTGGAATTTTCTTGTGTTTTACAGCCAAGAAGCTATACCTGTAGAATGTTTCAAGTTTCTGGCTCATCTGGAATTGGGTAAACATTAATGTCTATGAGCCGAAACGAGCCATTTTCTTTGGGTTTTTAGGGCTAAAAATTTGAAAGGTTTGCCTTTCGGAATTTTCTTGTGGTTTACAGCCTAGAAGCTATACCTGTAACATGTTTCAAGTTCCTGGCTCATCTGGAATTGGGCAAACATTAATGTTGGTGTGCCGATCCAAGCCATTTTTTCTTGGGGTATTTAGGGCTGAAAATAAAAAAAAATACTTTTTGGAGCTTTTCTGTGGTTTACAGCCTAGAAGCGTTACGTGTAGCATATTTTATGTTTCTAGCTCATCTGGAAGTGGGCAAACATTAATGTCTGTGATTCGAGCCGAGCTAAAAAAAACGTTGGAATTTTCTTGTGGTTTATAGCCTAGAAGCTATACCTTTATCATGTCTCAAGATCTGGCTCACGTTTCTGAGGGATAAAAATTTAATAGATTTGCTTTTCGGAATTTTCTTGTGGTTAGCCTAGAAGCTATACCTGTAACATGTTTCAAGTTCCTGGCTCATCTGGAATTGGGCAAACATTAATGTTGGTGTGCCGAGCCAAGCCCTTTTTCTTGGGGTATTTAGTGCTGAAAATTAAAAAAAAAATACTTTTTGGAGCTTTTCTGTGGTTTACAGCCTAGAAGCTATACGTGTAGCATATTTTATGTTTCTAGCTCATCTGGAAGTGGGCAAACATTAATGTCTGTGATTCGAGCCGAGCTAAAAAAACTTTGGAATTTTCTTGTGGTTTATAGTCTAGAAGCTATACCTGTAGCATGTTTCAGGTTTCTGGCTAACGAATCAGAGGGCTAAAAATTTAAAAGATTAGCTTTTTGGAATTTTCTTGTGTTTTACAGCCCAGAAGCTATACCTGTAGCATGTTTCAAGTTTCTGGCTCATCTGGAATTGGACAAACATAAATGTTGGTGTGCCGAGCCAAGCCCTTTTTCGTGGGGTATATAGGGCTGAAAATTTAAAAAAATTACTTTTTGGAGTTTTTCTGTGGTTTACAGCCCAGAAGCTATACGTGTAGCATATTTTATGTTTCTAGCTCATCTGGAAATGGGCAAACATTAATGTCTGTGATTCGAGCCGAGCTAAAAAACTTTGGAATTTTCTTGTGGTTTAAAGCCTAGAAGCTATACCTGTAGCATGTTTCAAGTTTCTGGCTCACGTGAGTCGAGCCGAGCTAAAAAAGACTTTAGAATTTTCTAGTGGTTTATAGCCTAGAGGTTATACCTGTAGCATGTTTCAAGTTTCTGGTTCACGATTCAGAGGGCTAAAAATTTAAAAGAATAGCTTTTTGGAATTTTCTTGTGTTTTACAGCCTAGAAGCTATACCTGTAGCATGTTTCAAGTTTCTGGCTCATCTGGAATTGGGTAAACATTAATGTCTATGAGCCGAAACGAGCAATTTTCTTTGGGTTTTTAGGGCTAAAAATTTGAAAGGTTTGCTTTTCGGAATTTTCTTGTGGTTTACAGCCTAGAAGCTATACCTGTAACATGTTTCAAGTTCCTGGCTCATCTGGAATTGGGCAAACATTAATGTTGGTGTGCCGAGCCAAGCCATTTTTTCTTGGGGTACTTTGGGCCGAAAATTACAAAAAAATACTTTTTGGAGCTTTTCTGTGGTTTACAGCCTAGAAGCTATACGTGTAGCATATTTTATGTTTCTAGCTCATCTGGAAGTGGGCAAACATTAATGTCTGTGATTCGAGCCGAGCTAAAAAAAACGTTGGAATTTTCTTGTGGTTTATAGCCTAGAAGCTATACCTTTAGCATGTCTCAAGTTTCTGGCTCACGTTTCTGAGGGCTAAAAGTTATGCTTTTCGGAATTTTCTTGTGGTTTACAGCCTAGAAGCTATACCTGTAACATGTTTCAAGTTCCTGGCTCATCTGGAATTGGGCAAACATTAATGTTGGTGTGCCGAGCCAAGCCCTTTTTCTTGGGGTATTTAGGGCTGAAAATTAAAAAAAGAATACTTTTTGGAGCTTTTCTGTGGTTTACAGCCTAGAAGCTATACGTGTAGCATATTTTATGTTTCTAGCTCATCTGGAAGTGGGCAAACATTAATGTCTTTGATTCGAGCCGAGCTAAAAAACTTTGGAATTTTCTTGTGGTTTATAGCCTAGAAGCTATACCTGTAGCATGTTTCAGGTTTCTGGCTAACGAATCAGTGGGCTAAAAATTTAAAAGATTAGCTTTTTGGAATTTTCTTGTGTTTTACAGCCCAGAAGCTATACCTGTAGCATGTTTCAAGTTTCTGGCTCATCTGGAATTGGACAAACATAAATGTTGGTGTGCCGAGCCAAGCCCTTTTTCGTGAGGTATATAGGGCTGAAAATTAAAAAAAATTACTTTGTGGAGTTTTTCTGTGGTTTACAGCCTAGAAGCTATACGTGTAGCATATTTTATGTTTCTAGCTCATCTGGAAATGGGCAAACATTAATGTCTGTGATTCGAGCCGAGCTAAAAAAACTTTGGAATTTTCTTGTGGTTTAAAGCCTAGAAGCTATACCTGTAGCATGTTTCAAGTTTCTGGCTCACGTGAGTCGAGCCGAGCTAAAAAAACTTTAGAATTTTCTAGTGGTTTATAGCCTAGAGGTTATACCTGTAGCATGTTTCAAGTTTCTGGTTCACGATTCAGAGGGCTAAAAATTTAAAAGATTAGCTTTTTGGAATTTTCTTGTGTTTTGCAGCCTAGAAGCTATACCTGTAGCATGTTTCAAGTTTCTGGCTCATCTGGAATTGGGTAAACATTAATGTCTATGAGCCGAAACGAGCCATTTTCTTTGGGTTTTTAGGGCTAAAAATTTGAAAGGTTTGCTTTTCGGAATTAACTTGTGGTTTACAGCGTAGAAGCTATACCTGTAACATGTTTCAAGTTCCTGGCTCATCTGGAATTGGGCAAACATTAATGTTGGTGTGCCGAGCCAAGCCATTTTTTCTTGGGGTATTTAGAACTGAAAATAAAAAAAAATACTTTTTGGAGCTTTTCTGTGGTTTACAGCCTAGAAGCTATACGTGTAGCATATTTTATGTTTCTAGCTCATCTGGAAGTGGGCAAACATTAATGTCTGTGATTCGAGCCGAGCTAAAAAAAAGTTGGAATTTTCTTGTGGTTTATAGGCTAGAAGCTATACCTGTAGCATGTTTCAAGTTTCTGGCTCACGTTTCTGAGGGCTAAAAATTTAAAAGATTTGCTTTTCGGAATTTTCTTGTGGTTTGCAGCCTAGAAGCTATACCTGTAACATGTTTCAAGTTCCGGGCTCATCTGGAATTGGGCAAACATTAATGTTGGTGTGCCGAGCCAAGCCATTTTATCTTGGGGTATTTAGGGCTGAAAATTTAAAAAAAAAATACTTTTTGGAGCTTTTCTGTGGTTTACAGCATAGAAGCTTTACGTGTAGCATATTTTATGATTCTAGCTCATCTGGAAGTGGGCAAACATTATTGTCAGTGATTCGAGCCGAGCTAAAAAAAACTTTGGAATTTTCTTGTGGTTTATAGCCTAGAAGCTATACCTGTAGCATGTTTCAAGTTTCTGGCTCACGTTTCTGAGGGCTAAAAATCTAAAAGATTTGCTTTTTGGACTTTTCTTGTGCTTTACAGCCTAGAAACTATACCTGTAGCATGTTTCAAGATTCTGGCTCATCTGGAAGTGGGCAAACATTAATGTCTATGAGCCAAAACGAGATTTTTTCTTTGGGTTTTTAGGGCTAAAAATTTAAAAGATTTGCTTTTCGGAATTTTCTTGTGGTTTACAGCCTAGAAGCTATAAGTGTAACATGTTTCAAGTTCCTGGCTCATCTGGAATTGGGCAAACATTAATGTTGGTGTGCCGAGCCAAGCCATTTTTCTTGGGGTATTTAGGGCTGAAAATAAAAAAAAAATACTATTTGGAGCTTTTCTGTGGTTTACAGCCTAGAAGCTATACGTGTAGCTTATTTTATGTTTCTAGCTCATCTGGAAGTGGGCAAACATTAATGTCTGTGATTCGAGCCGAGCTAAAAAAACTTTGGAATTTTCTTGTGGTTTATAGCCTAGAAGCTATACCTGTAGCATGTTTCAGGTTTCTGGCTAACGAATCAGAGGGCTAAAAATTTAAAAGATTTGCTTTTTGAAATTTTCTTGTGTTTTACAGCCCAGAAGCTATACCTGTAGCATGTTTCAAGTTTCTGGCTCATCTGGAATTGGACAAACATAAATGTTGGTGTGCCGAGCCAAGCCCTTTTTCGTGGGGTATATAGGGCTGAAAATTTAAAAAAATTACTTTTTGGAGATTTCTGTGGCTTACAGCCTAGAAGCTATACGTGTAGCATATTTTATGTTTCTAGCTCATCTGGAAATGGGCAAACATTAATGTCTGTGATTCGAGCCGAGCTAAAAAAACTTTGGAATTTTCTTGTGGTTTAAAGCCTAGAAGCTATACCTGTAGCATGTTTCAAGTTTCTGGCTCACGTGAGTCGAGCCGAGCTAAAAAAAACTTTAGAATTTTCTAGTGGTTTATAGCCTAGAGGCTATACCTGTAGCATGTTTCAAGTTTCTGGTTCACGATTCAGAGGGCTAAAAATTTAAAAGATTAGCTTTTTGGAATTTTCTTGTGTTTTACAGCCAAGAAGCTATACCTGTAGCATGTTTCAAGTTTCTGGCTCATCTGGAATTGGGTAAACATTAATGTCTATGAGCCGAAACGAGCCATTTTCTTTGGGTTTTTAGGGCTAAAAATTTGAAAGGTTTGCCTTTCGGAATTTTCTTGTGGTTTACAGCCTAGAAGCTATACCTGTAACATGTTTCAAGTTCCTGGCTCATCTGGAATTGGGCAAACATTAATGTTGGTGTGCCGAGCCAAGCCATTTTTTCTTGGGGTATTTAGGGCTGAAAATAAAAAAAAATACTTTTTGGAGCTTTTCTGTGGTTTACAGCCTAGAAGCGTTACGTGTAGCATATTTTATGTTTCTAGCTCATCTGGAAGTGGGCAAACATTAATGTCTGTGATTCGAGCCGAGCTAAAAAAAACGTTGGAATTTTCTTGTGGTTTATAGCCTAGAAGCTATACCTTTATCATGTCTCAAGATCTGGCTCACGTTTCTGAGGGCTAAAAATTTAAAAGATTTGCTTTTCGGAATTTTCTTGTGGTTTACAGCCTAGAAGCTATACCTGTAACATGTTTCAAGTTCCTGGCTCATCTGGAATTGGGCAAACATTAATGTTGGTGTCCCGAGCCAAGCCCTTTTTCTTGGGGTATTTAGGGCTGAAAATTAAAAAAAAAATTACTTTTTGGAGCTTTTCTGTGGTTTACAGCCTAGAAGCTATACGTGTAGCATATTTTATGTTTCTAGCTCATCTGGAAGTGGGTTAAACATTAATGTCTGTGATTCGAGCCGAGCTAAAAAAACTTTGGAATTTTCTTGTGGTTTATAGCCTAGAAGCTATACCTGTAGCATGTTTCAGGTTTCTGGCTAACGAATCAGAGGGCTAAAAATTTAAAAGATTAGCTTTTTGGAATTTTCTTGTGTTTTACAGCCCAGAAGCTATACCTGTAGCATGTTTCAAGTTTCTGGCTCATCTGGAATTGGACAAACATAAATGTTGGTGTGCCGAGCCAAGCCCTTTTTCGTGGGGTATATAGGGCTGAAAATTTAAAAAAATTACTTTTTGGAGTTTTTCTGTGGTTTACAGCCTAGAAGCTATACGTGTAGCATATTTTATGTTTCTAGCTCATCTGGAAATGGGCAAACATTAATGTCTGTGATTCGAGCCGAGCTAAAAAACTTTGAAATTTTCTTGTGGTTTAAAGTCTAGAAGCTATACCTGTAGCATGTTTCAAGTTTCTGGCTCATCTGGAATTGGACAAACATAAATGTTGGTGTGCCGAGCCAAGCCCTTTTTCGTGGGGTATATAGGGCTGAAAATTTAAAAAAATTACTTTTTGGAGTTTTTCTGTGGTTTACAGCTTAGAAGCTATACCTGTAGCATGTTTCAAGTTTCTGGCTCATCTGGAATTGGGTAAACATTAATGTCTATGAGCAGAAACGAGCAATTTTCTTTGGGTTTTTAGGGCTAAAAATTTGAAAGGTTTGCTTTTCGGAATTTTCTTGTGGTTTACAGCCTAGAAGCTATACCTGTAACATGTTTCAAGTTCCTATCTCATCTGGAATTGGGCAAACATTAATGTTGGTGTGCCGAGCCAAGCCATTTTTTCTTGGGTATTTAGGGCTGAAAATAAAAAAAAATACTTTTTGGAGCTTTTTTGTGGTTTACAGCCTAGAAGCTATACGTGTAGCATATTTTATGTTTCTAGCTCATCTGGAAGTGGGCAAACATTAATGTCTGTGATTCGAGCCGAGCTAAAAAAACGTTGGAATTTTCTTGTGGTTTATAGCCTAGAAGCTATACCTGTAGCATGTTTCAAGTTTCTGGCTCACGTTTCTGAAGGGTAAAAATTTAAAAGATTTGCTTTTCGGAATTTTCTTGTGGTTTGCAGCCTAGAAGTTATACCTGTAACATGTTTCAAGTTCCGGGCTCATCTGGAATTGGGCAAACATTAATGTTGGTGTGCCGAGCCAAGCCATTTTATCTTGGGGTATTTAGGGCTGAAAATTAAAAAAAAAATACTTTTTGGACCTTTTCTGTGGTTTACAGCATAGAAGCTTTACGTGTAGCATATTTTATGATTCTAGCTCATCTGGAAGTGGGCAAACATTATTGTCTGTGATTCGAGCCGAGCTAAAAAAACTTTGGAATTTTCTTGTGGTTTATAGCCTAGAAGCTATACCTGTAGCATGTTTCAAGTTTCTGCCTCACGTTTCTGAGGGCTAAAAATTTAAAAGATTAGCTTTTTGGAATTTTCTTGTGATTTACAGCCTAGAAGCTATACCTGTAGCATGTTTCAAGTTTCTGGCTCATCTGGAATTGGGCAAACATTAATGTCTATGAGCCAAAACGAGATTTTTTCTTTGGGTTTTTAGGGCTAAAAATTTAAAAGATTTGCTTTTCGGAATTTTCTTGTGGTTTACAGCCTAGAAGCTATACCTGTAACATGTTTCAAGTTCCTGGCTCATCTGGAATTGGGAAAACATTAATGTTGGTGTGCCGAGCCAAGCCATTTTTTCTTGGGGTATTTTGGGCCGAAAATTACAAAAAAATACTTTTTGGAGCTTTTCTGTGGTTTACAGCCTAGAAGCTATACGTGTAGCATATTTTATGTTTCTAGCTCATCTGGAAGTGGGCAAACATTAATGTCTGTGATTCGAGCCGAGCTTAAAAAACTTTGGAATTTTCTTGTGGTTTATAGCCTAGAAGCTTTACCTGTAGCATGTTTCAAGTTTCTGGCTCACGTTTCTGAGGGCTAAAAATTTAAAAGATTAGCTTTTTGGAATTTTCTTGTGATTTACAGCCTAGAAGCTATACCTGTAGCATGTTTCAAGTTTCTGGCTCATCTGGAATTGGGCAAACATTAATGTCTATGAGCCGAAACGAGCCTTTTTCTTTGGGTCTTTAGGGCTAAAAATTTAAAAGATTTGCTTTTCGGAATTTTCTTGTGTTTTACAGCCTAGAAGCTATACCTGTAGCATGTTTCAGGTTTCTGGCTCATCTGGAATTGGGTAAATATTAATGTCTATGAGCCGAAACGAGCCATTTTCTGTGGGTTTTTAGGGCTAAAAATTTGAAAGGTTTGCTTTTCGGAATTTTCTTGTGGTTTACAGACTAGAAGCTATACCTGTAACATGTTTCAAGTTCCGGGCTCATCTGGAATTGGGAAAACATTAATGTTGGTGTGCCAAGCCAAGCGATTTTTTCTTGGGGTATTTAGGGCCGAAAATTACAAAAAAATTCTTTTTGGAGCTTTTCTGTGGTTTACAGCCTAGCAGCTATACGTGTAGCATATTTTATGTTTCTAGCTCATCTGGAAGTGGGCAAACATTAATGTCTGTGATTCGAGCCGAGCTAAAAAAAACTTTGGAATTTTCTTGTGGTTTACAGCCCAGAAACTATACCTGTAGCATGTTTCAAGTTTGTGGCTAACGATTCAGAGGGCTAAAAATTTAAAAGATTATCTTTTTGGAATTTTCTTATGATTTACAGCCTAGAAGCTATACCTGTAGCATGTTTCAAGTTTCTGGCTCATCTGGAATTGGGGAAATATTAATGTCTATGAGCCGAAACGAGCCATTTTCTTTGGGTTTTTAGGGCTAAAAATTTGAAAGGTTTGCTTTTTGGAATTTTCTTGTGGTTTACAGCATAGATGCTATACCTGTAACATGTTTCAAGTTCCTGGCTCATCTGGAATTGGGCAAACATTAATGTTGGTGTGCCGAGCCAAGCCATTTTATCTTGGGGTATTTAGGGCTGAAAATTAAAAAAAAAATACTTTTTGGAGCTTTTCTGTGGTTTACAGCCTAGAAGCGTTACGTGTAGCATATTTTATGTTTCTAGCTCATCTGGAAGTGGGCAAACATTAATGTCTGTGATTCGAGCCGAGCTAAAAAAACGTTGGAATTTTCTTGTGGTTTATAGCCTAGAAGCTATACCTTTAGCATGTCTCAAGTTTCTGGCTCACGTTTCTGAGGGCTAAAAGTTTAAAAGATATGCTTTTCGGAATTTTCTTGTGGTTTACAGCCTAGAATTGTTTCAAGTTCCTGGCTCATCTGGAATTGGGCAAACATTAATGTTGGTGTGCCGAGCCAAGCCCTTTTTCTTGGGGTATTTAGGGCTGAAAATTTAAAAAAGAATACTTTTTGGAGCTTTTCTGTGGTTTACAGCCTAGAAGCTATACGTGTAGCATATTTTATGTTTCTAGCTCATCTGGAAGTGGGCAAACATTAATGTCTTTGATTCGAGCCGAGCTAAAAAAATTTGGAATTTTCTTGTGGTTTATAGCCTAGAAGCTATACCTGTAGCATGTTTCAGGTTTCTGGCTAACGAATCAGAGGGCTAAAAATTTAAAAGGTTAGCTTTTTGGAATTTTCTTGTGTTTTACAGCCCAGAAGCTATACCTGTAGCATGTTTCAAGTTTCTGGCTCATCTGGAATTGGACAAACATAAATGTTGGTGTGCCGAGCCAAGCCCTTTTTCGTGAGGTATATAGGGCTGAAAATTAAAAAAAATTACTTTTTGGAGTTTTTCTGTGGTTTACAGCCTAGAAGCTATACGTGTAGCATATTTTATGTTTCTAGCTCATCTGGAAATGGGCAAACATTAATGTCTGTGATTCGAGCCGAGCTAAAAAAACTTTGGAATTTTCTTGTGGTTTAAAGCCTAGAAGCTATACCTGTAGCATGTTTCAAGTTTCTGGCTCACGTGAGTCGAGCCGAGCTAAAAAAACTTTAGAATTTTCTAGTGGTTTATAGCCTAGAGGTTATACCTGTAGCATGTTTCAAGTTTCTGGTTCACGATTCAGAGGGCCAAAAATTTAAAAGATTAGCTTTTTGGAATTTTCTTGTGTTTTACAGCCTAGAAGCTATACCTGTAGCATGTTTCAAGTTTCTGGCTCATCTGGAATTGGGTAAACATTAATGTCTATGAGCCGAAACGAGCCATTTTCTTTGGGTTTTTAGGGCTAAAAATTTGAAAGGTTTGCTTTTTGGAATTTTCTTGTGGTTTACAGCCTAGAAGCTATACCTGTAACATGTTTCAAGTTCCTGGCTCATCTGGAATTGGGCAAACATTAATGTTGGTGTGCCGAGCCAAGCCATTTTTTCTTGGGGTATTTAGAACTGAAAATAAAAAAAATACTTTTTGGAGCTTTTCTGTGGTTTACAGCCTAGAAGCTATACGTGTAGCATATTTTATGTTTCTAGCTCATCTGGAAGTGGGCAAACATTAATGTCTCTGATTCGAGCCGAGCTAAAAAAAAGTTGTAATTTTCTTGTGGTTTATAGCCTAGAAGCTATACCTGTAGCATGTTTCAAGTTTCTGGCTCACGTTTCTGAGGGCTAAAAATTTAAAAGATTTGCTTTTCGGAATTTTCTTCTGGTTTGCAGCCTAGAAGCTATACCTGTAACATGTTTCAAGTTCCGGGCTCATCTGGAATTGGGCAAACATTAATGTTGGTGTGCCGAGCCAAGCCATTTTATCTTGGGGTATTTAGGGCTGAAAATTAAAAAAAAATACTTTTTGGAGCTTTTCTGTGGTTTACAGCATAGAAGCTTTACGTGTAGCATATTTTATGATTCTAGCTCATCTGGAAATGGGCAAACATTATTGTCTGTGATTCGAGCCGAGCTAAAAAAAACTTTGGAATTTTCTTGTGGTTTATAGCCTAGAAGCTATACCTGTAGCATGTTTCAAGTTTCTGGCTCACGTTTCTGAGGGCTAAAAATCTAAAAGATTTGCTTTTTGGACTTTTCTTGTGCTTTACAGCCTAGAAACTATACCTGTAGCATGTTTCAAGATTCTGGCTCATCTGGAAGTGGGCAAACATTAATGTCTATGAGCCAAAACGAGATTTTTTCTTTGGGTTTTTAGGGCTAAAAATTTAAAAGATTTGCTTTTCGGAATTTTCTTGTGGTTTACAGCCTAGAAGCTATAAGTGTAACATGTTTCAAGTTCCTGGCTCATCTGGAATTGGCAAACATTAATGTTGGTGTGCCGAGCCAAGCCCTTTTTCTTGGGGTATTTAGGGCTGAAAATAAAAAAAAATACTATTTGGAGCTTTTCTGTGGTTTACAGCCTAGAAGCTATACGTGTAGCTTATTTTATGTTTCTAGCTCATCTGGAAGTGGGCAAACATTAATGTCTGTGATTCGAGCCGAGCTAAAAAAACTTTGGAATTTTCTTGTGGTTTATAGCCTAGAAGCTATACCTGTAGCATGATTCAGGTTTCTGGCTAACGAATCAGAGGGCTAAAAATTTAAAAGATTAGCTTTTTGAAATTTTCTTGTGTTTTACAGCCCAGAAGCTATACCTGTAGCATGTTTCAAGTTTCTGGCTCATCTGGAATTGGACAAACATAAATGTTGGTGTGCCGAGCCAAGCCCTTTTTCGTGGGGTATATAGGGCTGAAAATTTAAAAAAATTACTTTTTGGAGATTTCTGTGGCTTACAGCCTAGAAGCTATACGTGTAGCATATTTTATGTTTCTAGCTCATCTGGAAATGGGCAAACATTAATGTCTGTGATTCGAGCCGAGCTAAAAAAACTTTGGAATTTTCTTGTGGTTTAAAGCCTAGAAGCTATACCTGTAGCATGTTTCAAGTTTCTGGCTCACGTGAGTCGAGCCGAGCTAAAAAAAACTTTAGAATTTTCTAGTGGTTTATAGCCTAGAGGCTATACCTGTAGCATGTTTCAAGTTTCTGGTTCACGATTCAAAGGGCTAAAAATTTAAAAGATTAGCTTTTTGGAATTTTCTTGTGTTTTACAGCCAAGAAGCTATACCTGTAGAATGTTTCAAGTTTCTGGCTCATCTGGAATTGGGTAAACATTAATGTCTATGAGCCGAAACGAGCCATTTTCTTTGGGTTTTTAGGGCTAAAAATTTGAAAGGTTTGCCTTTCGGAATTTTCTTGTGGTTTACAGCCTAGAAGCTATACCTGTAACATGTTTCAAGTTCCTGGCTCATCTGGAATTGGGCAAACATTAATGTTGGTGTGCCGATCCAAGCCATTTTTTCTTGGGGTATTTAGGGCTGAAAATAAAAAAAAATACTTTTTGGAGCTTTTCTGTGGTTTACAGCCTAGAAGCGTTACGTGTAGCATATTTTATGTTTCTAGCTCATCTGGAAGTGGGCAAACATTAATGTCTGTGATTCGAGCCGAGCTAAAAAAAACGTTGGAATTTTCTTGTGGTTTATAGCCTAGAAGCTATACCTTTATCATGTCTCAAGATCTGGCTCACGTTTCTGAGGGATAAAAATTTAATAGATTTGCTTTTCGGAATTTTCTTGTGGTTAGCCTAGAAGCTATACCTGTAACATGTTTCAAGTTCCTGGCTCATCTGGAATTGGGCAAACATTAATGTTGGTGTGCCGAGCCAAGCCCTTTTTCTTGGGGTATTTAGTGCTGAAAATTAAAAAAAAAATACTTTTTGGAGCTTTTCTGTGGTTTACAGCCTAGAAGCTATACGTGTAGCATATTTTATGTTTCTAGCTCATCTGGAAGTGGGCAAACATTAATGTCTGTGATTCGAGCCGAGCTAAAAAAACTTTGGAATTTTCTTGTGGTTTATAGTCTAGAAGCTATACCTGTAGCATGTTTCAGGTTTCTGGCTAACGAATCAGAGGGCTAAAAATTTAAAAGATTAGCTTTTTGGAATTTTCTTGTGTTTTACAGCCCAGAAGCTATACCTGTAGCATGTTTCAAGTTTCTGGCTCATCTGGAATTGGACAAACATAAATGTTGGTGTGCCGAGCCAAGCCCTTTTTCGTGGGGTATATAGGGCTGAAAATTTAAAAAAATTACTTTTTGGAGTTTTTCTGTGGTTTACAGCCCAGAAGCTATACGTGTAGCATATTTTATGTTTCTAGCTCATCTGGAAATGGGCAAACATTAATGTCTGTGATTCGAGCCGAGCTAAAAAACTTTGGAATTTTCTTGTGGTTTAAAGCCTAGAAGCTATACCTGTAGCATGTTTCAAGTTTCTGGCTCACGTGAGTCGAGCCGAGCTAAAAAAGACTTTAGAATTTTCTAGTGGTTTATAGCCTAGAGGTTATACCTGTAGCATGTTTCAAGTTTCTGGTTCACGATTCAGAGGGCTAAAAATTTAAAAGAATAGCTTTTTGGAATTTTCTTGTGTTTTACAGCCTAGAAGCTATACCTGTAGCATGTTTCAAGTTTCTGGCTCATCTGGAATTGGGTAAACATTAATGTCTATGAGCCGAAACGAGCAATTTTCTTTGGGTTTTTAGGGCTAAAAATTTGAAAGGTTTGCTTTTCGGAATTTTCTTGTGGTTTACAGCCTAGAAGCTATACCTGTAACATGTTTCAAGTTCCTGGCTCATCTGGAATTGGGCAAACATTAATGTTGGTGTGCCGAGCCAAGCCATTTTTTCTTGGGGTACTTTGGGCCGAAAATTACAAAAAAATACTTTTTGGAGCTTTTCTGTGGTTTACAGCCTAGAAGCTATACGTGTAGCATATTTTATGTTTCTAGCTCATCTGGAAGTGGGCAAACATTAATGTCTGTGATTCGAGCCGAGCTTAAAAAACTTTGGAATTTTCTTGTGGTTTATAGCCTAGAAGCTTTACCTGTAGCATGTTTCAAGTTTCTGGCTCACGTTTCTGAGGGCTAAAAATTTAAAAGATTAGCTTTTTGGAATTTTCTTGTGATTTACAGCCTAGAAGCTATACCTGTAGCATGTTTCAAGTTTCTGGCTCATCTGGAATTGGGCAAACATTAATGTCTATGAGCCAAAACGAGCCTTTTTCTTTGGGTCTTTAGGGCTAAAAATTTAAAAGATTTGCTTTTCGGAATTTTCTTGTGGTTTACAGACTAGAAGCTATACCTGTAACATGTTTCAAGTTCCGGGCTCATCTGGAATTGGGCAAACATTAATGTTGGTGTGCCGAGCCAAGCCATTTTTTCTTGGGGTATTTAGGGCCGAAAAATTACAAAAAAATTCTTTTTGGAGCTTTTCTGTGGTTTACAGCCTAGCAGCTATACGTGTAGCATATTTTATGTTTCTAGCTCATCTGGAAGTGGGCAAACATTAATGTCTGTGATTCGAGCCGAGCTAAAAAAAACTTTGGAATTTTCTTGTGGTTTACAGCCCAGAAACTATACCTGTAGCATGTTTCAAGTTTGTGGCTAACGATTCAGAGGGCTAAAAATTTAAAAGATTAGCTTTTTGGAATTTTCTTGTGGTTTAAAGCCTAGAAGCTATACCTGTAGCATGTTTCAATTTTCTGGCTCACGTGAGTCGAGCCGAGCTAAAAAAACTTTAGAATTCTCTAGTGGTTTATAGCCTAGAGGTTATACCTGTAGCATGTTTCAAGTTTCTGGTTCACGATTCAGAGGGCTAAAAATTTAAAAGATTAGCTTTTTGGAATTTTCTTGTGTTTTACAGCCTAGAAGCTATACCTGTAGCATGTTTCAAGTTTCTGGCTCATCTGGAATTGGGTAAACATTAATGTCTATGAGCCGAAACGAGCCATTTTCTTTGGGTTTTTAGGGCTAAAAATTTGAAAGGTTTGCTTTTCGGAATTTTCTTGTGGTTTACAGCCTAGAAGCTATACCTGTAACATGTTTCAAGTTCCTGGCTCATCTGGAATTGGGCAAACATTAATGTTGGTGTGCCGAGCCAAGCCATTTTTTCTTGGGGTATTTAGAACTGAAAATAAAAAAAATACTTTTTGGAGCTTTTCTGTGGTTTACAGCCTAGAAGCTATACGTGTAGCATATTTTATGTTTCTAGCTCATCTGGAAGTGGGCAAACATTAATGTCTGTGATTCGAGCCGAGCTAAAAAAAACGTTGGAATTTTCTTGTGGTTTATAGCCTAGAAGCTATACCTTTAGCATGTCTCAAGTTTCTGGCTCACGTTTCTGAGGGCTAAAAGTTTAAAAGATATGCTTTTCGGAATTTTCTTGTGGTTTACAGCCTAGAAGCTATACCCGTAACATGTTTCAAGTTCCTGGCTCATCTGGAATTGGGCAAACATTAATGTTGGTGTGCCGAGCCAAGCCCTTTTTCTTGGGGTATTTAGGGCTGAAAATTTAAAAAAGAATACTTTTTGGAGCTTTTCTGTGGTTTACAGCCTAGAAGCTATACGTGTAGCATATTTTATGTTTCTAGCTCATCTGGAAGTGGGCAAACATTAATGTCTTTGATTCGAGCCGAGCTAAAAAAACTTTGGAATTTTCTTGTGGTTTATAGCCTAGAAGCTATACCTGTAGCATGTTTCAGGTTTCTGGCTAACGAATCAGAGGGCTAAAAATTTAAAAGATTAGCTTTTTGGAATTTTCTTGTGTTTTACAGCCCAGAAGCTATACCTGTAGCATGTTTCAAGTTTCTGGCTCATCTGGAATTGGACAACATAAATGTTGGTGTGCCGAGCCAAGCCCTTTTTCGTGAGGTATATAGGGCTGAAAATTAAAAAAAATTAGTTTGTGGAGTTTTTCTGTGGTTTACAGCCTAGAAGCTATACGTGTAGCATATTTTATGTTTCTAGCTCATCTGGAAATGGGCAAACATTAATGTCTGTGATTCGAGCCGAGCTAAAAAAAACTTTGGAATTTTCTTGTGGTTTAAAGCCTAGAAGCTATACCTGTAGCATGTTTCAAGTTTCTGGCTCACGTGAGTCGAGCCGAGCTAAAAAAACTTTAGAATTTTCTAGTGGTTTATAGCCTAGAGGTTATACCTGTAGCATGTTTCAAGTTTCTGGTTCACGATTCAGAGGGCTAAAAATTTAAAAGATTAGCTTTTTGGAATTTTCTTGTGTTTTACAGCCTAGAAGCTATACCTGTAGCATGTTTCAAGTTTCTGGCTCATCTGAAATTGGGTAAACATTAATGTCTATGAGCCGAAACGAGCCATTTTCTTTGGGTTTTTAGGGCTAAAAATTTGAAAGGTTTGCTTTTCGGAATTTTCTTGTGGTTTACAGCCTAGAAGCTATACCTGTAACATGTTTCAAGTTCCTGGCTCATCTGGAATTGGGCAAACATTAATGTTGGTGTGCCGAGCCAAGCCATTTTTTCTTGGGGTATTTAGAACTGAAAATAAAAAAAAAATACTTTTTGGAGCTTTTCTGTGGTTTACAGCCTAGAAGCTATACGTGTAGCATATTTTATGTTTCTAGCTCATCTGGAAGTGGGCAAACATTAATGTCTGTGATTCGAGCCGAGCTAAAAAAAAGTTGGAATTTCTTGTGGTTTATAGCCTATAAGCTATACCTGTAGCATGTTTCAAGTTTCTGGCTCACGTTTCTGAGGGCTAAAAATTTAAAAGATTTGCTTTTCGGAATTTTCTTGTGGTTTGCAGCCTAGAAGCTATACCTGTAACATGTTTCAAGTTCCGGGCTCATCTGGAATTGGGCAAACATTAATGTTGGTGTGCCGAGCCAAGCCATTTTATCTTGGGGTATTTAGGGCTGAAAATTAAAAAAAAATACTTTTTGGAGCTTTTCTGTGGTTTACAGCATAGAAGCTTTACGTGTAGCATATTTTATGATTCTAGCTCATCTGGAAGTGGGCAAACATTATTGTCTGTGATTCGAGCCGTGCTAAAAAAAACTTTGGAATTTTCTTGTGGTTTATAGCCTAGAAGCTATACCTGTAGCATGTTTCAAATTTCTGGCTCACGTTTCTGAGGGCTAAAAATCTAAAAGATTTGCTTTTTGGACTTTTCTTGTGCTTTACAGCCTAGAAACTATACCTGTAGCATGTTTCAAGATTCTGGCTCATCTGGAAGTGGGCAAACATTAATGTCTATGAGCCAAAACGAGATTTTTTCTTTGGGTTTTTAGGGCTAAAAATTTAAAAGATTTGCTTTTCGGAATTTTCTTGTGGTTTACAGCCTAGAAGCTATAAGTGTAACATGTTTCAAGTTCCTGGCTCATCTGGAATTGGGCAAACATTAATGTTGGTGTGCCGAGCCAAGCCCTTTTTCTTGGGGTATTTAGGGCTGAAAATAAAAAAAAAATACTATTTGGAGCTTTTCTGTGGTTTACAGCCTAGAAGCTATACGTGTAGCTTATTTTATGTTTCTAGCTCATCTGGAAGTGGGCAAACATTAATGTCTGTGATTCGAGCCGAGCTAAAAAAACTTTGGAATTTTCTTGTGGTTTATAGCCTAGAAGCTATACCTGTAGCATGTTTCAGGTTTCTGGCTAACGAATCAGAGGGCTAAAAATTTAAAAGATTAGCTTTTTGAAATTTTCTTGTGTTTTACAGCCCAGAAGCTACACCTGTAGCATGTTTCAAGTTTCTGGCTCATCTGGAATTGGACAAACATAAATGTTGGTGTGCCGAGCCAAGCCCTTTTTCGTGGGGTATATAGGGCTGAAAATTTAAAAAAATTACTTTTTGGAAATTTCTGTGCCTTACAGCCTAGAAGCTATACGTGTAGCATATTTTATGTTTCTAGCTCATCTGGAAATGGGCAAACATTAATGTCTGTGATTCGAGCCGAGCTAAAAAAACTTTGGAATTTTCTTGTGGTTTAAAGCCTAGAAGCTATACCTGTAGCATGTTTCAAGTTTCTGGCTCACGTGAGTCGAGCCGAGCTAAAAAAAACTTTAGAATTTTCTAGTCGTTTATAGCCTAGAGGCTATACCTGTAGCATGTTTCAAGTTTCTGGTTCACGATTCAGAGGGCTAAAAATTTAAAAGATTAGCTTTTTGGAATTTTCTTGTGTTTTACAGCCAAGAAGCTATACCTGTAGCATGTTTCAAGTTTCTGGCTCATCTGGAATTGGGTAAACATTAATGTCTATGAGCCGAAACGAGCCATTTTCTTTGGGTTTTTAGGGCTAAAAATTTGAAAGGTTTGCCTTTGGGAATTTTCTTGTGGTTTACAGCCTAGAAGCTATACCTGTAACATGTTTCAAGTTCCTGGCTCATCTGGAATTGGGCAAACATTAATGTTGGTGTGCCGAGCCAAGCCATTTTTTCTTGGGGTACTTTGGGCCGAAAATTACAAAAAAATACTTTTTGGAGCTTTTCTGTGGTTTACAGCCTAGAAGCTATACGTGTAGCATATTTTATGTTTCTAGCTCATCTGGAAGTGGGCAAACATTAATGTCTGTGATTCGAGCCGAGCTTAAAAAACTTTGGAATTTTCTTGTGGTTTATAGCCTAGAAGCTTTACCTGTAGCATGTTTCAAGTTTCTGGCTCACGTTTCTGAGGGCTAAAAATTTAAAAGATTAGCTTTTTGGAATTTTCTTGTGATTTACAGCCTAGAAGCTATACCTGTAGCATGTTTCAAGTTTCTGGCTCATCTGGAATTGGGCAAACATTAATGTCTATGAGCCAAAACGAGCCTTTTTCTTTGGGTCTTTAGGGCTAAAAATTTAAAAGATTTGCTTTTCGGAATTTTCTTGTGGTTTACAGACTAGAAGCTATACCTGTAACATGTTTCAAGTTCCGGGCTCATCTGGAATTGGGCAAACATTAATGTTGGTGTGCCGAGCCAAGCCATTTTTTCTTGGGGTATTTAGGGCCGAAAAATTACAAAAAAATTCTTTTTGGAGCTTTTCTGTGGTTTACAGCCTAGCAGCTATACGTGTAGCATATTTTATGTTTCTAGCTCATCTGGAAGTGGGCAAACATTAATGTCTGTGATTCGAGCCGAGCTAAAAAAAACTTTGGAATTTTCTTGTGGTTTACAGCCCAGAAACTATACCTGTAGCATGTTTCAAGTTTGTGGCTAACGATTCAGAGGGCTAAAAATTTAAAAGATTAGCTTTTTGGAATTTTCTTGTGGTTTAAAGCCTAGAAGCTATACCTGTAGCATGTTTCAATTTTCTGGCTCACGTGAGTCGAGCCGAGCTAAAAAAACTTTAGAATTCTCTAGTGGTTTATAGCCTAGAGGTTATACCTGTAGCATGTTTCAAGTTTCTGGTTCACGATTCAGAGGGCTAAAAATTTAAAAGATTAGCTTTTTGGAATTTTCTTGTGTTTTACAGCCTAGAAGCTATACCTGTAGCATGTTTCAAGTTTCTGGCTCATCTGGAATTGGGTAAACATTAATGTCTATGAGCCGAAACGAGCCATTTTCTTTGGGTTTTTAGGGCTAAAAATTTGAAAGGTTTGCTTTTCGGAATTTTCTTGTGGTTTACAGCCTAGAAGCTATACCTGTAACATGTTTCAAGTTCCTGGCTCATCTGGAATTGGGCAAACATTAATGTTGGTGTGCCGAGCCAAGCCATTTTTTCTTGGGGTATTTAGAACTGAAAATAAAAAAAATACTTTTTGGAGCTTTTCTGTGGTTTACAGCCTAGAAGCTATACGTGTAGCATATTTTATGTTTCTAGCTCATCTGGAAGTGGGCAAACATTAATGTCTGTGATTCGAGCCGAGCTAAAAAAAACGTTGGAATTTTCTTGTGGTTTATAGCCTAGAAGCTATACCTTTAGCATGTCTCAAGTTTCTGGCTCACGTTTCTGAGGGCTAAAAGTTTAAAAGATATGCTTTTCGGAATTTTCTTGTGGTTTACAGCCTAGAAGCTATACCCGTAACATGTTTCAAGTTCCTGGCTCATCTGGAATTGGGCAAACATTAATGTTGGTGTGCCGAGCCAAGCCCTTTTTCTTGGGGTATTTAGGGCTGAAAATTTAAAAAAGAATACTTTTTGGAGCTTTTCTGTGGTTTACAGCCTAGAAGCTATACGTGTAGCATATTTTATGTTTCTAGCTCATCTGGAAGTGGGCAAACATTAATGTCTTTGATTCGAGCCGAGCTAAAAAAACTTTGGAATTTTCTTGTGGTTTATAGCCTAGAAGCTATACCTGTAGCATGTTTCAGGTTTCTGGCTAACGAATCAGAGGGCTAAAAATTTAAAAGATTAGCTTTTTGGAATTTTCTTGTGTTTTACAGCCCAGAAGCTATACCTGTAGCATGTTTCAAGTTTCTGGCTCATCTGGAATTGGACAACATAAATGTTGGTGTGCCGAGCCAAGCCCTTTTTCGTGAGGTATATAGGGCTGAAAATTAAAAAAAATTAGTTTGTGGAGTTTTTCTGTGGTTTACAGCCTAGAAGCTATACGTGTAGCATATTTTATGTTTCTAGCTCATCTGGAAATGGGCAAACATTAATGTCTGTGATTCGAGCCGAGCTAAAAAAAACTTTGGAATTTTCTTGTGGTTTAAAGCCTAGAAGCTATACCTGTAGCATGTTTCAAGTTTCTGGCTCACGTGAGTCGAGCCGAGCTAAAAAAACTTTAGAATTTTCTAGTGGTTTATAGCCTAGAGGTTATACCTGTAGCATGTTTCAAGTTTCTGGTTCACGATTCAGAGGGCTAAAAATTTAAAAGATTAGCTTTTTGGAATTTTCTTGTGTTTTACAGCCTAGAAGCTATACCTGTAGCATGTTTCAAGTTTCTGGCTCATCTGAAATTGGGTAAACATTAATGTCTATGAGCCGAAACGAGCCATTTTCTTTGGGTTTTTAGGGCTAAAAATTTGAAAGGTTTGCTTTTCGGAATTTTCTTGTGGTTTACAGCCTAGAAGCTATACCTGTAACATGTTTCAAGTTCCTGGCTCATCTGGAATTGGGCAAACATTAATGTTGGTGTGCCGAGCCAAGCCATTTTTTCTTGGGGTATTTAGAACTGAAAATAAAAAAAAAATACTTTTTGGAGCTTTTCTGTGGTTTACAGCCTAGAAGCTATACGTGTAGCATATTTTATGTTTCTAGCTCATCTGGAAGTGGGCAAACATTAATGTCTGTGATTCGAGCCGAGCTAAAAAAAAGTTGGAATTTCTTGTGGTTTATAGCCTATAAGCTATACCTGTAGCATGTTTCAAGTTTCTGGCTCACGTTTCTGAGGGCTAAAAATTTAAAAGATTTGCTTTTCGGAATTTTCTTGTGGTTTGCAGCCTAGAAGCTATACCTGTAACATGTTTCAAGTTCCGGGCTCATCTGGAATTGGGCAAACATTAATGTTGGTGTGCCGAGCCAAGCCATTTTATCTTGGGGTATTTAGGGCTGAAAATTAAAAAAAAATACTTTTTGGAGCTTTTCTGTGGTTTACAGCATAGAAGCTTTACGTGTAGCATATTTTATGATTCTAGCTCATCTGGAAGTGGGCAAACATTATTGTCTGTGATTCGAGCCGTGCTAAAAAAAACTTTGGAATTTTCTTGTGGTTTATAGCCTAGAAGCTATACCTGTAGCATGTTTCAAATTTCTGGCTCACGTTTCTGAGGGCTAAAAATCTAAAAGATTTGCTTTTTGGACTTTTCTTGTGCTTTACAGCCTAGAAACTATACCTGTAGCATGTTTCAAGATTCTGGCTCATCTGGAAGTGGGCAAACATTAATGTCTATGAGCCAAAACGAGATTTTTTCTTTGGGTTTTTAGGGCTAAAAATTTAAAAGATTTGCTTTTCGGAATTTTCTTGTGGTTTACAGCCTAGAAGCTATAAGTGTAACATGTTTCAAGTTCCTGGCTCATCTGGAATTGGGCAAACATTAATGTTGGTGTGCCGAGCCAAGCCCTTTTTCTTGGGGTATTTAGGGCTGAAAATAAAAAAAAAATACTATTTGGAGCTTTTCTGTGGTTTACAGCCTAGAAGCTATACGTGTAGCTTATTTTATGTTTCTAGCTCATCTGGAAGTGGGCAAACATTAATGTCTGTGATTCGAGCCGAGCTAAAAAAACTTTGGAATTTTCTTGTGGTTTATAGCCTAGAAGCTATACCTGTAGCATGTTTCAGGTTTCTGGCTAACGAATCAGAGGGCTAAAAATTTAAAAGATTAGCTTTTTGAAATTTTCTTGTGTTTTACAGCCCAGAAGCTACACCTGTAGCATGTTTCAAGTTTCTGGCTCATCTGGAATTGGACAAACATAAATGTTGGTGTGCCGAGCCAAGCCCTTTTTCGTGGGGTATATAGGGCTGAAAATTTAAAAAAATTACTTTTTGGAGATTTCTGTGCCTTACAGCCTAGAAGCTATACGTGTAGCATATTTTATGTTTCTAGCTCATCTGGAAATGGGCAAACATTAATGTCTGTGATTCGAGCCGAGCTAAAAAAACTTTGGAATTTTCTTGTGGTTTAAAGCCTAGAAGCTATACCTGTAGCATGTTTCAAGTTTCTGGCTCACGTGAGTCGAGCCGAGCTAAAAAAAACTTTAGAATTTTCTAGTCGTTTATAGCCTAGAGGCTATACCTGTAGCATGTTTCAAGTTTCTGGTTCACGATTCAGAGGGCTAAAAATTTAAAAGATTAGCTTTTTGGAATTTTCTTGTGTTTTACAGCCAAGAAGCTATACCTGTAGCATGTTTCAAGTTTCTGGCTCATCTGGAATTGGGTAAACATTAATGTCTATGAGCCGAAACGAGCCATTTTCTTTGGGTTTTTAGGGCTAAAAATTTGAAAGGTTTGCCTTTGGGAATTTTCTTGTGGTTTACAGCCTAGAAGCTATACCTGTAACATGTTTCAAGTTCCTGGCTCATCTGGAATTGGGCAAACATTAATGTTGGTGTGCCGAGCCAAGCCATTTTTTCTTGGGGTATTTAGGGCTGAAAATAAAAAAAAATACTTTTTGGAGCTTTTCTGTGGTTTACAGCCTAGAAGCGTTACGTGTAGCATATTTTATGTTTCTAGCTCATCTGGAAGTGGGCAAACATTAATGTCTGTGATTCGAGCCGAGCTAAAAAAAACGTTGGAATTTTCTTGTGGTTTATAGCCTAGAAGCTTTATCATGTCTCAAGATCTGGCTCACGTTTCTGAAGGCTAAAAATTTAAAAGATTTGCTTTTCGGAATTTTCTTGTGGTTTACAGCCTAGAAGCTATACCTGTAACATGTTTCAAGTTCCTGGCTCATCTGGAATTGGGCAAACATTAATGTTGGTGTGCCGAGCCAAGCCCTTTTTCTTGGGGTATTTAGGGCTGAAAATTAAAAAAAAATTACTTTTTGGAGCTTTTCTGTGGTTTACAGCCTAGAAGCTATACGTGTAGCATATTTTATGTTTCTAGCTCATCTGGAAGTGGGCAAACATTAATGTCTGTGATTCGAGCCGAGCTAAAAAAACTTTGGAATTTTCTTGTGGTTTATAGCCTAGAAGCTATACCTGTAGCATGTTTCAGGTTTCTGGCTAACGAATCAGAGGGCTAAAAATTTAAAAGATTAGCTTTTTGGAATTTTCTTGTGTTTTACAGCCCAGAAGCTATACCTGTAGCATGTTTCAAGTTTCTGGCTCATCTGGAATTGGACAAACATAAATGTTGGTGTGCCGAGCCAAGCCCTTTTTCGTGGGGTATATAGGGCTGAAAATTTAAAAAAATTACTTTTTGGAGTTTTTCTGTGGTTTACAGCCTAGAAGCTATACGTGTAGCATATTTTATGTTTCTAGCTCATCTGGAAATGGGCAAACATTAATGTCTGTGATTCGAGCCGAGCTAAAAAACTTTGGAATTTTCTTGTGGTTTAAAGCCTAGA
The DNA here is from genome assembly GCA_964059195.1 of Ectobius pallidus. NCBI lineage: Eukaryota > Metazoa > Arthropoda > Insecta > Blattodea > Ectobiidae > Ectobius > Ectobius pallidus. The sequence goes on from CAXKWD010000009.1 coordinate 101,755,646, forward strand.
AGCTATACCTGTAGCATGTTTCAAGTTTCTGGCTCACGTGAGTCGAGCCGAGCTAAAAAAAACTTTAGAATTTTCTAGTGGTTTATAGCCTAGAGGTTATACCTGTAGCATGTTTCAAGTTTCTGGTTCACGATTCAGAGGGCTAAAAATTTAAAAGATTAGCTTTTTGGAATTTTCTTGTGTTTTACAGCCTAGAAGCTATACCTGTAGCATGTTTCAAGTTTCTGGCTCATCTGGAATTGGGTAAACATTAATGTCTATGAGCCGAAACGAGCAATTTTCTTTGGGTTTTTAGGGCTAAAAATTTGAAAGGTTTGCTTTTCGGAATTTTCTTGTGGTTTACAGCCTAGAAGCTATACCTGTAACATGTTTCAAGTTCCTGGCTCATCTGGAATTGGGCAAACATTAATGTTGGTGTGCCGAGCCAAGCCATTTTTTCTTGGGGTATTTAGGGCTGAAAATAAAAAAAAATACTTTTTGGAGCTTTTTTGTGGTTTACAGCCTAGAAGCTATACGTGTAGCATATTTTATGTTTCTAGCTCATCTGGAAGTGGGCAAACATTAATGTCTGTGATTCGAGCCGAGCTAAAAAAACGTTGGAATTTTCTTGTGGTTTATAGCCTAGAAGCTATACCTGTAGCATGTTTCAAGTTTCTGGCTCACGTTTCTGAAGGGTAAAAATTTAAAAGATTTGCTTTTCGGAATTTTCTTGTGGTTTGCAGCCTAGAAGTTATACCTGTAACATGTTTCAAGTTCCGGGCTCATCTGGAATTGGGCAAACATTAATGTTGGTGTGCCGAGCCAAGCCATTTTATCTTGGGGTATTTAGGGCTGAAAATTAAAAAAAAAATACTTTTTGGACCTTTTCTGTGGTTTACAGCATAGAAGCTTTACGTGTAGCATATTTTATGATTCTAGCTCATCTGGAAGTGGGCAAACATTATTGTCTGTGATTTGAGCCGAGCTAAAAAAAACTTTGGAATTTTCTTGTGGTTTATAGCCTAGAAGCTATACCTGTAGCATGTTTCAAGTTTCTGCCTCACGTTTCTGAGGGCTAAAAATTTAAAAGATTAGCTTTTTGGAATTTTCTTGTGATTTACAGCCTAGAAGCTATACCTGTAGCATGTTTCAAGTTTCTGGCTCATCTGGAATTGGGCAAACATTAATGTCTATGAGCCAAAACGAGATTTTTTCTTTGGGTTTTTAAGGCTAAAAATTTAAAAGATTTGCTTTTCGGAATTTTCTTGTGGTTTACAGCCTAGAAGCTATACCTGTAACATGTTTCAAGTTCCTGGCTCATCTGGAATTGGGAAAACATTAATGTTGGTGTGCCGAGCCAAGCCATTTTTTCTTGGGGTATTTTGGGCCGAAAATTACAAAAAAATACTTTTTGGAGCTTTTCTGTGGTTCACAGCCTAGAAGCTATACGTGTAGCATATTTTATGTTTCTAGCTCATCTGGAAGTGGGCAAACATTAATGTCTGTGATTCGAGCCGAGCTTAAAAAACTTTGGAATTTTCTTGTGGTTTATAGCCTAGAACCTGTAGCATGTTTCAAGTTTCTGGCTCACGTTTCTGAGGGCTAAAAATTTAAAAGATTAGCTTTTTGGAATTCTCTTGTGATTTACAGCCTAGAAGCTATACCTGTAGCATGTTTCAAGTTTCTGGCTCATCTGGAATTGGGCAAACATTAATGTCTATGAGCCGAAACGAGCCTTTTTCTTTGGGTCTTTAGGGCTAAAAATTTAAAAGATTTGCTTTTCGGAATTTTCTTGTGTTTTACAGCCTAGAAGCTATACCTGTAGCATGTTTCAGGTTTCTGGCTCATCTGGAATTGGGTAAATATTAATGTCTATGAGCCGAAACAAGCCATTTTCTGTGGGTTTTTAGAGCTAAAAATTTGAAAGGTTTGCTTTTCGGAATTTTCTTGTGGTTTACAGACTAGAAGCTATACCTGTAACATGTTTCAAGTTCCGGGCTCGTCTGGAATTGGGAAAACATTAATGTTGGTGTGCCGAGCCAAGCCCTTTTTCTTGGGGTATTTAGGGCTGAAAATTTAAAAAAGAATACTTTTTGGAGCTTTTCTGTGGTTTACAGCCTAGAAGCTATACGTGTAGCATATTTTATGTTTCTAGCTCATCTGGAAGTGGGCAAACATTAATGTCTGTGATTCGAGCCGAGCTAAAAAAACTTTGGAATTTTCTTGTGGTTTATAGCCTAGAAGCTATACCTGTAGCATGTTTCAGGTTTCTGGCTAACGAATCAGAGGGCTAAAAATTTAAAAGATTAGCTTTTTGGAATTTTCTTGTGTTTTACAGCCCAGAAGCTATACCTGTAGCATGTTTCAAGTTTCTGGCTCATCTGGAATTGGACAAACATAAATGTTGGTGTGCCGAGCCAAGCCCTTTTTCGTGGGGTATATAGGGCTGAAAATTTAAAAAAATTACTTTTTGGAGTTTTTCTGTGGTTTACAGCCTAGAAGCTATACGTGTAGCATATTTTATGTTTCTAGCTCATCTGGAAATGGGCAAACATTAATGTCTGTGATTCGAGCCGAGCTAAAAAACTTTGGAATTTTCTTGTGGTTTAAAGCCTAGAAGCTATACCTGTAGCATGTTTCAAGTTTCTGGCTCACGTGAGTCGAGCCGAGCTAAAAAAAACTTTAGAATTTTCTAGTGGTTTATAGCCTAGAGGTTATACCTGTAGCATGTTTCAAGTTTCTGGTTCACGATTCAGAGGGCTAAAAATTTAAAAGATTAGCTTTTTGGAATTTTCTTGTGTTTTACAGCCTAGAAGCTATACCTGTAGCATGTTTCAAGTTTCTGGCTCATCTGGAATTGGGTAAACATTAATGTCTATGAGCCGAAACGAGCAATTTTCTTTGGGTTTTTAGGGCTAAAAATTTGAAAGGTTTGCTTTTCGGAATTTTCTTGTGGTTTACCAGCCTAGAAGCTATACCTGTAACATGTTTCAAGTTCCTGGCTCATCTGGAATTGGGCAAACATTAATGTTGGTGTGCCGAGCCAAGCCATTTTTTCTTGGGGTATTTAGGGCTGAAAATAAAAAAAAATACTTTTTGGAGCTTTTTTGTGGTTTACAGCCTAGAAGCTATACGTGTAGCATATTTTATGTTTCTAGCTCATCTGGAAGTGGGCAAACATTAATGTCTGTGATTCGAGCCGAGCTAAAAAAACGTTGGAATTTTCTTGTGGTTTATAGCCTAGAAGCTATACCTGTAGCATGTTTCAAGTTTCTGGCTCACGTTTCTGAAGGGTAAAAATTTAAAAGATTTGCTTTTCGGAATTTTCTTGTGGTTTGCAGCCTAGAAGTTATACCTGTAACATGTTTCAAGTTCCGGGCTCATCTGGAATTGGGCAAACATTAATGTTGGTGTGCCGAGCCAAACCATTTTATCTTGGGGTATTTAGGGCTGAAAATTAAAAAAAAAATACTTTTTGGACCTTTTCTGTGGTTTACAGCATAGAAGCTTTACGTGTAGCATATTTTATGATTCTAGCTCATCTGGAAGTGGGCAAACATTATTGTCTGTGATTTGAGCCGAGCTAAAAAAAACTTTGGAATTTTCTTGTGGTTTATAGCCTAGAAGCTATACCTGTAGCATGTTTCAAGTTTCTGCCTCACGTTTCTGAGGGCTAAAAATTTAAAAGATTAGCTTTTTGGAATTTTCTTGTGATTTACAGCCTAGAAGCTATACCTGTAGCATGTTTCAAGTTTCTGGCTCATCTGGAATTGGGCAAACATTAATGTCTATGAGCCAAAACGAGATTTTTTCTTTGGGTTTTTAAGGCTAAAAATTTAAAAGATTTGCTTTTCGGAATTTTCTTGTGGTTTACAGCCTAGAAGCTATACCTGTAACATGTTTCAAGTTCCTGGCTCATCTGGAATTGGGAAAACATTAATGTTGGTGTGCCGAGCCAAGCCATTTTTTCTTGGGGTATTTTGGGCCGAAAATTACAAAAAAATACTTTTTGGAGCTTTTCTGTGGTTCACAGCCTAGAAGCTATACGTGTAGCATATTTTATGTTTCTAGCTCATCTGGAAGTGGGCAAACATTAATGTCTGTGATTCGAGCCGAGCTTAAAAAACTTTGGAATTTTCTTGTGGTTTATAGCCTAGAACCTGTAGCATGTTTCAAGTTTCTGGCTCACGTTTCTGAGGGCTAAAAATTTAAAAGATTAGCTTTTTGGAATTCTCTTGTGATTTACAGCCTAGAAGCTATACCTGTAGCATGTTTCAAGTTTCTGGCTCATCTGGAATTGGGCAAACATTAATGTCTATGAGCCGAAACGAGCCTTTTTCTTTGGGTTTTTAGGGCTAAAAATTTGAAAGGTTTGCTTTTTGGAATTTTCTTGTGGTTTACAGCATAGATGCTATACCTGTAACATGTTTCAAGTTCCTGGCTCATCTGGAATTGGGCAAACATTAATGTTGGTGTGCCGAGCCAAGCCATTTTATCTTGGGGTATTTAGGGCTGAAAATTAAAAAAAAAATACTTTTTGGAGCTTTTCTGTGGTTTACAGCCTAGAAGCGTTACGTGTAGCATATTTTATGTTTCTAGCTCATCTGGAAGTGGGCAAACATTAATGTCTGTGATTCGAGCCGAGCTAAAAAAACGTTGGAATTTTCTTGTGGTTTATAGCCTAGAAGCTATACCTTTAGCATGTCTCAAGTTTCTGGCTCACGTTTCTGAGGGCTAAAAGTTTAAAAGATATGCTTTTCGGAATTTTCTTGTGGTTTACAGCCTAGAATTGTTTCAAGTTCCTGGCTCATCTGGAATTGGGCAAACATTAATGTTGGTGTGCCGAGCCAAGCCCTTTTTCTTGGGGTATTTAGGGCTGAAAATTTAAAAAAGAATACTTTTTGGAGCTTTTCTGTGGTTTACAGCCTAGAAGCTATACGTGTAGCATATTTTATGTTTCTAGCTCATCTGGAAGTGGGCAAACATTAATGTCTTTGATTCGAGCCGAGCTAAAAAAACTTTGGAATTTTCTTGTGGTTTATAGCCTAGAAGCTATACCTGTAGCATGTTTCAGGTTTCTGGCTAACGAATCAGAGGGCTAAAAATTTAAAAGGTTAGCTTTTTGGAATTTTCTTGTGTTTTACAGCCCAGAAGCTATACCTGTAGCATGTTTCAAGTTTCTGGCTCATCTGGAATTGGACAAACATAAATGTTGGTGTGCCGAGCCAAGCCCTTTTTCGTGAGGTATATAGGGCTGAAAATTAAAAAAAATTACTTTTTGGAGTTTTTCTGTGGTTTACAGCCTAGAAGCTATACGTGTAGCATATTTTATGTTTCTAGCTCATCTGGAAATGGGCAAACATTAATGTCTGTGATTCGAGCCGAGCTAAAAAAACTTTGGAATTTTCTTGTGGTTTAAAGCCTAGAAGCTATACCTGTAGCATGTTTCAAGTTTCTGGCTCACGTGAGTCGAGCCGAGCTAAAAAAACTTTAGAATTTTCTAGTGGTTTATAGCCTAGAGGTTATACCTGTAGCATGTTTCAAGTTTCTGGTTCACGATTCAGAGGGCCAAAAATTTAAAAGATTAGCTTTTTGGAATTTTCTTGTGTTTTACAGCCTAGAAGCTATACCTGTAGCATGTTTCAAGTTTCTGGCTCATCTGGAATTGGGTAAACATTAATGTCTATGAGCCGAAACGAGCCATTTTCTTTGGGTTTTTAGGGCTAAAAATTTGAAAGGTTTGCTTTTTGGAATTTTCTTGTGGTTTACAGCCTAGAAGCTATACCTGTAACATGTTTCAAGTTCCTGGCTCATCTGGAATTGGGCAAACATTAATGTTGGTGTGCCGAGCCAAGCCATTTTTTCTTGGGGTATTTAGAACTGAAAATAAAAAAAATACTTTTTGGAGCTTTTCTGTGGTTTACAGCCTAGAAGCTATACGTGTAGCATATTTTATGTTTCTAGCTCATCTGGAAGTGGGCAAACATTAATGTCTCTGATTCGAGCCGAGCTAAAAAAAAGTTGTAATTTTCTTGTGGTTTATAGCCTAGAAGCTATACCTGTAGCATGTTTCAAGTTTCTGGCTCACGTTTCTGAGGGCTAAAAATTTAAAAGATTTGCTTTTCGGAATTTTCTTCTGGTTTGCAGCCTAGAAGCTATACCTGTAACATGTTTCAAGTTCCGGGCTCATCTGGAATTGGGCAAACATTAATGTTGGTGTGCCGAGCCAAGCCATTTTATCTTGGGGTATTTAGGGCTGAAAATTAAAAAAAAATACTTTTTGGAGCTTTTCTGTGGTTTACAGCATAGAAGCTTTACGTGTAGCATATTTTATGATTCTAGCTCATCTGGAAATGGGCAAACATTATTGTCTGTGATTCGAGCCGAGCTAAAAAAAACTTTGGAATTTTCTTGTGGTTTATAGCCTAGAAGCTATACCTGTAGCATGTTTCAAGTCTCTGGCTCACGTTTCTGAGGGCTAAAAATCTAAAAGATTTGCTTTTTGGACTTTTCTTGTGCTTTACAGCCTAGAAACTATACCTGTAGCATGTTTCAAGATTCTGGCTCATCTGGAAGTGGGCAAACATTAATGTCTATGAGCCAAAACGAGATTTTTTCTTTGGGTTTTTAGGGCTAAAAATTTAAAAGATTTGCTTTTCGGAATTTTCTTGTGGTTTACAGCCTAGAAGCTATAAGTGTAACATGTTTCAAGTTCCTGGCTCATCTGGAATTGGCAAACATTAATGTTGGTGTGCCGAGCCAAGCCCTTTTTCTTGGGGTATTTAGGGCTGAAAATAAAAAAAAATACTATTTGGAGCTTTTCTGTGGTTTACAGCCTAGAAGCTATACGTGTAGCTTATTTTATGTTTCTAGCTCATCTGGAAGTGGGCAAACATTAATGTCTGTGATTCGAGCCGAGCTAAAAAAACTTTGGAATTTTCTTGTGGTTTATAGCCTAGAAGCTATACCTGTAGCATGATTCAGGTTTCTGGCTAACGAATCAGAGGGCTAAAAATTTAAAAGATTAGCTTTTTGAAATTTTCTTGTGTTTTACAGCCCAGAAGCTATACCTGTAGCATGTTTCAAGTTTCTGGCTCATCTGGAATTGGACAAACATAAATGTTGGTGTGCCGAGCCAAGCCCTTTTTCGTGGGGTATATAGGGCTGAAAATTTAAAAAAATTACTTTTTGGAGATTTCTGTGGCTTACAGCCTAGAAGCTATACGTGTAGCATATTTTATGTTTCTAGCTCATCTGGAAATGGGCAAACATTAATGTCTGTGATTCGAGCCGAGCTAAAAAAACTTTGGAATTTTCTTGTGGTTTAAAGCCTAGAAGCTATACCTGTAGCATGTTTCAAGTTTCTGGCTCACGTGAGTCGAGCCGAGCTAAAAAAAACTTTAGAATTTTCTAGTGGTTTATAGCCTAGAGGCTATACCTGTAGCATGTTTCAAGTTTCTGGTTCACGATTCAAAGGGCTAAAAATTTAAAAGATTAGCTTTTTGGAATTTTCTTGTGTTTTACAGCCAAGAAGCTATACCTGTAGAATGTTTCAAGTTTCTGGCTCATCTGGAATTGGGTAAACATTAATGTCTATGAGCCGAAACGAGCCATTTTCTTTGGGTTTTTAGGGCTAAAAATTTGAAAGGTTTGCCTTTCGGAATTTTCTTGTGGTTTACAGCCTAGAAGCTATACCTGTAACATGTTTCAAGTTCCTGGCTCATCTGGAATTGGGCAAACATTAATGTTGGTGTGCCGATCCAAGCCATTTTTTCTTGGGGTATTTAGGGCTGAAAATAAAAAAAAATACTTTTTGGAGCTTTTCTGTGGTTTACAGCCTAGAAGCGTTACGTGTAGCATATTTTATGTTTCTAGCTCATCTGGAAGTGGGCAAACATTAATGTCTGTGATTCGAGCCGAGCTAAAAAAAACGTTGGAATTTTCTTGTGGTTTATAGCCTAGAAGCTATACCTTTATCATGTCTCAAGATCTGGCTCACGTTTCTGAGGGATAAAAATTTAATAGATTTGCTTTTCGGAATTTTCTTGTGGTTAGCCTAGAAGCTATACCTGTAACATGTTTCAAGTTCCTGGCTCATCTGGAATTGGGCAAACATTAATGTTGGTGTGCCGAGCCAAGCCCTTTTTCTTGGGGTATTTAGTGCTGAAAATTAAAAAAAAAATACTTTTTGGAGCTTTTCTGTGGTTTACAGCCTAGAAGCTATACGTGTAGCATATTTTATGTTTCTAGCTCATCTGGAAGTGGGCAAACATTAATGTCTGTGATTCGAGCCGAGCTAAAAAAACTTTGGAATTTTCTTGTGGTTTATAGTCTAGAAGCTATACCTGTAGCATGTTTCAGGTTTCTGGCTAACGAATCAGAGGGCTAAAAATTTAAAAGATTAGCTTTTTGGAATTTTCTTGTGTTTTACAGCCCAGAAGCTATACCTGTAGCATGTTTCAAGTTTCTGGCTCATCTGGAATTGGACAAACATAAATGTTGGTGTGCCGAGCCAAGCCCTTTTTCGTGGGGTATATAGGGCTGAAAATTTAAAAAAATTACTTTTTGGAGTTTTTCTGTGGTTTACAGCCTAGAAGCTATACGTGTAGCATATTTTATGTTTCTAGCTCATCTGGAAATGGGCAAACATTAATGTCTGTGATTCGAGCCGAGCTAAAAAACTTTGGAATTTTCTTGTGGTTTAAAGCCTAGAAGCTATACCTGTAGCATGTTTCAAGTTTCTGGCTCACGTGAGTCGAGCCGAGCTAAAAAAGACTTTAGAATTTTCTAGTGGTTTATAGCCTAGAGGTTATACCTGTAGCATGTTTCAAGTTTCTGGTTCACGATTCAGAGGGCTAAAAATTTAAAAGAATAGCTTTTTGGAATTTTCTTGTGTTTTACAGCCTAGAAGCTATACCTGTAGCATGTTTCAAGTTTCTGGCTCATCTGGAATTGGGTAAACATTAATGTCTATGAGCCGAAACGAGCAATTTTCTTTGGGTTTTTAGGGCTAAAAATTTGAAAGGTTTGCTTTTCGGAATTTTCTTGTGGTTTACAGCCTAGAAGCTATACCTGTAACATGTTTCAAGTTCCTGGCTCATCTGGAATTGGGCAAACATTAATGTTGGTGTGCCGAGCCAAGCCATTTTTTCTTGGGGTACTTTGGGCCGAAAATTACAAAAAAATACTTTTTGGAGCTTTTCTGTGGTTTACAGCCTAGAAGCTATACGTGTAGCATATTTTATGTTTCTAGCTCATCTGGAAGTGGGCAAACATTAATGTCTGTGATTCGAGCCGAGCTTAAAAAACTTTGGAATTTTCTTGTGGTTTATAGCCTAGAAGCTTTACCTGTAGCATGTTTCAAGTTTCTGGCTCACGTTTCTGAGGGCTAAAAATTTAAAAGATTAGCTTTTTGGAATTTTCTTGTGATTTACAGCCTAGAAGCTATACCTGTAGCATGTTTCAAGTTTCTGGCTCATCTGGAATTGGGCAAACATTAATGTCTATGAGCCAAAACGAGCCTTTTTCTTTGGGTCTTTAGGGCTAAAAATTTAAAAGATTTGCTTTTCGGAATTTTCTTGTGGTTTACAGACTAGAAGCTATACCTGTAACATGTTTCAAGTTCCGGGCTCATCTGGAATTGGGCAAACATTAATGTTGGTGTGCCGAGCCAAGCCATTTTTTCTTGGGGTATTTAGGGCCGAAAAATTACAAAAAAATTCTTTTTGGAGCTTTTCTGTGGTTTACAGCCTAGCAGCTATACGTGTAGCATATTTTATGTTTCTAGCTCATCTGGAAGTGGGCAAACATTAATGTCTGTGATTCGAGCCGAGCTAAAAAAAACTTTGGAATTTTCTTGTGGTTTACAGCCCAGAAACTATACCTGTAGCATGTTTCAAGTTTGTGGCTAACGATTCAGAGGGCTAAAAATTTAAAAGATTAGCTTTTTGGAATTTTCTTGTGGTTTAAAGCCTAGAAGCTATACCTGTAGCATGTTTCAATTTTCTGGCTCACGTGAGTCGAGCCGAGCTAAAAAAACTTTAGAATTCTCTAGTGGTTTATAGCCTAGAGGTTATACCTGTAGCATGTTTCAAGTTTCTGGTTCACGATTCAGAGGGCTAAAAATTTAAAAGATTAGCTTTTTGGAATTTTCTTGTGTTTTACAGCCTAGAAGCTATACCTGTAGCATGTTTCAAGTTTCTGGCTCATCTGGAATTGGGTAAACATTAATGTCTATGAGCCGAAACGAGCCATTTTCTTTGGGTTTTTAGGGCTAAAAATTTGAAAGGTTTGCTTTTCGGAATTTTCTTGTGGTTTACAGCCTAGAAGCTATACCTGTAACATGTTTCAAGTTCCTGGCTCATCTGGAATTGGGCAAACATTAATGTTGGTGTGCCGAGCCAAGCCATTTTTTCTTGGGGTATTTAGAACTGAAAATAAAAAAAATACTTTTTGGAGCTTTTCTGTGGTTTACAGCCTAGAAGCTATACGTGTAGCATATTTTATGTTTCTAGCTCATCTGGAAGTGGGCAAACATTAATGTCTGTGATTCGAGCCGAGCTAAAAAAAACGTTGGAATTTTCTTGTGGTTTATAGCCTAGAAGCTATACCTTTAGCATGTCTCAAGTTTCTGGCTCACGTTTCTGAGGGCTAAAAGTTTAAAAGATATGCTTTTCGGAATTTTCTTGTGGTTTACAGCCTAGAAGCTATACCCGTAACATGTTTCAAGTTCCTGGCTCATCTGGAATTGGGCAAACATTAATGTTGGTGTGCCGAGCCAAGCCCTTTTTCTTGGGGTATTTAGGGCTGAAAATTTAAAAAAGAATACTTTTTGGAGCTTTTCTGTGGTTTACAGCCTAGAAGCTATACGTGTAGCATATTTTATGTTTCTAGCTCATCTGGAAGTGGGCAAACATTAATGTCTTTGATTCGAGCCGAGCTAAAAAAACTTTGGAATTTTCTTGTGGTTTATAGCCTAGAAGCTATACCTGTAGCATGTTTCAGGTTTCTGGCTAACGAATCAGAGGGCTAAAAATTTAAAAGATTAGCTTTTTGGAATTTTCTTGTGTTTTACAGCCCAGAAGCTATACCTGTAGCATGTTTCAAGTTTCTGGCTCATCTGGAATTGGACAACATAAATGTTGGTGTGCCGAGCCAAGCCCTTTTTCGTGAGGTATATAGGGCTGAAAATTAAAAAAAATTAGTTTGTGGAGTTTTTCTGTGGTTTACAGCCTAGAAGCTATACGTGTAGCATATTTTATGTTTCTAGCTCATCTGGAAATGGGCAAACATTAATGTCTGTGATTCGAGCCGAGCTAAAAAAAACTTTGGAATTTTCTTGTGGTTTAAAGCCTAGAAGCTATACCTGTAGCATGTTTCAAGTTTCTGGCTCACGTGAGTCGAGCCGAGCTAAAAAAACTTTAGAATTTTCTAGTGGTTTATAGCCTAGAGGTTATACCTGTAGCATGTTTCAAGTTTCTGGTTCACGATTCAGAGGGCTAAAAATTTAAAAGATTAGCTTTTTGGAATTTTCTTGTGTTTTACAGCCTAGAAGCTATACCTGTAGCATGTTTCAAGTTTCTGGCTCATCTGAAATTGGGTAAACATTAATGTCTATGAGCCGAAACGAGCCATTTTCTTTGGGTTTTTAGGGCTAAAAATTTGAAAGGTTTGCTTTTCGGAATTTTCTTGTGGTTTACAGCCTAGAAGCTATACCTGTAACATGTTTCAAGTTCCTGGCTCATCTGGAATTGGGCAAACATTAATGTTGGTGTGCCGAGCCAAGCCATTTTTTCTTGGGGTATTTAGAACTGAAAATAAAAAAAAAATACTTTTTGGAGCTTTTCTGTGGTTTACAGCCTAGAAGCTATACGTGTAGCATATTTTATGTTTCTAGCTCATCTGGAAGTGGGCAAACATTAATGTCTGTGATTCGAGCCGAGCTAAAAAAAAGTTGGAATTTCTTGTGGTTTATAGCCTATAAGCTATACCTGTAGCATGTTTCAAGTTTCTGGCTCACGTTTCTGAGGGCTAAAAATTTAAAAGATTTGCTTTTCGGAATTTTCTTGTGGTTTGCAGCCTAGAAGCTATACCTGTAACATGTTTCAAGTTCCGGGCTCATCTGGAATTGGGCAAACATTAATGTTGGTGTGCCGAGCCAAGCCATTTTATCTTGGGGTATTTAGGGCTGAAAATTAAAAAAAAATACTTTTTGGAGCTTTTCTGTGGTTTACAGCATAGAAGCTTTACGTGTAGCATATTTTATGATTCTAGCTCATCTGGAAGTGGGCAAACATTATTGTCTGTGATTCGAGCCGTGCTAAAAAAAACTTTGGAATTTTCTTGTGGTTTATAGCCTAGAAGCTATACCTGTAGCATGTTTCAAATTTCTGGCTCACGTTTCTGAGGGCTAAAAATCTAAAAGATTTGCTTTTTGGACTTTTCTTGTGCTTTACAGCCTAGAAACTATACCTGTAGCATGTTTCAAGATTCTGGCTCATCTGGAAGTGGGCAAACATTAATGTCTATGAGCCAAAACGAGATTTTTTCTTTGGGTTTTTAGGGCTAAAAATTTAAAAGATTTGCTTTTCGGAATTTTCTTGTGGTTTACAGCCTAGAAGCTATAAGTGTAACATGTTTCAAGTTCCTGGCTCATCTGGAATTGGGCAAACATTAATGTTGGTGTGCCGAGCCAAGCCCTTTTTCTTGGGGTATTTAGGGCTGAAAATAAAAAAAAAATACTATTTGGAGCTTTTCTGTGGTTTACAGCCTAGAAGCTATACGTGTAGCTTATTTTATGTTTCTAGCTCATCTGGAAGTGGGCAAACATTAATGTCTGTGATTCGAGCCGAGCTAAAAAAACTTTGGAATTTTCTTGTGGTTTATAGCCTAGAAGCTATACCTGTAGCATGTTTCAGGTTTCTGGCTAACGAATCAGAGGGCTAAAAATTTAAAAGATTAGCTTTTTGAAATTTTCTTGTGTTTTACAGCCCAGAAGCTACACCTGTAGCATGTTTCAAGTTTCTGGCTCATCTGGAATTGGACAAACATAAATGTTGGTGTGCCGAGCCAAGCCCTTTTTCGTGGGGTATATAGGGCTGAAAATTTAAAAAAATTACTTTTTGGAGATTTCTGTGCCTTACAGCCTAGAAGCTATACGTGTAGCATATTTTATGTTTCTAGCTCATCTGGAAATGGGCAAACATTAATGTCTGTGATTCGAGCCGAGCTAAAAAAACTTTGGAATTTTCTTGTGGTTTAAAGCCTAGAAGCTATACCTGTAGCATGTTTCAAGTTTCTGGCTCACGTGAGTCGAGCCGAGCTAAAAAGAACTTTAGAATTTTCTAGTCGTTTATAGCCTAGAGGCTATACCTGTAGCATGTTTCAAGTTTCTGGTTCACGATTCAGAGGGCTAAAAATTTAAAAGATTAGCTTTTTGGAATTTTCTTGTGTTTTACAGCCAAGAAGCTATACCTGTAGCATGTTTCAAGTTTCTGGCTCATCTGGAATTGGGTAAACATTAATGTCTATGAGCCGAAACGAGCCATTTTCTTTGGGTTTTTAGGGCTAAAAATTTGAAAGGTTTGCCTTTGGGAATTTTCTTGTGGTTTACAGCCTAGAAGCTATACCTGTAACATGTTTCAAGTTCCTGGCTCATCTGGAATTGGGCAAACATTAATGTTGGTGTGCCGAGCCAAGCCATTTTTTCTTGGGGTATTTAGGGCTGAAAATAAAAAAAAATACTTTTTGGAGCTTTTCTGTGGTTTACAGCCTAGAAGCGTTACGTGTAGCATATTTTATGTTTCTAGCTCATCTGGAAGTGGGCAAACATTAATGTCTGTGATTCGAGCCGAGCTAAAAAAAACGTTGGAATTTTCTTGTGGTTTATAGCCTAGAAGCTTTATCATGTCTCAAGATCTGGCTCACGTTTCTGAAGGCTAAAAATTTAAAAGATTTGCTTTTCGGAATTTTCTTGTGGTTTACAGCCTAGAAGCTATACCTGTAACATGTTTCAAGTTCCTGGCTCATCTGGAATTGGGCAAACATTAATGTTGGTGTGCCGAGCCAAGCCCTTTTTCTTGGGGTATTTAGGGCTGAAAATTAAAAAAAAATTACTTTTTGGAGCTTTTCTGTGGTTTACAGCCTAGAAGCTATACGTGTAGCATATTTTATGTTTCTAGCTCATCTGGAAGTGGGCAAACATTAATGTCTGTGATTCGAGCCGAGCTAAAAAAACTTTGGAATTTTCTTGTGGTTTATAGCCTAGAAGCTATACCTGTAGCATGTTTCAGGTTTCTGGCTAACGAATCAGAGGTCTAAAAATTTAAAAGATTAGCTTTTTGGAATTTTCTTGTGTTTTACAGCCCAGAAGCTATACCTGTAGCATGTTTCAAGTTTCTGGCTCATCTGGAATTGGACAAACATAAATGTTGGTGTGCCGAGCCAAGCCCTTTTTCGTGGGGTATATAGGGCTGAAAATTTAAAAAAATTACTTTTTGGAGTTTTTCTGTGGTTTACAGCCTAGAAGCTATACGTGTAGCATATTTTATGTTTCTAGCTCATCTGGAAATGGGCAAACATTAATGTCTGTGATTCGAGCCGAGCTAAAAAACTTTGGAATTTTCTTGTGGTTTAAAGCCTAGAAGCTATACCTGTAGCATGTTTCAAGTTTCTGGCTCACGTGAGTCGAGCCGAGCTAAAAAAAACTTTAGAATTTTCTAGTGGTTTATAGCCTAGAGGTTATACCTGTAGCATGTTTCAAGTTTCTGGTTCACGATTCAGAGGGCTAAAAATTTAAAAGATTAGCTTTTTGGAATTTTCTTGTGTTTTACAGCCTAGAAGCTATACCTGTAGCATGTTTCAAGTTTCTGGCTCATCTGGAATTGGGTAAACATTAATGTCTATGAGCCGAAACGAGCAATTTTCTTTGGGTTTTTAGGGCTAAAAATTTGAAAGGTTTGCTTTTCGGAATTTTCTTGTGGTTTACAGCCTAGAAGCTATACCTGTAACATGTTTCAAGTTCCTGGCTCATCTGGAATTGGGCAAACATTAATGTTGGTGTGCCGAGCCAAGCCATTTTTTCTTGGGGTATTTAGGGCTGAAAATAAAAAAAAATACTTTTTGGAGCTTTTTTGTGGTTTACAGCCTAGAAGCTATACGTGTAGCATATTTTATGTTTCTAGCTCATCTGGAAGTGGGCAAACATTAATGTCTGTGATTCGAGCCGAGCTAAAAAAACGTTGGAATTTTCTTGTGGTTTATAGCCTAGAAGCTATACCTGTAGCATGTTTCAAGTTTCTGGCTCACGTTTCTGAAGGGTAAAAATTTAAAAGATTTGCTTTTCGGAATTTTCTTGTGGTTTGCAGCCTAGAAGTTATACCTGTAACATGTTTCAAGTTCCGGGCTCATCTGGAATTGGGCAAACATTAATGTTGGTGTGCCGAGCCAAGCCATTTTATCTTGGGGTATTTAGGGCTGAAAATTAAAAAAAAAATACTTTTTGGACCTTTTCTGTGGTTTACAGCATAGAAGCTTTACGTGTAGCATATTTTATGATTCTAGCTCATCTGGAAGTGGGCAAACATTATTGTCTGTGATTTGAGCCGAGCTAAAAAAAACTTTGGAATTTTCTTGTGGTTTATAGCCTAGAAGCTATACCTGTAGCATGTTTCAAGTTTCTGCCTCACGTTTCTGAGGGCTAAAAATTTAAAAGATTAGCTTTTTGGAATTTTCTTGTGATTTACAGCCTAGAAGCTATACCTGTAGCATGTTTCAAGTTTCTGGCTCATCTGGAATTGGGCAAACATTAATGTCTATGAGCCAAAACGAGATTTTTTCTTTGGGTTTTTAAGGCTAAAAATTTAAAAGATTTGCTTTTCGGAATTTTCTTGTGGTTTACAGCCTAGAAGCTATACCTGTAACATGTTTCAAGTTCCTGGCTCATCTGGAATTGGGAAAACATTAATGTTGGTGTGCCGAGCCAAGCCATTTTTTCTTGGGGTATTTTGGGCCGAAAATTACAAAAAAATACTTTTTGGAGCTTTTCTGTGGTTCACAGCCTAGAAGCTATACGTGTAGCATATTTTATGTTTCTAGCTCATCTGGAAGTGGGCAAACATTAATGTCTGTGATTCGAGCCGAGCTTAAAAAACTTTGGAATTTTCTTGTGGTTTATAGCCTAGAACCTGTAGCATGTTTCAAGTTTCTGGCTCACGTTTCTGAGGGCTAAAAATTTAAAAGATTAGCTTTTTGGAATTCTCTTGTGATTTACAGCCTAGAAGCTATACCTGTAGCATGTTTCAAGTTTCTGGCTCATCTGGAATTGGGCAAACATTAATGTCTATGAGCCGAAACGAGCCATTTTCTTTGGGTTTTTAGGGCTAAAAATTTGAAATGTTTGCTTTTTGGAATTTTCTTGTGGTTTACAGCATAGATGCTATACCTGTAACATGTTTCAAGTTCCTGGCTCATCTGGAATTGGGCAAACATTAATGTTGGTGTGCCGAGCCAAGCCATTTTATCTTGGGGTATTTAGGGCTGAAAATTAAAAAAAAAATACTTTTTGGAGCTTTTCTGTGGTTTACAGCCTAGAAGCGTTACGTGTAGCATATTTTATGTTTCTAGCTCATCTGGAAGTGGGCAAACATTAATGTCTGTGATTCGAGCCGAGCTAAAAAAAACGTTGGAATTTTCTTGTGGTTTATAGCCTAGAAGCTATACCTTTAGCATGTCTCAAGTTTCTGGCTCACGTTTCTGAGGGCTAAAAGTTTAAAAGATATGCTTTTCGGAATTTTCTTGTGGTTTACAGCCTAGAAGCTATACCTGTAACATGTTTCAAGTTCCTGGCTCATCTGGAATTGGGCAAACATTAATGTTGGTGTGCCGAGCCAAGCCCTTTTTCTTGGGGTATTTAGGGCTGAAAATTTAAAAAAGAATACTTTTTGGAGCTTTTCTGTGGTTTACAGCCTAGAAGCTATACGTGTAGCATATTTTATGTTTCTAGCTCATCTGGAAGTGGGCAAACATTAATGTCTTTGATTCGAGCCGAGCTAAAAAAACTTTGGAATTTTCTTGTGGTTTATAGCCTAGAAGCTATACCTGTAGCATGTTTCAGGTTTCTGGCTAACGAATCAGAGGGCTAAAAATTTAAAAGATTAGCTTTTTGGAATTTTCTTGTGTTTTACAGCCCAGAAGCTATACCTGTAGCATGTTTCAAGTTTCTGGCTCATCTGGAATTGGACAAACATAAATGTTGGTGTGCCGAGCCAAGCCCTTTTTCGTGGGGTATATAGGGCTGAAAATTTAAAAAAATTACTTTTTGGAGTTTTTCTGTGGTTTACAGCCTAGAAGCTATACGTGTAGCATATTTTATGTTTCTAGCTCATCTGGAAATGGGCAAACATTAATGTCTGTGATTCGAGCCGAGCTAAAAAACTTTGGAATTTTCTTGTGGTTTAAAGCCTAGAAGCTATACCTGTAGCATGTTTCAAGTTTCTGGCTCACGTGAGTCGAGCCGAGCTAAAAAAAACTTTAGAATTTTCTAGTGGTTTATAGCCTAGAGGTTATACCTGTAGCATGTTTCAAGTTTCTGGTTCACGATTCAGAGGGCTAAAAATTTAAAAGATTAGCTTTTTGGAATTTTCTTGTGTTTTACAGCCTAGAAGCTATACCTGTAGCATGTTTCAAGTTTCTGGCTCATCTGGAATTGGGTAAACATTAATGTCTATGAGCCGAAACGAGCAATTTTCTTTGGGTTTTTAGGGCTAAAAATTTGAAAGGTTTGCTTTTCGGAATTTTCTTGTGGTTTACAGCCTAGAAGCTATACCTGTAACATGTTTCAAGTTCCTGGCTCATCTGGAATTGGGCAAACATTAATGTTGGTGTGCCGAGCCAAGCCATTTTTTCTTGGGGTATTTAGGGCTGAAAATAAAAAAAAATACTTTTTGGAGCTTTTTTGTGGTTTACAGCCTAGAAGCTATACGTGTAGCATATTTTATGTTTCTAGCTCATCTGGAAGTGGGCAAACATTAATGTCTGTGATTCGAGCCGAGCTAAAAAAACGTTGGAATTTTCTTGTGGTTTATAGCCTAGAAGCTATACCTGTAGCATGTTTCAAGTTTCTGGCTCACGTTTCTGAAGGGTAAAAATTTAAAAGATTTGCTTTTCGGAATTTTCTTGTGGTTTGCAGCCTAGAAGTTATACCTGTAACATGTTTCAAGTTCCGGGCTCATCTGGAATTGGGCAAACATTAATGTTGGTGTGCCGAGCCAAGCCATTTTATCTTGGGGTATTTAGGGCTGAAAATTAAAAAAAAAATACTTTTTGGACCTTTTCTGTGGTTTACAGCATAGAAGCTTTACGTGTAGCATATTTTATGATTCTAGCTCATCTGGAAGTGGGCAAACATTATTGTCTGTGATTCGAGCCGAGCTAAAAAAAACTTTGGAATTTTCTTGTGGTTTATAGCCTAGAAGCTATACCTGTAGCATGTTTCAAGTTTCTGCCTCACGTTTCTGAGGGCTAAAAATTTAAAAGATTAGCTTTTTGGAATTTTCTTTTGATTTACAGCCTAGAAGCTATACCTGTAGCATGTTTCAAGTTTCTGGCTCATCTGGAATTGGGCAAACATTAATGTCTATGAGCCAAAACGAGATTTTTTCTTTGGGTTTTTAGGGCTAAAAATTTAAAAGATTTGCTTTTCGGAATTTTCTTGTGGTTTACAGCCTAGAAGCTATACCTGTAACATGTTTCAAGTTCCTGGCTCATCTGGAATTGGGAAAACATTAATGTTGGTGTGCCGAGCCAAGCCATTTTTTCTTGGGGTATTTTGGGCCGAAAATTACAAAAAAATACTTTTTGGAGCTTTTCTGTGGTTCACAGCCTAGAAGCTATACGTGTAGCATATTTTATGTTTCTAGCTCATCTGGAAGTGGGCAAACATTAATGTCTGTGATTCGAGCCGAGCATAAAAAACTTTGGAATTTTCTTGTGGTTTATAGCCTAGAAGCTTTACCTGTAGCATGTTTCAAGTTTCTGGCTCACGTTTCTGAGGGCTAAAAATTTAAAAGATTAGCTTTTGGAATTTTCTTGTGATTTACAGCCTAGAAGCTATACCTGTAGCATGTTTCAAGTTTCTGGCTCATCTGGAATTGGGCAAACATTAATGTCTATGAGCCGAAACGAGCCTTTTTCTTTGGGTCTTTAGGGCTAAAAATTTAAAAGATTTGCTTTTCGGAATTTTCTTGTGTTTTACAGCCTAGAAGCTATACCTGTAGCATGTTTCAGGTTTCTGGCTCATCTGGAATTGGGTAAATATTAATGTCTATGAGCCGAAACGAGCCATTTTCTGTGGGTTTTTAGGGCTAAAAATTTGAAAGGTTTGCTTTTCGGAATTTTCTTGTGGTTTACAGACTAGAAGCTATACCTGTAACATGTTTCAAGTTCCGGGCTCGTCTGGAATTGGGAAAACATTAATGTTGGTGTGCCGAGCCAAGCGATTTTTTCTTGGGGTATTTAGGGCCGAAAATTACAAAAAAATTCTTTTTGGAGCTTTTCTGTGGTTTACAGCCTAGCAGCTATACGTGTAGCATATTTTATGTTTCTAGCTCATCTGGAAGTGGGCAAACATTAATGTCTGTGATTCGAGCCGAGCTAAAAAAAACTTTGGAATTTTCTTGTGGTTTACAGCCCAGAAACTATACCTGTAGCATGTTTCAAGTTTGTGGCTAACGATTCAGAGGGCTAAAAATTTAAAAGATTATCTTTTTGGAATTTTCTTATGATTTACAGCCTAGAAGCTATACCTGTAGCATGTTTCAAGTTTCTGGCTCATCTGGAATTGGGGAAATATTAATGTCTATGAGCCGAAACGAGCCATTTTCTTTGGGTTTTTAGGGCTAAAAATTTGAAAGGTTTGCTTTTTGGAATTTTCTTGTGGTTTACAGCATAGATGCTATACCTGTAACATGTTTCAAGTTCCTGGCTCATCTGGAATTGGGCAAACATTAATGTTGGTGTGCCGAGCCAAGCCATTTTATCTTGGGGTATTTAGGGCTGAAAATTAAAAAAAAAATACTTTTTGGAGCTTTTCTGTGGTTTACAGCCTAGAAGCGTTACGTGTAGCATATTTTATGTTTCTAGCTCATCTGGAAGTGGGCAAACATTAATGTCTGTGATTCGAGCCGAGCTAAAAAAAACGTTGGAATTTTCTTGTGGTTTATAGCCTAGAAGCTATACCTTTAGCATGTCTCAAGTTTCTGGCTCACGTTTCTGAGGGCTAAAAGTTTAAAAGATATGCTTTTCGGAATTTTCTTGTGGTTTACAGCCTAGAAGCTATACCTGTAACATGTTTCAAGTTCCTGGCTCATCTGGAATTGGGCAAACATTAATGTTGGTGTGCCGAGCCAAGCCCTTTTTCTTGGGGTATTTAGGGCTGAAAATTTAAAAAAGAATACTTTTTGGAGCTTTTCTGTGGTTTACAGCCTAGAAGCTATACGTGTAGCATATTTTACGTTTCTAGCTCATCTGGAAGTGGGCAAACATTAATGTCTTTGATTCGAGCCGAGCTAAAAAAACTTTGGAATTTTCTTGTGGTTTATAGCCTAGAAGCTATACCTGTAGCATGTTTCAGGTTTCTGGCTAACGAATCAGAGGGCTAAAAATTTAAAAGATTAGCTTTTTGGAATTTTCTTGTGTTTTACAGCCCAGAAGCTATACCTGTAGCATGTTTCAAGTTTCTGGCTCATCTGGAATTGGACAAACATAAATGTTGGTGTGCCGAGCCAAGACATTTTTCGTGAGGTATATAGGGCTGTAAATTAAAAAAAAATACTTTTTGGAGTTTTTCTGTGGTTTACAGCCTAGAAGCTATACGTGTAGCATATTTTATGTTTCTAGCTCATCTGGAAATGGGCAAACATTATTGTCTGTGATTCGAGCCGAGCTAAAAAAAAATTTGGAATTTTCTTGTGGTTTATAGCCTAGAAGCTATACCTGTAGCATGTTTCAAGTTTCTGCCTCACGTTTCTGAGGGCTAAAAATTTAAAAGATTAGCTTTTTGGAATTTTCTTGTGATTTACAGCCTAGAAGCTATACCTGTAGCATGTTTCAAGTTTCTGGCTCATCTGGAATTGGGCAAACATTAATGTCTATGAGCCAAAACGAGATTTTTTCTTTGGGTTTTTAGGGCTAAAAATTTAAAAGATTTGCTTTTCGGAATTTTCTTGTTGTTTACAGCCTAGAAGCTATACCTGTAACATGTTTCAAGTTCCTGGCTCATCTGGAATTGGGAAAACATTAATGTTGGCGTGCCGAGCCAAGCCATTTTTTCTTGGGGTATTTTGGGCCGAAAATTACAAAAAAAATACTTTTTGGAGTTTTTCTGTGGTTTACAGCCTAGAAGCTATACGTGTAGCATATTTTATGTTTCTAGCTCATCTGGAAGTGGGCAAACATTAATGTCTGTGATTCGAGCCGAGCTTAAAAAACTTTGGAATTTTCTTGTGGTTTATAGCCTAGAAGCTATACCTGTAGCATGTTTCAGGTTTCTGGCTAACGAATCAGAGGGCTAAAAATTTAAAAGATTAGCTTTTTGGAATTTTCTTGTGTTTTACAGCCCAGTAGCTATACCTGTAGCATGTTTCAAGTTTCTGGCTCATCTGGAATTGGACAAACATAAATGTTGGTGTGCCGAGCCAAGCCCTTTTTCGTGAGGTATATAGGGCTGAAAATTTAAAAAAATTACGTTTTGGAGATTTTCTGTGGTTTACAGCCTAGAAGCTATACGTGTAGCATATTTTATGTTTCTAGCTCATCTGGAAATGGGCAAACATTAATGTCTGTGATTCGAGCCGAGCTAAAAAAAAGTTGGAATTTTCTTGTGGTTTATAGCCTAGAAGCTATACCTGTAGCATGTTTCAAGTTTCTGGCTCACGTTTCTGAGGGCTAAAAATTTAAAAGATTTGCTTTTCGGAATTTTCTTGTGGTTTGCAGCCTAGAAGCTATACCTGTAACATGTTTCAAGTTCCGGGCTCATCTGGAATTGGGCAAACATTAATGTTGGTGTGCCGAGCCAAGCCATTTTATCTTGGGGTATTTAGGGCTGAAAATAAAAAAAAAATACTTTTTGGAGCTTTTCTGTGGTTTACAGCCTAGAAGCTTTACGTGTAGCATATTTTATGATTCTAGCTCATCTGGAAGTGTGCACACATTATTGTCTGTGATTCGAGCCGAGCTAAAAAAAAACTTTGGAATTTTCTTGTGGTTTATAGCCTAGAAGCTATACCTGTAGCATGTTTCAAGTTTCTGCCTCACGTTTCTGAGGGCTAAAAATTTAAAAGATTAGCATTTTGGAATTTTCTTGTGATTTACAGCCTAGAAGCTATACCTGTAGCATGTTTCAAGTTTCTGGCTCATCTGGAATTGGACAAACATAAATGTTGGTGTGCCGAGCCAAGCCCTTTTTCGTGAGGTATATAGGGCTGAAAATTTAGAAAAATTACGTTTTGGAGATTTTCTGTGGTTTACAGCCTAGAAGCTATACGTGTAGCATATTTTATGTTTCTAGCTCATCTGGAAATGGGCAAACATTAATGTCTGTGATTCGAGCCGAGCTAAAAAAACTTTGGAATTTTCTTGTGGTTTAAAGCCTAGAAGCTATACCTCTAGCATGTTTCAAGTTTCTGGCTCACGTGAGTCGAGCCGAGCTAAAAAAACTTTAGAATTTTCTAGTGGTTTATAGCCTAGAGGTTATACCTGTAGCATGTTTCAAGTTTGTGGCTAACGTTTCAGAGGGCTAAAAATTTAAAAGATTAGCTTTTTGGAATTTTCTTGTGTTTTACAGCCTAGAAGGTATACCTGTAGCATGTTTCAAGTTTCTGGCTCATCTGGAATTGGACAAACATTAATGTCTATGAGCCGAAACGAGCCTTCTTCTTTGGGTCTTTAGTGCTAAAAATTTAAAAGATTTGCTTTTCGGAATTTTCTTGTGGTTTACAGCCCAGAATCTATACCTGTAGCATGTTTCAAGTTCCTGTCTCATCTGGAAGTGGGCAAACATTAATGTTGGTGAGCCGAGCCAAGCCCTTTTTTGGGGGGTATTTTGGGCTGAAAATTGGAAAAATTACTTTTTGGAGAATTCTGTGGTTTACAGCCTAGAAGCTATACGTATAGCATATTTTATGTTTCTAGCTCATCTGGAAGTCTGTGATTCGAGCCGAGCTAAAAAAAACATTGGAATTTTCCCTTGGTTTAAAGCCTAGAAGCTATACCTGTAGCATGTTTCAAATTTCTGGCTCACGTTTGTGAGGAATAAAAATTTAATAGATTTGCTTTTTGGAATTTTCTTGTGCTTTACAGCCTAGAAGCTATACCTGTAGCATGTTTCAAGTTTCTGGATTATCTTGAATTGGGAAAACGTTAATGTCTATGAGCCGAAACGAGCCATTTTCTTTGGGTTTTTAGGGCTAAAAATTTGAAAGGTTTGCTTTTCGGAATTTTCTTGTGGTTTACAGCCTAGAAGCTATACCTGTAGCATGTTTCAAGTTCCTAGCTCATCTGGAAGTGGGCAAACATTAATGTTGGAGAGCAGAGCCAAGCCCTTTTTCGGGTGGTATTTAGGGCTGAAAATTTGAAAAATTACTCTTTGGAGTTTTTCTGTGGTTTACAGCCTAGAAGCTATACGTGTAGCATAATTTATGTTTCTAGCTCATCTGGATGTGGGCAAGCTTTAATGTCTGTGAGTCGAGCCGAGCTAAAAAAAACTTTAGAATTTTCTTGTGGTTTATAGCGAAGAAGGGCTAAAAATCTAAAAAATTAGATTTTTGGAATTTTCTTGTGTTTTACAGCCTAGAAGCAATACCTGTAGCATGTTTCAAGTTTCTGGCTCATCTGGAATTGGGCAACCATTAATGTCTATGAGCCGAAACGAGCCTTTTTCTTTGGGTTTTTAGGGCTAAAAATTTGAAGGTTTGCTTTTCGGAAATTTCTTGTGGTTTACAGCCTAGAAGCTATATCTGTAGCATGTTTCAAGTTCCTGGCTCATCTGGATGTGGGCAAACATTAATGTTGGTGAGCCGAGCCAAGCCCTTTTTCGGGGGGAATTTAGGGCCGAAAATTTGAAAAATTACTTTTTGGAGTTTTTCTGTGGTTTACAGCCTAGAAGCAATACGTGTAGCATATTTTATGTTTCTAGCTCATCTGGAAGTGGGCAAGCATTAATGACTGTGAGTCGAGCCGAGCTAAAAAAAACTTTAGAATTTTCTAGTGGTTTATAGCCTAGAGGCTATACCTGGAGCATGTTTCAAGTTTCTGGCTCATCTGGAATTGGGTAAACATTAATGTCTATGAGCCGAAACGAGCCATTTTCTTTGGGTTTTTAGGGCTAAAAATTTGAAAGGTTTGCTTTTCGGAATTTTCTTGTGGTTTACAGCCTAGAAGCTATACCTGTAACATGTTTCAAGTTCCTGGCTCATCTGGAATTGGGCAAACATTAATGTTGGTGTGCCGATCCAAGCCATTTTATCTTGGGGTATTTAGGGCTGAAAATTAAAAAAAAAATACTTTTTGGAGCTTTTCTGTGGTTTACAGCCTAGAAGCTTTACGTGTAGCATATTTTATGTTTCTAGCTCATCTGGAAGTGGGCAAACATTCATGTCTGTGATTCGAGCCGAGCTAAAAAAAACTTTGGAATTTTCTTGTGGTTTATAGCCTAGAAGCTATACCTGTAGCATGTTTCAAGTTTCTGGCTCACGTTTCTGAGGGCTAAAAATTTAAAAGATTAGCTTTTTGGAATTTTCTTGTGATTTACAGCCTAGAAGCTATACCTGTAGCATGTTTCAAGTTTCTGGCTCACGTTTCTGAGGGCTAAAATTTTAATAGATTAGCTTTTTGGAATTTTCTTGTGATTTAAAGCCTAGAAGCTATTCCTGTAGCATGTTTCAAGTTTCTGGCTCATCTGGAATTGGGCAAACATTAATGTCTATGAGCCGAAACGAGCCTTTTTCTTTGGGTCTTTAGGGCTAAAAATTTAAAAGATTTGCTTTTCGGAATTTTCTTGTGTTTTACAGCCTTGAAGCTATACCTGTAGCATGTTTCAAGTTTCTGGCTCATCTGGAATTGGGTAAACATTAATGTCTATGAGCCGAAACGAGCCATTTTCTTTGGGTTTTTAGGGCTAAAAATTTGAAAGGTTTGCTTTTCGGAATTTTCTTGTGGTTTACAGCCTAGAAGCTATACCTGTAACATGTTTCAAGTTCCTGGCTCATCTGGAATTGGGCAAACATTAATGTTGGTGTGCCGAGTCAAGCCATTTTTTCTTGGGGTATTTAGGGCTGAAAATTACAAAAAAAAAATACTTTTTGGAGCTTTTCTGTGGTTTACAGCCTAGAAGCTATACGTGTAGCATATTTTATGTTTCTAGCTCATCTGGAAGTGGGCAAACATTAATGTCTGTGATTCGAGCCGAGCTAAAAAAAACTTTGGAATTTTCTTGTGGTTTAAAGCCTAGAAGCTATACCTGTAGCATGTTTCAAGTTTGTGGCTAACCATTCAGAGGACTAAAAATTTAAAAGATTAGCTTTTTGGAATTTTCTTGTGTTTTACAGCCTAGAAGGTATACCTGTAGCATGTTTCAAGTTTCTGGCTCATCTGGAATTGGACAAACATTAATGTCTATGAGCCGAAACGAGCCTTTTTCTTTGGGTCTTTAGGGCTAAAAATTTAAAAGATTTGCTTTTCGGAATTCTCTTGTGGTTTACAGCCTAGAAGCTATACCTGTAGCATGTTTCAAGTTCCTGGCTCTTCTGGAATTGGGCAAACATTAATGTTGGTGAGCCGTGCCAAGCCCTTTTTTCGGGGGGTATTTGGGGCTGAAAATTTGAAAAATTACTTTTTGGAGTTTTTCTGTGGTTTACAGCCTAGAAGCTATACGTGTAGTATATTTTATGTTTCTAGCTCATCTGGAAGTGGGCAAGCATTAATGTCTGTGAGTCGAGCCGAGCTAAAAAAAACTTTAGAATTTTCTTGTGATTTATAGCCACAAACATGTTTCAGGTTTCTGCCTAACGAATCAGAGGGCTAAAAATTTAAAAGATTAGCTTTTTGAATTGTCTTGTGTTTTACAGCCCAGAAGCTATACCTGTAGCATGTTTCAAGTTTCTGGCTCATCTGGAATTGGACAAACATAAATGTTGGTGTGCCTAGCCAAGCCCTTTTTCGTGGGGTATATAGGGCTGAAAATTAAAAAAAAATACTTTTTGGAGTTTTTCTGTGGTTTACAGCCTAGAAGCTATACGTGTAGCTATTTTATGTTTCTAGCTCATCTGGAAGTGGGCTAACACTAATGTCTGTCATTCGAGCCGAGCTAAAAAAAACTTTGGAATTTTCTTGTAGTTTATAGCCTAGAAGGTATACCTGTAGCATGTTTCAAGTTTGTGGCTAACGATTCAGAGGGCTAAAAATTTAAAAGATTAGCTTTTTGAAATTTTCTTGTGTTTTACAGCCTAGAAGCTATACCTGTAGCATGTTTCAAGTTTCTGGCTCATCTGGAATTGGGTAAACATTAATGTCTATTGGCCGAAACGAGCCATTTTCTTTGGGTTTTTAGGGCTAAAATTTTGAAAGGTTTGCATTTCGGAATTTTCCTTGGTTTACAGCCTAGAAGCTATACCTGTAACATGCTTCAAGTTCCTGGCTCATCTGGAATTGGGCAAACATTAATGTTGGTGTGCCGATCCAAGCCATTTTATCTTGGGGTATTTAGGGCTGAAAATTAAAAAAAAAATACTTTTTGGAGCTTTTCTGTGGTTTACAGCCTAGAAGCTTTACGTGTAGCATATTTTATGTTTCTAGCTCATCTGGAAGTGGGCAAACATTCATGTCTGTGATTCGAGCCGAGCTAAAAAAAACTTTGGAATTTTCTTGTGGTTTATAGCCTAGAAGCTATACCTGTAGCATGTTTCAAGTTTCTGGCTCACGTTTCTGAGGGCTAAAAATTTAAAAGATTAGCTTTTTGGAATTTTCTTGTGATTTACAGCCTAGAAGCTATACCTGTAGCATGTTTCAAGTTTCTGGCTCACGTTTCTGAGGGCTAAAATTTTAATAGATTAGCTTTTTTGAATTTTCTTGTGATTTAAAGCCTAGAAGCTATTCCTGTAGCATGTTTCAAGTTTCTGGCTCATCTGGAATTGGGCAAACATTAATGTCTATGAGCCGAAACGAGCCTTTTTCTTTGGGTCTTTAGGGCTAAAAATTTAAAAGATTTGCTTTTCGGAATTTTCTTGTGTTTTACAGCCTTGAAGCTATACCTGTAGCATGTTTCAAGTTTCTGGCTCATCTGGAATTGGGTAAACATTAATGTCTATGAGCCGAAACGAGCCATTTTCTTTGGGTTTTTAGGGCTAAAAATTTGAAAGGTTTGCTTTTCGGAATTTTCTTGTGGTTTACAGCCTAG